>JAZGLO010000086.1:611250-1222500 GCA_036873155.1 Biomphalaria sudanica | reverse complement strand
CAACGCTTTCGAAAGCCCATAAGTAATAACTATTATGATATTTAAAAAAAAATTTCATGGTCGAGATAAATCGTAACACGAACTGTCTTTGTCTTTTTTACAAAGCCTATATCAACTGACTCTGTCTGTCATTATTCTGATTATTTCTGACATAGTCTGACCACACATCTTACATCTGTAAGTACAGGGACTGAAGACATTCTTCTGACCACACCAACTTACAGCTGTAAGTACAGGGACTGAAGACATCTGAACACACCAACTTCAAGGGATTCCCTGAGATAAAATTTTTTTCTTTTTTTTCTCATCAAGAATAAAATGTAAAAAAAAAAAAAAAATATTTGAAAACGTGAAGCCGCCTCGCAGATTGCTCGCACTAAAACCAAAGATGAAACATTAAATTGATTGAAATCAAAGCTGTAACTTGAAACTATTAGCTTTGAAATAAACATTTTTCTGATTCGTTTTAAAAGACATTAAAACGGACACTATGTCTGTGGACTGATTGATGCAATCCGTCATAGTGAAGGCTCATAAAGCGAAGTTGAAATGCTGGAACTGGAGCGCTGCCAACTAAGCTGCTTGCCAACTAACACAATCTAAAATTCATTTTTTGCCCTATATTGTACCTCATGCCAACTATAGATCATGCTTTCTTCTTTAAAAAAAACAAAAGCTGTTTTAAGATTCTTATGTGGGAAAAAAAAATGAGTTATTGCGTTTGTGCTGCCCGTGCGTTAGTCTCTCACGTTTAAATCTCAACACGATATAAAATGATATTTAAAATCAGAAATTTCAGTATCGCTTTTGTCGCGTGCTTCCTACAAACTAAGGGAGCTAAGGTCTTACACAAGCGCACAATTTTGTTTTTAATAATTTTAGTGACAAGCACAATACCAAAAATACTTTAAAACAAAACAAACAAAAGAAAAACAACAACAAACAAACAAACAAAAATACGCTTCTATTAAGTGTATCAATTAGAGTGGATCAGTCATGTCATTACATTTGTAATAGAGCTACACTAACAATAAGAAATCTGTTGGATTAGAATTTTTGTTTTTACCAATTGTTTTAGTTTAGCGCAATTTCTTTATTTAGCTTGTCTCACTACGCTATGATCCTAGAGCAGCACTTATCTGGACCAGGTCTCACTACGCTATGATCCTAGTTGCACTTATCTGGACCAGGTCTCACTACGCTATGATCCTAGCGCAGCACTTATCTGGACCAGGTCTCACTACGCTATGATCCTAGCGCAGCACTTATCTGGACCAGGTCACACTACGCTATGATCCTAGCGCAGCACTTATCTGGACCAGGTCTCACTACGCTATGATCCAAGCGCAGCACTTATCTGGACCAGGTCTCACTACGGTATGATCCTAGCGCAGCACTTATCTGGACCAGGTCTCACTACGCTATGATCCTAGCGCAGCACTTATCTGGACCAGGTCTCACTACGCTATGATCCTAGCGCAGCACTTATCTGGACCAGGTCTCACTACGCTATGATCCTAGTTGCACTTATATGGACCAGTCGGAAAGGGGGACAAGGAATTAAGTGTGTGAAATGTCAGCTTGATCCGAGATTGAGTGTCGGAAAAATAACGTGTACAAACATTTGACCAAACAGACAGAGAGACAGACAGAGAAACAGACAGAGAGACAGACATAGTAAGTTGATAAAAGCTTTGTAAAAACTATTTCTAAAATTGAAGTTGCCTTTCACAACCAAACTTAACCTTACAAAATAGCAGTCACGTGATCTAGTCAGGCGCCGCCCCCCCCCCCCAGATGAAAAAAAAAAAAGATCAGCAAACTTTTGTATTATGTTAGTAGTGTCTGGTTAATGAGCTACTTTTGCCTGGTGCCAGTTAGTTTAGCAGAAGTTTCACTGTTATTGTTTCACGGCTGTACGCTCAAAAACAAACAACATTGGTTGCATACACAAAAGTTTGCGACTCAGAGACAGACAAATGCAGCAACAAGATGAGCTCTCTCTCTCTCTCTCTCTCTCTCTCTCTCTCCGCGCGCGCGTGTGTGTTTCACTCTCTCTAGAATACTGAGAGAAAATGTTTTCTGGACTCTCTTCTCTGAAACGTTTTTGTTCACAACGTAGACACCTTGAGGGGAGGGAGGGAGTGGGGAGGAGGTTGTCTTGTGATGATCCTGTTCTCACTCAGAGTTAGATATCGACATAGCGGTCTAGTACTTACATCCCGAATGCAGACTTTAAAAACTTTTCATAACTTGAAATATCTAATGACATAAATATATGCTCCCAGATTTGAACGCATCTAATATATATTTTTACTCAAGCTAAAAAAAATAGTTTAATGTGCACTGGGAGGGGAGGGTGCGATTAATTGATCAAGTTCTAGATTAAGTTCTAGAAATTTCAAATAGATACCCGGCTTGGAAAAGTAATTGCGGTAATCCTTGGAGCTGACCAAGCCATTCTCTCTTGTGTACAATAACTTTGGCCAAGAATTCATGCATTAGAGACACGGAATTCATATTGGAACATTTCTTGTTCATCAATTAGTTTGAGCGAGGAGCAAACACATAAACAACAACAACAACAACTAGTTATCTTACTTTTGGTAAATCAACTACAAAAACTTAAAACTCGAGTCCCTGAATGTTTTCATAAATAAGAAGTTACTATGGAAACCCCACCCCATACGAAATTATTGCAAAATCAAAAAATTGGGATTTATATAAATACATTTGTCAAAATCTAACGAAACAAAATTGATCTGATATTTAACTAGGGCCGGATTTCCCTATAGGCAACACATGCTATAACTTGGGCGCCCCCTCCCCCCCCCCCCCCACAAATATGTAGTACTTTCATATTAAGTCTGGATTTTAAATGGCCTCGTATCTCAGATGTATTTAACTTTGGTTAGACCAATGATATTAGATAATGCCACTTGCGCAAATGATTACAAGCATATTTGACTTTTTCTTTCCTAGTTATGTAATTGTAATTCAAGTATCTAACTACACATCAGCGATGTCCTCACATGACTGTATAGGCCGGATTGGATTCCCTTGCTTAGTAAAAATTGTAATTCAAATGAGCATAAGAGAAATTGTTAATATGTAATATTTACAACAGAATTTTATTGAATTAATACATTTTTAATATTTTTACTATCTTAACCTGTGAATGGACCTTGTTTTTATTGACTTGGATGTATGAGATCTAGCTCTTGGGATATGAAGGGAGAATGACCATTGAGGGATTATGGGCGCGACATGGCCTAAATTGTGCCGATGTGCCAAAAAAAATCAAATATATCAAAACAATAATCAATAAAAAAAAAATAAGTTAATAAACTAATGGTAATTAATTATTTTGTTTGGTATCAAACAAGTGAAAGAAATTGTACTTGATTGATGTGGTGGTATAAATGAATTAGTCCCATTTATACTTTACTGAGAAATAGGTTGCCGTTTGAAACTTACAATCGATAACTATAAAACCTTTTATTTTAAATAGCACTAAGCTGACACAGTGGTTAATGTGTTGCCTTATGGAAGCTTATTAGGTTTGAGCCTTCGAGTTCGAATTCAGGTTGTTCAACTGTTTTTGTGTGTAAATGCATACAAAGCGATCACAGTATCATTCATCAGATACCTCCTTCTTTCTGTCCCACCCCCAACTGTTCCAGACGAGTGATCAGATCCCACACAGCCACACACACACATTGAGAAAGTTCAAAGCATGACGTTTGGGTTCAACAAAAACAATGAGTGTCAAGAACCTGCAGCGCCCCCCCCCTCTCTGTCGTTACTACTTCATTGGACCTCACTTAAATAGAGAGATATGTACCAGTAGTATTCCATTGGACCTCACTTTAATAGAGAGATATATGTACCAGTAGTATTCCATTGGACCTCACTTTAATAGAGAGATATATGTACCAGTAGTATTCCATTGGCTCTTGATGACAAGTTGTCTACGATGATTCTCGCTCTTGGTGCGTGTTATTACTTTGAATGTATATAAATTAAACTAATGGCAACAATGTCACAACATAAATGACCACATAATGAATACTCATAATAAAGTCAAACTCTTTAATTAAAACTAATATTTAATATTCTAAATAGGCGTCGATGGCCACTTTAAAATAATGTAATAAATGTAATGATAGATTGATGAAATGAATTGATAACTACAAACATATATTATGAATAACATAAAATTAATAACATAAGACAAGTGGCTTCAATACTATGTACCAATAAAACTATGATATCTGTTAACATAATAAACAATAAAGACTTAACCAACAATACAGCAATTAATCACCCATGCCAATCAGACCACCACGGCTACTCCATCCTCCATGCACTGGACCCAGCGCCGCAGACTGCATCAGAGTTCAGTTCCGCTGTCCATGTCATCTGATGTCAATCACTGCATGTCGTTCATTGTCTTGCTGACTACGCCACTGTCGCTAACATCTATTCTGTGTCTCTACGCTAGACTGCCACATGCTCAAGACTGCCACCCAGACTGCCATCTACCGCCTTCGGACTGTGACTGACATTGACTACGAACTGCCTGTCACTCTGACTGTCACTAAGACTGTCACTCTAAAAAGACAAATAATCAAGATATCGCTAACAACTCGCTAAAGCGCCATTCTATTTATTCACAATCAACTAACATCTAAAGCTAGATATATACATGGCGTTGTGTAACGACTGCCCCAAAACTCTACTCTATATAGGCTGAGACCCTAACCCACGCCTAAACCAACGCTACTAAATCGTCCGTGTCTGTCCCATCCTACGGGTAACAAGTCGCCCTACCAGGTGTAAATCTGTCACACTATTCCTACCCTTTCTGTTTTGTTTTCAAGTCTGTCGGTGAGCCGTGGAAACACCTTACAAAATAATTAACTTTGCTCACACACACACACACACATCTGTGAAAATTAGTAAACATATTTCTAATCGCACAGACCTGTAAGTTTGATGTTATTTATGGGGACGACACTCGATGTAGACAAAGTTGTAGTCTTTCAGTTGCTGTTCATTCAGACTCTCTAGGTTGGTTGTGTACAAAGTCTTTCAGTTGCTGCTCATTCAGACTCTCTAGGTTGGTTGTGTACAAAGTCTTTCAGTTGCTGCTCATTCAGACTCTCTAGGTTGGTTGTGTACAAAGTCTTTCAGTTGCTGCTCATTCAGACTCTCTAGGTTGGTTGTGTACAAAGTCTTTCAGTTGTTGCTCATTCAGACTCTCTATTTTGGTTGTGTAAAAAGTCTTTCAGTTGCTGCTCATTCAGACTCTCTAGGTTGGTTGTGTACAAAGTCTTTCAGTTGCTGCTCATTCAGATTCTCTAGGTTGGTTGTGTACAAAGTCTTTCAGTTGCTGCTCATTCAGACTCTCTAGGTTGGTTGTGTACAAAGTCTTTCAGTTGCTGCTCATTCAGACTCTCTAGGTTGGTTGTGTACAAAGTCTTTCAGTTGTTGCTCATTCAGACTCTCTATTTTGGTTGTGTACAAAGTCTTTCAGTTGCTGCTCATTCAGACTCTCTAGGTTGGTTGTGTACAAAGTCTTTCAGTTGCTGCTCATTCAGATTCTCTAGGTTGGTTGTGTACAAAGTCTTTCAGTTGCTGCTCATTCAGACTCTCTAGGTTGGTTGTGTACAAAGTCTTTCAGTTGCTGCTCATTCAGACTCTCTAGGTTGGTTGTGTACAAAGTCTTTCAGTTGCTGCTCATTCAGACTCTCTAGGTTGGTTGTGTACAAAGTCTTTCAGTTGCTGCTCATTCAGACTCTCTAGGTTGGTTGTGTACAAAGTCTTTCAGTTGCTGCTCATTCAGACTCTCTAGGTTGGTTGTGTACAAAGTCTTTCAGTTGCTGCTCATTCAGACTCTCTAGGTTGGTTGTGTACAAAGTCTTTCAGTTGCTGCTCATTCAGACTCTCTAGGTTGGTTGTGTACAAAGTCTTTCAGTTGCTGCTCATTCAGACTCTCTAGGTTGGTTGTGTACAAAGTCTTTCAGTTGCTGCTCATTCAGACTCTCTAGGTTGGTTGTGTACAAAGTCTTTCAGTTACTGCTCATTCAGACTCTCTAGGTTGGTTGTGTACAAAGTCTTTCAGTTGCTGCTCATTCAGACTCTCTAGGTTGGTTGTGTACAAAGTCTTTCAGTTGCTGCTCATTCAGACTCTCTAGGTTGGTTGTGTACAAAGTCTTTCAGTTGTTGCTCATTCAGACTCTCTAGGTTGGTTGTGTACAAAGTCTTTCAGTTGCTGTTCATTCAGACTCTCTAGGTTGGTTGTGTACAAAGTCTTTCAGTTGCTGCTCATTCAGACTCTCTAGGTTTGTTGTGTACAAAGTCTTTCAGTTGCTGCTCATTCAGACTCTCTAGGTTGGTTGTGTACAAAGTCTTTCAGTTGCTGCTCATTCAGACTCTCTAGGTTGGTTGTGTACAAAGTCTTTCAGTTGCTGCTCATTCAGACTCTCTAGGTTGGTTGTGTACAAAGTCTTTCAGTTGTTGCTCATTCAGACTCTCTATTTTGGTTGTGTACAAAGTCTTTCAGTTGCTGCTCATTCAGACTCTCTAGGTTGGTTGTGTACAAAGTCTTTCAGTTGCTGCTCATTCAGATTCTCTAGGTTGGTTGTGTACAAAGTCTTTCAGTTGCTGCTCATTCAGACTCTCTAGGTTGGTTGTGTACAAAGTCTTTCAGTTGCTGCTCATTCAGACTCTCTAGGTTGGTTGTGTACAAAGTCTTTCAGTTGCTGCTCATTCAGACTCTCTAGGTTGGTTGTGTACAAAGTCTTTCAGTTGCTGCTCATTCAGACTCTCTAGGTTGGTTGTGTACAAAGTCTATCAGTTGCTGCTCATTCAGACTCTCTAGGTTGGTTGTGTACAAAGTCTTTCAGTTGTTGCTCATTCAGACTCTCTAGGTTGGTTGTGTACAAAGTCTTTCAGTTGCTGCTCATTCAGACTCTCTAGGTTGGTTGTGTACAAAGTCTTTCAGTTGCTGCTCATTCAGACTCTCTAGGTTGGTTGTGTACAAAGTCTTTCAGTTGCTGCTCATTCAGACTCTCTAGGTTGGTTGTGTACAAAGTCTTTCAGTTGCTGCTCATTCAGACTCTCTAGGTTGGTTGTGTACAAAGTCTTTCAGTTGTTGCTCATTCAGACTCTCTAGGTTGGTTGTGTACAAAGTCTTTCAGTTGCTGCTCATTCAGACTCTCTAGGTTGGTTGTGTACAAAGTCTTTCAGTTGCTGCTCATTCAGACTCTCTAGGTTTGTTTGTGTACAAAGTCTTTCAGTTACTGCTCATTCAGACTCTCTAGGTTGGTTGTGTACAAAGTCTTTCAGTTGCTGCTCATTCAGACTCTCTAGGTTGGTTGTGTACAAAGTCTTTCAGTTGTTGCTCATTCAGACTCTCTAGGTTGGTTGTGTACAAAGTCTTTCAGTTGCTGCTCATTCAGACTCTCTAGGTTGGTTGTGTACAAAGTCTTTCAGTTGCTGCTCATTCAGACTCTCTAGGTTGGTTGTGTACAAAGTCTTTCAGTTGCTGCTCATTCAGATTCTCTAGGTTGGTTGTGTACAAAGTCGTTCAGTTGCTGCTCATTCAGACTCTCTAGGTTGGTTGTGTACAAAGTCTTTCAGTTGCTGCTCATTCAGACTCTCTAGGTTGGTTGTGTACAAAGTCTTTCAGTTGCTGCTCATTCAGATTCTCTAGGTTGGTTGTGTACAAAGTCTTTCAGTTGCTGCTCATTCAGACTCTCTAGGTTGGTTGTGTACAAAGTCTTTCAGTTGCTGCTCATTCAGACTCTCTAGGTTGGTTGTGTACAAAGTCTTTCAGTTGCTGCTCATTCAGACTCTCTAGGTTGGTTGTGTACAAAGTCTTTCAGTTGCTGCTCATTCAGACTCTCTAGGTTGGTTGTGTACAAAGTCTTTCAGTTGTTGCTCATTCAGACTCTCTATTTTGGTTGTGTACAAAGTCTTTCAGTTGCTGCTCATTCAGACTCTCTAGGTTGGTTGTGTACAAAGTCTTTCAGTTGCTGCTCATTCAGATTCTCTAGGTTGGTTGTGTACAAAGTCTTTCAGTTGCTGCTCATTCATACTCTCTAGGTTGGTTGTGTACAAAGTCTTTCAGTTGCTGCTCATTCATACTCTCTAGGTTGGTTGTGTACAAAGTCTTTCAGTTGCTGCTCATTCAGACTCTCTAGGTTGGTTGTGTACAAAGTCTTTCAGTTGCTGCTCATTTAGACTCTCTAGGTTGGTTGTGTACAAAGTCTTTCAGTTGCTGCTCATTCAGACTCTCTAGGTTGGTTGTGTACAAAGTCTTTCAGTTGCTGCTCATTCAGACTCTCTAGGTTGGTTGTGTACAAAGTCTTTCAGTTGCTGCTCATTCAGACTCTCTAGGTTGGTTGTGTACAAAGTCTTTCAGTTGTTGCTCATTCAGACTCTCTAGGTTGGTTGTGTACAAAGTCTTTCAGTTGCTGCTCATTCAGACTCTCTAGGTTGGTTGTGTACAAAGTCTTTCAGTTGCTGCTCATTCAGACTCTCTAGGTTGGTTGTGTACAAAGTCTTTCAGTTGCTGCTCATTCAGACTCTCTAGGTTGGTTGTGTACAAAGTCTTTCAGTTGCTGCTCATTCAGACTCTCTAGGTTGGTTGTGTACAAAGTCTTTCAGTTGCTGCTCATTCAGACTCTCTAGGTTGGTTGTGTACAAAGTCTTTCAGTTGCTGCTCATTCAGACTCTCTAGGTTTGTTTGTGTACAAAGTCTTTCAGTTGCTGCTCATTCAGACTCTCTAGGTTTGTTTGTGTACAAAGTCTTTCAGTTGCTGCTCATTCAGACTCTCTAGGTTGGTTGTGTACAAAGTCTTTCAGTTGCTGCTCATTCAGACTCTCTAGGTTGGTTGTGTACAAAGTCTTTCAGTTGCTGCTCATTCAGACTCTCTAGGTTGGTTGTGTACAAAGTCTTTCAGTTGCTGCTCATTCAGACTCTCTAGGTTGGTTGTGTACAAAGTCTTTCAGTTGTTGCTCATTCAGACTCTCTATTTTGGTTGTGTACAAAGTCTTTCAGTTGCTGCTCATTCAGACTCTCTAGGTTGGTTGTGTACAAAGTCTTTCAGTTGCTGCTCATTCAGATTCTCTAGGTTGGTTGTGTACAAAGTCTTTCAGTTGCTGCTCATTCAGACTCTCTAGGTTGGTTGTGTACAAAGTCTTTCAGTTGCTGCTCATTCAGACTCTCTAGGTTGGTTGTGTACAAAGTCTTTCAGTTGCTGCTCATTCAGACTCTCTAGGTTGGTTGTGTACAAAGTCTTTCAGTTGCTGCTCATTCAGACTCTCTAGGTTGGTTGTGTACAAAGTCTTTCAGTTGCTGCTCATTCAGACTCTCTAGGTTGGTTGTGTACAAAGTCTTTCAGTTGTTGCTCATTCAGACTCTCTAGGTTGGTTGTGTACAAAGTCTTTCAGTTGCTGCTCATTCAGACTCTCTAGGTTGGTTGTGTACAAAGTCTTTCAGTTGCTGCTCATTCAGACTCTCTAGGTTGGTTGTGTACAAAGTCTTTCAGTTGCTGCTCATTCAGACTCTCTAGGTTGGTTGTGTACAAAGTCTTTCAGTTGCTGCTCATTCAGACTCTCTAGGTTGGTTGTGTACAAAGTCTTTCAGTTGTTGCTCATTCAGACTCTCTAGGTTGGTTGTGTACAAAGTCTTTCAGTTGCTGCTCATTCAGACTCTCTAGGTTGGTTGTGTACAAAGTCTTTCAGTTGCTGCTCATTCAGACTCTCTAGGTTGGTTGTGTACAAAGTCTTTCAGTTGCTGCTCATTCAGACTCTCTAGGTTTGTTGTGTACAAAGTCTTTCAGTTACTGCTCATTCAGACTCTCTAGGTTGGTTGTGTACAAAGTCTTTCAGTTGCTGCTCATTCAGACTCTCTAGGTTGGTTGTGTACAAAGTCTTTCAGTTGTTGCTCATTCAGACTCTCTAGGTTGGTTGTGTACAAAGTCTTTCAGTTGCTGCTCATTCAGACTCTCTAGGTTGGTTGTGTACAAAGTCTTTCAGTTGCTGCTCATTCAGACTCTCTAGGTTGGTTGTGTACAAAGTCTTTCAGTTGCTGCTCATTCAGATTCTCTAGGTTGGTTGTGTACAAAGTCTTTCAGTTGCTGCTCATTCAGACTCTCTAGGTTGGTTGTGTACAAAGTCTTTCAGTTGCTGCTCATTCAGACTCTCTAGGTTGGTTGTGTACAAAGTCTTTCAGTTGCTGCTCATTCAGACTCTCTAGGTTGGTTGTGTACAAAGTCTTTCAGTTGCTGCTCATTCAGACTCTCTAGGTTGGTTGTGTACAAAGTCTTTCAGTTGCTGCTCATTCAGACTCTCTAGGTTGGTTGTGTACAAAGTCTTTCAGTTGCTGCTCATTCAGACTCTCTAGGTTGGTTGTGTACAAAGTCTTTCAGTTGCTGCTCATTCAGACTCTCTAGGTTGGTTGTGTACAAAGTCTTTCAGTTGCTGCTCATTCAGACTCTCTAGGTTGGTTGTGTACAAAGTCTTTCAGTTGCTGCTCATTCAGACTCTCTAGGTTGGTTGTGTACAAAGTCTTTCAGTTGCTGCTCATTCAGACTCTCTAGGTTGGTTGTGTACAAAGTCTTTCAGTTGTTGCTCATTCAGACTCTCTAGGTTGGTTGTGTACAAAGTCTTTCAGTTGCTGCTCATTCAGACTCTCTAGGTTGGTTGTGTACAAAGTCTTTCAGTTGCTGCTCATTCAGACTCTCTAGGTTGGTTGTGTACAAAGTCTTTCAGTTACTGCTCATTCAGACTCTCTAGGTTGGTTGTGTACAAAGTCTTTCAGTTGCTGCTCATTCAGACTCTCTAGGTTGGTTGTGTACAAAGTCTTTCAGTTGCTGCTCATTCAGACTCTCTAGGTTGGTTGTGTACAAAGTCTTTCAGTTGCTGCTCATTCAGACTCTCTAGGTTGGTTTGTGTACAAAGTCTTTCAGTTGCTGCTCATTCAGACTCTCTAGGTTTGTTTGTGTACAAAGTCTTTCAGTTGCTGCTCATTCAGACTCTCTAGGTTGGTTGTGTACAAAGTCTTTCAGTTGCTGCTCATTCAGACTCTCTAGGTTGGTTGTGTACAAAGTCTTTCAGTTGCTGCTCATTCAGACTCTCTAGGTTGGTTGTGTACAAAGTCTTTCAGTTGCTGCTCATTCAGACTCTCTAGGTTGGTTGTGTACAAAGTCTTTCAGTTGTTGCTCATTCAGACTCTCTAGTTTGGTTGTGTACAAAGTCTTTCAGTTGCTGCTCATTCAGACTCTCTAGGTTGGTTGTGTACAAAGTCTTTCAGTTGCTGCTCATTCAGATTCTCTAGGTTGGTTGTGTACAAAGTCTTTCAGTTGCTGCTCATTCAGACTCTCTAGGTTGGTTGTGTACAAAGTCTTTCAGTTGCTGCTCATTCAGACTCTCTAGGTTGGTTGTGTACAAAGTCTTTCAGTTGCTGCTCATTCAGACTCTCTAGGTTGGTTGTGTACAAAGTCTTTCAGTTGCTGCTCATTCAGACTCTCTAGGTTGGTTGTGTACAAAGTCTATCAGTTGCTGCTCATTCAGACTCTCTAGGTTGGTTGTGTACAAAGTCTTTCAGTTGTTGCTCATTCAGACTCTCTAGGTTGGTTGTGTACAAAGTCTTTCAGTTGCTGCTCATTCAGACTCTCTAGGTTGGTTGTGTACAAAGTCTTTCAGTTGCTGCTCATTCAGACTCTCTAGGTTGGTTGTGTACAAAGTCTTTCAGTTGCTGCTCATTCAGACTCTCTAGGTTGGTTGTGTACAAAGTCTTTCAGTTGCTGCTCATTCAGACTCTCTAGGTTGGTTGTGTACAAAGTCTTTCAGTTGTTGCTCATTCAGACTCTCTAGGTTGGTTGTGTACAAAGTCTTTCAGTTGCTGCTCATTCAGACTCTCTAGGTTGGTTGTGTACAAAGTCTTTCAGTTGCTGCTCATTCAGACTCTCTAGGTTGGTTGTGTACAAAGTCTTTCAGTTGCTGCTCATTCAGACTCTCTAGGTTTGTTTGTGTACAAAGTCTTTCAGTTACTGCTCATTCAGACTCTCTAGGTTGGTTGTGTACAAAGTCTTTCAGTTGCTGCTCATTCAGACTCTCTAGGTTGGTTGTGTACAAAGTCTTTCAGTTGTTGCTCATTCAGACTCTCTAGGTTGGTTGTGTACAAAGTCTTTCAGTTGCTGCTCATTCAGACTCTCTAGGTTGGTTGTGTACAAAGTCTTTCAGTTGCTGCTCATTCAGACTCTCTAGGTTGGTTGTGTACAAAGTCTTTCAGTTGCTGCTCATTCAGATTCTCTAGGTTGGTTGTGTACAAAGTCGTTCAGTTGCTGCTCATTCAGACTCTCTAGGTTGGTTGTGTACAAAGTCTTTCAGTTGCTGCTCATTCAGACTCTCTAGGTTGGTTGTGTACAAAGTCTTTCAGTTGCTGCTCATTCAGACTCTCTAGGTTGGTTGTGTACAAAGTCTTTCAGTTGCTGCTCATTCAGACTCTCTAGGTTGGTTGTGTACAAAGTCTTTCAGTTGCTGCTCATTCAGACTCTCTAGGTTGGTTGTGTACAAAGTCTTTCAGTTGCTGCTCATTCAGACTCTCTAGGTTGGTTGTGTACAAAGTCTTTCAGTTGCTGCTCATTCAGACTCTCTAGGTTGGTTGTGTACAAAGTCTTTCAGTTGTTGCTCATTCAGACTCTCTAGTTTGGTTGTGTACAAAGTCTTTCAGTTGCTGCTCATTCAGACTCTCTAGGTTGGTTGTGTACAAAGTCTTTCAGTTGCTGCTCATTCAGACTCTCTAGGTTGGTTGTGTACAAAGTCTTTCAGTTGCTGCTCATTCAGACTCTCTAGGTTGGTTGTGTACAAAGTCTTTCAGTTGCTGCTCATTCAGACTCTCTAGGTTGGTTGTGTACAAAGTCTTTCAGTTGCTGCTCATTCAGACTCTCTAGGTTGGTTGTGTACAAAGTCTTTCAGTTGCTGCTCATTCAGACTCTCTAGGTTGGTTGTGTACAAAGTCTTTCAGTTGCTGCTCATTCAGACTCTCTAGGTTGGTTGTGTACAAAGTCTTTCAGTTGCTGCTCATTCAGACTCTCTAGGTTGGTTGTGTACAAAGTCTTTCAGTTGTTGCTCATTCAGACTCTCTAGGTTGGTTGTGTACAAAGTCTTTCAGTTGCTGCTCATTCAGACTCTCTAGGTTGGTTGTGTACAAAGTCTTTCAGTTGCTGCTCATTCAGACTCTCTAGGTTGGTTGTGTACAAAGTCTTTCAGTTACTGCTCATTCAGACTCTCTAGGTTGGTTGTGTACAAAGTCTTTCAGTTGCTGCTCATTCAGACTCTCTAGGTTGGTTGTGTACAAAGTCTTTCAGTTGCTGCTCATTCAGACTCTCTAGGTTGGTTGTGTACAAAGTCTTTCAGTTGCTGCTCATTCAGACTCTCTAGGTTGGTTGTGTACAAAGTCTTTCAGTTGCTGCTCATTCAGACTCTCTAGGTTGGTTTGTGTACAAAGTCTTTCAGTTGCTGCTCATTCAGACTCTCTAGGTTGGTTGTGTACAAAGTCTTTCAGTTGCTGCTCATTCAGACTCTCTAGGTTGGTTGTGTACAAAGTCTTTCAGTTGCTGCTCATTCAGACTCTCTAGGTTGGTTGTGTACAAAGTCTTTCAGTTGCTGCTCATTCAGACTCTCTAGGTTGGTTGTGTACAAAGTCTTTCAGTTGTTGCTCATTCAGACTCTCTAGGTTGGTTGTGTACAAAGTCTTTCAGTTGCTGCTCATTCAGACTCTCTAGGTTGGTTGTGTACAAAGTCTTTCAGTTGCTGCTCATTCAGACTCTCTAGGTTGGTTGTGTACAAAGTCTTTCAGTTGCTGCTCATTCAGACTCTCTAGGTTGGTTGTGTACAAAGTCTTTCAGTTGCTGCTCATTCAGACTCTCTAGGTTGGTTGTGTACAAAGTCTTTCAGTTGCTGCTCATTCAGACTCTCTAGGTTGGTTGTGTACAAAGTCTTTCAGTTGCTGCTCATTCAGACTCTCTAGGTTGGTTGTGTACAAAGTCTTTCAGTTGCTGCTCATTCAGACTCTCTAGGTTGGTTGTGTACAAAGTCTTTCAGTTGTTGCTCATTCAGACTCTCTAGGTTGGTTGTGTACAAAGTCTTTCAGTTGCTGCTCATTCAGACTCTCTAGGTTGGTTGTGTACAAAGTCTTTCAGTTGCTGCTCATTCAGACTCTCTAGGTTGGTTGTGTACAAAGTCTTTCAGTTGCTGCTCATTCAGACTCTCTAGGTTGGTTGTGTACAAAGTCTTTCAGTTGCTGCTCATTCAGACTCTCTAGGTTGGTTGTGTACAAAGTCTTTCAGTTGTTGCTCATTCAGACTCTCTAGGTTGGTTGTGTACAAAGTCTTTCAGTTGCTGCTCATTCAGACTCTCTAGGTTGGTTGTGTACAAAGTCTTTCAGTTGCTGCTCATTCAGACTCTCTAGGTTGGTTGTGTACAAAGTCTTTCAGTTGCTGCTCATTCAGACTCTCTAGGTTTGTTTGTGTACAAAGTCTTTCAGTTACTGCTCATTCAGACTCTCTAGGTTGGTTGTGTACAAAGTCTTTCAGTTGCTGCTCATTCAGACTCTCTAGGTTGGTTGTGTACAAAGTCTTTCAGTTGTTGCTCATTCAGACTCTCTAGGTTGGTTGTGTACAAAGTCTTTCAGTTGCTGCTCATTCAGACTCTCTAGGTTGGTTGTGTACAAAGTCTTTCAGTTGCTGCTCATTCAGACTCTCTAGGTTGGTTGTGTACAAAGTCTTTCAGTTGCTGCTCATTCAGATTCTCTAGGTTGGTTGTGTACAAAGTCGTTCAGTTGCTGCTCATTCAGACTCTCTAGGTTGGTTGTGTACAAAGTCTTTCAGTTGCTGCTCATTCAGACTCTCTAGGTTGGTTGTGTACAAAGTCTTTCAGTTGCTGCTCATTCAGACTCTCTAGGTTGGTTGTGTACAAAGTCTTTCAGTTGCTGCTCATTCAGACTCTCTAGGTTGGTTGTGTACAAAGTCTTTCAGTTGCTGCTCATTCAGACTCTCTAGGTTGGTTGTGTACAAAGTCTTTCAGTTGTTGCTCATTCAGACTCTCTAGGTTGGTTGTGTACAAAGTCTTTCAGTTGCTGCTCATTCAGACTCTCTAGGTTGGTTGTGTACAAAGTCTTTCAGTTGCTGCTCATTCAGACTCTCTAGGTTGGTTGTGTACAAAGTCTTTCAGTTGCTGCTCATTCAGACTCTCTAGGTTGGTTGTGTACAAAGTCTTTCAGTTGCTGCTCATTCAGACTCTCTAGGTTGGTTGTGTACAAAGTCTTTCAGTTGTTGCTCATTCAGACTCTCTAGGTTGGTTGTGTACAAAGTCTTTCAGTTGTTGCTCATTCAGACTCTCTAGGTTGGTTGTGTACAAAGTCTTTCAGTTGCTGCTCATTCAGACTCTCTAGGTTGGTTGTGTACAAAGTCTTTCAGTTGCTGCTCATTCAGACTCTCTAGGTTGGTTGTGTACAAAGTCTTTCAGTTGCTGCTCATTCAGACTCTCTAGGTTGGTTGTGTACAAAGTCTTTCAGTTGTTGCTCATTCAGACTCTCTAGGTTGGTTGTGTACAAAGTCTTTCAGTTGCTGCTCATTCAGACTCTCTAGGTTGGTTGTGTACAAAGTCTTTCAGTTGCTGCTCATTCAGACTCTCTAGGTTGGTTGTGTACAAAGTCTTTCAGTTGCTGCTCATTCAGACTCTCTAGGTTGGTTGTGTACAAAGTCTTTCAGTTGCTGCTCATTCAGACTCTCTAGGTTGGTTGTGTACAAAGTCTTTCAGTTGCTGCTCATTCAGACTCTCTAGGTTGGTTGTGTACAAAGTCTTTCAGTTGTTGCTCATTCAGACTCTCTAGGTTGGTTGTGTACAAAGTCTTTCAGTTGCTGCTCATTCAGACTCTCTAGGTTGGTTGTGTACAAAGTCTTTCAGTTGCTGCTCATTCAGATTCTCTAGGTTGGTTGTGTACAAAGTCTTTCAGTTGCTGCTCATTCAGACTCTCTAGGTTGGTTGTGTACAAAGTCTTTCAGTTGCTGCTCATTCAGACTCTCTAGGTTGGTTGTGTACAAAGTCTTTCAGTTGCTGCTCATTCAGACTCTCTAGGTTGGTTGTGTACAAAGTCTTTCAGTTGCTGCTCATTCAGACTCTCTAGGTTGGTTGTGTACAAAGTCTTTCAGTTGCTGCTCATTCAGACTCTCTAGGTTGGTTGTGTACAAAGTCTTTCAGTTGCTGCTCATTCAGACTCTCTAGGTTGGTTGTGTACAAAGTCTTTCAGTTGCTGCTCATTCAGACTCTCTAGGTTGGTTGTGTACAAAGTCTTTCAGTTGTTGCTCATTCAGACTCTCTAGGTTGGTTGTGTACAAAGTCTTTCAGTTGCTGCTCATTCAGACTCTCTAGGTTGGTTGTGTACAAAGTCTTTCAGTTGCTGCTCATTCAGACTCTCTAGGTTGGTTGTGTACAAAGTCTTTCAGTTGCTGCTCATTCAGACTCTCTAGGTTGGTTGTGTACAAAGTCTTTCAGTTGCTGCTCATTCAGACTCTCTAGGTTGGTTGTGTACAAAGTCTTTCAGTTGTGCTCATTCAGACTCTCTAGGTTGGTTGTGTACAAAGTCTTTCAGTTGCTGCTCATTCAGACTCTCTAGGTTGGTTGTGTACAAAGTCTTTCAGTTGCTGCTCATTCAGACTCTCTAGGTTTGTTTGTGTACAAAGTCTTTCAGTTGCTGCTCATTCAGACTCTCTAGGTTTGTTGTGTACAAAGTCTTTCAGTTGCTGCTCATTCAGACTCTCTAGGTTGGTTGTGTACAAAGTCTTTCAGTTGCTGCTCATTCAGACTCTCTAGGTTGGTTGTGTACAAAGTCTTTCAGTTGTTGCTCATTCAGACTCTCTAGGTTGGTTGTGTACAAAGTCTTTCAGTTGCTGCTCATTCAGACTCTCTAGGTTGGTTGTGTACAAAGTCTTTCAGTTGCTGCTCATTCAGACTCTCTAGGTTGGTTGTGTACAAAGTCTTTCAGTTGCTGCTCATTCAGATTCTCTAGGTTGGTTGTGTACAAAGTCTTTCAGTTGCTGCTCATTCAGACTCTCTAGGTTGGTTGTGTACAAAGTCTTTCAGTTGCTGCTCATTCAGACTCTCTAGGTTGGTTGTGTACAAAGTCTTTCAGTTGCTGCTCATTCAGACTCTCTAGGTTGGTTGTGTACAAAGTCTTTCAGTTGCTGCTCATTCAGACTCTCTAGGTTGGTTGTGTACAAAGTCTGTCAGTTGCTGCTCATTCAGACTCTCTAGGTTGGTTGTGTACAAAGTCTTTCAGTTGCTGCTCATTTAGACTCTCTAGGTTGGTTGTGTACAAAGTCTTTCAGTTGCTGCTCATTCAGACTCTCTAGGTTGGTTGTGTACAAAGTCTTTCAGTTGCTGCTCATTCAGACTCTCTAGGTTGGTTGTGTACAAAGTCTTTCAGTTGCTGCTCATTCAGACTCTCTAGGTTGGTTGTGTACAAAGTCTTTCAGTTGCTGCTCATTCAGACTCTCTAGGTTTGTTGTGTACAAAGTCTTTCAGTTGCTGCTCATTCAGACTCTTTAGGTTGGTTGTGTACAAAGTCCTTCAGTTGCTGCTCATTCAGACTCTCTAGGTTGGTTGTGTACAAAGTCTTTCAGTTGCTGCTCATTAAGATTCTCTAGGTTGGTTGTGTACAAAGTCTTTCAGTTGCTGCTCATTCAGACTCTCCAGGTTTGTTGTTCACAACTCACGTTCTACCTGGAATCGCTAAAAAAAAAAAAGCACACACTGAACCACGAATTCAGTCAATGTCGGCTTCTAATGATTTTAAAAAAAAAAGATTATTCTATACAATGTCTGCAAAAACAATTTACCAGCCATTTAAAAATGTACGCACAAAAAAATGAATTGAAAAACGGAAGGAAGTTTCATCTTTTCGAAATGCCAGCTTTACACACACACACAAATTGTGTAGAAATAGCGAATATAAAATCTTTTTCGCTAAATTTAATCTCTTCGGTTTCCATCGTGTAAAGGGCTTATTTGTTCTAGACTTAGGGCAAGTAATAACAGGTTCAAGTTTAGTGGGGTTTTTTTTTTTCGTTTTCGGTAAGTGGGAGAATACTGTTAGCTGATTGAGTGAAGGAGCGCCCTTACGTATACATTTATTAACCTCTGCTATAACTATTTTTGCAAATAAACTATTAGAGTTTGGGGGGGGGGTTATTTCATCATTTTATTTTTATTTGATCTTTTTGCCAATAAAATATTCTATCTGCTTTTTCAATCTTAAGTCATAAACTGTAAAAAAAAAAGGATATAGATAGTAGATACATGAGAATGTATTTTAAAGACTAGTAGAACCTGTGTGTGTTTGATTGCTTTGTTTGAAACTGTGGTTTACATCGAATCACTCCGGGCTTATAGCTGTTCATCTGTTCGTCTGGTCAAAATCTTAAGCATATTATCTATACCTTGTCGCGTTGTGTGATCATGTTAAGATTTGCATAATCATTTCCTGTTAATGACAACACATGAATCAATAAAAAGAAATGAACCAATTAGTTAATCAATTAGTGGTAATTAATTAATTAAGTTTTATATGAAAAAAATGTACTAAATCGGCGACGGGAGGCCCGCGAGAATAATCACAATAATGTAGAGAATTTCGTTGTTCGTAAAAAAAAATGTAAACTAACAAAAAACTAATAAAACCTTATCTTTATAAGTACTGAAGAGCTCAGGGCCACTCATCACTCCATCTCGAGTCGAGCACACTTTTATTTTTTAGATTGCTTTTGAAATGGCAGCACGGAAACCTTCTCTCAGATGATTTGATTCAGAATAATTGATTCCATTTCACTCAATATAAGCTAGGTAAAACAACAACATCAACATTTTTGTATATTTAACTTCTTATTTTTTGTTCACAGGGTCAGTCACGTGACACTACACATCCCACTGTCCAGGAGCGCCAACAAGTACCTTAGTCATCTCTGCTGGATCCTGCTGATCGCTTTGACACTCGTGCTCTTAGTCAACTGGTCTGATGCTGCGCCACCCGGCAAGAGAGGGCAACACACGCCATTCGACCGCTGCCTGTATCGCTGCTACCGCACTTTCGTTTCCTGCTTCCGCAGCGCTTCTTCCGGTGACCAGGTCAACCTTTGCATCGCCACTTATAACACGTGCTTTCCAAACTGCTACGATATGGCCTAACAGAATCAAAGCATGAAGAACTTGTATCAACTGGCTTCCTTTTCAAACTGCATTAACACCAAGTATCGCATTAAAGACATTTTCACAATGAATCTATGTCAGTAAAAGCACATTGCCATGGACATGGACATTAAGACATCAAAGGCGGTTCACTTTGTCTACATCTGTCTCTCCCCGGTGGCGCACTACGAAAGGGACCATTCTGTGATAGATCTATTCCTTCAACTCTAATATTTTATGTCATACCAAAGTGTTGGCCGCAATATGTGAGACTTCTTTGATTGTTGTATGGAACAGGATTTGAACTAGACTCTGTGTTTTAGATGAGAAACTAACAAAACGGGCTACTAACTGTGTACTATAGAAGTTTTGTATATTAAACTTATTTTATTGTGTGACTGCTTCAATGTTTGTGTTTATTTGTTTCCTCTTCGCCTAGCCATTGTATGTTGGACCGTTGGGGCACTAACATGATCTGTCTACCGTCTTTCTCCATTCCTGTCTCTTGCCTAGACTATATGAGACTATAGTCTCCTTTAATGACAGGCCCGTCCATCCATTCCTTTCTCTCACAGACTATACTGTTCCCTGAAGGAATATCTTTGCTAGCCCTGATGACCTCGAGTCTCGTGATAAGGCCAGAAAGTAAAGATTAATAAGATTAAGTTTGCCAGGGGGGGGGGGGGGGTTTGACAGTGGTCAGTAGGTCATAAAAAAAGTGTAAAAAATAAGCAAGAAGCAAACTTAATTCTAAAATGAATTTCAAGTTATTTATAGTCTCTAGCTGATTATATTAAATGGTTAATCGAATTGTGCATCTTTTATATCAGAGTGTGTGGGTTTTTGGTTAAATTTTCAAATAGCCTGCATTGAGATTAGTTTTTGATTGTCTAAATTTATCAGGTACATCTTGAGTCCAAACCTTGGGCCTCCCTTACGATTTACTATAGTGGACTTACTTAATATATATGACTGTATAGTCTTAAAAACTAGTGGACTTACTGGGACTAATTTGTTATCAAATTGACTCATAAACATACAAGTATACATCTCTGTTTAATGGCATGAATTAATTTCAAATGATTGTGAAAATTCTCCCAAACTATCACCTTTTGTTTCATTTACCACGAGAGACATCAAAGTACTGAATTTTCGAGTTTCTATCATTGTTCTCCAAGGCCCTGTCTTTATCTGCACCTTGGCTATTACAAAAGTACAGGTTTCAGTGGGAAAACACTCCTCCCCGTTACTCTAACTGAAATAATTAATCACCCTTGTAATAAATATAACAATGTCTAGCTTACAGACAATATACAACAGAACAAGCGCGCCATTATTTACCCTGTCATTCTGACGGATGCAGAAATCCCCTAGTAGATCATATTTATAATTGGAATGTCTTGTTAGAAGGTGTTATGGCTCTTAGTTTGAAATCATTCTTCATCTCTGCTTTGTCTACATGTCTGTAATCCCCATCAGATTGTCATTGTATACCAGGAGGTATCGAAAAACAGCTTTTGTTTAAACCTTGACGGATTAGCACAAGATTTATGACCAAGTGAGGCTCCTACAAAAGCCACTCTTTCTCTCTTTCTTTCTCTCTCTCTCTCTCTCTTTAAATGTATAAATTTCTAACTTTAAAAAATTTTAGTTGTTGATATAAACGTCAAAACAATATTCGTGGAAATAGAGTGGAGTTGTCTGTCTATTGTTTAAATAGTGGAGTTGTCTGTCTATTGTTTAAATATTTAAGTCTATTTTATTATAAAATGTTTGGTAATGGGTGAGGAGTAAGCGCCGCCCTAACATTCGGACTAGGCTGGAAAACATTATGAAATACGAAGTTGAGGTCTCCAAGTTCTGAACAACTTGAATGATTCTCAGGGGAAGAAAGTTCTGTGGAGGAATGTGTTTAAAAAGAAAGCCCTACTTTAAAACAAAGTTCGTTTTGGCCATCAGTTTGACGTGTATGGTCCTTGAGCAATCCCTCACGACAAGTTACCAATGACAAAAACAAGGGTTACACCAAGCAGAACAAGCAAGAAGAATATCTGAAGCTCAGAATTGGTGAATATCTCACAAACCCACAGAGAGCAGTGATTGTTTTACAACCAAGACATCACTGTAGTGGTACACTTCGAAATTATGAACCACAAGTTGAAGTTTTTTTTTTCCTGTTTATTAAAGAATATGATCAATCGACTGAATTGTATTAGGTTGACTCGAAGTGAATTGATAACTGTGATTAGATTGACTTGATAAATTAGATTAGATTGACTTGATAAATTTTCTTAGATTGACTTGATACATTTGATTAGATTGACTTGATAAATTTGATTAGATTGACTTGATAAATTTGATTCGGTGAATCGATGAAGTGGATTCAAATTAAATTGACTTAATTCCTTAAATTTTAATATAAAACCAAAGACATGTACTTAATTGATTATTTCAGTGACTATAGCACTTTCAATGATAAAAAAGCAAGCAATCAGATCCAGTGGTACTTTGTATCTGCTAGTGTTAACTTGGGGAGCAAAAACAACCTTGACGCGACATATTATATCTGCAAATGAATACCTCCGCCAGTGCCAGTGCTGGATACAAGATGGCTTATTGGATTGAAGTGCTGGTCTAAGAGGATTATCAAGGCGAGGACATGGGGTTTCTGGTGAAACTTGAGATTGACAAATTGACGAACTCTAGAAACAACCTTAGTGTCAGAAAACTTTGTCTCTGCGATGATTAAACTATAATGAAAGCATCCAATAAATACAATACGACAAGGTAACCATGCTTTAGTGTCAAATGTAATACTTAAATAATTAAGAATATAATATAAGAATAATAATATATATTAAGAATAAGAATAATTCAAAAAGTATATGCAATATAATACAAATAAGATTAAAAAGATGTCTGTGTAAAAAGACAAAATAAGACTCTAGTCCACTTAGGCAGGTTAATAATAACAATAATAATAATAATCTTTATTGTCCATATGGAAATTTGTCTTACAATTTGAGCATTACACCAAACAAAACATTGTAACTAGAAAGAAACAAAATGTACATTCACACCAGACTCACTCATAATTTACATGTGACAAAGTTTATACAAGATTGTTCCTATTTAATGATTTGATTGCCAGGGGAACAAAAGAGTGTTTGTGTCTGTTTGTTTTTGCTATCGGTGTCTTGTATCTTTTTTGTGATGGTAAAATCACAAAATCCTAACCCCAAAGGTGATTTTTTTTTAATTTCTAGAATCTTTTTAGATTTTTTATGGATGTTTGTCTCAAACAGCTGCCCAAATTGGGTTTGTTTTTTCCCAATGACTTTACCAGCAGCATTTAGGATACTATGGAGTTTACTTTTATTTTTAATGCTCAGATTGCCATACCAGGCAGTCATATTAAAACTTAAAATATTGCAGATGTGAGCGTGATAAAACATAGCCAAAGCCATTTCACTAACATTAAACGAGGACAGTTTTCTCAGTAATCGTAATCTTTGCTGCCCTTTTTTACTGATATAATCAGTATTTGCAGATAAATTTAGTTTATTGTCTAGAATAGTACCAAGGTATTTAAAATTGTTCACTATTTCAATAGTCTCTCCAGCTACAGGTCTCAATATTTTCAGCTGGAATATCAGAAGCCATGTAGGGGCGGTGCCTATGTTTATATTACGTCATTATTTGTTCTTGTAAGAAAGTGCTTATAAGGATGTGACGTAATAAAATGATAGTTTTCAATGTCTACTTCTATCAATACGAAGTCTCCGTTAATTAATTGTTATGTCTAATTGTCTACAGTCATTTATTTATTCTCTGTGATAGGAGACCATATTCTGATCAGAAATTGTTGAAATTAAACGTAAAACTGAATCTGATGCTAAATGGGAAGACAGGCTTGTTAATACAATCGCAATGTTAATTAGTCTGATACATTATATCAGTCTATTACCTTGTTTTGTTATACCTAAAAGAGTAAAGCATAAAACTTGATGGCTGCCTATTCGTGTGCTATGTGCTCTAGAGTGTCGTCTGGATGGTTCCGCGTTCGAACACTGCTCGCCGTCCCTCCCCTCCCCCCCTGCTATTTTGAAGTCACAATTAAAACACATCAAACAAAACAAAACTTTGAAAAGGAAGTGTAACCAGTGGCGTTACTAGGGTCAGTGTCAACCGGTGTGGAAAGCTCAATGTGTCTACCACCCCGCCCCATATTCAATTCCCACCCCTCAAAAAGAAATCCCTTCCCCCACCAAAAAAAAATAATTGTTAACTTGTTTTTTTTTGTTTGCTTTTGTTGAACCAGTATACTGTGAGCTATTTAACAATAAGTACATTGGGAAATGATTGTGTCGCTTCTATTTGAATATTTCTTCGTCTATGACATTTTATCAAAAATTATTCCATAGATTAAAAATGTAATTATATTGACATTAGAAACATTGAGTTGAACATGTTATTTTATTGGAAATTATAAAAGATCTGCTTACAGTAACAACTCCGCCATCTGCCGGTCCCAAGTCCGGGTGAAAAAGGAGGAGGGTTTGGCGTGGGGCTAGCGACCCCACCCTGTAAAACCACTATTGCTACAGAAACGGCAAACTCGACACATAATGAAAACTATACATGCGGCGAGGGCGGCCATACCCTGATGACGGCGTTGGATCAAAGCCAACTGGAAGTTCAATACCTGATACATGGCAATCCTTTCAACGCAAGGAAACCGACTGTTATAGGCACGTGGAATGTAAGAACCCTGAATCAATGCGGTAAACTGGCCCAACTTTTAAAGGAGTTTGACTCTTACCGGCTGGACATCCTTGGGATCTGCGAGATGCGGTGGACATCAAGTGGACAAATAATCAATGATGGCAAAACAATAATATATTAGGACATGATAAGGAGCACATTGGTGGTGTAGGAATCATCATGTCTAAAATAGCAGCTTCAGCGCTAATTGCTTGGAAGCCGGTCAGTGACCGCATCATTACAGCTCGACTCCAAACAAAGCAAATCAAAGTCACTACCATCCAAGCTTATGCCCCTACAGAGGATGCAGTAGATACCATCAAAGATAATTTCTATAACCAACTACAAACCACTCTTGATGAAACACCTACTCACGACCTAATTCTAATGATGGGAGACTTTAACGCCAAAATGGGACCATATGGCTCTGCAGAAAACATCAGTGATAATGGCGAGCGCTTGATTTCTCTCTGCGCATCCAACAGCCTTTCAATTGGAAACACATATTTTAAGCACAAACAAATACACAAAAAACATGGCGATCACCAAATGGAGAAACCTTCAACGAGATAGATTACATTTGCATCTCCAAACGATGGAGGTCATCTCTGTTAGACGTGCGGACCGGCAGAGGAGCGGATATCGGCTCAGACCACTACCTTGTCAGTGGCAAATGTAAGCTCCGATTGAAACGCCAACCAAAACGAGCCACACGACCCCGCCCATTTAATATAGAGAAGCTTAAAGACGGCAATACTGCAGCAGTGTTCCAATTGAAACTAACGAACCGCTTTGAGGCTCTTGCAGACCCTTGAAGAAGAGTGGGCCAACTTCAAAGATACCCCTATTGGGTGCGCGGAAGAAGTTATCGGAAGGAGGCGAGGTTCATACAAGGAACGGTGGATACAAGACAGAACATGGAAATTGAAAGATGAGAGGAAAGAGGCCAAACGTAGACGAGATCAGAAAAATGAAATACAGGATCGCAGCCTAGCGGAAGAAGCCTATAGGGAAGCAGATCTGAAAGTAAAGAGAAGTCGGCGAGATAAATGGGGCTGGATTGAGCAGAAGGGACAAGAGGCACAAGCAGCTGCAAGCAGAAATGACACAAAAACCCTTCATCGTATTGTCCGAGATCTCACTGGAGAAAAGAGTGGACATGGGGCACCGATAAAAGACAAGCAAGGCAAAACTTTGTTAACGAAAGAAGAACAGGATGCAAGATGGGTAGAGCACTTTAAAGAGACCCTTTACCAACTGTTGCCAGATCTAACTGACATATTCAAGGACCCCTCTCCAGACAATGATCTCAAGGTCAAGACAGACCCAATAACTGCTGAGGAGGTTACCATGGCCATTGCAGTGTTAAAGAATAACAAAGCATCAGGGCTAGACATGATATCAGCAGAAATGCTAAAATATGGGGGACAGTGCATTGTTAACAGAATGACTGATCTCTTAAATCTCTGTTGGCGAACTTCAAAAGTCCCAGAGGACTGGCAAAAGGGAGTGATTGTAAAGCTTCCAAAAAAGGGCAACTTGGCAGACTGCAACAACTGGAGGGCCATTACTCTCCTCTCTGTCCCGGGCAAAGTTTTTAGCACTGTTTTGTTGAGACGGCTTCAACAGTCTGTAGATGAAAGGCTCAGAGAAGAACAAGCAGGTTTCCAAAGAGGCAGATCATGTACAGAGCAGATTTTCATTCTACGAAATATCATAGAACAAAGTCTTGAGTACCAACAACGGCTAACGATCAGTTTCGTGGACTTCAAAAAAGCGTTTGATAGTGTCCACCGAGAATCACTATGGAAAATAGTTAGAGAATACGGTATCCCAGAAAAATTCGTCCAGATCCTACGACACCTTTACAGTCAGTCTATTTGCTGCATTAAAACAGAAGAGGGAACAACAGAGTTTTTTTTACAATCGAGACAGGTGTGAGACAGGGGTGCATCTTATCTCCCTTCCTTTTCCTCCTAGCCATCGACTACATAATGAGAAGAGCAATGAACCAGACTGCCTTTGGTATTCCATGGCATGAACAACTCCGATTGACAGACTTGGACTTTGCTGATGATGTTGCACAACTCGGGGTTACAAATAAATGCATTCAAGAAATGACGGAGAGCCTAGACAGAGAGGCACCCAAAATTGTCCTCCGCATAAACTTGGAAAAGACTAAAATTATGCGATTTGGATATAAGGCAAAGGGTGTCCCTGACAGACTTGTCGAGTCAAAGCTTGAAAAGATGGACAAGTTCACGTACCTTGGCAGCATTATAACAAATGATGGAAATGCTTACCATGATGTAGCGTGCCGAATAGGAAAGGCAGGGAGCATTTTCCAAAAGCTGCAGCCTATTTGGACTAGCCAAGCCATTGGACTCGAGACAAAAATACACATTCTCAACACAATCGTCATTCCAACTGCTACATATGCATGTGAGACGTGGAAGTCATCTGTCAAAATTGAGAAATAACTAAATGTGGCTCAACAGAGATGGCTGAGACGGATTTTGGGAGTCAGTTACACAGATCGGGTCTCAAACAAGGAAATCCTATGCCGAACTGGGAGTCGAACACTTGGTGAGGTTGTGACTGAGCGTCGCATGAGGTTTGTGGGACAAAAATGAATTACGCACACCAAAAGTTGCGATAACATGGAAGCCAAAACGAGGAAAGCGCAAACAGGGACGCCCTCGTATTACTTAGCGACACACCTTCATGGAGGACCTCAGAACAGTGGACACCAGGTGGGAAGAGGCTTCAGACATTGCCAGTGACAGATCTTTATGGAGACAGCTTGCCGTCCATTGTGCCGAACAGCTTGGGAGGACCTAAGTCTAAGCTACAGTAACAGTTTAAAATTATACTAGTGTTTCTCAACTGTTTTCAAAGACACAGATCTTGCCTTGAGCAGATTTTCTTTCTGCGAAACATCATCAAACAAAGCCTGGAATAAAAAAAAAAAAAAAGCATTTCTTAGAGTCCATTGCGAATCACTCTTGATAAAAAAAAGAAGATTTGCATCCCGCAACAATTTGTCCAGATTCATCGAAACCTTTATACATATCAAGTCAAGCTGGATACATCAGTGTGTGGAGCAAGTCGACATCAGTGTGTGGAGCAAGGATACATCAGTGTGTGGAGCAAGGATACATGAGTGTGTGGAGCAAGGATACATCAGTGTGTGAAACAATGATACATCAGTGTGTGGAGCAAGTCGGCATCAGTGTGTGGAGCAAGGATACATCAGTATGTGGAGCAAGGATACATCAGTGTGTGGAGCAAGTTGACATCAGTGTGTGGAGCAAGGATACATCAGTGTGTGGAGCAAGGATACATCAGTGTGTGGAGCAAGTCGACATGTGTGTGTAGAGCAAGTCGACATCAATGTGTGGAGCAAGAATACATCAGTGTGTGGAGCAAGGATACATCAGTGTGTGGAGCAAGTCGACATCAGTGTGTGGAGCAAGGATACATCAGTGTGTGGAGCATGTCGACATCAGTGTGTGGAGCAAGGATACATCAGTGTGTGGTTCAATGATACATAAGTGTGTGGGGCAAGGATACATCAGTGTGTGAAGCAATGATACATAAGTGTGTAGAGCAAGGATACATCAGTGTGTGGAGCAATGGTACATAAGTGTGTGGAGCAAGGATACATCAGTGTGTGGAGCAAGGATACATTAGTGTGTGAAGCAATGATACATAAGTGTGTGGAGCAATGATACATAAGTGTGTGGAGCAAGGATACATCAGTGTGTGAAGCAATGATACATAATTGAATAGAGCAAGGAAACATCAGTGTGTGAAGCAAGGATACATAAGTGTGTAGAGCAAGGACACATCAGTGTGTGAAGCAAGGATACATAAGTGTGTGGAGCAAGGATACATCAGTGTGTGAATCAATGATACATAACTGTGTGGAGCAAGGATACATCAGTGTGTGAAGCAAAGATACATCAGTGTGTGGAGCAAGGACACATCAGTGTGTGAAGCAAAGATACATCAGTGTGTGGAGCAAGTATAGATTAGGTAAAAAGAGGAGTGATGTAGAAGTACAGTTTGACATTTTTCCACTCGACTTCATCGTCTCTCATCCGTGACCTGCAAAGATTATAAACATGGTCACGTTCCTGCTCCCCCCAAGCACCGAGTTTTAAACGAGACTGTGTAATTCAATGAATATTTTGTTTTAATTCCACTATATAAGCCTTTCCTATACTATTCTCTAAACCTCATATATAGTATATATATATATATATTCTGATTTGATCGTGTACCCTTTTATGTTTTTTGTTTTTGTTTTTCTTTTTTGCTAACTTTTTTCCGTCTATTGTCTCGAACTTGGACATCTTTAAATGACAATAACTACCGAGTAGTGAGTTTCTTCAACTTGTAACAAACGAAATGAATATGGACGATGAAATAAAGTCACAAGAGAATTTTAGACGCTTATGAATTGGGCCGTCCCCCCCCCCTTTTTTTTTGGTCCAACTCACATAAGTAATAAAATGTTACTCATTGAATTGTATTCAGGTGGAGTCACTCATTACAAAATACTAGTTTCATATATTACGATATCATTTGTTATTGTGGTTAAGATTCTCTATCTTTTCATAAAAACATTTGGTCAACTCTGGACGCGTCTCCATTTATGCAGGTAGGCAGGGAATTCAGAACAGCGCTGTTATGGTAGTTCTCAGCTAATTCATGACGGAATTTAGCTGCTGTGAAAGAATCAAGAGATCATGTGTATGCAAGAATCAAGAGATCATGTGTATGCAAGAATCAAGAGATTATGTGTATGCAAGAATTAAAATCTCCTGCAAATGCAATAATCAAGACCTCCTGTATGTGCAAGAATTAAGAGCTCCTGCAAATGCAATAATCAAGAGGCCCTGCGTGTGCAATATTAAAGAGGTCGTGTGTGCTGGAATCAAGAGGTCCTGTGAGTTCTGGAATCAAGAGATCCTATGAGTGCTGGATTCAAGAGGTTCTGTGAGTGCAAGGATCAAGAGGTCATCTGAGTGCAAGAATCAAAAGCGCAAAAATCACTTACAAGGTGGCTACATGTTGCAAACATGGCATCTTTAATGCTATACCTATTACTTAAGCGAACTGCAATAGTCCTTCAGATTCCTGCGACTCTTCTAGCGGTGCAACACAATCTTCTAACGTTCTCACGTTCCTTCACAGTGCACGAATCAAAGGTTTGGAACTTGCTTCACGTTGAGTTTTGTCAGGACTACATACTTTCCTCTGCTTCTAAACAGCATTAAAACTTCAATTTTCAAATTGTACTAATATTAGTTTGCTCATTAACTAACCCTTTTGTCTGTTATCTTTTGAACATTGCCTCGAGTCTACATCGCGTTGATTAACAAAAACACAAATATTATCATTATTATTATTATTGTGGCCCACTGTTAAGGTTTACTGGTGTATGCAAACGAGACATGAGGCTCTTCAAATTTAAAACCAAAAGTGGGGAGAAACAAGCACTGGATAGTATCACATGAAGAGCAATCCTAAAGGAGGATCCTGGTTGGAGATGGCGAGGCACATACCAGAAGTAGAAAAAAGAGTCTGGTGACTCTAAATGCCCAAAACTGTAACGGCAGTTGTGTATCAAGCATTTGCCTCTTTAGTTCTAGGAGAAGTTGCAAAGGGAAAAGATCGTCTCTGGAGACGCTAAATGCCACTCTAGACATGCACACGTGGCATTCCTTCAGATCAAAAGTTTTGAATCCGACTTTGATCCCAGCCAACCTTGGCCATCAGTCAACGTGTAAGTAAGGCTGCCTGGTCGTGCGGTTTGCGCGCTGGACTGTCGTTCGGATTTATCGACGGTCGAGGGTTCAAACTCTGCCCGCTCCCATCCCCCGTCGTCCTGCGGGAGGTTTGGACTAGGAAGTAAACTATCTTCAACTCTGAAGGAACATCCGAACTATGTAAAACATTTTACAAACGTGGTTTCCTCTAGGTCTCAGCTGGGGGGAAGTTGAATCGCTTCTCTACCACATTAAAATGTTATTTCGTGGAACATAAAGTAGACCTCCAGTAACATTTAAAAAAGGATTATTAATATTGCTTTATGTCAGGCAGTAAAAAAACAACAAATATCCTGAGAACTGGGAGTCTGTAGTCCGGAACTAATCCTCTGGAGGATTCCTTTTATAGAGCCCTCCTCTTTCCTCTTAGCCTAATGTCACAACTAGTTTGGATATAACATTGCATACGTCTGTGAGATAGAGCAAACAAATATTTAATTAGAAAACCATGTCTCCAGCAAATCACTTGGCCACTGAACGTTGAAACTTTTTGCTGAGCTAATGGGACAAGGTTTTGTTTCATCTTGTGGCATATTTACTCAGTAGATTGGTTGATGTTTGATGAACAAGGCTTGACACTACCGAAATAAAGTAGCTGATTAAAAATCTTATATCTACTCTGTCTGTCTATCTATCTGTCTTTCTGGTTAAAAAAAAAAAGGTTGTACACGTTATTTCTACCACACCCATTTTTGGATCAAGTTGCGCATAGACAATACATAGACAAGACATGAATCAATAAAAACAAGGTTACAAAGAAAGTTTGTGTGGAAACACAAACTCAAAATCGGCCCCCGAAGTGGTCCACCTAGAATCTTCACCAGTATTCGAACACGGGACTTCCGGTTCCAAGTGCTTTACCCCTCAGCCAGAACATCTCATTCATTTAACGTACACTTATTTTTTTTTAGTAATAATTATTCACCTTATCCATACATTCAAAATTAATAACATGTTACATGTAATAAAGAGAAACTAAAAAAGATTTATTCTTCTAACAAAATTAGATAAATTGGCAACACGAAAAAAAAATTCTTGACCATAGACATATATATATATAGACTGGACGGTAAAGTAAAAATTATTATGGGAAACATTTGGGAAAAGATAAGTTTGTATGAGTTATACAGCAGTTATGAGCAGTGTAAAATTAAAAGTATTTATAGTTTGTTTGTTTTTCCGCCACAACGTATATACCCCTAGAATTCTAGATTTTATATATGCCATGTTTTTTTTTACTATTAATTTTACATAATTAAAATAATTATAAATAGTTTTAAATACTAGATTTAGATCTAGTCTATATAAATACTATAGTAAAAATAGTACTTACTACTAGAACTATACTACTATACTATACTATAAACTATAATTGTAATCTGTATAGTCTAGTCTATAGTCTAAAGTTAGTATATTGTTATGACTTTGCCATGCGCACCGCCATCCAGGATAGTGCAGAAAGAAGGTGCGCACTATCTGTGACTAAACAAGTCGGATGTTGACATGATAGAGAAAGGATTTCCGCCCAAGGAGAGAGCCAATATGGAGTTGCTGTACTCAAGGCAGATGCCACTTTGTGTTTATCATGTCTCCGTGTAAATAAACGTCTATGTCTCGTTAAGTTTGCCTCCCTTCAGTAATTACAATTGGTGTCAGAAGTGTGATCATAGGCGACTCAACGAGAAGAGGTAGGATTCAATCTCAATGGCATCGTTGAAACAACTAGACCAGCTTTTAGTTAAAGAGCTAAGGCAGGAACTTCGATACAGACGCCTGAAGCTTGGTGGTAGCAAGGAGGTGCTTACAGCTCGTCTCCGGCAAACCCTAATTGATGAAGACGAAGATCCGGAGACCTACCTATTTGAAATTGAACCGGAGATTTATGAGCTTATTGGCAAGATAAATGAAGGTATTGATGCATTGTGTGAACAAATTAACATTATGAGGAACAAGGTAGATAAAATGGTGTCTCAAGTGAAAGAAGAAGTAGACTCGTTGGTAAAGAAGTTGCGTGGTCAAGACTGTGGCTGCACAAACAGTGGTGACGGAGACGCTGAGGATTGGAGCGCCGTCTGTGTCTGTGTTGTGAGCAAGTCTTGAGGTTGTGACTTTCAAGACGAGAAACGTGACAACGATTACTGTGATGATCTCAACGAGATCTACCGAATCGAACGGAAAGAGACAAATGAAGAAACTGAAGTCTGTTATGTGCCTGAAGCGTTTGTTATTGTTGGACCTGTTACTAGTATCTCAATGAGCCGGGCAGATCAAGACAACCTTGGGTCTGCGTTCAAGCCTGTTGCTATGGACCTTAAAGACCTCTGCCTATCTGCCGGTGCTCACGAGGGAAATTCGAAGCTTGACAACTGCATCAAGAAGTTTACCATGAACTTTACGTGTGGCGCATAACTCATGAAATTTAGATGCCAAGAAAACCACCAACAGGGCATATGTACTTCTACCATCATCATTGACATTGGCATAGATGAATGTCAATCAAACCACTCTAAATCTGAGCTGTCAAGAGGAAGACATTTTCCACTTGAACCTGAAGAGACCTATCTTCTGGACGTGAGACTGTTATCTGAGGATGACTGCGGTGCATTGGATTTTGTTAGCAACGTGGCTGCATGTGAACCTGCAGCTCCCTTGAGAGGCGTCTGTCGGGAAGGTCTGCTGAGACAGCGTGTCCGATCAACGGCTGTGCTGAAGAAAACAGTGCTCGACACTATCTCTTTGTGTGTCAAACGGCCACGTCATCGACGCAACAACAGCCTGGTCAACTGGAGAAAGAGAAAGCGGCACTGGAGGAAAACAATGCGGATGGCTTCGTGGGGAACAAGCTCCCTGCCGCCTGTGGCTCCCAGTGATCGACCTCCACCTGAACTGTCAAACCTCAGCTGCAGTGTTTCTTTTCGGGACGAAAAGTGCTAAGACGGGGGCAATGTTATGACTTTGCCATGCGCACCGCCATCCAAGATAGTGCAGAAAGAAGGTGCGCACTATCTGTGACTAAACAAGTCGGATGTTGACATGATAGAGAAAGGATTTCCGCCCAAGGAGAGAGCCAATATGGAGTTGCTGTACTCAAGGCAGATGCCCCTTTGTGTTTATCATGTCTCCGTGTAAATAAACGTCTATGTCTCATTAAGTTTGCCTCCCTACAGTTATTACAATATAAATAGTCTAGGACTAGATTGTCACTAGATCTATAATCTATACTTATACTAGATCTAGTCTATAGCCTGCATGCATAGATGTTAGACTGACTAGTTTAATAGTTGGTAGTAAAAAGTATGAAAAGTATTAGACCTAGTTATTACAAATATTAGTCATATTTATTAGATTTAGATCTATCAATATTAAATTAGTCACAGTCACAGTGATACTGAATTATACTGACTGAAACTGAAAGTTACTGTGTATAATATTCAAATTTTTTTTCAACCTTCAGAATTTATCCTTGGCCTATCGTACTACGAACATTAGAGCACGTTCTGCTCATTTTCTTTGACTTTTTTTTTATACTAAAAACTAATTCTAACAATTTGAATCGATAAGACGACCGCCATACATTAATAAAGAAGCCATGTCAACAAACATAGATCCACATCACAAACCTATATATATTTGCCTTTGTCTATGATTATGAAACAAATGCAAAATATTGGGAATATGGCAGTTTTGTACTTTTCAAAACTAAAGATCATAATTATATATTGGCTGAAATGTTAGTCCTAGAATTTATAGCTCAATTGCCGCCATTTTTTTTCCACATAGATATTTGACTCCCTTAAAATAAAAATAACTTCCTACTTCCAGTCTATATTTATTTATGTCTATGTTCTTGACCTACTTTAAGCTACAATCGTAGACATAATGTATTTTTATGTCTATGGCTTCAATTATGTCATATCTTTTCTTATATCTTATATAATACAGACGTTACTTCAAAAAAGAAGATGATTACGTTCTACGAGTCATGCATTTAGTCATGCATATTAACCAATGACTTAAATTCTGCCAAGTTACTGGTTTTCCTGGCTAGCTCAGGCAACCCATTCCATGCTCTAATAGCACTGGGGAAGAAGGAGTATTTGTACAAATTTGTCCTAGCATACGGGATGAGGAATGTGCCTTTATTTTTGTGTCTTTCAGAGTATTTTATTAAATTTTGCTTTTGTATTTGAAGATTATGGTTCAGTGTTGTATGTATAATTGCTACTTTACTTTTGAGTCTTCTGTCCTGAAGGCTTTCTAAATTTAGTGATTTTACTAATGGTGTTACTCTAGTCAAATGTGAATATTCGTTTGTTATGAATCTCAATGCTCTATTTTGTGTTTGTTCCAGTTTCTTAATGTTTTCTTGAGTTGAGGGGTCCCACACGGTGGATGCATATTCTATTATTGGCCTAACCAAGGTGAAATAACATTTTAGTTTTATGTTCTTATTTGATTTATAGAAATTTCTTTTAATAAACCCTAATGCTTTGTTGGATTTTTTTTTTAGTTTCATCAATATGTGGATTCCATGACAGTTTTTCATTTATTATAACACCTAGGTATTTTGAGTTTTTAGTCTGTGTTACTGGTTTGCCATGAATAAGATAAGTGGAATTAATTTGTTTTAGTTTTTTTGTTACTCTTAACAACTGACATTTTTCTGGGTGGAAAGACATGCTCCAATTTGATTCCCATTTCTGTAATTCATCTAATTCTCTTTGTAAAATATCTGTGTCTTGTTTTGTTTTTATTGTTCTATATATTATGCAATCGTCTGCAAATAATCTGACTTTTGTTCCTGAACTAATGCAATTTGGTAAATCATTTATGTAAATTAAAAATAGTAGTGGACCCAAGACTGTTCCTTGAGGTACGCCTGAGTTTACTGTTATTGGTGTTGATTTAGAGCCATTTATTATTACAGTTTGTTCTCTCCCTATCAGAAAATCTTTAATCCACAGATGCAGTGGACCTTTAATGCCGAAATATTTTAATTTTTTAAGCAAACTATGGTGGTGAACTTTGTCAAAAGCCTTGGACAAATCTAGTAAGATAGCATCTATTTGTTCACTATTATCTAAACCTTTTGAAAAATCATCAATTAGTCCTATTAGTTGTGTTTCACATGATCTATATTTCCTAAAGCCATGTTGGTATGGGGTGAGGACATTATGTTTGTTAAGCGATGCCTGAAAGCGTATTTTGAACACTGGGGCTAGCTCATTGCTTAGTTCTTTGAGTAATCTAGCTGGAATACCATCAGGTCCAGACGCTTTATTTGGTTTGGAGTTGGCTAATAGTTTTTTAATTCCATTTTCTTGTACTACTAAATCTTCTATGTTGTCTACTTGGTTCAAATTAAGAAATATGTCTTTGTCTCCTGGGGCTGAGAATGCTGATGCAAAGTATTTGTTTAGGATGTTTGCTTTAGTTTCATTATCATTATGTATTATGTTATGTTCATCTTTTAATGGCGCTAGATCAAACATGCAAATTCATACGAGTTCTAGTCTAGATATAGTTCATTCTATATCAAGATGCTATATCTAGTTCTAGATCTAGATCTAGACTTAGATCTAACTCTAGATCTAAACTTTGATCTATTTCTTGATCTAGACTTAAATCTAGGTTTAGACCTAGTCTTAGGTGTTGAATCTAGATTTAGAATGATTTAGATCTAAAACTAGGTCTAGTTTGTATGAACAAATGAAAATGAAGATATTAATTTTTATTTGCGATTGGAAAGTCTTAAGTCATTTGTACAATAAAAAACACTCTTATAGCAGAAGAAATTACCTTACCTAACTCAAAAAACATAGAATCTACATTTTGTAAAATTAATACCACCTCAACGTCCCTAATAATAGGCAGCATTTACAGACCACCAAATTCTAGTTTAGAATACATGCAGGAACTATGTAATCAGATTACTACACTTGAAGTGACAAATAATAATGCAGTTTTTTGGATTATGGGTGACTTCAACCTACCTGATATAAATTGGAAAACACTAACCATAGATAAACACCAAAACCTTAAGGACATAAATGAACTTTTCATAGAAACTTTACACAACCTAAGTTTAGATCAAATCATTAAAAAGCCAACTAGATTAAACAACACATTAGATCTCTTCTTAACCAACAGACCTGGATTAGTAGTTGATTATGATATTATCCCTGGTCTATCAGACCATGAGATCATAAAAATACACAGTCAGATAAAAGTAGTAGCCAATACAAAACCCAAAAGAAAAATCTTACTCTGGAATAAATGTAACCTAACACAACTACACCAAGCTGCATTAAACTTTCAACAAACATTCTTATTAGAAAAAGACATTAACCAACCAGTCGATGACCTATGGAATTTCATTAAAAACCATCTTAAAAGCATTCCACCTGCAAATATGTAATATTTCAAGACATGTGGGAAGGGTGCGATGAAATACAAGTGGGTGAGACATAGAATTGGTGCCTAATCCTCGTTAATTGAATCAGAAAGATTTTGAAATGTAATGTTTTTTTTTTCGGTAAAATGAATAATATTTGCGCCGCAGCTTAACATTCAAAGGGTCGCATGTCTCTCGCGAGCCGCAGGTTGCCGAGCCCTGTCCTATACCAAAGGCAGACTTTTCCCACATTGAATCCTTATTCTTAAACTAAATCGAAGTTGATGCTAAACTAAATCTAAATATATAATTAACTCTATCCCAAAATATCCTAAGTGTCCTTATTCTTAAAAGTAACCTATTTTGTAAACTTGACATCAAACTAAACCTCCTCTACTACGAAATCTTAAAACCTACACATACTAAAAGTTTAGTTGTTCTTTACATAATGTCTTCGTTGTTAAATATGGAAAATATGCAGTTTGACAATGTGAATAAAATACAAAATGGCTTGAAGCGGGGTGGGGGTGGGGGGGTCAGCTTCCTGTTTAATTCTATTTGGTCCCTGCCTACCATTTGGTCCCCACCTCTATGCAGTAAGACCGGTCATGTGAAATGACACTCGGTGGAGACTGTCTCCGGTTTCAGGCCCGGGTTTAATATTCAGATAACGGTCTCATTAAATGTTTTATAATCTGATCAGCGACACGTGTCAAAGTGACTCTTTAACGCAGACACATCTAGGCCTAACACACACACTCCCACACACAAACATACATATATAACTACATAGATGTCATGAAACTAGAGAGTGACACATACATAAACTATAAGAACGACTTAAAACAAGACAATATATGTCCCCCCCCCCCACCCCCAAACTAGTCCAACGTTCTCTAATGTTATTCAATGTTGCAGCAGTAAATATGTAAAAAAAAAAAACACTATCTAAATATAGTTCAAGATACTGAGATGGATCTAAAAAAAAAAGTCCGGAAAGCCGCACCTCCAAAGATTTACGAACAATAATTACAGAGCTTTAAAACTCTAAACCACGTGATAGGTATCACATTGCGCAATACATGCGCGAAAACAAATATCTCCTACACGGAAGAGACAGGTCTAAGAGTTCGTTCCAACAAATAATTCCGTTCAAGTTCTGTACAGTGACCCAGACCGAGTCCAATAGTTAGAGAAGGCCTCAACACTGACCTGCGACGTCGCAACCTGTTTAAACAACTAGCGCCAAGTAGCTCGTTGCCACGTCACAGGTCTAACGTTACGACTTGTAATGTGACAACGAGTTGTTAGATTAAACTGCCCGAAGGTTGTGACGTTGCATTTCAGTGTTCGGGCCTTCTAATACGATTGGTCTCGCCCAGACAGCGACGTGAGGCTACTATTTAGCTCCCGTTGAACTCTTTTCATTATATTGTAGCCAACTCTGTTTTGTTTTTTAGGCCATATTTAATTTCGGCCAGCTCAGTATTCGTTACAGTCTGTTTAGTCTTTAGTTGCATTTCAACCAGCTGTTGTTCTTTTTACTTTAGGATCAGACTACACTTATATTTGAGGTCTCTCTTTTTAGACTAGCCACTTAGTACAGTACTGAGTGCTATGCAATCGTAGGGCTTTGGAAAGTTATCACAAAAAAAAAACGATTGTTCCAATAGATTTATGATTTTTTTTTGTTTAGCAAATGTCCCTCATCAGTCGCAGCGCGAAGCTCTGAAATTTACTTGTAATGTTGAAAATATTTGTATTCAGTTTGCATTTATTATACACACATTTCTCATTAATCAACGAGGTTTTTTAAAAAAAGTGTTTAATAAATAAACTCTAGCCCGAGTCTACTGCTACAAATAGTTCTATGCTCTACCTACCATGTTTCCTTGCCTGAAAAGTTTTCTTGAAAATAATGTTTGGCCTCCCAGTTGAGGATTTAGAAGTAAGACCTAACAGGCAAGTGCAAAATATCATCTTACGTCAAGGTTGAATTTCAACGCTAGTGAAAACGTTCGCACGCACGCACCACGCCTGCCCTGGTGTACACTACAACATAGACATAGACACCCCGGGCATATATAAATATAAATCACATCATAAATTTTTTATCATATGTAGATCTAAATGAAAAATAGTTTCTTCCCACAGTAAAATATAAATTATAATTCATTATGTCACGGCCTCCATTTTCCCTCCAACAGACCCATTTAGGTTGCGAGTTCTTCAATACTTGTCAGGGGTTGAAACTTAATAGCATAATTGTTCACGTGACCTTGTAATGATTTCCAGTTTGAGTTTTTAAGACACTATTATTTCCAAAAGAAAAGGGAACAAAAAGAATAAAAAAAAGTAACATGAAAATAATACGCATTAATTATTTTCTAATGGCAATTCTCAATGTTTCGAGAAGTTATGAATCCTGAAGTTTTTGTTTGATTTTCATTGTCCTACTAAATGTCCTCTTCAACAGGGGACACAGAAGTGCGAACTAGATTTGGGGCAACGCTGAGACATTTACCCGCAGAACGAAACGAGAATGATCGCTTTGATTACACACACACACATACCCACACACACACACACGCATACCCCTCCACACACACACATAAGTTCAACTAGGTATTTTTTATGGGGTGGTATTTCCACGCGTAACGGAAAGAATACTTTTGATTATAAACATCTAATTACCTCTGTGTCTTGAGGAGTGAGGCTAGTGGGGAGGGGCTCACTTGAAGGGCAATGGCGTAGAGGGATGGAGAGCTTGAAGTTGAGAATATGTTGCCCATACAAATAACTAGAGACCACTTCAGCGTGTTGAGGCACTGAGAGTATTAGCGTTCACGTTTTTAAACTCTCTCACACTCTCTCTCTCTCTCTCTTCTTCACACACACACACACACACACACACACACTTTAAATTCTGTTGCTCCTCCTTGCCCTTCCCCATGTAGCGTGTTATAAAAATGCAAAAGATTTTTTTTTTATTCATCTCTAGGCTTTTCTATACAGACAAATATAAGTATCACATCTGTTTCGTTAACGCTTTGAGGGCATTTTATATTTCTGAAATGCGAGTTACGGGCCGCGTCACAGCAGATGGAAACTAGGCTCTGAGGTTTCATTACGCACTGTGACACAATTTTCAAGTGACCTGGACAGCTCTTCGTCACGAGCCAAATCTATCCCAGATGCCGTAGAGTGGGTAACACTGGTTTAATCACAGGAGGTGAAACTTTGTCTTATTTTGAAATCAAATGATTCGTGTCCTGTCAGATTCAATAAATAAGTGTGTGCAAAGTTTGAACTTGATCCAAGAATAAAAGAGAACAAAAAACATGTTCAAACTTTTGACCAGACAGACAGACCCAGTGAGTTGATAGAAGCTTTGTAAACAACAAATATAGCTCCCCTTTCTCACTACTTTGCATTGTTACTAACATTTGTTAAACACTTTGATCTGTTATTCTAAGCCCTCAACTAGGTACTTCTGAAATGTCGTGGAAGCTGTCTGGGTCTAACCACATCCCATACCTCACGTATCTAATTGTAATCTGACATGTAAATACCATTTTCATATTGAGATCTTTAGTCTAAATACTATGCATTATTTTAGAGCTGCTATTACATTTGCCAGTAGATAATTTAATAAAACAAAAAGTAAACTTTTTTTCATTAATAACGCAAGAATTGTTAATTAACTGGTTTCTTCTAAAAACCATGTAATCACAACTTCGCATACAAATAAATAAATCTTAGCAACTAAGCTGTGGCGTCACTAGGGTTGGTGTCACCCGGTGCGGCTAGCTCAGGGTGTCCGCCCCCCCCCCCCCCCCAACACATCAACTTTCTCCAAACATTTCCCAACAAACACTATCGTCACTTGTTCTTTTTGTTAAACCAATACAGTGAGCTGATGACTTACTTTCATTGATTGTTGGCAAATGTAAATGGAGTGTCAATTCTATAATAAAATCCCATTATTTATGTCTTTATTCAATAGTTATTGCATATTTTACAATGCAAGTTTATTAAACTTAGAAACAGACTTAAAATAAACATATTTCCTTTGTTAGACTTTTACACATAATCGGTATAATATTATGATGTGCAGTATTAGCTTTAACCACCATTTACCCTAAAAAGAAAGTTTGCCGCCCCTTTGGCAATTGGTCATGTCGATGTTAAACTATAACGGAGTTGTCCTTACGGTAATGAAGTGTTTTTTTTTAAACCTGACCGCAATATATTGATTCTAGTAAAAAAAAAAAGGCGCTAAAATTAAGTCTAATAAAGAAGGAGGCAGCATTGGCAAATATCATTATGCAAAGGAAGCTCTAGGTGCATATAGCGCACATATGTCTTAAGATAAACTTGTTGTTAAGTAATACGCCTTGCTGAGAACTTTTTAGTTTTTTTCACATTCAAAAGAAGATGATATTATTGTAACCCTCTTCCTCCCTGACTTACCATTTTTTTTCAGTTGCAAAGTAGGGTGATTTTTGTTGATGCTGTTGGGCCTTCACTAGTGTGTAAATGTGTTTAGAAACTTTAGTTATGATTTTGGATTTCTCGACGGAGGATTGAGATTTGTTGTCTTTAATTGTGTTAGTGCAAATGAAAATTTGATTTGGAGATTGTGACATTATTACTTTTTACCGGGGATATTGATTGATCCTAGTTGGATGGTGCTTCTGCAATCAGAGAGATACAAGCGATCTGAGACTAGGTGCGTTATTTTCTTTAGTTCAATCCCATGTCTTAACAATAGGAATTCTTTAACTTACAATATTTTAAATTTTAAACATTAATAATAATGTTATCTTACTGGGTTAATATTCAAACCTTGATTGATAACTACAATGAAATAAACATTTTAAATTTGAAAGGCTTCATCCCCTCGCCAATGGTCAGGACGTCGCGCCTTCCATGAGGGAACGTTGCACGCCCTCCTCCAATCGAGGTGCCTTCCACAGCCTGAGAAAAGTTGCAGTAAATCATGATAGTTTGTATTGTGTTCATAACGATGGAATGTTATTCGGGAGAAATTTGGTCTGTTCTGTCGTACAAAAGGAGGTAGATTATAGAGTCGCGTTGGTGAAGAGGCGTTCAAATGTTTTCTTTAAAAGAACCTTTTCAATTGATCTTGTTGCTTAGAACGATTTTACTAGGAAGTTGCAATGATGTCCCTTAAATTAATAATTTAATTTCTTAAAATTAGGTGATAATGTCTTTTTTTTACTGATTCATAGTAAAGTATACAATAACTACAATGCAAATACAAGCGACTTTTTAAAAAGGAAGACCAATTTCATATTCTTTTTGTAAGCACGTACGGTTTCGTTTTAGACATTTGTACCAACAACACAAAATACAATAAGGCCTAAAATAAAATATATAGATCTAGATTACTATAGTAGATTGCCAAAGTAAGTTTGGGTATATATCTAGAGATTTTTTTTATATGTCTGTGTTTGCGAAATATATTTTGTACATTTGAGGGTCACCCCAATATGGGTGTCACCCGGTGCGGACCGCACCCTCGCACCTCCTAGTGACGCCACTGCTAATAATATATGAAAAAAAAGATAATCAAGGCTTATTCTTTGATCTTTGACGCTGTAATAGACTACCCGTGACACACTGAAAGGGATTTATTTTGAACGTCTTTCTTTGTGTATGTTATTCTAGAGATAACTGTCCCAAGCTAGCTGGTTATCTGCATTTTACCAACATCAATATCCTCTGTCCTAGCACCAATATACGCATGTCCTACCACCAAGGTTCTCTTGTCTTATAACCAATGCGTTCATGTCCTAAAACTTGGCTAAAACCAATGTTTTTCTGTCCTATATCGAATGTTTTTCTGTCCTATAAACAATGCTTTCCTGTCCTAAAACCAATGTTTTTCGGTCCTATAATCAATGTTTCCTGTTCTTTCTTTTCTTGTCTACCTTTTCTTGTCTACCTTTTCTTGTCTACCTTTTCTTGTCTACCTTTTCTTGTCTACCTTTTCTTGTCTACCTTTTCTTGTCTACCTTTTCTTGTCTACATTTTCTTGTCTACCTTTTCTTGTCTACCTTTTCTTGTCTACCTTTTCTTGTCTACCTTTTCTTGTCTACCTTTTCTTGTCTACCTTTTCTTGTCTACATTTTCTTGTCTACCTTTTCTTGTCTACCTTTTCTTGTCTACCTTTTCTTGTCTACCTTTTCTTGTCTACCTTTTCTTGTCTAAGCTTACTTCATGTTTGAGCTTCTGTTTTCACCGTCACTTGTTCTGGAGGGTCCTTAGACATTTTCTTCTCTTCTAGTTCCCTTGTTGCTTTTCTCGCAATGATGAGGTTTTCTTTGTCATCTCTCTCTCTCTCTCTCTCTCACTCTCTCTCTCTCTCTCTCTCTCTCTCACTCTCTCTCTTTCTCTCTCTCACTCTCTCTCAATCTCTCTCTCTCACTTTCAATCTCTCTCTCACTCTCTGCCTCTTTCCTTACGTCGTTCTCTCTACCCTATTTCCATTCTTCATCGCTCTTTCTCTCTATTTATTCCACATCTCTCTCGTTCTTGTTGTCATTTCTAGCCTAATAAAATGTCGCTGTTTCATATCCAGACATTTGTTTTTCTCCCCCCCCCCCCCCCACGCCCCGCCTTCATATCTTCATCCTAATCGGACCTGAACTAATGTGTTCTGCCACGTGATTACACTTAAGCATTGTTTCGTTCTGGGAATCAACTTCAGATATAGGCCTCTAAAAGTACACTGCGACTCTTTCATTGCAGGCTGCACATGGTCCTTCTAACAACCGCTGCCACCACCTAGCGTCGCCACTTGCAACAATGGGAGTATCGGAGCTATAAAAATTACGCCTGTCAAGATGGTTCCAGTAAGTCCGGTCACCTGGGCGTCCGACAAACATAGGCAGCCTCGAATGTATTTTGTTGTATAAAGTTATCAGCAATGAAATGTCAATGAAACAAATGAAACTAATACTAAAGAAACGAAAATCACGAATGTTTAATTCGAAACTGTTACTGTAAAAAATTGTTTTGTCTTAATTATATATTTTCAGTGTATATTTAAGATTTGATAGTTCAGAGTTTGTGGGAGATTTCAGTCTTTGTGAAAAATAAATAGAACTTTTATGTTCAATCAGGTCGCATCAGTAATTTTTAAAAAAATTAGACATCTAAATGTCAAACCTTTGACACAATGTTGGACTAACACTTTACGTATACATCAGGCTACCCCGCCCTACCACCTAGCGCACAGCTAAGGCCCTACCACCTAGCCCACCGCTATAACCCTACCCCTTGGCGCACCGCTGAGGTACTATCTGGAACAATTGTGTATTGAGAGAGCTCCGACGCAACGCTGCCAAAGTTTATTGTGAAAACTTCCATTCTAAACGTTTGACCTGCAGAAAATGTTTGCATCAATAGATTTTAACACTATGAAAGATTAGTTGTCAAAACTACTTAGGCGAGACCAACCGTTCCATTGGAAAGGGAACTATATAATTAGAGTATTTATAAAGAGACTTCATTTGGAGACCTCTTTGGTTCTTTTAAATTGCTACCTTATGCCAGTTGTGTTAAGTGTCTGACTTGGTGCAACTTGCTGGAGGGAATTTGTATTTATGTTAAAGAATGTTAATGCTACTATAGAACTCAACGGGCCTTTAAAAGAGAAATGAGAAAAGGGAGTTACCCTGCAATTATATTCAGTTTCACAATGGAGCTTTAAATTTAGGCGACTTTTCTCCGAGTGAACTGGCTTAAGTGATTAGTCTGGATGTCACATTCTGCAGGCGACGTGGCAACTGAAGCAGGTGAGAAAACAAAATGGCTCGCGCATAGACAGGTCTTTGTTCAGATTTGTCAGAAATGTAGGAAACAATAACCACATAGACTCAGACACATAGGAACCCAAGACACAGGTCAATTAGTGGAACTGTTTGTGAGTCATTACTACGTAGTCAGTCCGAATTAAAGATATCTAACACAGCTATTGGCTTCTAAAATTAATTGTATTATTTCTTAATCCCTAGGAGAATATGTGGAGTTCAAGGTTCATGCAGTATGACAACTCAGAGTGTATTTGTAATACTGAAGGTAACTCTGTTGCTTCAATTAAAATGGATTCAGTGTAATTGGTTATGAATCAGCGTTGAAGATTGTTCAACTTACATTTAGAAATACCTTCACAATTCAATATGGCCTCGGGGTACTTCTGCCAATAAGAGTGTCTTCTATGCTCTACTTATTTATCTCTAGGCTCTATGTGTCCTATCATTAATAGGCCTTAGTTAGTGCATACAATGCAGCCCTGTTTGTCTTTGAAATTAATACTCATAAATGAACCTTATATCTAATATAACAATTTGCAGTATACAGTTGTAATAATTACAAATGTAATCAGCGACACTAAGTTTTAGTTTATCATTTCTTGTTCCTGATTCAAAGTAGTAGAACTTGTAGAACAAGCAAAACATACAAAATACTTTTTAAAACACAAAGTTTATGTTTAGTGAAGGGAGAACACAGTTCACTCGCTGCCCTATCTCTCAGTATTGTATGGTTTATTTCACCTTAGCTTAATACTTTCTTCTAAATAATAAAAAAATTAATTAAATTTTTGGTGTATTCACGTTGTGCCTTCGTAATGAATAATTGTGCAAAGTATCAACTTGATCCAAGACTGGAAGTGGAAGACAAAACAAAACGTGTCAAAGAGTGCAGTCAGCCAGAGTGAGTTGATGTCAACTTTGTACTTAGATGTAATCATCAATTGAAGCAACATCCAAAATAATTTATTAACGATGAAAACTAAAGTTGAATCTAAATCTTTCTCTCAAACATTTCCTCTTCTTGAGTTCCTCACGGAATGTTGTCCTCACGAAATGTTGTCCCCACGGAATGTTGTCCTCACGGAATGTTGTCCTCACGGAATGTTGTCCTCACGGAATGTTGTCCTCACGGAATGTTGTCCCCACGGAATGTTGTGGTCACGGAATGTTGTCCTCACGGAATGTTGTCCTCACGGAATGTTGTCCTCACGGAATGTTGTCCTCACGGAATGTTGTCCCCGCGGAATGTTGTCCTCACGGAATGTTGTCCCCACGGAATGTTGTCCTCACGGAATGTTGTCCCCACGGAATGTTGTCCTCACGGAATGTTGTCCCCACGGAATGTTGTCCTCACGGAATGTTGTCCCCACGGAATGTTGTCCTCACGGAATGTTGTCCTCACGGAATGTTGTCCCCACGGAATGTTGTCCTCACGGAATGTTGTCCTCACAGAATGTTGTCCCCACGGAATGTTGTCCTCACGGAATGTTGTCCCCACGGAATGTTGTCCTTACGGAATGTTGTCCCCACAGAATGTTGTCCTCACGGAATGTCGTCCCCAAGGAATGTTGTCCTCACGGAATGTTGTCCCCACGGAATGTTGTCCTCACGGAATGTTGTCCTCACGAATGTTGTCCTCACGGAATGTTGTCCTCACGGAATGTTGTCCTCACGGAATGTTGTCCCCATGGAATGTTGTCCTCACGGAATGTTGTCCTCACGGAATGTTGTCCCCATGGAATGTTGTCCTCACGGAATGTTGTCCTCACGGAATGTTGTCCTCACGGAATGTTGTCCTCACGGAATGTTGTCCCCACGGAATGTTGTCCCCACGGAATGTTGTCCCCACGGAATGTTTTCCTCACGGAATGTTGTCCCCACGGAATGTTGTCCTCACGGAATGTTGTCCCCACGGAATGTTGTCCTCACGGAATGTTGTCCCCACGGAATGTTGTCCTCACGGAATGTTGTCCTCACGGAATGTTGTCCCCACGGAATGTTGTCCCCACGGAATGTTGTCCTCACGGAATGTTGTCCCCACGGAATGTTGTCCTCACGGAATGTTGTCCCCATGGAATGTTGTCCTCACGGAATGTAGTCCTCACGGAATGTTGTCCCCACGGAATGTTGTCCTCACGGAATGTTGTATTTAGCAAAGTCTTTTTTTTTCTTTTGTTGTTTTTGTTGGTCGTTGTTAGGGGGGTGGGGTGGTGGGGGGGTTATTGTAGTCCATCAGTACACGGCTAGACTATGGACTCTAGGTATCTTCTGATGACAGTATTTGATTATGTATTCCTGACATTCTATAAGCTAGTGCGTTAATTTCTTTTCATTTTTGAAAATCCTATCTAAAGTCGAATCGTTTGTAGCGCTGCGCATGCCTAGAAACTGAGCCCAAAAGACTTCGAGACTATACGAGCGATATGACGTTTCATATGGAGCCAACGGCAAGGGAGCGTCCAGTGGTGTGTAAGGTAAGGGGGAGACACGATTTAGTCTCGCCACTCGTCAAATCCAGCACAAGGGTACCAATACCACATGACCTGGAGAAGGAAGAAAGGCTCCGTCGCTGCTGAGCTGAGGCGCCACATCGACAGGGCGGTGCGGACCGTTGTGTCTGTTTATTTGTGTGTCCCCTACATCTTCTGTTCCTCGCTTGACTGAACAACGCTTGACTTATAGTACATTTAAATTATTGCCTGGCGGGTAATCTCCAGAAAATTCGGGCTCCTGATGAGGCGCACAGTAGTATAAGTATACAGAGACCAGCATGACACATTTGATCAGAATCTGGCCGAAGCTTGTGGGAGTAACTTTCCAGTGCACTATATCACAGAGTAATATCACAAATGTGACATCTGGTCCGTAGTGCTAACATGTAAAGGAACTAGAGTCTATAATTAGACATTGTCAGAGTCATCAATTAGCTGTGTCAGAGAGTAAAATTGACTTGTACTTTACTAATTTAACTTTTAATTAAGTTATAACTACAGACTAACTTCACTGAGCCTATTATTTAACTCACAATGCAGTAACTTGTTTGTCGATGGTACATGCGCTAGACTCCACAGTTATTAGTTCTGTTAGAAAACGGAGGTGCGGTGGCTGAGCGGTAAAGCGCTTGGCTTCCGAACCGGGGTCCGGGTTTCGAATCCTGGTGAAGACTGGGATTTTTAATTTCGGGATCTTCGGGTGCCTCTGAGTCCACCCAGTTCTAATGGGTACCTGACGTTTGTTGGGGTTGGCGGTCGGTTGTTGTGCTGGCCACAGAAATAGATGACCTTTACATCATCTGCCCTATGGACCACAAGGCCTGAAAGGGAAACTTTACTGTTAGAATACACCTTACAATTAGGATTAAATAGTTTGCTATTATTTAATTTAAGAAAAAATAGTAAGTTAAAAATATTAACAGACATCTCTTGAGAGGCCTATTTAGTAAGTAAGAAATCCTACACAATGCCTCGCAGGCAGTCTTGCTAGAGACAACTAATACGTTATTACGTAGACACAACCAACAGATAGTAATATTTGCAACGTTCTCAATGTAACATTTACAAACACTTGATTTTGAAGGTTGAAATCTGTACCATTGGTCGCTTCCAGTTGGTAGACTAAAAATGTATATTCTGGGGTGTCTATAGTGCATTGTCCTGCTACTCTTCTATATAAAATAAAATGTAAGTCAAATATCAAATCTTCTGTTCACTGTACTTTATGAATGATGCCCAGTAGAAAATGGTAAAATGGTAACTATAATAGTTTTGCTTTAGTTTATTATTGGAGGGGGGAGGCTAACGACAAAACCCATTTTGGCTACGCTCAGGGAAATTTTCCCTGCACTTTATTAATGGAGCCCAAGGGGTGATAGAAAGTGATAACTATAGTTTTACTTTATTTTTTTATTTTTTTATGGGAAAGGAATTGGTAATCGCAAAACCCCTTTTAGATACGCTCTTGAAATTTAGTAATTGTAGCTTTGCTTTTCCTTTTGTTGGAAACCCCCACCTGGCTACGCCCATGATGGTCTGTGAGTTTGTCCTGGAATATAAAGCAATATTTAATAAGCCCTTTTGTCTACTATACAAGTAAAACTTAAGACAAAAAAATAAAATTTTCCGTTCTGTATCAAATATCGTATGTAAGCCCTACTACAAAAAAAGGTGTAAAATCAGATCTAATTTTTTTTTTTTTTACATTTAAATGGGAAATGCAAATTGACATTCTAGAGGATTGACCCAGTTTCTTGGCTACAAAAGTTTCCCTTCAACTTGTCTAGCAGTAACTGAAATAAACATCTTGTGCTGTGTTTTACCCTAATCCTTATCTTCTATGCCACCGTACGAACAACATCTTTCATACACTGTCGTCTGCTGAATTTCAATGATTGCTATGTGTTCTCCAAGTGAGACAGATAATCCTTATTGTCCGTGCTTGACTTGATTCTAGGCTAAATGCGAGAACTAAAAAAAAAAAAAGACTTTGAAAACATTTCATTCATAAAACCTATTCTCCTATGTATCACTTGTTATATCGTTCAACATTTTAATGGACACCCACAGAAGATAACTCTAACAATCCAGAACAAACGTTTTCCTACTTAAAAAGTCAAGTGTTGGCCACTGGCGGATCCAGGCGGAGGGGCGCGGTAGGGGCGATCCAAAGGGGAGGGGCGGACGAATTTTAGTATAGAAATCACACAATTTGTTAGTAATATATAATAATAATAATAAGGCTAGTCTTCAAGTCCGAAGATTAATGAGGAATACAGTATTTCCCGTGGCTGCGCAGCCCCAGCTGTGACCTGCATATTTTGCCACATCCAGGGCAAGCATAACCATTGTCCGCAGGTGGTCGATTTAGTAATATATACTAATTATTTATATTTCAACCTACTTCTAGATTATTTCGCCTCCCCACTAGTATGTTGGCCGATTTTGTGGGATGGGGTGGTGGCGGTGGCATCATTCCCGCCCTCCCTCCACCATAAAAATTCGAGGGATGGTCCAATTTATTTGTAGAAATCACAGCTTGTTAACAGAATCAATTAAATATCTGTATAATTAAAACTTGTTATTGATATTTTAACCGATCTTTATATTATGTCGTTCCCCTGTTAGCCGATTGGGTGGGGCGGAGGGGGGGGGCAATACATCTACTTCCCTTCTCACCTAAATGTTTGGAGTGCGTGTGGGGGCGGGTCCTAGTTTTAGTCAGAAATCAAGTTTGTGACTCAAATTAGTTGAATGACTATATCATTTTTATATTATGTCGCTACACTTCTGGTATCTTAGGTGGGGGGGGGCGATTGCGTCTGCTGCCCTCCCCACTCTGAGTGTGTGGGGGGTCCTATTTTATGGAAACCATAGTATGTGAACAAAATTAGTTGAATATCTATATAATATAAGCTACATATTGGTGTTTTAATCCAATTGTATATTATGTCGCAAACACACTCTAATCTAAAATTTTAACAATAGTAATTATAAAATGAAACAGGGTTGTACCAGGTGGTAGGGGCGATACATGCAATCACCTTCCGCCCATCGGACAAACCAATACATTTTTCTTTTTGTATTTTAGTTAAGAAATTACAAAATTGTAAAAAAATTAGTTACTAATATAATTTATAAATGCTATAACTTAAATTCTTATGTCGAGTCGCCCCACCCACTATTCTTCAATGCCGAATGCAATCATTAGCAGGAATTATATAAAGGAGAGAGGATTAACGTTTTCACTCTATCCCCCTCTTCCCTTTCCAGACGAAAAGATGGCGTCTTAAAACAGAATTGTCAAAAATGGCGACAGAGTTGATGTAATTGCACACGAATTTATGCTAGTTATTTTAAGAAAGACTTTGTTTTGGAAAACTTTAGAATTCATACGAAATTTTTCATTATAAGAGTAACAATTTAGATGAGTTCTGAACCCAAATATTATTTTACTAATAACCTTTTTCCAACCTTTACTCATACTTATATTTTTCTATTGTATATAAATGTTTTGGACTATAACCGACAATATATACTTGAATCCTAAAAATGCAAAAAAATTAGACTAGAATTGATTGGTCCACTTAATTTCTCCTCCCACTTCCGAAATGTTTTACTTTAGACCTTTAAACTATAGTTGTGTAATAAAACAAAGTAAGAAACCTGCCTATTTAACAAAAAAAAAAAAGATTTTCTAACGAATATTATTTTTCGATTTTGTTTTTCTGCGACGATCCTCAAAGTCTCAATCTAAATATGTGTGATATCTTTTCAAGGAACAAATCGGTTGTATTTGCATTGGGCCTTTAAATTCATATTAGAATATTTTTCAAGTAAAACATTATTCAAAAGGTCCTTTTTAATAGGATAAATAATGAGCTGTAGAGGTCATGAGAATGCATTTCTGCAGTGAAGAATGCAAGAAAACGCTCCTACAGACCAGCTAGCTGTCAAGACTTCAACATGGCTGGCTTTTTTTTTTTCGCCGAAGGTTGAGAAACACTGCTTTATTTTTCTATTCCAATATGTATGCTGTAAGCGCGTAGATGCTTAGGGTTAGGGTTTGGAAAAAATCGCCCCCCCCCCACTCCAAAGTTCTTGATCCGCTAGTGGTGTGAGCATATGTTACTCCGTACAAACTTAAAAGCATGTGAGATTGAAAGGGTGTAGGATTATATTCCGCCTATGCTTAGTCCATTCTCGTCACATCGAAGTTTTCTTTTGTCATGTTCCAACCAACAGAAAATGAAATACCTTCGTCCATCCATTACTATTATATATTTATTGTTGTTGCTTCGATGCGGTTTAAAATACAGGCAAAAAAAAAAAAAAAGATAAAGTTTACTCTTGCGACCTAATTGTCTTTAGGGCAGGGGATGTTATGGTTTTGTGGCAAAATATGACATCATGGGGCCACCATCAGCTATTGCATTCCCCTACAAATAACAGGCACACATTTGAGCTATGAATTAAATGATAGTTTCATCACCATATGTCAGAAACACCATAATGTCAGTTGCACCAACAAATATCAGGTACACCATAATGTCAGGTACGCCAACAAATGTCAGGTACAACAACAAAGGTCAGGTACAGAAGGAAATGTCAGGTAAACCATAATGTCAGGTACACCAACAAATGTCAGGTTCACCATAACGTCAGGTACAATAACAAATGTCAGTTAAACCTACAAATTTCAGGTACAACAACAAATGTTAAGTACAATAACTATCAATTACAACATCAGTCAGGTACAGCAACAAATGTCAGGTTCACATTAATGTCAGATTCAACATAATGCCAGGTACCCCACCAAGAAAAATATTATCGTCACTCTTCTTGTCCTGTTTTATTTGTTTTCCTGTGTTACGACAGACAGCGCCCCTGTCCTGTAAGGCATGTTTTATTGGTTGTCTTATGGTACGCCAGACACACACAGAGTTTTGGTGTGTCCTTCTAGATGTTTGAACGTTGTTAAGTTTTTTTCTTCGTGGAACTCTTTAAGTTCAAGTTTGATGCCCACTAGTCTCCTGAAGTTTACAAATGGTCTGGTGGGATGATGAAATGTGTGACTGCAAATCTATTCTTCTTGCAATTTTTTTTACCTCAGAATTGTGTTTGCATCACTAATAGTTCGTTTGATAAGGTGTGTGTGTCTTTTGAGTGTGTTGGGAGATGGATGGAAATTAACCCATTCCTGCCCTTGGTACATTAGATGAAATTAACAATGTCTCTTTTTTTTAATAAAAAATTTAGACATGTCAAGTTAGCTTGTTAGCGCCCTTGCCAATAATCTAAGAAATGTAATCTAATAAATGCTAAGAGAATTACAATCATCCTTATAAATAAACTAGTCTACTGTGATGGTACTGTTTAGGTCACTAAATGCTAACACAACAAGTTTATAATTTATCTATTTATTTATCTATACAGAACTGACTCTTACTAACTGATGTAGAGCTATGAAAACTAAAGATAGTTTGACTCTTATTTACTCTGAGGTATGTCAGATTGATTCAATGTTGAAATAATTAAATGGAAATACACTACTGATTTGTACTAACTTGCATTTTTAATTAAGTCAATAAGAAACAAAACAATTTGAAATAATGAACTATTTTATTGTAAACATAAAGAATAAAGTGAAAAGAGTTTGCACTCTGTTGTAAATATGTCAACAACACAGTTAATGAAAGGGGAGACTATAACAAAATAATTGGAAAAGCTATTTACATCCCAAGGAAAGAACATATTCAGTATGTCAGTAACAGTCCAATGCTCACATTAATAAGCATGTATTTCCAATCAGAATTTAAAAAAAAAATATGCATTTTATATTCTGCTAATGTGTATAGGAATAGTGGAAACCTCATTTATCACCAGATTAAAATTTTGAAAATTAATTTCTGATGAATCTATGGCAAGAGCCACATACATAACTCTAAGGCTTATGAAAGATGCTAGATGTGAATAGAATTAGGAACAGTCACTGACAGAATTTAAATCTTTGGTCATTTAAACAAGGCACTGTTGCTTAGAGAAGAACAAAGTCAACTATATACACATAACTTGTCCAGACCAGCAAAACAATGAAACAAGGCACATTTCTTTTTGGTTCATAGTTTAAAAAAAACAAAAACAACATATAACTTTGAAACAATAAAAGGGAGGTAACTGCTATGAATAACAATCAGGTTGTTGAGGGGAAATGTTTTTAAAAAGTAATGTCTCTATAGTGTTCTTCCTATAGCATTTCCCTTTTCATGTTACATATTTCTTTCTAAGAAACATTGAAAGTCAAAACCATTATTACTCCAAAACACTTTTGAGATTAATAAAAAAACAAAATTCAACTTGTACATCTGACAGTTGTATCCCTTGCTGTGTTAGAAGGTTGCCTCTGTCCTAAGAATTCAAAACATAACACCTTGGCTGTAAAACAAAAAAAGTCAATTGAGTAACTAAACGTTAAGTCAGTAAATTGTAGAGACAGAACAGACTTCTGCCTAGTCTTACTATGTCTCTTAGTGATTCTATAATGAACTCAAAATTGATTGGTCAATGCATGGAGATGGAATTGAAAACTCAATAGGTACAGTTTCTATAGAAAGTAACATTTGAAATACACCTAGTCGTCCTTTGAGGTTTCTGACCTAAGAATGAAAGGTGTTAATTTTTCTTCAAAATAATGTTTATTTTTCTACACTTGATACTCTGAGCAATGCTCCCACCTCTACAGATATGGATACTATTACTATGGATACTAGCCTCTTTCTTTATAAAATATTTCTTAGTAAGGTGAGGGCATCATCATAAGATAAAAATCTCCAAGTGCAAAAATTAGTTTTTGAAATATACTATAGGCTAGTATAGGCCTACCATTTGCATCACTTGGAGTAGTGCCAAGATCTAAAATTCTTTTTTGTTATTTGAAGACAAAATAAGCCATCACATTGTCTCACGAGTCCAAGGCAACACATAATAAAACTTTTCACACTGTATTCTTTTGTTCTAGTTAGAAGACCTATGTTTGATACCATTTATTTCTATTGTTGTGGCGTGACAAAGCTTTTGAAAAACTAAAAACAAACATTTGGTTACTTGAAATGAAAGACTTTTAGTTATTTCTTTGCTCAGAAGATTTATTTAAACATCCAACAAGTCTTTTACGCATTAGTTTTTATCTTAAAAAAAAAAGATTAAAGTAAAAGGTTTACATTTGAAATGTATTTATATTAAGATTATAATAGCATGCTTCAATATTTTTGTAACAGAAATTGAAGATAAGGCTTCTGAAGAAAAATTTTAAAAATCTGAGCAACAAGAAACAAGTTTGGGGATATCCAATACATTGTTAAGTACAAAATGGACATGTTTGTGAAATATCAATAAAGCAATAGTTGAAAACACTTTGTATTCTATGATTATAGTCTTAACAGCAAAATGTGGAAGTGATTTAGAAAAAAAGTCACCACAAGGTTGCTGGACTACAAACAACAATATGGCAAATCTGTGGTTTAATCACACAGTTGAAAATGCTGCTAAAACTGGCCACAAAGTGGTGTGTTCAAATGGTTTGGCTTCTCCACAGTTCAGTTCAATATTGTCCTGCATATTTAGTAAAATCAGTGTTGAAAGTCCTATTTGTTTAACACTTAGAAATGGAAGACATTAACATTCAAATAAATGAACTATATATAATCTTAGATAATTTTACATAGTAATAAAAAATATTTAAAAATAGCAAAGGTTAAAAGTTCTTGCATTCGGAATTATTTTGAAATAAAATGTAAAAAAAAAAAAAAAAAAAGTTAAAACATGCATTTATTTGTGATATACTAATGAATGATGTTACTAATGAATGATGAATCAGAATAGAAGCACATCTTTCTACTCACTAGGAGACTATAGGGGAAAAAAACATTCATGGTTTTTTTGTGTTAAAGTGTTGACTAGGGCTGAGTGCTATATCATTAGTTGGAACTAGTTTGAAACTAAGAAAGTCTCAGTAACAGAGAAGTTCTGCTAGTGGGCTGAATAGCTGACTAAATAGCAAGAGAATACAAAATCATGGTTTCTATTGAAACATAGAAATATGAACATTAAACAAACACATTTTAGAACAGCATTGAAGATACAAACACATTTTAGAACAGCATTGAAGATACAAACACATTTTAGAACAGCATTGAAGATACAAACACATTTTAGAACAGCATTGAAGATACAAACACATTTTAGAACAGCATTGAAGATACAAACACATTTTAGAACAGCATTGAAGATACAAACACATTTTAGAACAGCATTGAAGATACAAACACATTTTAGAACAGCATTGAAGATACAAACACATTTTAGAACAGCATTGAAGATACAAAACAATTTTAGATTGAAATGTAAAGATGCCTCAAAAGGGATGCTCTGACAAGATGTCTTGAATTCAATATTTTGTTCTAAAGAAGAAGTGAACATTGAGTTGATCAAAAGTCCTCAACTCATACACATAAACACTGAAGTTCAAAATTGGTCAATATGAAAAGAGCTTCAACAGCCGACCAATGTATTCACTGAAAAAAGGGAGATCATTTTTATTTATTTATCAGTTGTACATTTCTCAATTTCATCTTTTCAATTTGGATATTGACTAAATTAAGAAGCAGAGAAACACCATTTTTTATTTTCAAATATTTGTATTCAAATAGTTTTAGTATCACTGAAATTAGAAAAGAAAAATTATTGTCATAACATTACAACTCTTATTAGACTCTAAAAGCATACAAAGACTATAGATGATTTCTGTGTTTGCTTAAGTCAAGACATTGCAACTAACCATACTCTCTGTAGTAATAAAACTTTAATGTCTAAATGTTCAGCCTATTTTACATTTAGACTAATTCAATAAAAGTTTACTAAGTTAATAGAGCACAAAACTAGAATTATAATTCCAGTTCACAGTTTAATTGAATTAAAAGTTCTTTTATGTCATGTACTTTGGGAGTTGTCCTCTCATGATCACAGGGTTTAACAACAACACAAAGATTATATTCTGCTCTTCAGCCATCAAGAAACATTTCATTGAAAAACATTTTTAATACAGAATTTTTTATAAAAAAAAGTGATAATGTAACATTGGTTAAACAAACATTAAGAGACAAATGTTGCAGTGCATGTGTTATAATATTATGCTTATGATATATATATATAAATTATCATCACATTAATACATCTTTTAAAAAAAAAAGCAACAAAAAATCTCTTGTTTGATTAGCAGTACAATGTAGTTTGAAAGTTCATTAGCAGTACAATGTAGTTTGGAAGTTCATTAGCAGTACAATGTAGTTTGGAAGTTAAGAGCCATAGATTTTAAATATATACATGCCAAAAAAACAAAAACATTTCCATATCAATATAGGATTTGCTGAAGTTGTCTTTGTTCTTTTATTGTTTTATACTAGTTTCAAACAATAACAAAACTGTAATTGGTATATGAACAATTTTCAAGTAACAGATAAACATTAAAAGCAAAAACTTGTCTACATTATGGTGCATATAATTTTCATTATGGACATTACTATTTATATATATAAATATATGTTTCAAACATGTATATTGGACAAATAATAACTGTTTACTAAAGCAGAGTTTTTAAATAAAAAATAAAATTAAGATTGTGAACTTCAAATTTTTTTACACTAATCTTTACACAAAAGAGATTTAATAATCTTTAAGTACAATTGCCTCATGGACTATAGCTGATTATATTTGTCTGTGTGGTCAATGAATTCTAAATTTTATGATCAATCAACTTTAATTCCCAGAACTGTCATAGTCTAACAAGAAACTAATGAAACTTAGTCCTTAATAAGGTGAAAAAATCCAGATATGAACTAGGAATTTAACCACTTAGCCATTGAATCCTAATATTCAATCTAAACCCAAGAATTTCACCCACTTAGAAGTGGCCAGATTTTCTTAAATGAGAGAATTATTCCAAGATTACACAAGCCAAAAGAACAAACAAATCTTTCCTACAAAAACAATCTGATTGGATGACTGATGTGGCTGTGGTGAAAGTCTATATTATATTGATATCAAAAATATTTTGCATTAAGACAGAATAAAAGGTACAAATATATTTATATATTTATATATATATATAATTTATTATGCACTTTAGTAAAATTATTCACCAGCGTAATCATCTTTTTGAGTGCTAGGGTTCAGTTAATTAATAAGCTAGAAGAGTGTCCAGATATCTATAGTTATACAAACAGTGCTAAAAGGTAAAAAAAAATATATATATATATCACTTATTCACAGAAGAATTTAAACAATAGATTCAACTCTTTCAAGTTCGAGACAAAAATGTTGGGTGTAAATTAATTTAATTTGTAAATATTATGGCGCTAATATTTACTTTATACCAACTGGAATAAAAATGTGAACATAGAGAAGGAAAAATAAAATGTAACAAAAAACGTATACATATATGCATTGTAAACATCTTGATATTCATTTTGTTTCTTCCAGAAGTTTCTATATCTGTGTAGGCAGAGCACCAAAGTTGGATTATGTACAGTTAAGCATAACAAGGGAAAGCATTCCCAAAGACTTCTAAAAAACAAACAAGTGGGGGTACTAAACGAAGCAAATATTTTCTATGTGATTTGATGCACAAGGTATGAGCCTTTTAGAGAATAAATCCAACAATCTTTAAGGTAGAGCACTCCCAATAATTTCTTATCTTTTCTTGTGTTGTGAATGGAGGTAGCAAGGCAGATAACACATTTCTGTTCAAGGCAACTGTGTTGGTATGTAGTCTCCCCTTGCATTTAATTTTTCCAATTTAACCTTCAGCTCCCTAAAAGTTGGTCTATCAATAGGAGACTGAAAACATACAGTTATAAATATAAGGATATTCTGAGATGACCTAGATGCATATTATTAGATAAAATCAACACTATTAGTTTAAACTTGATAAAATTTGGCACAAAAAGTGAATAATCCTTAGATCTAGGTGAAAAATCTTTTTTAGAAATCTACACCCCCATTCTGGGTGTCCTGAATTTCCTATTTTTTGAAATATAATGCACAAATAATAATAATAACATTTAGGAAAGTGGAGGGTTACGCAAAATTTCACAGCACCCCTTACAATGAAAGTCAAGGGACAGATGAAATGAGTTCCCACAGTAATTTTTAGTTTTCCTGTTCTCAAAGTAATATTTATTACCGGTAGTGTTCTCAAAGTAATATTTAGTAATGTTCTCAAAGTAATATTTAGTACTCCTGTTCTCAAAGTAATATTTAGTAATCCTGTTCTCAAAGTAATATTTAGTACCGGTAGTGTTCTCAAAGTAATATTTAATAATCCTGTTCTCAAAGTAAAATTTAGTAATGTTCTCAAAGTAATATTTAGTAATATTTAGTAATCCTGTTCTCAGAGTAATATTTAGTAATCCTGTTCTCAAAGTAATATTTAGTAATCCTGTTCTAAAAGTAATATTTAGTAATCCTGTTCTCAAAGTAATATTTAGTAATCCTGTTCTCAAAGTAATATTTAGTAATCCTGTTCTCAAAGTAATATTTAGTAATGAGTCTGGGTGAAAGAAAGTGTTTTTTTACTAAGTGTATCTTTTCTTAATTAAATCTTATGCCTACAACAAATGGAACATTTAAAAGTACATTGAATTGTTTATCTTGTTTTCTCCATTAGAATTATTTTGGGCATCACAGAGTGTTTCAGCCAGTACAATATTATTGATAAAACTGCAGTCACCTCTGTACTATCTCTACTTTTAACTTTTCACTATGGCAGCATTGAGGTGAACACCAAGAAAATAATGTCATATTTTTATAGCCAAATTTCTTTGAGCTGTGTCTCATTTTGATCTAAAACAAATATTGTCTTCATTATGCTAGAAATAAGTTTACTAGCTATTTTTGATTTTCCCTTTTTTTAAAAAAATAATATAATCAATGCACATCATGGGCGTAGCCAGGATTTTTTTTCGGGGGAGGGGTTGTATATACATAAATATATATGTTTGTATGGATGTGTGTGTGTGTATGTAAATAATTAATCACTATTACATTCTTTTGAAAGACGTTAAATATGCCCAAAATAGGTTCTTCCTGGAGTTAGTGAAAAAATTACAGAACCCTCGCCCTTACCAGCTCCCCCAGTGCGGGGCGAAGCCCCGCCGCCAAGCACTATTTCTGGTATTGAAAGCCAACTAAATGCATATTCTGAGGTACCTACAGTGCATTATTTTGCTATTTAAAAGTTTTATTTCAAAAACCTAATGTGCTATTCTTACTGACTTACACCCTCCCACGCCGTTCGGCACATTCGCTGGCAAGCTGTTTCCACAAAAACCTGTCACTGGCAATGTCTGAAGCCTCTTCACACCTGCTCTGAGGACCTTCATGAAAGTGTGGCGCCAAGTTGTACTAGGATGTCATAGCAACTCTTATTGTATGTAATTCATTTTGTCGGAGAACATGTCCCGCAAACCTCATGCAACGCTCTGTCTTACTAAGGGGTCGACTCCCATTTCGGCATAGGATTTCCTTGATTTAGACCCGATCTCTATAACTGACTCCTAAAATCCGTCTTAGCCATCTTTGTAGAGCCACATTCAGTGCTTTTCAATTTCATTGCACTTTATTAATGGAGCCCAGCCACTGGTAGACGTGTAACTTCTCTTGATTACGATTTTAAAATTAGGTGACTATTTTACTTTAGCTGTTATATCGAAAAGAGAAGTTTTATCATCAAAATCATCTTTTGGGTTTTTTTAAACTAAACTATATCTGGAGTTGTTTTTTTAAAATTCAAAACCACATTTAGCTACGGTCATAGAATTTGGTGACTGTAGTTTGTTTTTCAAATAATATTGAAGAGAGAGGCTTTCAACCTTAAAATGCTATGTAGGGGGATTTTAAACTCAAAACTAACTTGAGGAGTTTTAAACTTTTACAAAAGCCATCTGGAGGAGAGGGGTTGAAACTCAAAACCCCCATTGGCTTGGCTACGCTCAAAGAATTTTAGTGTGTAATTTGCTTTTTTTTTTATTTTTTAGCATTAAACCCTCTGAAGGGAAATTTAAACTCAAAACACCCAATAAGCTTGGCTAGGCTCATAGCATTTTGATTTCGAAATTTGATTTTTTTATTATTTTGAAGATTTATTTTTTAGCTTCAAACCCGCTGGCCAGGGGTTTAAACTCAAAACCCCTTTGGCTACGCTCATACAATTATGAGTGTATAATTTGCTTTTGTATTTTGAAGAGGGGTTTATCGTAAATTTTGGAGAGGCATTTAAAATCAAAATCTTTCTTAGGTGTGCTCTGGAATTTTGGGATTGTCGTTTGCATTTTTTTTTATAGAAGAGGGGGATTTAGATGCAAAACCCCCTTGTATGGGGTTTCAAACTCAAAACCCCTGGTAGGGGGTTTTAAACTCAAAACCCCCTGGTATGGGGTCTCAAACTCAAAACCCTCTGGGATGGGGTTTCAAACTCAAAACTGCGGGGAGGGGGATTTCCCCCCCCCCCCCCTGGCTACGCCCATGATGCACATTGTATGCACATACAATAAACCACTTTTAAAACATTGTTAAAAATAAAAAGAAAGCCTGTATCTGGTGCAATTTAATGCTACTATTACTTAATTTTAAAAAGATACAAACGGCGCTCCAATGGTATAATATCCTTTTCATTTTTATATTAAGCAATTGTATTTCATGTATAAATTTACAATTACGAAGGTAGTTTCCCTTACTCTCTTATCCTAACAATATGATAAGGAATGCTTAACGGATCCTCATGATAATTATTGAGAAATTCAAGGTCACTGTTATGAATACTATTAATAATAATAATAATAATCTTTATTGTCCATATGGAAATTTGTCTTACAATTTGTGCATTACACCAAACAAAAAACATTATAACTATAAGAAACCAAAGTGTACATTCACACCAGACTCACTCATAATTTACATGTGACAAAGTTTATACCAGATTGTTAACTACTTACAAAAGAACATTCAATATACATCCAGCAAAGAAATAATAATGAATAATGAAAGCACAAATTGCATGTCGCCACAGTGCAGCGCCATATTAAGGTGAGAGTTGATGTGTAGTGTGATAGATAAGCAGTAAGAAATGAACTGCTAGACTGCAACACAACTCACTTTGACATTGTGGTGAAATAGTTACTATTTGTTTATGTTTGTGTAACGTGGTGAGAATGAGTTCACAACATTGATTTAGTGTGCTACTGTCCTGTCTCTTTCGTCAGTTCATGTGTGGTTCTAGTTTAATCTTGTTTTAGGTTACTCTTCAGTGTTCCTTGATTTCTTATTACAGACATATTCATTCTTGGAAAGAAAATTGAGGGAATGAAGAAAAGTGTGGTCTTAGAAGACAGGAAGAGGGGAGATGGAAAAGAAAAAAGAGGCTGCAGGGTGAGAAAAGAGTGGGAATGGAGATGAAGAAAAAACTTAAGGGACACAGGAGGGGTGAGCAAAAGATGGGGGGATAAAGATTGTAGAAGAGGAATCAATGCTTTCACTGGCTATACAGCTCAGGATTTCCCTCCATTGCACTAAATAGAAATGTGATGCTATTTTGAATAGCTTATGTGTTTACATTACAGACAGTTTCTGTAATACTGTTTACAATGTTTATTGCATTCAATTTTGAAATTTATTTGAGTTTACATCCAAACATTTTAAAATTGAAGGCATTGTTCATTTCAAATGAATGGCCCTACTTCTTCATTGTGACTACTTACAGTTTTCCAGCATGCATTCATAATGGCATAGATGGGTGCTGATGCTGATCTGGGCATGTCCAGTCTCTTCTCTTCCTCTGCCACATATTTCAACACTTCTGGATTGCTCATTCCACTGTAAGGCATTTCTCCACATGAGTAGATTTCCCACAGTAGTATACCTTTAGATAAGATGTGTACATTATTAGACAGAACCCCTTTTGAATGCTACATTAGAATTAAATTACAAAAGTCCTTCCACCTCGTTTGGCACATTGGGCAAGCTGTTCTTAAGAGATGTGTCCTGCTGATGAATGAATAGCATAACTTGTCAAATAATTATGACTATAATATACCATACAATCTATACAAAATTTAGCTAGTGTAACAATGAATAAAATAAGCTCTTGCACTGTCTGGAAATGGTACCTCTTGGTCAAAGAGCTACAAAAAAATTTGACAATACATTTTATTTAATATCTTTGACAGAAGAAACTATCTCAAAATGTTATCTAAATAAAGTTTTTAACTTCAATTTTAGAAAGAAACATTTATTTTAAACAAAATTAAAAATATAGTCATAAAAGTAAATGTTTTAAAACACAGAATGAAACTGGAAGAGTAACTTACCATAAGCCCAAACATCAGACTTGCTGCTAAACTTTCTGTGATACAAAACTTCTGGTGGAGCCCACTTAAATGGAAATTTGGTTCCCTCTGACATTTGGTATTCATCATCATCCAGCACTATCCTGAATGGAAACAAGAAAGAGCTTTTGTTAACCTTTCTTTCTTGAAATTCTTGGGATTTGGTCCTGCACAACTCAGAGCAAGAAGCATTATACAAAACATTATTATTTCCTGCACAGTTTTTCTTACCACTTCTATAAGGAGTGCCTAGTGTGGATTTTTTATATCCTATCAAGCCGCTTGCCAACTATGGCGGGTACCGGGAAAATAAAATACCCAGGTTGGACCAAAATTAAACCTGCACCTTACCCAAAAGTAAAGGCAGCTATTAGTGAGCTGAAAGGGGCAGCTACACACATGGTTGTGTGCAGGGCTAACAACCCAGTAAAAAAAAATATTGTTAAAAATGCTAAACACATGAAAAACGACCTATGCCTGGAAATGGACATCCTAGAGATGTAAAACAAACAACACAAAAAGTTGCTAAGTGACCACTAAAAAATATCATATAAAAAAATATAATAAATAAAATATAAATATCTTTTAGACATCATTAAAAAAAACATACATTATTAATTTTATACTTAAGTGAAAAAATCCTTTAGAACTTACCTGGCTAGCCCAAAATCACCCACCTTGACCACACTCTCTCTACCCACAAGGCAGTTCCTCGCTGCCAGGTCACGGTGTATAATATTCTTACTGTCGAGATACTCCATGCCTTTGCATACCTGGTGGTTAAGGTAAAAAGTTGACAAGAACTTTCATGCATAAACATGGCCGCAAAGTTGAAGTAGGTTTTGAACTTTAAAATATTCAGTTCAAGTTAGCCTGACCACTCAGTGACCTGAATCTTAGTGTATACCAGAATGTTACACAGTTTCTAAAGTTGTCATAGCCAGGGTGTCAATAGGGATAAGCACATTTGTATATAAAAACTTCTGAATGGCATGCATCTAAAATAGCCTCTGACAAACATTACCTAGCATGGTTGTGTGACTTAGATGCTAAGCCAGGCTAAACTACTGACATGTGAAGGCATATACCTGGTACCTCTAGAACAGGAAGCTTTCCACTGAAAGAGCTCAACTGCCAAAGTAGGCAATTCATCTAGGGTAAGGAGTAACCTGAATTCAAACTTCTGCTGTCTAACAGTGCTCAGGCTTCAGGAGTCACCTTTTAGGTGTTGGGACTTTATTAACTATAGCATTTTCTTTCACAACCCCAGTAGCATGGTTGGTGCTCAAAGTATTGCATTGCATTCCTTTGGATTACACAAGCAAAGTCAAGAAGGGGACACAAGGAAAACCTAGTCTATATCTCTTCTTATGGCCCTGGAATATGTCCTTATGTCTGAGTTCCTCTATTATCTCTCAAGACAAAAAGAGCCGTACATGACCAACACAATAGACAGAAATATTTGTCTAAATAAAAAAGTAGTTGACATCAAACTGATAAATCACACATTCAAAATGAAGACTACTTCTAACATTAGTATTACTATGTCTAAAGCACTGCAGTACTGCTCTGTGACAATTATGAATATGATTAATGAAGCTTTTACTGTCTAGATGGTAAAATTGCATTGGGAAAGGGTACATTTTGGTAAATAATTCACATTGCAAAAGTATACACCAGTGTATGGAAGTCTTTCATGTGATCTAATACAGTGTGGGGGTGATGGCTGAGTGGTAAAGTGCTTGGCTTCCAAACCATGGAGTCTCGGGTTGAAATCTCAGTGAAGGATAGTATTTATGAATTTCAGAATTTTTAGGACACCCTTAGTCCACTTCACTCCTGACATTATCTTATCTTAATAATTACAGACCCAACTAGAGAAGATAATTACATCCTACACATATCCTTGTGTCTATGTAGTGATGCATGTTAATAAGTAACCAATCTGCTGAGTCTTTGGTTTTCCTAGCTGATTCAGGGAACCTATTCCATGCTCTAATAGCAGTAGGAAAGAATGAATACATGTATAGATTTGCCCTAGCATATGGAATAAAAAATCTGCCTTTATTTTTGTGTCTGAGTCTTTTATTGACATTGGTTGAGGAAAGTACGGTAGTTGGTAGTTGTGCTGACCACATGACACCCTAGTTAATCACTGATCATAGAAACAGAATACTTTACTTTTGATGTTTCAAAAGACTTTACTTCTTCTTTTAAGTGCTACAGTGACCTACCTGTAAGCTGAAGTCTAACAACTTGGTTTGATTATAAAAGAGCTTCTGACGATGACGTTGGAGGTATCCATTTAAAGCACCTACAATTTTAAAACATAAAATAAAATGCATTTATTATTACTAAATATAAATTGTGATTTCTAATTTATTTCAAATATATTTCTGTTCTTCAAAATAACAGGTCACAAACAAAGAGATTAGAGATAGGATTATTAAAGCAATAGGACACAACGATGACCTGCTAACTTCTGTAACAAAACGCAAAGACCTTCCTTCAGGGAACGATGGGAAAACAACATCAAGGAATGGACAGGCCTGCCATTGACAGAGGTTCTTTCAAAGGCAAAAGACAGAGAGAAATGGAGACAGACTGTTGACAAATCTTGTGTCTTGCCCTATTGGTCCAACAGTCTATGGGATAGGTGAAGGTGAGTCCACAAATTGTCTGTCAACTAGAAACTCCTATCTACACCTAGTTCTGAGAACATTTGAACTGATAGTGAAGCTGAACTGGTGTCAATTGTTCATTATATGATATCACTCATTTTTAAACTTAACAACAAAATGAAGCACAGCTAAAGATTTGTAATTTATTGATATTTGAGTTTTAATTTAAGAACTCACCGTGAGTTAATAATTCAGTGATAATCATCTGAGGCTCTTGATTCAGTATCACTCCATACAGCTGGACTAGATTAGGGTGATTCAGTTGACTGAAAAAAAAAAAAAAAGAAAGTTGAATTTCTTTTTTAAAGTTTACAGCATCTTAGATTGTAAGAAATTTCTGTACAGTGATCTGGATCTAATCTCAGTTGTTTTTAAGTTTTTGTCCGCCATTATGACCTAATCCTTCACTAGTTTTGTCTGCCATTATTTTACCTAATTCTTCACTAGTTTTGTCTGCCATTATTTATACTAATCCTTCACTAGTTTTGTCCGCCATTATGACCTAATCCTTCACTAGTTTTGTCTGCCATTATTTTACCTAATCCTTTACTAGTTTTGTCTGCCATTATTTATACTAATCCTTCACTAGTTTTGTCTGCCATTATTTTACCTAATCCTTTACTAGTTTTGTCTGCCATTATTTTACCTAATCCTTCACTAGTTTTGTCTGCCATTATTTTACCTACTCCTTTACTAGTTTTGTCTGTCATTATGACCTAATCCTTCACTAGTTTTGTCTGCCATTATTTTACCTAATCCTTTACTAGTTTTGTCTGCCATTATTTTACCTAATCCTTCACTAGTTTTGTCTGCCATTATTTTACCTAATCCTTTACTAGTTTTGTCTGTCATTATGACCTAATCCTTCACTAGTTTTGTCTGCCATTATTTTACCTAATCCTTCACTAGTTTTGTCTGCCATTATGACCTAATCCTTCACTAGTTTTGTCTGCCATTATTTTAACTAATCCTTTACTAGTTTTGTCTGCCATTATTTTACCTAATCCTTCACTAGTTTTGTCCGCCATTATGACCTAATCCTTCACTAGTTTTGTCTGCCATTATTTTACCTAATCCTTTAATAGTTTTGTCTGCCATTATTTATACTAATCCTTCACTAGTTTTGTCTGCCATTATTTTACCTAATCCTTTACTAGTTTTGTCTGCCATTATTTTACCTAATCCTTCACTAGTTTTGTCTGCCATTATTTTACCTAATCCTTTACTAGTTTTGTCTGTCATTATGACCTAATCCTTCACTAGTTTTGTCTGCCATTATTTTACCTAATCCTTTACTAGTTTTGTCTGCCATTATTTTACCTAATCCTTCACTAGTTTTGTCTGCCATTATTTTACCTAATCCTTCACTAGTTTTGTCTACCATTATTTTACCTAATCCTTTACTAGTTTTGTCTGCCATTATTTTACCTAATCCTTCACTAGTTTTGTCTGCCATTATTTTACCTAATCCTTTACTAGTTTTGTCTACCATTATTTTACCTAATCCTTTACTAGTTTTGTCTGCCATTATTTTACCTAATCCTTTACTAGTTTTGTCTGCCATTATTTTACCTAATCCTTCACTAAATTTGTCTACCATTATTTTACCTAATCCTTCACTTGTTTTGTCTACCATTATTTTACCTTATCCTTTACTAGTTTTGTCTGCCATTATTTTACCTTATCCTTCAATATTTTTGTTTCAATAATGTTTGGGTCTGGGGAGTCTGGTGGCTGAGTGTTAAGTGCTGGGATTCCTGACCGAGATTTCCCTGGCTCGAATGTAGGTGAAGACTGGGATTTGGAATTTCAATATTTTTAGGACACTCAACCCAACCCTATTAGGTACCTGACATTAGTTGGAGAAACTAAAGGTGTTCTGTCATTGTGCAGGCCACATGGCACTCTTGTTAACCATCAACCATTGAAACATCATCTTCCATAAAGATTTCAAGGTCTGAAAGGGGTACTTAACTTTTTTTTTTAATGTTTGGTGTCCAAAAACAGATTTTGGACTATGGAAGTAGGCATATCCAGAGGAAACAAATAAATGGAAGCCTAAAAACCTGGATTTTGGGGAAATTCCAGAAAAATCACACCCCTGGTAATAAATATGGGTATTAACTATGAACAACAGATATCCTACACAAAACAGAGAAAAAAACAGAATTGCTGATTTTTGTTTTCTCAATAACAGACTTTGAAAAGAAAAACTTTATAATTCCGTATGTTATGACACAAACAAAATGTGTTTATTGATTCTTTAGTGTGTACACTCAACTTACGTCATTGTTTTAAACTCTTGCAACACTTCATCTGATGTGGGCTTGACTGTCATTTCTTTGATGGCCACAGGTTTACTTATCTGACCTTGTTTATAGAAACCTGAATAAACAACCTAGGCACATAATGAAACAATGAAATGAAAGCAACAAAAAAATCAGTTTCTTTTAGTACAGAATTAACAGATTATAATGTAAGATATGAGTTTAAATGTTTGTTTTTGGAAATAAAGTAAATGCAAGCTTTGTTTTCAATAGCAACTCAGTTTTTAGAAAAAATGGGGACAGTCCCTTACTTCCAGAAAAGGTGTTCAAAATGGAGTTAGCAATTTCTCATTGACATGATGTATAATAAGACATCAAAGCTATGCCTTGGTGTGACCACTGAATTGATTTTCAATGATTTTCAAAATATTGCTAAGCCTTAATGGTTCATTTTAAATTTGCTGTGCTTTTTAAATCATGGCTTTAAGAATGTTCCTCAGTCAATACAGATGTAATAACACTATGACTAACTGTTGGCATCATTTGCTACTAAGACAATTGGACTTGGGAAATGTTACTTTCTTTCATAGCTAAAAATTATTGTTTGAAATTACTTACACCAAAACAGCCTCGGCCTAACTCTTTTCCTCTTGATAGAAGTTTTGGATCTAAGTCCCATTTGCCTTAAAATGAATTAAAAAGACATACATATCACTATGTTGGTAAAAAAAACAAAGAGAGAAAAACTCAAAAAGCTTTTTTAATTTTTTAAAAGTTAGTTTATGCACAACAGCTTTAGTCAGCTATGACATAGTATACTTAACTTCATTTATAGTTTAATGCTGGGTACAAGACTACTTACTTCGACTAAAGCCTGCTGTGGATGGTGCATCTCCCCTGGGAGGTGGGTCACGTAACCTGGTATGAATACCTATTTAAAAGAATGTATAAAACAAAATATGAACATGGCATAAAGAAAAACATCACTACTGTAAATTTGGTGAAGACATGTTAAGAAATGTGGCTAAAACAGCATTTAACTTTTGAACTTAAGACTCAATTGAAAAAGAAAAAGTGTATGTTGTGGCGTGGAGAGATGTGATTGGTTGAAGTTTTTAATGACTTTTTATTAGAATACTTTGAAATATAGAAAATGCATTAGTCCTACAACATTTTCAGTAGATGATGTTAACTGAAAATAAATGAGTGTTCTAGACTGGCACAGAATTTTATCTAATCTAAAATGAAGATAAATGAAAGTTCTAGACTGGTACAGATAATCCAATTTGAACTGCCCATAAATGAGTGTACTAGACTGGTACAGATGATCTAATATAAACTGATGATAAATGAGTGTCTCTCACCTCCAGCATTGTGTTTGTGATAATGGACCAGTTCTTGAATACTGTTGTGTGGGTGATTGATAGAGATGTAGTACTGACCTAAATCATTTCTTTTGATTTGATAGTGCCTAACATTACCACCACTGGAACATAATGGAAACAATTTTAAAATAAACTGACATTTTGTCATGAATATTTTAATCAGAGATTTAACCGAACTCACGGCCCCAAAACAATAATTTATAATTTTTAATTAAACAAAAGAAATGGAAATTTTTATAATTTATTGAATTCAAATTAAATGACAACTCATGTTTATAAAAGTATTTAAAAGAACATTATTTAATTTAATTACTTACTTTTCCGTTGTGAATATAGATAGAGAATATTCTCCTGGGCAACTGATAGACTCTCTCACCAAGAAGCTTCCTTCTCTTCCAGTCTTAGTTAGGAGAGATTTGCTCCTCTCTCTAGAACATTCTTTATAATACCACCTGTGTTAGCAAAAACAAATTAGAATTTGAATAACAAAAATTTGGTTTATGCTACATAATAAGCACCAAGGTCAAGGTTGCTTTAATTGAATAAACAAAATGTTAATATTTCAAGATACAACAGTAATATTCTGATAGTACTAAAAACAGCCAAGGAATTAAAAAAATAAGCAGGCACCTTCCCAATAGAAAATTCTCATTCCATTTTCTCTTTTGGAGAAGCTAATTTTAGAGAGGGTATATACAAATATTTATAGTCAACTTTTCAGCTTTTAATGAAAATATTTGAAAGGCTCTCTGATGCTTTTCAGACAGAGCTCTTTTTTTTTGTTGTTGTATTATTACATCCTGAGCATTGAACACTAACAGAATAATTTGGCTAAACATCCTTCCCATTTGAATGCTCCATTAATATTAATTTGGCGATTGATTTATTGCATGTTGTGTTCAATTAGAAGGACCTTCTAAAATCTGGCTCACACACTCAAACACACACACACTCAAACACACACTCACACTCAAACACACACTCACACTCAAACACACACACACTCAAACACACACACACTCAAACACTCACACACTCAAACACTCACACACTCAAACATAGGTTTCTGGTCTGAGAATTCTAGTTTCACTTTTTTTTTATTGTCCCCTGTCAGCACCCCTACATACTAGCTTGACTTCAGCTTCTTAATACAATTATTATAGTATTTCATAAGCTCTCCAACATGTAAAATGAGAAGGAAGAAGAATAAGCTCTATGATGCCTTTTATGTTCTCATAAGCTCTCTCACCCAAGAATTTTAATCTTTTTTTTCCTTTCTTTTATACCTCAACATACAAAATAATACAGTTTATCCTACATTTATTTAGTTTTTTTTATACATTTTTACATACAAAAAGCCATATTCAGTCAATGTCAGTTTCATATGGCCAAAAAAATTAGTCATATTCTATATCTATTATGTTCAAACAAGTCAAGAATGTATTCACAGGAGAGAATGGATAAGCACATGCAGTTTTCTTCACAATTTACTTACTCAAAGACTTCAAGGCCACAGTTTTTCTTGACATAGTTGGCAGGGATGTAACCTTCTTGGCTGAAATGATTCAAAGATGTCTGATTACTTTACCATCAAGACAATTTAAGTTCATTACATTTTTAAAAAAACAATAAAAAGCTCCCGGATATAACACATTATAAATTCTAAAAATATGTAAATCAAAAAGTATGCTCTTGTGTGGTATGCTCTTTGAAAGTTCCAGGAATTAAGATGCTAATCTTTCCCACTAATTGTGATTTGGGTAATCCAAAAATATAATCTTATTTCAAAAAGGAACAACAGTAACTTATTGTTGTGGATTTATTAATTCAATAAAATGCTAATTCTTTTACAGCTTTTAATGTATACATTTAAGCAGACAAAGTGTGATAGTGAATATTCTTTTTATCATTTTGTGCAAATACATGTTGAAAGTTAAAGATAATGGATCATTTGTTTATGGTTTTGATTGATTTCTATTTACCCAGAAGTGCTTTCTAGGAAACTTTCAAGGTATCTAAAGATTTCCCATCCTCCATATGTTGACATTAGAAACAAGTCAGTTTACACAACAACCTCATTATACCATTCACAAAACTACATGGAACTGAATCTGTTTTAATAGTAAAGAAAATGTCACACAGGTATGCCCCCTCCCCAAAATAATGCTGAGCATAAGTTTTTCAGAGACTAGAGAAGAATGCATAGGGAAATTTCAGTCATCGAAACAGTATCAGTATTAATTAACGCTAGTTCCTAGTTCACAGAAGATGGGTCAAGGCCTAGTTCCAATGTTTTACCATTTCAACTTACCCTTGCTTGTTCTTAGCCACCCACCAGTTCTCTGCCATTTGATCATTCACAAAGTATTGTTCACCCTGATACAAACATATAGGAGAAGAGAGTTAAGGACAATTCTTATGTTTCTATAGAGAATGTTTTGTTTTTACATTAATTAGCATACATACAATCATTAACATTATCTATTAACAAAGTTGTATAAGTCAAAATTAATTTCATAGGACATAGACTTATAAGATTGCACTATCTTTTTTATACCTCTGTACCTTTAAGTAATAAATGAGTTCTTTAAATGAGAATTTAATTATTTGACTGTTTAAATATCAAGTAATAACTAAGTTATATATACTAGATTTTAGATGTGAACTATAGAATCAATAAACATAGATGTAAAATTTAACAAGGTTACAAAGACAGTTTGTGTGGAAACACAAACTCAAAATCGGCTCCCGAAGTGGTCCACCCACGCAGGTAAAAAGGAAGGTATCAATATTTTAAGAAAGAACATCATAATTAAATTCTATCAAAGACAAATGAATGGAGAAGTATGGAGAAAGAAGGTTGACAGATCTTGTGTGGTGCCCCAGCAGAAACAAAGGATAGGTGAAAGTGAATGTGAAATTAAATGTAAACCTAGCCTAATTGATGTCTTATAATGAATATCTAATTGTTTTGTAAAGGGTCAATCTCTTATTCAAATCCTCAAAAAAAAGATTTCCATAAAAAAAAAAAATAATTCCTTTAGTTTAGTGTTGTATGGCTATAGTGCAGCATTGCAGTTCATGAGATAATATGAAAAACTACTTATTAATTGTTGTTTTAAATTATGTTCAACTTATATGCATACTAAATAGATTATTTCTCTTAAAAAAGTAAACATTAATTTTGGGTTAATGTAGTAGTTAGTAGGACAGAACTTACATAACATAGCAATACAAATGTAAAAAAAAAATATTTTTTTTTACAAAAAATCTAAAACCATTTGCATAAATGTGTTAAAAATATGGTAAATAGTCATCTCCCCAACTAAAGAGCTCCCACCTAGTTTGTTACTATTAATAGTGAATAGTTGAAAAAAGTGGTGTATTTTTATGAAAACACTGCTTGCATAGTGTTTTTAAAAAATTAGATTTTTCGCTTTTTAGAAAAGAATAAAGTAGCCGTAGCATCAGAACATTGAATGGACTAAAATATTATGATGTCGGATTTTCACTATCTTTTCTAGTTTACGAGATCTAAATGGGATGGACGGCCAGACATTTCACACAAAACTAATAGCGTCTTTTCCCCTTTCGGGGGCAGCTAAAAAACAAAAGTAAGTAAATCTTTATTGACTCCGTAACGACACACCCACTGTTGATTTTACTCAGCTAGAAAGCTCTGATCTACACTGGAAACGTCAGTGTTTTAAAATTTATTTTTTCGTTTTTTTTCTCCTGTATATGTTTTTAATTGCTTAAAACATTATCTTGAATAGTTAAACATCCAGAATTTCCTTTTTTCAATGTGTTTTTACAGTCAAGAATTTTTGAAATAGTGGGGTCTTAAAAAGTCTCTATTTTCTTTAGATTTATGTTCTGGATCATAGTGATAGAGGATAATGAGCCCAGAACATTCATTTGGTGTGTTTTTAAATGGTTTTCATATCAAATATTTATTTTCAATGTGAATCATAATTTTTTAGATCTAGATCCTGGAGGCTTTATTGCAGTCGGTAAGTTTTTATTTTTAAATTTCAAACATTAATATCCATTTGTTTTTGTTTTATAAAAATTGCTCTGCGCTATATAAAAAGGGCATGCATTTCTTTTTAATTCTATACTAAATATATAATTATCTAATAACAAAAAAAGTCATAAAAGTTTAATAAAAGTATTCTTTTCTAACTAATTTTGTTTAAAATGTTAAGAAACAAAAAAGAACATTACAGCAATGAGTTCCAGTCCCCAATCATCTGTAGGCTGGTAGTCATAGACTGCTATGTACACGTTGTCTCCCACTCGAGGCGGCGGCACTGGTGGAACTTGTTCATTCATGGGAAGTAAGTCTTAAAAAAAAAAGAAAGAAAAAAATGAACCTATTTAGTCAAACATTGTACAGAAATAAGACATTACAGCTATGACAATTCATTGCAAGTAATGACAGTCATTTCTTTTGATAGGCTTTTGTTCCATTTTTTATGAACTTTTTATTGTATAGTATACTCAAAAATGACAAGGGTTCTGACCCTTCAATTTTCTAACTTTGTTAGTAGTCTACTACCAAAAGCAATCTTGTCCATCCGAAGTTAAGAATCTTAGACAAAAGTAGCCTTTCAAACATCACAAGTCAAATAGAATTTACTGTGAATCTCTCTAAAGAAAGATTCAAAGATCCTCCTCCCTGTTAAAATTTTTTACATATAAAAATACCACTTGCATACCCTATTTATATCAAGTTTTCAAATTAATTTTCTAAAACTGCTTCAAGCACAATTCCTGGTTTGTATATTGCAAAATAAAGAATGTATGTATGTCTTTAACTTACCACAACATTTACAGCCTATTGCATTACGGTTGGATTGGTCGCAACAGTTATAATATGGACGTTTCTTACTCCAAACACCAGGATGGTATTTATTGAAAAATGAAGCCCCTGCATTTACTGCACCTGAAGAAAATTTTTGTGTTCAAGGTATTATTTATGTAATTAACTAAATGCTAAAAAATTAAGTATTTAAACGTCTGTCGTAGAGTTAAACAATAAAACAACAAGCAACAAAGTGATACTTCAGTTCAAGTAATAATGTTAACTCAAACTCAATCTTTAGTATACCCAGGAGAAAAAAAAGAAAAAATGGTCAATAAAAGAATGTGAAATAAAATGTACACCAAAAAGAGCTTTTTTGATAAAGTATTGCTAGAGCTCTGCTCCTAAGCAGATGCATATGGTGCTGACCAGCACACTGTTAGACATAAGTCATGAACAGATCTAAGAGAAGGATGTTGAAATTAGACAGAAACAGAGTTCCATCTCTAAGTCTAGGAGCTTGATTAAAAGCAGTGATGAAGGCACACTTTATTATTATGTAATGCTGATGTCCTGAGAGTTTCCTCCATTAGATTTATTACAGTATTACAGCTACCAAACAGCAATTATGGGAGAAATAAATATTTACAAATACAAATTTAATCATATATAAATCCAATAGCTCCTATTTCCGGTTAAGAAAAACCTTTCCCAGGCTCTAAGCAAAGAGAAATAACTTCGAATTTAAAAATCCCAAAAAATATTTTTTTTTGAAAAAAACAATCAAATTTAAGATACATGTAAACAAATTAACAACTTTAAAAAATAAAACGATGTCTAGTTAAAAAAAATATATACTTTTAATACCATTAGAATATAAAAAAGCTTCAAAAATACCCATTTTCCCATGTTAGGGCTAAAACACTGGAACTATGGGCCTGTTCCTTTTAAAAATTATTAAAGCTATAAAAATCTTCCAGATTTTATAATAGATTTTATATTAAAATCTGTAATCTCCAGAATAATTTGTAATCACGCTTGCAACAAAACTAGAAGAAATCTTCTTTTTAAAAAGTAAGTATATTGAAAAGGGGGTTTTAAAAACGTTCTAAAATGGTTTAGGACTAAAACAGGAAAACATTTCCAACTGCAGAAGGAGCTAATGGGTTAAGAAGCTATTAAGGAAACATTCTGGAAATTGAAAATAAATGCTGTATTATATGGAGAACAATTCATAAATGACATAGCATAAAATTTGTATTCTTATATTTCACCTGTTCGAATGGCTTCCAGCCAGGCCTGCCTCTCTATGTTACTGCTGGCTATAATATACAATGTGCAGTAGTCATCTCTGGCATTGCTGTCTGCATACACAATCTGTGAACAGATAAAGGAAAATCTAAACATAACCTTGTTGTCAGTTTCTAACAGTATTTTAGAAGTAGAAAGAGATACGCAGACTATGAGTTAAGTCAAAGACAGACACACAGAGACAAGTGTAAAAAAAAAAAAAAATTTAAACCTGAAAGACATTATCTTTATCTTCTAGTTTCTTGTCCTCTACCTCCATCACGACCTTCATTAAACAGAGTCTGACTTCACCCTTCAGACGGCCTGGATTCTGTAAGAACAGGTACAAACTAAGTTTATGGTAACAGATATATAAATTCTATGCACATAAAAAAAAGTATTTGTAAAAAACTAACAAAATATCTCAAAACTGAAAAAAAAAATTGGCAGGAGATTTAACTTGCAACAATTGGATTTAAACCTGTACTTGCCTGCAGGAATAAAATAGATATAGTATATTAGAAAATATGCTATCAAGTGAGAAACTTCTATAAACTGTATCAGGGCACCAAAGGATACAAAGGAAAGAATAAATCAGAAAAGTCAGAGAAAAAAAAATAAAGAAAAAAAAAGTGGATAGGAAAATAATTCAGAGCAAGAGACATCAAACAGAAGAATAATCATAACATTAAAATTAAAAGAAAAAAACAACACAACTTTTTGGTCAACACAGCCCGGGTACGCTATTCTGCCTCAACATGGCACTCGGATGGAAACGATCATTTGAGGAAGTGATTAGGCAAAATGAATAACAAAACAAAACTCCTGTGGGAGTGTCCAAGGGAATGCAAGAGCTTTCCCATTGCATGGTGCGGAGTTGAAAGAGAGCTTCCTCATCCCTGTTGATAATCCATGTGCCGTTCCTCAAGGGACCGTTACACTAATGGCGAGTCCTGCATGGTTAGCTTGGTACAACATAGGAAAATGGCAGAGGTTTCGGTGTACTCGGCCTTCAGCCATGCATTCTAGTCCATGCGCCCGGAGTGCCAGATATATTGGAAATAGCAATGCTTTACATACGCATTGACTTGGATCTCTTCCAGACAGAATGGTTGTTCAAGCAGGCTTACATGCCTAGAGCTTGAAGAGCCTTCAGCTCAGCTCTTTTGACAATCATATGGTCGACACAGCAAAGAATCTCATGTGGCAGCAAATTAAAAAGTTAGCCTAATAGTCTAGAAAACAATTAAGACCATTGTTGGAGAAAAAATGAGCATAAACATAAATGTCTCAACATGTCTTATGCTCCATAGCAAGAGTGATAGCTTAATAAGTTCTATCAAGGACATAAAAAAAATAATTTTAAAAGCATTCTAGACCTTCTCATTTTGAGAAGCTACATATATATAATATGTAAAAGAAATATAATACATGAAGGATATCTAACTAACTTCATTATATCAGGTTTAAATGTCTTTTGTCACTGGAGAATTTTATGATATATCACACCAATTAAACATATATTATAATTACATGCAAATCCCCTTCATAGTAGGCCAAAACACTGTCTGTAAGTTTAAAAAGTCTGTTTTTGTAATTCTGAGTGTGTAGAATTTTCCTCTTGATAACAGATTTTTTACACAGGACCCCTTCTTTAATTACTGGCCCATATCCATTCATTCTGTGACTGGCACTCATCTCAACTTAATTCTCATTTAAAAGACCTGAACAAAAAAAAAAGAAGGAAAACAACATTTTTATCAATTTGGTTAAAAAAGGTTAAATATTGTAGTTAAAAACTTACCTTTGGTTGTAGTTGGGATTTAAATTTTAAACAAAAATTAAAGTTCTACATTAGTTACATCCTATTCTGTGGTCCGATTTTATGGGAGCAGGTGTAGAGTTTGTTTTTTGTAAAATGTTTTACATGTTTCGGATGTTCCTTCAGAGTTGAAGATAGTTCCTAGTCTAAACCTCCCACAGGACGACGGGGGATGGGAGCGGGCAGGGTTTGAACCCTCGACCGTCGATAAATCCGAACGACAGTCCAGCGCGCAAAACGCACGACCAGGCAGCAATCCATTGGAATATATCTTTCTATTCACAATTTTAACTCCTCAGCCTATCAAGCTAACACTTCAAAGCAAGTATGAAGAGTGTTAACTAGTTTTATTTGCTATGTTGACCAATTTTTGATGTCTAATAAGTGGTCTGGTGGACGTCTCTACATAGGACTTGAACTTATTTTGTCATCAACAGATAGTAAGTAAAAAGAAGTAAAGTTACCCTTTAAGACCTTGTGAACAGATATAGCTGCCTTTAAAATCAATTTCACATTATTTATGTCAACAGTATCTAGAATCAAATCTATTCTACACTGTTTATAAATGTCAATAGTATTTGGAATCAAATCAACTTCAGATGGTTTATGTTAAGAGTATCAGGAATCAGATCTATTTCACATTGTTTATGTCATCAGTATCTGGAATGAAATCTATTACTACAAGAATGAAGTCTGTGTTTTTAACCCTTTTAAATAAAGATTATATCAACTCAATATGTATATCTGTCTGTATGGTACAAATTTTTTATGTGTTATTTCTCCCACATCCAATCTCAGATTAAGCTGAAATTTTACACAATTATTTCTTTTACATGACAACAAAGGAATCAATAAAAAAAATTATTCAATAAGTTAATTAACTTTTGGTAATTTATTATTTTGCTTGGTATCTTGAACAAGAGAAAGAAATCATACTGACAGATGTGGTGGTATAAGTTGAATTAGTCCCCTTGAGCCCTGAGAGAACATTTTTCTTTATTCATTTGAAAAATGAACATGTAAAGATTCACCAAGATATCCTCTTCTTCCTTACCCCTTTTACAACTAGTCCAGACAAGTGATAGGATCATAGCAAAAAGAGAAGGTAATCTCAACAAAAACAATTGGTAAAAATATTTCTTATTGCACAGATGTATTATGTCTAGGTCAATCATGCATATAATTATATAATTGAGCCTAACCAATTGCTACATTTACACTTGTTTTTTTTTAATTATTTTTTTTTCTTGTTGTACTTCTTTTTTTTCTTCTTCTATCCAACTTTTTAGCAGCTGAGCCATAGGCCTGATGTCCTCTTCTTTAACTACAAGGCTTTAATTGTATTAATAAGTTTTTATTAGAGTCTATGATAGAATTAGATTCAGTGGTGTCTATCTTATGATATAGAGATATTTTAAGACATTCAAAAGGAAAATGTTTAAAGGTGGTAAAAATAATTAAATTTAAAGTTCATATTTCTATAATTTAGTAATTTAGTTAGTCTAAGCAAAATAAAAAACCAAAAAAAAAGAAACACTATTTTAACAATTTATTATAATTATTAATTATTTAGTACTAGCCTGACATTACCAGCGGCCTGCGGGTCTAAGTTTGTGTTTACTAATCTAGTGGATTGGATTTAGATGTATGTTAGACTTAGCTAATGATCCTTTCAAGTTTTTTCTCTTTCGCTACGAAAATAAAATTAGGTTGCCAAAATGGGTTTACCCGAAGCCGATACATTCATATCTATTAAAAACGAAAAGAGTGATAGCTTTGTTAAATGAATGGGATTATAAAGTGAACAATTAAACAAAATAATTTTTAGTACGCGATTCATGAATGAATATAGATCTAGGCCTATCTCAACTCAGCTTCGCAGCTTTCGTAAACGAATGTAGTCTCTTAAAAATGCTTTAGAAAACCAAATTTGAATGTTTATTTGATCAAAATATGAAATGAAATGGACTATAATCAGTATGTTCATGTGTTAAAGTATAAAACTATCTGTGCGAAGAGAAGTTTTATCATCTTAGAGTTGAATTAGAGTTTTAGATCTAGGGATGGGATTATAAAGTAAACAATTAAACGAAATAATTTTTAGTACGCGATTCATTACGGTATTGTCTAATGAAAGAATGTTCGTTAGGAAATCTGTAGTCACAGATATAAGGAACTAATTTATGTAAAAAATGGTTTTCAAGCACAAATTTAAAGGTTAATTTTATTTTACAATGAAATCAATGGACCTTCTTTTGTATTTTAATGTGTCAAAATAAAAAACTATCTGCGCAAAGTGTATTTCTTAAAATTAGATCTAGATCTAAATCCTTTCGATCTTTTCTCATGTCAACATTTTAGACATGGCCTAGATCCATAAAATATTATAGCTGTAATAGAGTAATATTTTTTTTAGGGTCTTAAGTTTGTTTTAGGGCTACAATACATACACTACAGTCTAAGTTGGTACCCAAGAAACATTCCTGCCAAGTTTTATCAAGACTGGTCAGGTGGTTTTGATGTCCATAAGTCACATACATACATACACCTTACATTCTACTTTATAATATAGATATAAATACTGAAACTCTTTCAGTGCATGGTTACTCTCAATGAGTAGCTTTGCTAGCACTGGTAAGTGTGGAATTACTGTCAGCAAATAACTTGGAATACAATAGTTGTTTCAATGTCTTTATAATGGTACCCTTTTTATTTCTCTTTTTTATTTTCTGCATTTGAGAGTGTATTTTGTAGTCATACTATACATTAGCATAATGAGAATCTATTCAATAAATTCTATATTGAATCACTTAATTAATAGTTTATAACTCACAGATTTATTAATTAATAAATAAAAATCTTAAATATGTGATGCGTGTATATATGCCTTCACCTTTAGTTCATACTATAACAAGAGGAAAGCAAGAATGAACAACAGAGCCCTTTTTTATCAATATATATTCTACTTATAGCCTTCTTAAATTTAAATTAACTTTTATACTAAAGTTAACTAGAGTCTAGCCTAGTGTGGTTTTAGTCACTTTTTACTACTACTATTGTACTGTACTTTATAGATATATCTAGATCAGTAGATCTACATTAATATTTTTTTTTAATTTATGATTATTGGAAAACTTACACAAACTTTGTCGTAATTAAAACCTCTAACGCCAGGCCAGTAACTTCAGTAAGGCCCCGTCTAGGGGGGTATCTTGTTCTTCAACATTACGTCATTAGAAATCTACGAATACAATGACAATATTATACTATAGTATATTATAATAGTATACACATTCTAGACTACTACTTTCTAGTGTGTAATCTAGTTATCTATATTGTCTAACACTAATACTTGTAATATCATTAAATATGTAACATAACACTAATTATTAGTCTAATATTAATAACACTAGATCTAGATATATATAACTAGATCTAACACTAACATGAAGTGACACTGACTCTTGTCACAGTGACAGTCACACTACTCAAACTCAAGACTACTGACAGTAGAAATCTGGATCTAGAAATACAATCTATGCAATTCTAGCTCTAGACCTAAAGAAAATTTAACGTAATGAATATCGGAATGTAGATAATTTAGAAAACAAAAAGATCTAGTCTAGATATTTGTTGAATAGATTTAGATTTATTTTAGATCTAGACTCTAGATTCTAATAACAACAATCCATAAACCAGGAAGAAAAGTTTTTTTTTCCTCTTTATCTGCAATTGTAAAATTCGAATCGGAAAAGCTATTTATAGCTCTGTACTTCTCGGAATGATAAGATGCCCGTCTTTTACATCTAATGTTCTAGCTGTCACAGCCTCGTTTGAGACTCATTGTGACATGTTGTTTAGATCTACGTTGTCTGCATTTGTAGCCTCGATACAAGTTAAATTAGCGCAATATAATGAAAATTTCCTTAGACTTTCAGTTTCAGATCTAGAAGAAAAAAAAAATTTCCGAAGACCCCTTTTAAATGCCCCTTTCCAGACCCCCACACATTTAAGACATCCATAGGAAAGCGCCAATGATGCATTCTCTCTCCAGCTCTTTTTAGCGGCCCCCGAAAGGGAAAAGACACTATTAATTTTGTGTGGAATGTCTGTCCGTCCGTCCGTCCCGTTTAGATCTCGTAAACTAGAAAAGATAGTGAAAATCCGACATCATAATATTTCAGACCATTCAAAGTTCTTATGCAACATACGTCTACTTTGTTCTTTTCTGAAAGAGAAAAATCTATTTTTTTAAATCACTTATGCAAGCAGTTTTTTTTCATAAAATACACCACTTTTACAACTATTTACTATTAATAGTAACAAACACGGGAGGCTCTTTAGTAGTGGAGATGGTCATTTACTATATTTATAACACATTTATGCAAACGTTTTTAGATTCTTTTGTCAAAATTTTTTTTTTTTACATTTGTATTGCTAAGTTAAGTAAGTTCTGTTATACTAATTACTACATTTACACACAAAAAAATGTTTACATTTTTTTAAAGAGAAAAAATCTATTAAGTATGCATATACGTTGGACATAATTTAAAACAACAATAAATAAGTAGTTTTTCATATTATCGCTTGAACTGCAGCACTGCACTATGACTATAATACACGTAACGAAAGGATTCTCTATGCTGTAGGCAAGCTGGCTCTAGGGTGAGGCACTAGCGGATCGAGAACTTTGGAGCGGGGGGGGGGCGATTTTTTTCCAAACCCTAACCCTAACGCCCAGTAAACCCTAACCCTATGCATAAACGCGAGTACAGCATAAATATAAACATAGAGTTGAAGCTAGGTGCTGAAACAAATGATACATACTGTCACGAGTCGAGTCTGTGACCTATTTCGACCAGTTTCTAGAACCTCGAGGTCAACCAGTGCAGGTGTCCAGCGTAAACAAGTTAATTTTAGATGTCCAATCGAGGAAAGAGGTTAAGGGAAAAAAATAGCACACGTCAGCTTCTAGAAGGTCAAAGTTACTAAAATAATTATCGGAGAAGGTTCCAGGATTCTGGAATGTACGATCAAAGAAAGTATAAATTAAGGGAAAGTGAGTCAGACGGGGTCCTCGCATAGTAGTAGATCTTGTAGAGCGTTGGTCCTCGCATAGTAGTAGATGTTGTAGAGCGTTGGTCCTCGCATAGTAGTAGTTCTTGTAGAGCGTTGGTCCTCTCTCAGTAATGAGTTATATGTTATTAGCGGATCCATTAAGTAAAGTTTTAGCAGTTGAAGTTGAAGTTATACTAAGAGAAGTTTTATGTAACATTTAAGTTTTATTTATGAAGTATCAAGTCAAGTTGTAATTGAATTAAGAAGTTAATTTTGATGTGAAAGTTTGAAGAAGTTATTAAAGAAGTTTGAAGAAAATACAGAGAGATGTTTCTTTCTTCATTTCATTGATTTGTCAAGTATTGAGAATATAATCCTCGGCAAATGTGTACGTCACATATTATGGCACCTCCGACAAAGAGCATCGAAGAGTAAAGGCGTCACACATACATATATTAAACATAAATGAATAACAGCACCAGGGACCAAGTTTTTAAGAGAGAAAGTAGTGAATTAAAATGTTACGAAAATAAGGGCATGCGCCGACCGAGGCTCGAACCTGAAGCTTCTATATGTAATGTGCTTATGTTGTCCACTTGTCTTTGTGAGAGATATACAATTAGATAGAGCCATCGTTTGTCTAATACATGCCTAACGGCTGTCTGTGTAGGCTCTATCGAAATTGTTAGTGAACGGATGCTGCGAGGGTGGGGGAGGGGCTATCTGGGGCTTGTGACCTTTGACCACTGGGGTGGTAATTTGCATACGGGCGAAATGACTCTGGATCAGAAGAATGTTTTTTAGGACATTCCGATGGTCTAGAGGTTAGTTTCGCTTGGTGCGTTATCGCTAGGCGGTGGTGTCGAATCCGGAGTCACAGGTTACCATGATGTAGAGTGCCGAATAGGAAAGGCAGGGAGCATTTTCCAAAGGCTGCAGCCTTTTTGGACTAGCCAAGCCATTGGACTCGAGACAAAAATACACCTTCTCAACACAATCGTCATCCCAACTGCTACATATGCATGTGAGACGTGGAAGTCATCTGTCAAAATTGAGAAAAGACTAAATGTGGCTCAACAGAGATGGCTGAGACGGATTTTGGGAGTCAGTTACACAGATCGGGTCTCAAACAAGGAAATCTTATGCCGAACTGGGAGTCGAACACTTGGTGAGGTTGTGACTGAGCGTCGCATGAGGTTTGCGGGACATGTTCTACGTCAAAATGAATTACGCACACCAAGAGTTGCGATAACATGGAAGCCAAAACAAGGAAAGTGCAAACAGGGACGCCCTCGTATTACTTGGCGACACACCTTCATGGAGGATCTCAAAACAGTGGACACCAGGTGGGAGGATGCTTCAGACATTGCCAGTGACAGATCTTTATGGAGACAGCTTGCCGCCCAATGCGCCGAACGGCGCGGGAGGACCTAAGTCTAAGTAAGTCATATATCAATTACGTAGCGTATATTATATAGATATTCAACTAATTTTGTTCACAAACTATGATTTCCCCATAAAAGTAGGACCGCCCCCCACACACTCAAAGGATTTAGGTGGGAAGGGCAGTAGAGGTATTCCCCCCCCCCTCCACCCAATCGGAAAACAGGGGAACGACATAATATAAAGATCGGTTAAAACACCAATAACACGTTTTAATCATATAGATATTTAATTGATTCTGTTAGCAAGCTGTGATTTCTACAAATTTATTGGACCGCCCCCCCCACTCGAAAGTTTATGGGGTGGGGGGCGGGATTGATGCCATCGCCCCCTCTCGACCCCACCAAATCGGCCAAAATGCCTTAGGGGGGGGGCGAGATAATCTAAAAATAGGTTGAAATATAAATAATTAGCATATATTATTAACATAAGTAATAAATTCGTATACAAATTATGTGAATCCTATTCTACCCTTCGGGGGGAGGGTCGGTCGAGTGGGGGGGGGGGGGTCGATCGCCCCTACCCCCCCCACTGGATCCGCCAGTGGGGTGAGGCCGCTGCCTGTTTAGCAGTAGAGAGGGTTGGTGATGCAGATTAAGTTGTAGTGGGGGGATCTCTCAGCTGTGGTCTCTAGCTCGTAGAGAGCCGTGCTAACTCAACACCAGTTTATCTTCTGCAGCGAAGGTTGCTCTAATCTGTCGGCATTAGGCACTAGCTATTGGGCATTGGACAGTTTGGGCCGGGTACTGTGCAGATGATACTGGGCAGTATAAGGCACTGTGGCCACTGGGCAATATTTTAAGGCCAAGGACAGTAGACAATGCCTTCTTGCTAACAGGTATGTAATGGGGGGGGGGGTATCTGATGTGGTCTGCTCCGGTTACAGCTTTGGGTGGAGATATGGCCGTTACTGCATACAGTTACTGAAGCATCCATCAGGTACAGCAATCGGGGGTAGCAACCAGGCTGGGGATAAGACAGACAATTAGGAACCTCCTAAAGGCATTGAGCAGGGATTCCCATATGCCATGCAATCATTCAGATACAGGCATTGGTATCAATCCCAATAAGGCATTTAAAACAATTAGGTATAAAATCTTAAAGTACGCATATAACTTAATAACAAAAAAAGATACAAGTAAGATAACCACAATAAATGTGTTATCATACTATGTAGGATGATACTAGTCAAGATTCATCCATTAAATTTGATTATGACGATAAGTAATCAGTTATAGTAAAATGGGAAATGAGCATATTATATACTAAAGGATAAGATGAAAATAAAATACTAGGGATTGAGATACAATGATAAGGGTTTGAAATAATTAATCAAAATTAAACTCATCCAAGGAACTATATGTGATCTGGGGCTCCTAGATCTAATTTTTGACCTAATTTTATCTAATTTATATTATTTATATAGGCCAGGGATATGATGTTTGTAATTTAGTGTCCTTTTTAATTTTTATAGTTCAGTGCTGAGTATTTTGTAGTTTCCGCTATTTATAACTTTCTGCTAGTATTAGTCTTTTTCTGTTATTTGTGTTTTACTCGTAGAGGAAAAGTAGTTTTTAAAATAGTTAACTAGCTTAGAGCTGTGGATGTTATTTTCTATTTTTGTCCCTGGTTAGTTCTGCTTATTTTTGCCTTTGGCATTAGTGATGGATTAGTTGTTATTTTTTAATATCAGTTTATGTGATGGTCTGTAAACGGTATAGAGCCCCCATATGAGTTTAGGATAGAAATAACTTTTTATCTTCCTTTTTGTATTTTTGTAGATTTAAAATTTTAAGATTCTCTTTTTAATGCTGTTTAATTTGGTATATAATGTTGTGTAGTCCGTGTCTTTAGTAATTTGGTAGATTTTATTGTTGTGTACGGCTAGGTACAAATTAGGGAAATCGGTAGTCCAGTTTAGTTTTAGATAATTAGCGTGACGTCGTGCTCTCCGATACGTTCCCGCTGACCAGTTATAACTAGCTCCGGAACCACGTTGAGCTCTCTTTTGTCTTGACCAGTGGTCAGTGCTGACAGTGGTGCCTGTATAAAGTTATTTTTGTGTAGTGTAATTTCAGCTGGGACCGCCTGTAAGTTGGATAATTTTTTTATTTTTGCTTTCTTTCATTTGTATTTGTATTGATTGTTTCTGCATCTATTGCTATAGTCTAGATGCAGACTGATTAGTGTAGTGGCGTCACTGGCTAGTTAATTAGCCATGATTACCTCTGATGGAGCCGGAAGTTCTGTAGACTTGGGTAGCTTCACCCCCCTTGCGCAAGCCTTAATGCTTTTGCTTTTCTATACTATGTCTATGTGTAAATATTTTATTATTTTATGTTTCCTATGTGTTTTTATTAATATTTTTATCGTTAGGATAACCACTCTATTTAAGTTGGCATTTTGTCCTACTTTTTAATGTAAAAGATGGCTGCGGCCTAAGCATCGCTGTTATGGCGGCTTGTTTAGTCTTATCCACTATTATCTAGATCTAGCTTATGTTTATTGTAGTCTAGCCTGACCTGTGTTGGTTGTGGCTGGAACTTTAATAACTCAGGTATTGCTTTTATTAGCTACATGTAGGTAATTGAAATTACCTCATGCTTGTATTATGTGTATGTGCTAGACTAGGTCTAGTCCATTATTATTTTATTTTTTGAATATTGTCTTATGTTTGTTTATTTTGTAATTGCAGGCTATAATTCCTGCCTTACTGCCTGACTGCCATTATTTCGGCTGTAGTTCTGCTTTATTGCTGCTAGTAGCTTATTGTTTAGTGTTGGGGTAATTTAGGTTATTTGGTGGTCGGTTTAGTTAGTAATAGTTGTAGATTTAGCAACATAGATCCGGAGGCGGCAGAGGGTTTTGGTTAGTGGAATTGTTAAGTTCAGTTAAGTAGGGTTGATTAATTATTTAGTAGTGTGTATATATAGTTTTTGTTTATTTCTAAGTTAATTTTCGTATTCACCTATATTTGTATTGCTTTGTAAGTTGGTTGTAAATAAAGTGTATATAAGTTTATTTTATAATTGTAGTTGGTTATTTTATCTTTAGTTAGCTAGTTTAGTTTAGTTTAGTTTAATTGTGCTGTCTGGTTGCTTCGGCTACTATAGCCCCTTGGTCGCAGACCGAGGTGCACAGATTGGGCCCACCCAGTAGAGCTACCACCTGCCTACTGTTATAAATGAATAAATGTTGAGCAGCAGCAGATAACCAAAAAGGGCCTCACTCAGTAGCGCCACCCTGACCTGCTCACATATAAGTTCACACGCGTGTGAGACATAATAATATGCATGAGGGATATAATAGAAATATGACATTATTAATTTCACATGGGCTTTGTAAGTTTAGAGCACTGTGATCTATGTCCTTAGACAGTGCTTAGATTCACGAAAGGTTATTGTTTACATCAATCACTAAGATACAGGAATGGATGAAACATAACAAATCAAATGTAATAACCATGGTTTCAAATGTAGACAACCATAGCGGCATTAGTAATACTATATGAAGATATAGCATCGACATAAAATAGTGCAATGTACATGCATAACAAAGTCATAATGTAATGACGGGGAATGTGGTTGTTTACTAATGTGCATATATTTTTATAATTATATTATATTATAACCCACATTCCTTTAAGATAAAATAAGTATAGTAAAATGTTTACACTCACCCGTTTGTCCTTAATCAAACCTCACTAATAAACTTCCTAACAGAGGAGACTGTATTAATTCTAGCGGGCCTAACTTAGAATGATTTGGTCTCTCTCTATACATAGATGGGACTTTTGGTTTAACGGGTGGGGAAGATAGCTAGGTGATTTTCTCACATGTATCTATGTACTACGTCATGTCCGATTTATGGCCTGTACCGTGAGAGTAGGGACTAAGGCGAATATATATCTGTCCAGCCCGAGTGCAACGCTATTCTTAGAGCGATATGTATTCTGTGTTGGGGGGGGGGGATAAGAATTTAGTTATGGGTGGACAGGAAAATAATTGTTTCAAGTTAAAAATAAAAGTTTCCCACGATTTGCTGGGAAAAACTCGTATCGTCACAAACTGTAAACTTTCTTTCTCCATTCTTCTGTCATTTGTCTTTGATAGAATTTCATTCCGATGTTCTTTCTGAAAATATTGAAACCTGCCTTTTTACTTACCTGGGCGGGCCACTTCGGTGCCGATTTTGAGTTTGTGTTTCCAAACTGTCTTTGTAACCTTGTTATTAATTTGATTTCTGGAGCATATTATGATGGAAAATAGAACTATTTATTCCTAGCTTGACCATGAGCGGACGGCCTATTTCAAATCTCAGGTTTGCTTATGATACAGAACTCTTTTTTTTAAAAATGCCAACCAGTGTACAAACAAAACTGGATAGTGCAGCTAGAGCTATTGGGATAGAAATTAGTGCAGAAAAAAGAAAAATACAAGTTTGTGGTGGAGATAGTACGAGATGTTGCATACAGTTGAATGGTCAAACATTTGAAGAATTAGAGTCAAACATAGCAAAAGATGGAGGATCAATAAAAGAGATAAAAGCCCACCTAAGTTCTGCATCTGCTGCCATGAGCAAACTGTGAAAAATTTGGAGGAGTAGCCTTATATCAGCTTTCAAGTAAAATTAAATTTGTATTTTTCGCCAATGGTCTTTGTGCTTCTATATAGTTGGGAAGTCTTATATTTGCCTGCTCCAGGGAAAGCCTACTCGGATCCAAGCATCATGATAAATGGACATAAATGCAGTGGATAGATTCACATATCTTGGCAGCACACACTCAAGAAACGGAAAGATCGATAATGAAAATCAACCTGCGTATCGCCAAGGCCAGTGCATCTTATGGCAGACTGTCTAGAAACGCCTGGAACAGACGTGGTATCACTACAAAAGCAAAGCTAGGGATCTATCGAGCTGTCATCCTCCCTACATTGCTCTATGACTCAGAAACGTGGACAGTGTACAGAAAACATGCAAAGAAACTGAACCACTTCCACATGACATGTCTAAGAAAAATACTGAATGTCAAATAGCAAGGGTTTTGTGGTTTCCCTTCCCTCTCCAATACAAAAACTAAAGCATTTTACCATTTTCTACCAGTCGCTGGACTCCATTGAATAGCAGATTTGGTTTTTGATTTTTTTAAGCGGAAGAGTAGCAGGCTAGTTGCACTGTAGATACCTCAGAATATGTATTTTTAAAGCTTAAAATAACGGAAATAATGCTTGGACCCCACTGGAAGGAGCTCGCTGCGCTCCCCCGGACTCCCTAGCTGCCCTTTGGCGGTGTGTACTGTCTTTCCAGCCTAAACCAGTAAGCTTCGGGCAGAAGGGGCTCGTTTGCCTTGGTTGGCTACCCTTCTAGGTGAAGGAAAACTCTGAATCCAAACCTCCGCTGCCCTGCGGCTATACCCAAACACAAGAAAGGCTTCGGGAGACAACCCTGAGGAAAAATCAGGAGCTGGTGACCCTTAGGCAGACTGTGGCACACCGTTCTACAGCCTGGCAGATCCTGCGGTGCTACTGATCACAAACTGTACTGGATACTCCGTTCCTTTTGTCACATCAGCTGCGCGGAGAGGGGTGAACTGCTGTGTGGGCGACATCGTTCCGACCATAAACAATGCCCAGGCTTTCATCTCACTTATTCAAAGCCCTAACCCTAAAAAACTGGAGAGGACACTCCAGCTTCGCCTTTGGCGTCGGCCAAACACGGGAGGTGGCATTCACCGGTTATAAGCTCAAATGCTCAATTGACGTAGAGCAGGGCGCCAGGGGCCACTTTCGTCGGTGGGAGGGATCCAAGGATTCAAATGGATAGCTACCGCCCGCCTCAAGCTGGGCAGCCCCCAGCCAATAAGGTGCTGTCCCGTCATGCCTGTCTTCCTCGTTTGGGTACACGATGATAGGACAAAATCTGAAAAGCAGGCACAAAGCCAATGTACCAGTCGACATGAAGAAAAAAAAGAGGAGCTCCACTCTTAAACTTGGCACGTAGAATGTGCTTACTCTACAAACTGGACTTAATGAAAACCTACCAGACATAGAAGATGTCAGAAAATCTGCAATAATAAACGATGAACTGTCCAGGTTCAAAGTAGACATTGCCGCCCTTCAGGAAACTCGTTTAGCTGACTCTGGATCAATCAAAGAAAAAGACTACTTCTTCTGGCAAGGCAAAGCCGAAAGTGAAGTAAGGGAACATGGCGTTGGTTTTGCAGTTAAGAACACACTTCTGAACACAGTAGAGCTGAAGTGCAACGGTTCAGAAAGACTCCTATCACTACGCCTTAACACATCTATTGGACATGCGACTTTGATATGTGCCTACGCTCCTACTCTGAGTTCCACACCAGAGGCCAAAGATATGTTTTATGACAACCTTTCGTCTGCTCTTAGCGAGATCCCAACTACGGAACAGGTTATCATCCTCGGCGACCTCAATGCACGCGTTGGATCTGACAACTTTGCATGGGACAGCTGTATTGGGCGTTTTGGTGTCGGAAAAGTAAATGAAAACGGACAAAGGCTCCTCGAGGTTTGCTCACTACACTCCCTCTGCGTCACTAATACCTATTTCAAGACTAAACCGCAGCACAGAGTATCTTGGCGGCACCCTCGCTCCAAACACTGGCACCAACTAGACCTAATCATGTGTTATGACATGATTAGGAATTAGTTATTTGTTTCGGGAATAAGGGAAAAGTTTTACTTAGCGACAAATGACGTAACAGATCTTTAAAAAACAAGAACGCTCTTAGTGACGCTAGAAAGAGGATGCTTTGTGTAGAGCAGTAGAATTTAGATACGGATTTACGGACATAGCTGACATAGGACGATTCCCTTCTTAATTATTAAATGGATTTATAAACAGCATCAGCGTCGACTACATATTTTGTTTGTTTCGGCTTTTCGCCGGTGTTACTGAAGTATTTTTGAGTTCGGTAGTACCTCCAGTCAAACGTAGATCTACACTAGATCTATCTACAAGCATCAACACCGCGCGGAAGCCTGAACAACGTGGCGACCCTCGACTCGGAGCTTACTGGCAGCAACATCAAGAAGAATAGAAGCCCTCTGTTAGGAGGAGGCAGAAGTTAACGTCATCGGCCTAGTCTGCAGCTAGACCCTGATTATACAGCCACGTCGGCGAAGGAAAGCCAGTAAGATCCTGGACTCGTAGAACTAGGAGGTAACGAAATATAGATCTAGTTCTACAGTTGTTATTTGTAAGTGCCCATACTTGTGGCATCGTATTGAAGCTTGTATCGAGAAGGCTACAGTTTTGTGGAGGGAAGAAAATCGTCCTGTCGATTCCGTACTGAAGAGATATCGCCTGCCCGGCATAGTGAGAACGAACGTGAAGGTCACCTTCTGCAAGGCCAAGATCGACCGTTGGGGTCACGCCAAAGAACTTTTGACGTAGGAGACATCTTACTGCCTACGGCACTTAAGTACAGTAGTGCTAATTTGATCTACAGCTCGGCTGAATTCTGTGCTACACGTTAGATAGCCAGATAGCCGGTAGTTTAACACAGGACTTTGACTTTGTCGCTGTGTTAGTAGTTGGACCGTTACAGGTTCACTTTGGACAGACGACCACCTGGAACCACCGTACCTGCGTCGGAACCAGCAGCCGGAACCAGACTCTACGCCACCGACGAACCGGAGCCAGACGACAGATCACCGTGAACACCAGAACCAGACGCCGTACCACCGAAGAACCGGAGCCATTGCAGACCAGTACCGGAGGACCTTGGAGAACCGAAACGTTCGTTGTTCTTGTCTCACCGCTAGGGAAGACATCGCAGTGAGCCTTGCCGCCGGGACAGACATTAGCGTAGGAAGAGTGGACCCGAGACTGACTGTGGAGTTATCGCCGCTTCTTAGACAGATAAGTCAAGTGTTATTTAACTACTTTCTCCTTAGAATAACTAGAGTCTGTAGGGAAGTGACCACTCGCTAGATTATCACTACCAGGTTAAATCGTGGTGGATTGGGGATATCCTTAAAATTAGGTGTAATCTAGCAAGAGGTCCATATATATGTTTAGCTGTTAATGCGTCCTGTATGTGAGTGTGAATCATTTAGTTAAGCATTTTTTGTTAGTAACGTCATGTATTAATTGTTTGCAATACTCCCGTCTTAAGTCTTACTGTCAGACGAAAGTCTCATTCATTAAAACTAGATCTATAGTTTGGTGTTTATCGTATTTAAGTTTATTTTCATAGTTTATTTGTATGAGGTGTAAGTTATATACACTCCTGGCTGTGAAAGCAGGTAAGAAGTAACTAAGATCTAGCGTAATCTAGACTAGATCTGGGGAACAATCGAGGTGAAGCCTGATTGCCCATTTGTAATTTTTGGAATTTGTAAATAGACAGGTTGGTCTATTTACCGGCCACTCGTGTTGAGCAACACGTTGTCGGTTGAGGGTGCGTGTGTCGCACATCGTATTCAGTCGGGTCAAAGTGTAGCCTACACACTTGTACCAAGGATACTAAGTGTATCTTGAGAAAGGGTAGAAGTGGTTATTAGTCTAAGTTGGTAGTTAGACGCCAAGGGTTTTGTTTGTTGGTATAAGAGGTACCATAACGTAGGATAAAGTAACAATTAAGGAATATGGCAACTACTTCAGGTTACGACCTAGAAGAATTTAGAAAAAAGCTAATCCATGAAGCCAAGACAGAATTAGAACTGCGAGGCAAAGAACTAACTGCCTATGTGCAGCAGATGGTGGCGGCGGAAGCAGAACGCCTAGAGAGAGAGAAGGTTAGAGAAGCGGAAAAGGCCAGAGAAAAGGAAAAAGAAGAAGCAGATCGCAGAGAGCGGGAACGAGTCAGAGAAACTGAAAGAGCCAGAGAAAAAGAAAAAGAAGAAGCAGAACGCTTGGAGAAGGAGAGAATTAGGGAAGCAGAACGCTTGGAGAGAGAGAAAGCTAGAGGCAGAGAAAAGGAAAAAGAAGAAGCAGATCGCATAGAGCGGGAAAAGGTTAGAGAGGCAGAAAAGTTGGAGAGGGAAAAGGTTAGAGAGGCGGAACGTGTAGAGAGGGAGAAGAAAGAAGAGGCGGACAGAAAAGTGAGAATTCAAGTTGAGCAGATGAGGATAGAGGCTGGTGTAAGTGTGCCCATCGAAGGGAACAGCAACAATAGTGCCAACATAGAAAGCCATAGTAGCGCCGCATGGATGAAAAAGAAAATACAACCTTTTGCGGAAGACAAGGACGACATCGGCGACTATCTGAAACGCTTTGAAATTAAACTAGCAAAGTTTAATGTCCAAGAGGGGGAGTGGTCCGAAATCTTGTTGGACTTCGTGCATGGGAAAGCCCTCACGATTTGCCAGAACCACGATCACTCGATGCAAAACAGCTATCAGGTGCTAAAGAAGGAACTGCTAAACGCATACGGGCACAACGCGGCAACATTCCGAAAGAAGTATTACGAAAACACTCCATCCAGCCAAGTTGATCCACAAACAACTATCAACTCAGAGAAGGACTTCTTCACTAAATGGCTCGGATTCGAGAATGTGGAGAACACCTACGAGGGGTTGAGGAACTTTATTCTGGTTGATAACTTTCTCAACAAATGCGATCTCCAGCTGCAGTCGTTTGTCAAAGAAAGGAACCCAAAGGTGTTGGACGAAGTGACAGAAATTATAAGAACATATAAAAAGGCGTATCCCAGCAACCCACTTTCAAATAAAGACAGGAAAAATATTGACTTGGTGGGATACACACAGGAGAACAAGGATAGGGGTAGAAGCAGAGGGAGAGAGCCACAAACCGTCAGAGGGAATATTACTAACGGAATGGCTAAAGGAGTGACATGTTATACGTGTGGAAGGAAAGGGCACATTGCAGTGAACTGCATGAGGTCACAGAGCAGGGCCAGTGGTAGGAACAATTACAGCAATCGGAGGGGTTACAATAACTACAGTAATAATAGAAATAAGGAAAATAGAAGTAAAAGCAGAGAGCAGCAACCCAGAGGTGTGGACAGGGTGTACATTGTGAAGGGGTAGCCATGCCGAGGTTATCTAGAGATGTTTTACTTGGAAATGTAGCAGGTGTCAGAGCCGCTTCTGACAAACAGGTTAGAAGTTGGACAAACAGGTATGGCAACATGAGGCGAAACAAACCTAGAAAGGACAGAATTTGTTTTAACTGCTATAAACATGGGCACATCGCTAAAGACTGTTGGAGTAGGGCAGAACCGTCTGAACAGAAGATTGCGAGTTCGGATAGGAGGCACAGGTCTGTATCCGACATTGATGATAGAAGCGATGACTGTGGTAGCGGTAAGCGCACGTCATACAGAGGAAGAAGGACACACGCGGGCTATAGTGGTGTAAGAAGAGATGTTAACTCCAGTTGGAGAGAACAAATGTATGGGTCGTGTAGATTGCCTGTGAAACATAACACTATACAACCGTAGTGTAAATAAGTTGGATTTTATTTAAATTGTTTATTCTTAATTGATTTGGCTAGTAGTCATAATCAGATGATTATTATGTTGTTGTTATATTAGTTAGTATTAGATTGACTCATGTTAGTTATTTATTATGTATGAATATTAATATGTATGAATTGTATGTATGGAGGTATGAATAGATAGGGCATTTATAAGGCGACGAGGTATTGATATCAAGGGAAAGTAAGTTTTATAAGTTATTCCTTGTTGTTGATCATGCTCATACATCAGTAAAGAGTTAGGTCGCGCTGGGACAAGTAAGTGGAGAGAGGAAATAAAATACACTTGTAAATGCCCGAACGAACGTTAGGTGTATGGTGGGAGAATGATTATTGATAAATGTCAATTTGTCATATTAGGTAAAATGTCTGTCCTGACGTGTGAGGGAAAGTGGTGTAACCTCTGGAACGTGATGTGATAAAGTATAGCTGGACACCTATGTCTGCGGTCACCTATGGCACATCACATGGGACAGTATCACGTTGTGACATTTGAGGGAAATAGGTTTTCAGATCAACTTGAGTTTGGGACAATGATGAAGAAGATGAAACCGAAATCAAGACTCAAGTTGTGTTGTCTTTTATGTTTCCCTACATTTTGGCCCTTGCACAATGTAAGACTAAGACAGTAGATAAAAAATTGACTGGCAATTTTTTTTAGCGGGAGGGGGAGGAGTTGTTATGACATGATTAGGAATTAGTTATTTGTTTCGGGAATAAGGGAAAAGTTTTACTTAGCGACAAATGACGTAACAGATCTTTAAAAAACAAGAACGCTCTTAGTGACGCTAGAAAGAGGATGCTTTGTGTAGAGCAGTAGAATTTAGATACGGATTTACGGACATAGCTGACATAGGACGATTCCCTTCTTAATTATTAAATGGATTTATAAACAGCATCAGCGTCGACTACATATTTTGTTTGTTTCGGCTTTTCGCCGGTGTTACTGAAGTATTTTTGAGTTCGGTAGTACCTCCAGTCAAACGTAGATCTACACTAGATCTATCTACAAGCATCAACACCGCGCGGAAGCCTGAACAATGGTAAGACAAAAGTGCTTAAAATTTGTCAAGCTTACCAGGTCCTACCACAGTGCAGACTGCGACACAGATCACTCCTTGGTATGTTGTAAGATCAATCTCCTCCCCAAAAAAATCCACCATACCAAGCAGATTGGAAGACCCCAATCGGATGTAAGCAAGATGTGTCAACCTGATCTCCAGATACAGTTTGCGGAATCATTTGAACGCGAGTATAAAAATATCTCTGAGAATACAGCAACAAAAAATGGGAACACCTTAAGTTCACCATACAAAAGACTTCCCTGGAAATCTTTGGAAGAAAAATTACAAAACAAAATGATTGGTTCGACTCTAAAGCAGTTATTTTAGCACCTGTCATCAGAGCAAAGAGAGATGCACTCGCAGCAAGGATCTGTGCCAATGAATACTGGGTAGAGCTCAGTGAGAGTATTCAGCTCGCAGCCCAAGTTGGCAACATAAGAGGGATGTACGAAGGAATCAACAAGGCTCTCGGACCCTCCCAAAACAACCACTGGGGAAATTATCACAGACAAGTGCCAACAAATGCACAGATGGGTGGAACATTACTCTGACCTCTACGCCACAACAAGCTCAGTCTCTACTCAGCCCTTAAAGCCATCATACAATTACCCACAATGAACGAGCTAGAGGAAACACCCACCCTTTCAGAGCTCAACAAAGCCATAGACAACATTGCTGCCCGCAAAGCACCCGGATGCGATGGTATCCCCCCAGATATCTTCTAAAACAATGCAAAACAACTCTAATCCAACCTCTACACGAACTGCTTTGTAAATAATGGCAAGAAGGTGCTGTGCCACAAGACCTGCGGGATGCTAAAATCATTACACTGTATAAGAACAAAGGTGACAGAAGCGACTGCAACAATTACAGGGGAATCTCCCTCTTAAGTATTGTAGGCAAAATCTTTGCTCGGGTCATACTTCCTAGGCTACAAAAACTCGCTGATCGGGTCTATCCAGAATCACAATGCGGCTTCCGCTCAGGGAAATCCACGATTGACATGATTTTCTCCATCCGCCAACTCCTGGAAAAGTGCAGAGAACAAAGGATGCCTTTGTACATTGCGTTTATTGACCTGACAAAAGACCTTCGATCTAGTTAGCAGAGATGGCCTCTTTAAAATTTTACAGTTAATAGGCTGTCCACCCAAGCTGCTAAATGTAATCATATCTTTCCACCAAAATATGATGGGCACAGTGCAATTCAACGGTGCCAGCTCTGAAAGTTTCAGTATAAACAGCGGAGTTAAACAAGGATGTGTCCTGGCCCCAACCCTCTTTGGAATACTATTTTCACTGCTAATCCACAACGCGTTTGACAAATCCACTGAAGGCATCTATCTCCATTCCAGATTTGATGTCAAACTCCTAAATATTGCCAGACTGAGGGCCAAAACTAAAATCAGAGCCACCCTCGTAAGAGATATGCTATTCGCGGATGACGCAGCGGTAGTGGCACACACACAAGAGGAACTTCAGTCACTAATGTTCCGCTTCTCTCAGGCCTGTAAAGAATATGGCTTGACTATTAGCACGAAGAAAACAAATGTTATGGGACCACCTACTACAGCACCACCCTCCATCCTCATTGACGATAACAAGCTGGACGCCGTAAACGAATTCTGCTATCTGGGATCCAAAATTACAGATGACCTGTCCCTAGAAGAGGAGATGAAAAAACGCATAGGGAAGGCTGCCTCGACATTCGCTAGACTCAGAGTAAGAGTTTGGGAAAACCATAAGCTAACTACGGTGACCAAAATGGAAGTCTACAAGGCATGCGTTATGAGTACACTGTTGTATGGCAGTGAATCATGGACCACCTACGCAAAGCAAGAGAGAAAACTAAACTCATTCCATTTGAGATGTCTCCGTAGGATCTTGAATGTCACATGGAAAGAAAAAGTGTGCAATACTGAGATCCTTGAGCGATCAGGTATTCCCAGCATCTTTACAGCCCTCAGACAACGCCGTTTGCGCTGGCTTGGACATGTTCGCCGGATGGAGGACAAACGCATCCCGAAAGTCATCCTCTATGGTTAACTCGCAACTGGCACAAGAAAAACTGGTCGCCCCCACCTCCGTTACATAGATGTAATAAAACGTGACCTCAAATCAGTGAACATCAATACTGACAATTGGGAAGACATAGCTCTAGACCGCAACAGGTGGAGAGAGACAGTGACAAAAGAAAGCTATGGACAGTGAAAGTACATGGGTCTCAGCCCAGGAAGAAAAACGCACAAACCGAAAAACGGCCAGCTCCTCTACCACCGAAGCAAAAGCCAAGGGGACCCTAACCTGCGCTATCTGTGGACGGGAGTGTCTCTCCAAAATAGGGCTTCACAGCCACATGAGGAAGTGTGCTCTGAGATGAACCATAGTCGTTCTACGACTGAAGGAGGCCAATGACTGTCTTTCCACTAATTATAGGAAGAGAGTATTCTTGGGTAGAAAAAACGTTTGAATGAATGAAAGATCAGAATGCAATGAAGATTAATTACATATACACACTAATATATATATATATATATATATATATATATATATATATATATATATATATATATATATATATATATATATATATATATATATATATATATATATATATATAAATTGCGGAGTGGGGTAAAAATCCCCCACCCATCGAAAATTATGACATGCCATTTGTGGACCGGTTTATATGGTAATGCCCGGGCCGATTTTGATACCCAGTTCCCCCTGGTCTCACCAACCACACGAGGAGGCACAAAACCCCAGTGCAAAGCCCTCAGCACCCCCCTGGATGACAAAGTGGTCGTCATCGAACCACGGTGGACGAACTATATGGTTAGGAAAGTTGGAATGCTGAGGCTGAAAGAAGAATTCAAGCCTCTGAGAGTACATGCTGGTTATCAGATACCAGGAAAAGAATACAAATGAGTTTGGCAACAACTTTGGTGGTGGCATACTGTTACAAGTCAACACTCTGGCTGGTAAAAAGGAGTAGCTCCTCAATACTGTGAAGAAATGAAAGCTGAGCTGGTTTGTTTATTATGTAAGATATGACTCACGGTCCCAATTCATCCTTCCAGAAAAGAAAAGCTGGCTGGACAGTTTAATTGGATAGAGTCTCTCTTGATATCCTGCTAAGAACAGCAGCTGACCTGTAAATGGTAGGATTTTGTTACGCAAACTGTTACAGCACCTATACGATAAAAGTCTAAAGGGAAGCGGAAATGTCGTAAGGCCCTATTAAAAGAAGTTGAAATATGAAAAAGAACAAATTTGTTTTAAAAATACGGACTTTGTGTACTATTTCTTACAAAGCTTATACCATCTCACTGTTGATTTGTCTGACTGGTAAGTTTGTACACGTTATTTCTCCCAAAACCAATCTCGGATTAAGCTGAAAGTTTGCACAATTATTTCTTTTACCTGACAATGCAAGAATCTATAGATTAATAGTTAATTAACTATTTTAATAAATCTTATCTTATCTTATATAATACAGACGTTACTTCAAAAAAGAAGATGACTACGTCCTACGCGTCATGCATATTAACCAATGACTTAAATTCTGCCAAGTCACTGGTTTTCCTGGCTAGCTCAGGCAACCCATTTCATGCTCTAATAGCACTAGGGAAGAAGGAGTATTTGTACAAATTTGTCCTAGCATATGGGACGAGGAATGTGCCTTTATCTTTGTGTCTTTCAGAGTATTTTATTAAATTTTGTTTTTGTATTTGAAGATTATGGTTCAGTCTTTTATGTATAATTGCTACTTTACTTTTGAGTCTTCTGTCCTGAAAGCTTACCAAATTTATTGATTTTACTAAAGGTGTTACTCTAGTCAAATGTGAATGTTCGTTTGTTTTGAATCTCACTGCTCTATTTTGTGTCTGCTACAGTTTCTTAATGTTTTATTGGGTTGAGGGGTCCCAAACGGAGGATACATATTCTAATTGTTTTGTTTGGTACCCCGAACAAGGGAAAGATATTGCACTTGACTGAAGTGTTGGTATAAGCTGAATTAATCCCCTTTATAGGTCATCGTCCGAGTCTTAGTGAACGCAAAGCTGAAAAATAGGATGAGACTATAGAAACTATAGATAACTATACAATCTTCCATGTTAATAAGCTTTCGTTAGCAGAGTAGTTGCCGCTTTAGCTTGAACCGTTAGTTCGAATTCAGGTCGTTTCCACCTTTTTTTTATTTTTATAAATGCTTTTCTTATTGGGGCCAAAAAGGTAAATGCGTGTATGTGTGTGTAGTTGGGGTTTCCGGTCGAAAAACAGTATGTTAAATAGTATATTAAATATTTCGATATTAAATGGAGTAGTCGTGGGTGGGAAGGCAGGAATGCGGATACGTGCAAGTGATACTAGAATTCACAGGCCAAAAACATGTGTGCATGTCGGGGGAGGGGGTGTTATAACGCGAGTCGTTCCAGTTCCATTCAGAATTTGTCAGAGAACATTGCGATACGCAGGGTAAAAAACAAACAACAAAAAGATGTTCAGGAGAGAGAGAATTTATTGGCTACAAAGTATGTCAGGGGGATCGTAAAATGTTGACCGTTCATTGGAAACTCAACACACAAAAAAAGGAAGGGATTTTTAGGCCTTAATAAACAAATGAAAACGTTGAATGGCGAAGTGTCAAATATACACATTCGATGTATCAAGGAACTCGCTGACTCAACTTTAATGATTATGAGCAAATTAATTTTTAACTTCTGCGTGCAATCTTCCAAGTGTTCTTGTGTCATGATACTTCTCAAACTAGTCTTGTGTCATGATACTTCTCAAACTAGTCTTGTGTCATGATACTTCTCAAACTAGTCTTGTGTCATGATACTTCTCAAACTAGTCTTGTGTCATGATACTTCTCAAACTAGTCTTGTGTCATGATACTTCTCAAACTAGTCTTGTGTCATGATACTTCTCAAACTAGTCTTTGTCGTGCGCGCTTGTAGTTTTTCTTTGCATTTAATATTGGTGTTTTAGGGTATAGGAAGTAGTTTCTTGTAAGTGCGTTTTGTTGTCTAGAAGATTGTGTGTGTGTGTGTGTTTACATCATCCTTAGTTTCCGCAAGAGAGAGAGACCTGCTTGTGTGAGCTGGGTAGCTGGTTTTTTGGTTCCTCTTGTAAGGGTACGTAAGTACAGTTTTATTAAGTAAGCTGATCTTTCGGTACGGGTGTCGCTATTGAAAAAGTTCTTTCTTGTAGCGGCAGCGCTAGATCTAGGTTTTCTTTTCGTTTCAGGGTGTTAGGTTTGGGCTATGGGAAAGTGTGTCGTCTTTCTGCCCTTGGAGTTGTGTAGCAACTATCGGTGTTGAGGTGTAGGGAGTTGAGCTTCTGTTGGGCGCCGAGATGGAGTGTGAGTGTGAAGGTGTGTTACGGAAACCTGTTGGTGTGATATTAGACTAATTAGTATCAAATGCTAACTTCAAGGATATTGATGTACATGCAAATATGTTTGAAACTTACAATTACGTTTAATTAAATATTGTTCCTGTTGACAACTGTTGTTATTCACTAAATGTTCAGTTGAATAACTGTTATGCAATGTTTGTAGTTTACAGGCTATTATCTTTAGGTTCTTGTGTTACTCTGTTCAGGCTGGGGATACGGGACCGTAATATCATATCATACCCTAGCTTATCTGAAATCCCACCCTGACAGAAATGGGAGCTCGTCCAAACAATATGTAAATGTCAACTTTGTGACCTCTGTGTCCTTGATGTGACCGTTAGAACCATCATAAGATATATAACAAATATGTAATATTTATGTGTTAAATAAAATTAAATACACTTAAGCCGTTTGAGCGGTCTGATGATTTATGTACAGCACACGATATATTAGTTGGGCATCCCTTGTATTGTGCCGAATGTGAGTAGTTCCCATTTGTTCGGTAAACTTAGAGTGTGTAATTACTCTTTGAAACTATTGTAACTTGTTTTTGTATTTATTGTCACCAACGCCTGAATCCTCTGACTCTGAGAGGCAACGTGTGAGTGGATCGAGTGCCTGTCGACGGGATCGACCTGAATCTGTGCGGTTTGTTGGCTGGTGTACCGGAACCGTCCTGAAGTTAGAACCGTTGTCTGTTCCAGTGGCTGTGGTTGCCTGTGGCGTTTCTCTTCTGCGGAGCCTGGAGTGAGGCGATTCCTTCCGACGCGGGATACTGAGCAGACAAGTCCTTGGCCCTGCTTTTGTCGATGCGCCCGTGATTTCAGTTAGCCCGTTATAATTAAGTAATGATATATAATTATTCTGTTTCTCTCTATGATCTGTCTTTGGGTTTTGTTAGTGATAGTTAGACTGTAATTATTAATTAAGGCTTAATAGTCTATGTAATGGAGACGAGGTTGACTCTAACCGCCCAGTTCATCAGTGACGGCCGTGCTCTCGGGTATGATGGTGAGAGGTTGGAGAGGTATGTGGCAGAGCAGAAGGTTGACTACGAGAGAGCCAAGAAGGAGGAGTTTGAACGTAAGAAGGAGGAGTTTGAACGAGAGACGGCTAGGCTTGAGCGAGAAGAGAGGTTGAGAAAAGAGGCGAAGGCAGAGGAAGAGAGGTTGAGAAAAGAGGCGAAGGCTGAGGAGAAAGCCAGACTTGAGCGTGAAGAGAGGTTGAGAAAAGAGGCGAAGGCAGAGGAAGAGAGGTTGAGAAGAGAGGCGAAGGCGGAGGAGGCCGCTAGACATGAAAGGGAGGAGAAGTCTAGGCGTGAGGAACACGAGAGGTGGAAGGAGAGAGAGGCTAGAGAGGAGCTGAAGAGAAAAGATGAACTGGAGTTGGCACGGCTTAAAGAGAAGTCGGCGCCAGAGGCAGGTGCAGTGGCAGGTCAGGCAGTTGAGGTGCGACAAAAGAGCGTCTTGGACAGGCTAGACAAGAACTTCCAAGGCATGAAGGAAGACGATGATCTTCTGGCGTACCTGACGCACTTTGAGGCCGTGGCAGCAAGGTGTAAGATTGAGAGTAAGGAGTGGTCCCTGCTATTGTCGTACAAGTTGACGACATCGCTCAAAAACTTTATGTTGAGGGACAGTCTGTTCCTTAGCGATAAGTATGAGGATGTCAAAACGGCACTTCTCCGCCACGCAGACATCAATGCGGAGACATGCTGCAAAAGGTTTCACCGGGTCAAACCACGGCAGAATGACTTCCGTGGGTATGTGACTGAGCGGAGGACCGCACTTGACAACTGGTGCAAAATGGCTGAGGTAGGAAAGACAGTAGATGAGATCAAAGATCTCTTCATTACAGACGGGATACTTGAAAATGTTTCAGGGGAGGTCTATCGACAACTTGTTCTAAACAAGCAAAATAATGTGGAGAACATGTTTGACATCATAGAGGGGTTTAAAGTCGCGAATTCGGGGGCGTCGCTTGCTAAAGAAGAAAGTGTTTATGTGGCGGCGGCGTGTGGAGAAGCAGTGAATCGTAACGCGGCCGTTGAAAGAAAAGTGATTGTTTGCTTCGGGTGTGGCATGAAGGGCTAGAAGTCAGTGGAATGCCCTCAACGTTCGCCGGTAGCGAACTCCACCCCTGTTACTGATGGAAGGTGTAAAAAAGCACCCGCAATCCCTGCAAATTCTCACACAAATAGAAATGTTTCATTGGGGCGCTATCGGAGACAATTTGATGGTAGTGGGCGCAGAATCCGCGGCACGAGCACGAGGCGACAGAGTTATGACGTGGAGGGGCGTCCTCCTGATAACAACTACGGAAGGTCAGGGGGTACAGGGGCGTACACACCGAGACCCAACTATAATAACAGAACCTTTGGCCCGCCGATTAGATACAGGTGACTGAGTGGTCCACATGATGTGCAAAACTGTTGCAATTGTTCCTTAGGAAAGGGTCTTGATTGTTTTTCCCCTTGTAAAAAAGAAACATTATCTTATGTGGATAAATCGTTGCGTGACAGATCGGTAGGCAAGTTGAAGTTTGAAAGTGGTAGAGTAAATGGCAAAGTTGTGTCTGTGTTGAAAGATTCTGGTTCAAACGTGATAGGTATTAGGAGCTCGTTAGTTGGAAAGAATGATATGATTCCTGGATGTTACAGGTTGAAACTTGTTGATGGGACTGTGAGAGATTACCCGTTGGCGTGCGTTTACGTTGACACTGAATATATTATCGGTAAGTTTGTAGTAGCATGTTTTAGGGATCCAGTAGCAGACTTAATTATTGGGAATGTAGATTTGAACGGTGGCAGTCAACTTGGTTGTGCTGCTGTAACTAGGGCGATGACAGAGAGAGAAAATGATGACAGTGTTACGAATGACAGTGGAGTGCTGGAAGATTGTCGTGAGGTTTTAGGAACGAGCGATGACTTTTTACGGGAGCAATTAAGTGATCCGTCATTGAAAGATCTTTTGGAGCGGAAGGTGGATAACTGTGTGGACAATAAGCAGAATGGATGTGTAGAATTTAAAGTATTTGATAGATTGTTGTATATGGTATTTAAGGGAGAATGTGGTGAGGAAGAGAGACAGTTGGTTGTACCGTCGTCTAAGAGGGAGCTTATGCTAAGAACGGCGCATGAGAGTATGTTAGCGGGTCACTTTTCAATAAGGAAAACGAAAGGCAAGATTTATAAATATTTTTTTGGGCAAGGGCTAGACAGAGATGTGAAAGAGTTTGTAAAATCTTGTGATGTATGTCAGAAAGCTAGAACGCCGCGTCGCTGTGACAGAGTGGAACTGGGTCGTATGAATGTGATTTCCACCCCATTTTTTAAGGTGGCCATTGACATTGTTGGTCCATTGGAGTTAACAGAAAATAAAAATAGGTTCATTCTAACCTTGGTGGATATTGCTACAAGATGGCCGGAGGCTATTCCACTACGTAATATAAATACAGAGACGGTAATCGAGGCACCAACCACCATATTTAGCCGAATCGGACTGCCGTGTGAAATATTGTTGGACCAGGGGGGTCAGTTTACCTCCGAACTGTATAACCAGGTGTGTGAGTTCTTCTCAATTAAACCGGTGCACTCCACTGTGTTTCACCCCTCTTCGAATGGTCAAATTGAGAGGCTAAATGTAACTTTAAAGTTGTTCCTTAGGAAGGTTAACCAACATAGCCCACGGGACTGGGATAGAAAGATAACAGCTGCATTATTTGCATTTAGGGAAGTTCCTAATGAGACAACTGGTGTGTCTCCGTTTCAGCTTGTTTATGGTAGGCAAATGAGGGGTCCGTTGTCTATTTTAAAACAAGTTTTTACAAATGAAGAGAAAGACACCGGGTATAAAATGTATTTAGCTACCTATTGGACTTAAAAGAAAGGTTGTCTGTCGTGACCGCTATTGCTAGTGAGAATGACCAAGTAAATAAAAGAAAATATAAAGCCCAGTATGACAAGTATTCATCCAATCGTGACATAGAGGTGGGAGATTGTGTGTTGGTTTTAAAACCGCAAAGAGATAATAAGTTGTCTGTATTTTGGCAGGGCCCGTATAAGGTTGTCCAAAAAATTTCTAAGTTTAACTTTGTTGTACAGATGGATGAGAAGCTGAAAATGTACCATATTAATAGGCTTATGAAGTACCATTGTCGAGTAGGGAAAGTAGATGATGTAGTTAGTAATAATTCTAGTGGCGATAAAAATGGGTTTTTATCAGCCAATATGGTGTCTGTCGTGAGCGACGAAGACGTAGATACTGAAGGGTTGTCTAAGGAAGATGCTCTGCCTAACATTCCAACGTTGGAAGTTAGCCAGAAGTCAGACGGGAGTATCTTGGCGCAGGTCAAAATAAACCCCGATCTTAGTTATGTACAGAGAAATCAGGTTGGTGATATTCTAAATGAGTTTAGGGATATCATTTCAGATTCGCCCGGTAGAGCAAAGGTAGAGAAATTTTCTATTACGTTAACAGATACAAAGCCTATTGCACTAAAGCCATACGCGGTTCCCATACACATGAGAGATAAAGTTAAGCAAGAAGTCGACAGTATGCTTGAATTGGGAATAATAGGTCCCACGAACTCGCCATATGCAGCCCCGGTTGTCATTATTAAAAAGAAGGATGGGTCGTTAAGACCATGTATAGATTTTAGAAAACTTAATAATGTAACTCAGATCCCGGCTGAGGTGATACCCGAGCAGGAGGAGTTGTTTAACAAATTGCATAAGGCCAAATATTTTACCTTGGTTGATCTTACTAAAGGTTATTGGCAGATTCCCATTAGTGAGGAAAGTAAACCATACACAGCTTTTCGTGTATTGGGGGAACATTATATGTTTCATTATTTACCTTTTGGGTTAAGTGGGGCCCCAAATCATTTCAATAGGGTCGTTAAACGTATGTTGCAAGGTTTGCAAAACGTTTTATTTTATTTTGATGACATATGTATCTTCAGTGAAGATTGGGATACACATCTGAAAAGTGTCCATAATGTTTTCGGCGCTCTTAGGGAAAATGGTTTTACGTTAAAGCCAGCCAAATTAGAAGTGGGGTTCACTAGTGTTAAGTTTCTCGGACATAATGTAGGGCAGGGGGTTGTTAAGCCTGATCCTAGTAATGTTAAGAAAATTCTAGAGTTTAAAACGCCCACAACAAAAAAAGAGATTCGTAGTCTCATTGGGTTGGTGAATTATTACAGCAGGTTCATACCGAGATTCTCTGATCTGGTTTACCCTTTTACTGATTTATTGTGTCGGGGTCGGTCTGTTAAGGTGCACTGGAATCGTGAGTGCGCGGAGGCTTTAAGCAGGGTGCAGGCGTATCTGTGTAGGTACCCCATTCTTCGTTTGTCTGATCCTTCATTGCCATTTGTTCTTCAGACCGATGCTTCGGACAAAGGAATCTCCGGTATACTGAGTCAGTGCGTGAATGGTGTTCTGCATCCCGTCAAGTATGTGAGTCGCAAGTTGTTGCCTCGGGAGCAGAGTTAATTCCATCATCGAGAGAGAAGGTTTGGCTATCGTATTTGCCATTAGAAAACTGGACAGATACCTGCGTGGAAATGCGTTTCACCTTCAGACGGACCACAAGGCCTTGGCTTACCTTCGAAGCACGAACTTTACGAACCACCGAGTTACGAGGTGGGCTCTGATGCTTCAGGACTACACCTTCGACGTGTGTCACATAAAAGGAGAGGACAATATACTTGCAGACTTGTGCTCAAGACTGGTGTGATTCGCACAAAAAGACTATTTTATTATAGCTATTGCTTGATTTGTATGTATATATCTATGTAATATGTACTGCTTGTGTTTAGTATGCATTGCAATGTTATAATAGTTGTATGATGGATGTTGCTTTGAGGCATCATCTATTTGAATAATTATGTCAGTTTGACTTTATGAAGGTTGTATTCTTCGGTTTCAGTTTTGGGCAATGTTTCCTAATTCCTTTTGCTGTCTATATACTTCAGTTTTCAATTTCTTTTTTTTGAAGACTGGACTTGTCTTCGCAAGATCCAGTTAGGGGGAGAGGGGGGATGTCGTGCGCGCTTGTAGTTTTTCTTTGCATTTAATATTGGTGTTTTAGGGTATAGGAAGTAGTTTCTTGTAAGTGCGTTTTGTTGTCTAGAAGATTGTGTGTGTGTGTGTTTACGTCATCCTTAGTTTCCGCAAGAGAGAGAGACCTGCTTGTGTGAGCTGGGTAGCTGGTTTTTTGGTTCCTCTTGTAAGGGTACGTAAGTACAGTTTTATTAAGTAAGCTGATCTTTCGGTACGGGTGTCGCTATTGAAAAAGTTCTTTCTTGTAGCGGCAGCGCTAGATCTAGGTTTTCTTTTCGTTTCAGGGTGTTAGGTTTGGGCTATGGGAAAGTGTGTCGTCTTTCTGCCCTTGGAGTTGTGTAGCAACTATCGGTGTTGAGGTGTAGGGAGTTGAGCTTCTGTTGGGCGCCGAGATGGAGTGTGAGTGTGAAGGTGTGTTACGGAAACCTGTTGGTGTGATATTAGACTAATTAGTATCAAATGCTAACTTCAAGGATATTGATGTACATGCAAATATGTTTGAAACTTACAATTACGTTTAATTAAATATTGTTCCTGTTGACAACTGTTGTTATTCACTAAATGTTCAGTTGAATAACTGTTATGCAATGTTTGTAGTTTACAGGCTATTATCTTTAGGTTCTTGTGTTACTCTGTTCAGGCTGGGGATACGGGACCGTAATATCATATCATATACCCTAGCTAATCTGAAATCCCACCCTGACAGTCTTTTGTCATGATACTTCTCAAACTAGTCTTGTGTCATGATACTTCTCAAACTAGTCTTGTGTCATGATATTTCTCAAACTAGTCTTGTGTCATGATACTTCTCAAACTAGTCTTGTGTCATGATACTTCTCAAACTAGTCTTGTGTCATGATACTTCTCAAACTAGTCTTGACAACTTTAAACGAGCTGAAATTTTGTTCACATGTTACGTGCGTTTATGACAACGTAAGCACAAAAGTATGAGCACTATACATTACAAAATACGCCCCTGACAATACTATTTACCCCAATAAAAATTCTGTTCAATCAAATTGGAAAGTTTTTACAAGACAGACACATTTTGCTCTTACCTTCACCTGACCACAATTGTCATCGTCGTCTTCCACAATCTTTGTTTTCCCTCTCAGTCCATTGATAGAAGATTTTTCTGATAGGGAGAAACAAACTGTAATAATAAACGGCTCTAAATCAACACCAATAACAGTAAACTCAGGTGTACCTCAAGGAACAGTCTTTGGTCCACTACTATTTTTAATTTACATAAATGATTTACCTAATTGCATTAGTTCAAGAACAAAAGTCAAATTATTTGCAGGCAATTGCATAATCAATAAAAACAACACAAGATATAGAAATTTTACAAAGAGAATTAGATGAATTACAGAAATGAGAATCAAATTGGATCATGTCTTTCCACCCAGAAAAATGTCAGTTATTAAGAGTAACAAAAAAAACTAAAACAAATTAATTCCACTTATCTTATTCATGGTAAACCATTAACACAGACTAAAAACGCAAAATACCTAGGTGTTATAATAAATGAAAAACTGTCATAGAATTCTCATATTGGTGAAACTATAAAAAAAAATCAAACAAAGCAATAGGTTTTATTAACAGAAATTTCTATAAATCAAATAAGAACATAAAACTAAAATGTTATTTAACCTTGGTTAGGCCAATAATACAATATGCACCCTCTGTTTGAGACTCCTCAACTCAAGAAAACATTAAGGAACTGGAACAGATACAAAATAGAGCAGTGAGATTCATAACAAACAAATATTCATATTTGACTAGAGTAACACCGTTAGTAAAATCACTAAATTTAGAAAGCCTTCAGGAAAGAAGACTCAAAAGTAAAGTAGAAAAATTATACATAAGTGGTAAGTTTTCAGATTTTCCACAGCTGGATCAATGTATGGGGAATCAAAGAAGAGAATTGATATTAAGCTCTTGGAAAAATGGAGTCTTAACTCCATTGATCTACAATCTACATGTCATTGAAATTTCACGTTAGATTTACGTGAACGATGTTTGAAACGACTTGAAGTCTTTCCAAATGTGGAAATAAAAGTGTTTGGACATCTCTTCTTCATTGCCCAAAGTGGCTTGATGAAGTCAATGGACTGGTGCCTGTTTCTTTAGGATCGTTAGAATTCAAAAATGGTATTGAACTTTTTGAGCCATGTTGGTGAAAAAAAAAACCCACAACAAACAAAGAACAAAGCAATAATTTAATTTAATTGCATTTCTTGGCAGAGTATTCCAGCGATTTTGTTTCTTCTGTACGCTTCTTTTTCAATTCTGTTACACTGTGACCACAATCCATGTTTGGTCAAAAGCTCAAGCGTTTAATAAATATCATTGTGAATGGTTTCTACGAAGGATAATAATTGTTATTAACTATTGATATTTGAAAAGGCCATAAACTATTTGAGATATTGGGCCCTTTTAGGGACCTTTATATGTTCATATATTATATGTCAATGCTTAATATTTCTTGGGGGCCCAAAGCTATATAGCTTGTGTTACGATTTGTTTTTAAAAGTTGAATTGATATAAATCTAATGTTCACCCCTGTTTCTTTTTCTGTTTCAAATAGTCACGAAATGTGTGCGTCAAGGTCTTACGGTTTGAATGAGTGGGTTGTTTGTGGTTCATTGAATTCCTGAAGATACTCATAATGAGGCATCAAATAAAAAAAGATGTTGTTTACAAGTAATACGAACAAATACAATATTTGCGCATAAAAGACATATGGAAATTCCATAGTAATAGATTGCTAGTTAGTTCGAGCAATGGGAGAAACGCTAATTAAGGTTGACTATTTAAGCTAGAAAGACAACTTTCGGGGGTCATTGAGTTTTTAAATAAGTTAATTGTCTTTACTTTTGCGAATCTACTAGTGGCATTAGTCACATTACATTTTATTGTGTATTTGTAGTGTGTTCAATATTTTCGTAATTTCAAGCTGAGGAACTAGAATTTTTTTTTTAAAAATGAAAAGTCTATATTAAGTGTAGGCCTAATTGGATGTTATTACCGCGCAGGACACGTAGGACGTCATCATCTTCCTTTGGAAGTGACGTCTGTATTATAGGATAAGATGACGTAATTGAATAAATAATAAATATAACAAAACTATACGATATATATTATAGTAAATCAGAGCGATCAGAAATATTATCACGAATAGTTTTTGTTGAGCGCAATTTCATGCTTTTAGCTTTCTCTGTGCGCTATGATCTTATCACTTGACTGGAGCTTTCTCTGTGCTCTATGATCCTATCACTTGACTGGAGCTTTCTCTGTGCGCTATGATCCTATCACTTGACTGGAGCTTTCTCTGTGCGCTATGATCCTATCACTTGACTGGAGCTTTCTCTGTGCGCTATGATCCTATCACTTGACTGGAGCTTTCTCTGTGCGCTATGATCCTATCACTTGACTGGAGCTTTCTCTGTGCGCTATGATCCTATCACTTGACTGGAGCTTTCTCTGTGCGCTATGATCCTATCACTTGACTGGAGCTTTCTCTGCGCTATGATCCTATCACTTGACTGGAGCTTTCTCTGTGCGCTATGATCCTATCACTTGTCTGGAGCTTTCTCTGTGCGCTATGATCCTATCACTTGACTGGAGCTTTCTCTGTGCGCTATGATCCTATCACTTGAATGGAGCTTTCTCTGTGCGCTATGATCCTATCACTTGACTGGAGCTTTCTTTGTGCGCTATGATCCTATCACTTGACTGGAGCTTTCTCTGTGCACTATGATCCTATCACTTGACTGGAGCTTTCTCTGTGCGCTATGATCCTATCACTTGACTGGAGCTTTCTCTGTGCGCTATGATCCTATCACTTGACTGGAGCTTTCTCTGTGCGCTATGATCCTATCACTTGACTGGAGCTTTCTCTGTGCGCTATGATCCTATCACTTGACTGGAGCTTTCTCTGTGCGCTATGATCCTATCACTTGACTGGAGCTTTCTTTGTGCGCTATGATCCTATCACTTGACTGGAGCATTCTCTGTGCGCTATGATCCTATCACTTGACTGGAGCTTTCTTTGTGCGCTATGATCCTATCACTTGACTGGAGCTTTCTCTGTGCGCTATGATCCTATCACTTGAATGGAGCTTTCTTTGTGCGCTATGATCCTATCACTTGACTGGAGCTTTCTCTGTGCGCTATGATCCTATCACTTGACTGGAGCTTTCTCTGTGCGCTATGATCCTATCACTTGTCTTGAGCTTTCTCTGTGCGCTATGATCCTATCACTTGACTGGAGCTTTCTCTGTGCGCTATGATCCTATCACTTGAATGGAGCTTTCTCTGTGCGCTATGATCCTATCACTTGACTGGAGCTTTCTTTGTGCGCTATGATCCTATCACTTGACTGGAGCTTTCTCTGTGCGCTATGATCCTATCACTTGACTGGAGCTTTCTCTGTGCGCTATGATCCTATCACTTGACTGGAGCTTTCTCTGTGCGCTATGATCCTATCACTTGACTGGAGCTTTCTCTGTGCGCTATGATCCTATCACTTGACTGGAGCTTTCTCTGTGCGCTATGATCCTATCACTTGACTGGAGCTTTCTCTGTGCGCTATGATCCTATCACTTGACTGGAGCTTTCTTTGTGCGCTATGATCCTATCACTTGACTGGAGCTTTCTCTGTGCGCTATGATCCTATCACTTGACTGGAGCTTTCTTTGTGCGCTATGATCCTATCACTTGACTGGAGCTTTCTCTGTGCGCTATGATCCTATCACTTGAATGGAGCTTTCTCTGTGCGCTATGATCCTATCACTTGACTGGAGCTTTCTCTGTGCGCTATGATCCTATCACTTGACTGGAGCTTTCTCTGTGCGCTATGATCCTATCACTTGAATGGAGCTTTCTCTGTGCGCTATGATCCTATCACTTGACTGGAGCTTTCTCTGTGCGCTATGATCCTATCACTTGACTGGAGCTTTCTCTGTGCGCTATGATCCTATCACTTGACTGGAGCTTTCTCTGCGCTATGATCCTATCACTTGACTGGAGCTTTCTCTGTGCGCTATGATCCTATCACTTGTCTTGAGCTTTCTCTGTGCGCTATGATCCTATCACTTGACTGGAGCTTTCTCTGTGCGCTATGATCCGATCACTTGACTTGAGCTTTCTCTGTGCGCTATGATCCTATCACTTGACTGAAGCTTTCTCTGTGCGCTATGATCCTATCACTTGACTGGAGCTTTCTCTGTGCGCTATGATCCTATCACTTGACTGGAGCTTTCTCTGTGCGCTATGATCCTATCACTTGACTGGAGCTTTCTCTGTGCGCTATGATCCTATCACTTGACTGGAGCTTTCTCTGTGCGCTATGATCCTATCACTTGACTGGAGCTTTCTCTGTGCGCTATGATCCTATCACTTGACTGGAGCTTTCTCTGTGCGCTATGATCCTATCACTTGACTGGAGCTTTCTCTGTGCGCTATGATCCTATCACTTGAATGGAGCTTTCTCTGTGCGCTATGATCCTATCACTTGACTGGAGCTTTCTCTGTGCGCTATGATCCTATCACTTGACTGAAGCTTTCTCTGTGCGGTATGATCCTATCACTTGACTGGACCAGTTAATACAAGTGGGGGGAAAGAAACGGATATATGATTAAATGGTATCGTAATTGCTTTTAAAGCATTAGAACAAAGTTGTACGACCTAAATTCGAACTCAGGGCTCAAACTTCTTCAAGGGTACTAATTCAACTTATACCAACACATCTGTCAAGTACAATTTCTTTCCCTTGTTCTATACCGAACAAAATAATTAATTACCAATGGTTCGTTAACTAATTGGTTAATTTAAACAAATTGAATCTTGTTTTGTCAGGTACAAGAAATAATTGTGCAAAATGTCAACTTGATCCAAGATTGGGTGTGAGAGAAACAACGTGTATAAATATTTTCCAGACAGACAAACAGACAGATAGACAGAGTGAGTTGATATAAGCTTTGTAATAAAAAAGCGTTTCATTTTATAAAAAGGATTTCGGCTGTTTCTTCATTTAAATAAATATCTCCGGCAATGCAGTGGAGTTTGGATGTTCTGAAGTGTATAGTCTATAGGGCTCCTTCTGTCTCGGAAGACAATGGATGCGCCCAGATGAGTCTTTGGTTTTGAAACTGGCCAATATGCACAGCATCTATGGTCTTCTGACACTGAGAAGACTACGCTAGCTTGGACACCCGCAGGCCAGATGTAAGAATTTCTAAGGACATCCTATACACTGACTTTGTGGAGAGAGTCTGACTTAGGGGCCGCCCAAGACTAACCTATGGAGATGTCTGCAAGCGAGACGTGAGAACCACAGACATCAACGAATGTATGTGGGAGGAGATAGCCCAAGACCGTGGTGCATGCTGGTACGAACCTCGCCGAGAGCAAAAGAAACGAAGCCGCCTTGGTTAAGAAAAAGAAAACTGAATATCAGCTAGCACTAAAGCAGATGCATATGCATGCACGAACTGAGGCAAGCTCTGCCGCTCCAGAATGAGCTTGATTAGTCACTTCAGATTCTGCCCCGTCTCAGGCTTTGACATAAAAGATAAACAAAATTGCAACCACATAATTGCACCGCATTAATGTTTTCTTGCTTTGCGTCTAATTTCATCCCTACTTCCCAATGGCCAGTCTGACACAACTGCCTTACATTACGGCCTCGGTGTGTCTAACATCCATGTTTTATTGATCCAAATTTATAATGATTAAGGGAAGTAACGGTTAAGTGGTGATAAACATGGGACAAACGGAATCATCTCTCTTTAATCATGTAAGTGTGCACCGCAAACAATTATTGCCAAATTGAAATACACGCAGTAAGAAAAAAAAAGCGACCTATCAGGAATACACAGGGGGGGGGGGGGGGTTAAAATAATTCGCCAAAACCATTGCACTATATTTCAAAAACAAGAAAAACATTTTTAAGCGGCCCCCGAAAGGAGAGAGACGCTATTAGTTTTGTACGAAACGTCTGTCCGTCTCGTTTAGATCTCGTAAACTAGAAAAGATATTGAAAATCCGACATCACAATATTTTAGACCATTCAAAGTTCTGATGCAACGGCTACTTTTTATTTTCTGAAAGCGAAAAATCTAATTTTTAAAATCAGTTATGCAAGCAGTTTTTTTTTAAAGAGAAAAAGCTAAGTAGTATGCATTTTAAGTTAGATCTAATTTAAAACGAATAGTAAACTTGTAAATTTTATTTCCCTCAACATTAATAAATGCGGGATTTTTTTTTTTTTTTTTTTTTTTTTTTTGAACAAGATTGAGCTTTTTCAAAACAATTACATCAATTATGAAATATCACTTAGGCCAGGTGAGTCGTGGGGGTCCTGGGTTCGAATCCTGGTGAAGACTGGGATTTTTAACTTTGGAACCTTTGAGTCCACTCAGCTCTAATGGGTACCTGACATTAGTTGGGGAAAAGTAAAGGCGGTTGGTCGTTGTGCTGGCTACATGACACCCTCGTTAACAGTAGGCCACAAAAACAGATGAACTTTACATCATCTGCCACAAGGTCTAAAAGGGGAACTAGTTAGGCCAGGTTCACATCTTAATTTACAATCACTTTCACCTATTCTTTGATCCGCGGGACCGGTGGGGCACTACACAAGATCCGTTAACCTTCTTTTCCATTCTTATCTCTCATTTGTATTTGAAATAATTTCATTTGGATGTTCTTTCTGAAAATATTGAAGCCTGCCTGGGTGGACCACTTCGGGGGCCGATTTTGAGTTTGTGTTTCCACACAAACTGTCTTTTGTAACCTTGTTAAAATATTTTTTTTAATGCAATAACTCCATTATACAACTAAAAATAAAATAAAATATAGGCCTATAAGAAAATTAATTTTAAAAAATGTTTGGTTCTAATCCGGTACCGTCCCCGTGATTTTGACTCCGTTAGCTGCTAATAAAACGAACAATGCTACCCATTAGGTCAGCGGGCAATGCCAAATTAGTGCTATTATGTATTGTTACTTTCAATATATGGACATCTAGTTCTAGAACTAGATTTAGTCTTCTGATTTATAATATAGGCTACATTAGATTTACGTAAATATATATTATAAGCAAAGCTTAGATAATTATCTTTCAATATTGAACCTTCCTACAGGAAGGCGCTAGGATAGAGGAAAGAACAGTGTATCAAGTGATTGTGGAGAGTCTGAATCTTTGGAAACTAAGGAGCCGTCTTTTGTGCTTCCTGAAGACTGTAGTGGGGATCTGGATCGTAGCGGGGAAGGCTGTCGTTGGTCCGTATTCAGGTTGCTGGTGAAAGGACTGGTAGAATTAGTAACAAGACTCTTCAGATGTAGAAGGCTGTTATGTGTTTGTCCTGGCAAATAAACACACTTCGTTGTTTTAGATTTACAACAATATTATAGGCCTAAGCAAAGTTTAGATAATCTTTCAATAAACTTAAAGCAACTTTAATTTTAATAAACAGCTCAGTTGTTGTTGGTACAAACTACGGCTGACAACGCCATTTTTTTTTCATTGAATAATTCCAAATGATAGGCCTTTAAATCTAGACTTAGAATGCGCAAAATTTTAATGAACATTAATTTATTAAATTCTTTAACCATTACAGCCTTACATTTGGAAATGTCCGTAAGCGATAGTCCTTTCAAGAACGCGATTCAAAATCAATGTTGGATGCTAGGTCTAGTTCTGTAGCCAAATTTAAATTAATTTTTTTACTTTGAGACATTGTAATGGTCAAACTAGAGTTTCCCGTGTGGCCAACGAGCTAGTAATTCTTTTCTCTGCGACTCTGCAATATACATCCGCTGTTCAATTTCTAGGAAAATCGTTAGAGCCATTTTTTAGATCATCGTCCGCCTACCCTTCATGAAGGAGTGACTTGAAAAGAGGTATTTTATTTTTAAACATTTTTTTCCCTTAGGGGTACTCTTTATCCAGCTTTCCTTCACTTTTAAAACAATAGGGCCTACATAAATGTAAGGCATGGTATATTAACAAAGAAAGCTTATTTTTATGTAGATTTCTTTTTTTGCAACATTTATAGGTCTACATAAAGTTTTGTTAATAGTAAAAATGATATTTAAACACAGGGGGCCGCCTCTAAGTTTTGTAAAACCCAAACTCACTTTTTGACTCATTTGTGCACACCTTCTCTTTCTATTAGTCGAGGTTGTCGTTATATACTCCGTGTTAAAATGAGTAGCCTAGTTAGTGAAACATCTAGATTAGATATAGTTTTGAATTAATAAACCCTTTGACTCCCAGTAAAGCAAATAGCCCCAAAGTACTTCACCATCGAACTCTGTTCTGGGCAATTTCCATCAGCTGGGTCTATCCTGCCATCTTTGCTTCTTGGTCTCCCGATACCCTACATGTTTGCTTTGGTCTTCCAGACTTTCTTTTCCTCTTAGGGTTCCAGTCAAGAGACTGTCTTCTTTTCTTCGCATTGTGAGCCCAATCCAGCCCCTTTTTGCTTTGTTTGATTTATTGTTTTTTAGTTTTGCTTTAGTTTTTTTTTTAATTGCTAATCACCAAACCCCTTTTGGCTACAAATGGAATTTAGTGATTGTAGCTTTGCTTTTTATTGGAAGAGGGTTTTAACCTAAAAAAAAAACACACTGGCTACATTTATGGAATTTAGAGACCGTTGTTTTCATTTAGGTTTCTTATTGGCGGGAAGAAGGCTATGGGAGGCGCGGTGGTTTAGCGCTAAAGCACTTAGCTTCAGAACCGGGGTCCCGGGTTCAAATCTCAGTGAAGAGTGTGATTTTTAATTCCGGGATATTTAGGAACCTTCGAGTCCACTCAGCTCTAATGGGTACCTGACATTAGTTGGGGAAAGTAAAGGCAGTTAATTGGTCCTTGTGCTGGCCACATGACACCCTCGTTAACCGTAGGCCACGAAAACAGATGACCTTGACATCATCTGCCCTAGAGATCACAACGTCTGAAAGGGAAACTTTACTTTAGTAGAAGGCGAAGCTCACTGTAGTTTGCTTTAATTTTATTTGTATTGAAAAGGGTAGTTTTAACTTCAGAACTCCCTGGAGGGGAGTTTTAAACTCAAAACCCCATGAACCCTCTGGAGAGGGGTATGAAACTCACCCCCCTCGGCTATGCTATTTCGTTTTTTTTTTTAAATTGGTGTGGTAGGGGGTTAACATCTACTCTCCCTCGAGGATGTTTTTAAACCTAAAACTCTGGAAGAGAGTTTAAAACTCAAAACCCCCCCCTGGCTACGTTCATGGAAGTTGATGACTTGTATGCTTTAGCTTTTTTTTTTTTTATTAAAAAGGGGATTTTAAACCTCCAACACCACTGGCAAAGCTGGATCAAGTGAAATTAAAAACAAAACAAGTCACAAAATTCCACCACACTCCTGCTGGGGTGTGGATTTCATTTCAGGAGGTGGTTGAGCCCCGACCCCCCCTCTCCCAGCTACGCCCATGGTCAAAAGCTAAATAAAGATAAAATCACACACTCCATGAAAAGAAAACTATACAATCCTAGCATCCATTAAAAAACAACTATTTATTGCCTTAGCAGCATGTGCTATGATTACAAACGTAGTTCTTTACTCTAGTTCTATGTCAATATGTACATACAGAATTATAAGACACATCGTTTATATACAAAAACAAAGGTACATCGAACTTGAACATGGTTATAGATTCAATATAAACAATGAACATGAACAACAATATGGTTATAGATTTAATATAAACAATGTGATAATAGGAAATTGTAAAAAAAAATATAAATGAACGATATGTATAAGGCAGACCAAATATAAATAAAAGACACCATTTTGTTTTGTTTTTAAGGCCAAATCTGTCTGTGGTGTGTGTATGAGGTAGACATGAAAATGAGTGAGTGTAGGAAATAGTTGGGCTGTAAAACAATTATTTGACTGAAGAATGTGGACATTTATTTTCTGTAAAGTGCTGCCATTTTTTGGATAAGATTCAGCTGGAATAAATAACTAGTCTACTTTCATGCGTTTAGTTTCATATAATTGGCCAATGTTATTGCTCTTCACTTAACTAGCGTATAGAAAGGAAACTAAAAACACATCACCACCTGCCAAAGAAAAGTTTCTGACTGAGATTCAATTCACATTACTTCAATGACAAGTGTTATAAAACTGTTAGATAATTATCTTGATACTTATCAGTAGATGCTACCTTAACAAACATTAGAAAAGAACCATGGTAGGGAAACATATGTATCAAAATAATTTTCTTAAGTTAGTTTTTTTTTTTTTTTCTAATTCAGTCTAAACTATATTCTGTTTTCCACAATTCATCCTTATCCCAAGCATATCTCCTAGTAGTAAAAACTTCCAAAGAAGGAATGTCGAAGTGCCCTCATAACAAAACCAACATGCCACAAGACTGAAACAAAAAGCTCTTTTTGTTTTGTGTATGAGAAAAAAAAAATGTTTCAAATTATTTCTACTATCCAACATAGCAGTTCTATAGTATATAATTTGCTATCAGACTAAATGCTAATTTTCTGGTACATTTACCAGAATAAAAATATAGAAATATATTGTCCTGAATAAAATTTTCATTAATATAGTCTAACATAAAAAAAAAAAAAAACAGCAAATAAAACTATACTATATGATTTCACCACCGAAAAGGTAGTACTCGGAGCCATAAAAACAAGAAATTAATGTACAGCGACAATCTATAATATGAGAGGATGTCTCACTGTCAGTTTTGAAGAGAAATTTTTTATCAGAACTATCATACATCAAGAACTAGTTTTTATAAATGAAAAATATAACAAGTAATGTTATAATAAGCTCAGTGGTAATATTTAGGCTATGATTCTAAATTAAAAACATAAAAATAAAACATAAGTTTATAATTATCACCTAAATAAAACCCTAAAAATATTCATTGAAAACACAAGATAGTTGACAGCATTATCTTTGTGGTGCTAAAGGTTGCCAATTTACCTTTCAATAATTCCGGTGTTAGAAATGTACAAGTTGAAACTTAACTAGATCTACTTATCTCCCCTTTGTTTCATAGATTTCACAATCAAACTAGAGTTTTCAGAACATATAGTTATTAGTTACTATTTGGTCAAGACCATTGGAATGTACACAAATTAAAACACTTTATAAAATGTCAACAATTTGATTTACAGGCATTACATAACCTAACTACTAATACAAAATTTGATTTTTTTTATAACAGATTTTGATATGGTGTTTGTTGTACTCATCATGTATAATAGTGCAGAGTATATAAATGTTATATATGCTTTAAATTAATATAAATATAAAACATATTGCATTGATAGTTTCCACAAGATGACATGTAGTTAGATGTCAGATGCTATTTGGTCCGTCTCATCCTACATGAAAACAAAAATGCTAGACTTTGTAAAACACATTGGCAAGAGTTCAATGTATAAATAGAAGAGTGTGTAAATAAATATTTATTCATATATATATATATATATATATAAATTATCAAGACATCAGGCTGCCTCCACTGGTCCAACTAAAATAGATATGAATATAAGGGAGGCAAGTGCTTTTTGGAGAAATGCATGATTACTTGAAATGAGTAATGTATTCACATACATTAGTATTCACAATGTTAGCCATTGTTCAAATATGTATGTGCGTGTGTGTGTTTGGGAGGGGCAATTGGTCAGAAATAGATTTTATTCAGTTTAGAGTTGAACAAATAACATCCTCTTCTAAAAGCTCTACACTAGGACAACAATGAAATAAGAGTTACTGCCAAGGAGATAGTGGCTATGTAGTTCTTGGTTTTTAAAAGTAGGCTATGCACTGATGCATCCATCTCTCAAGTTATCTTTGACCCTCTTCTCAAGTATGAAACCAATTCCACTTCTCCAATATTTGTAGAGACATTTGATACATGACATTAGCTCAGCAAATAAATAGTACATACAGTGAAAGACAGGGTTACTTAACATCTTCAAGAAGCACTTTTAGTGACAAACAATTGAGTGTTGCTAATTGGGACAAATTTGGTACATTTCTTTTTTTACACACACACACAAACAAAACTTTTTGAAAATGTATTTGCAACTGATATGGAATATGCATTACTATTATATATATATATCTATACACTGCATGTATCAAAGCCAACTTGAATAAGGTTACTCATAGAACAACATTTGTGTGCACACAAAATATTATGAAGTGGATAGTAACAAATCAAAATCAGGTTCTAAACAGATAGTTTGACAACACTGAAAAAACATTTATCTTTTTTTTTTCTTTATAAGCCAGAATCCTAACTTGGCAGCAGTTTCATAGTTTGTTATTTCATTCCTGCCTAGGTTAGCATGACCTAAAGACTTGCTCCAATTTGGTACAAGAACTGTCTTGGAGAAATAAATCCACACAAAGACATAATTAACCACAAGTGTGATGAAATGGTCTTTTGAATAGCAGTTGAAAAAACAAACAACTGTTGTAAAAATGGTAGTGTCTGAGAAAATCTCTTTTGGCTGGAAGAGATCTTTTTTATTTGGGTATTACTTTTTAATCTTTAATAATGATTCATCCTTTATTTTAAAGTTAGCACAAGCATTTGTTTATGTGTGTGTGAAGTGATCTATGTTTGGCTGCATTAAAGAAATTATAATAGTTCAACATAGAATCCAATAGGTGACGTGTTGAAGGTTTCTCAATATTTAATGCAGATAAGTGCCTTTTATTTCTCAAAAGTTTATAAGTCCACTGTCTAAAATATTATTAACCAGCAAGTCACAGGAAATATGAATACTTCACCTTGTTTACCATTATTATGGTCAGTTTGCATAATGCCTGAAGTAACATTTAGATGTCTGTTACAATGGACAGCAAATCACATTCTGTAGAATTGAACTCTCTCTAGAACAAGCTCATTTTGCTTTACCAGTGTTCTTATTTGTTGGAGCTACTCTCACACTGCCTCTACCAAGTCTGTTTAGAAGAGACTGTGATTTTTTGGTGCTTTTAGTGTTTTCTTCTTCCACAGCCTCATCTGCTACTTGCTCAGCAACTGTAGATAGAGACTGGTGATGGTCAGGTTTGTTGATTGGGGAGTTTAGCACCGCTGGAGATTTTCTACCAGATGCAAGCTCCTGTGAAGTTAGTGTGGAAGTAGTTTTGGGAACTCGTAAACTACCATGTCTGGTCAAGGGAGTTGATTTATTTGCTAGAGACTTTATTCTAGGTGGGGGAACTGGTGTCTGCTCATCTGCTCTTGCTTTGGAAGAGGCAGTAGGTGCCATAAAAGATCTGCGGCTGGAAGGTGCTTTGGCACTCTGTGAAATTGGGGTTGTACTGTGAGGCCTTTCAGGGAGAGGAGTAGTGCGTCCACTGTTCTCAGTTGGTAGTGGTGTCATACTGCGCCGCAGTTCTTGAGATAGTGGTGTAACACTTTTGCTGCTAGGCGTATTGGGTTTCAAGTCGGCACCTAGAGATTTTCGAGTTGAGGTTACTCTAACTGACTGAGTTCTTGTGAATGGAGTCTGAGGAGATGCTGATGATAATCTAGCAGAGCTAGCCGAGACTGAAGCTCTGTTTGATCCTGATGTTGGTGTGGATGATCCTGATGATAATCTTGCAGTGGCTGTTGCCGTGTGACTTGGCATTGATGATGCTGAAGTTGTTTTACTTGATGAGCGGGGGGCACTGGGGTTGCTTACTTTAGATGAAAGACTTGCATTACAATCAGTTCTCTTTCTTTCTGAAAGAGATGAAGGTGATACATTGCCATCAGGAGTAAGTTTTAAAGAAGTCCTAGGTCCTCTTACAGATGTACGGGCAACAGTTCCTCGTTGGAAGGAATTTGTTGAAAGTTCAGCTCTCATTGAAGATCTGATGGGAGTTTCTCGCTTCAAGGTTGGCGTAACAGCTCTTTCAATCACTGAGATTCTGTTAGGAGTGTCCCGTTTGAATGAAGACTCTGGGGTGGTAGAGGTAGGCCTTGCAGGGGTTCTGTTTATAGGCATCATGTAACTTGGCACAGGTTTCCTTTCTGCTGGCTTGGTAGCTGCTTGTTTTGACAGAGTTGTCTTCTTTGAGGATTTATCATTAGGTTTAGCACTTGGAGTGATAGCATCATCGCTCCAGTAGTCCTCTTTTGAAATGCCAAGGCCGCTGTCTGGGGAAAGAATGGAGGAAGACTCACTAGTATCTGAGCTAGCACTTTTATTGTTAGCCCTGACTGTCTGTTCTGTCCAATTTTCCGTTCTAGTTTTTCGATCAGCTTCATCAGAAAGTCCTGTCAATTGTGAATTATTTACAGGCACATTTTTGTCACTTATCACACTCTGTTTTGATGGAGCTCCATCTAATTTCCTAATGCCATTGTACTCTGCCTCTAGGGTGCTGCTCATTGATGTGCGTTGAGACAGGGAGCCAGATTCAAACCCTTCATCTTTACTGCTTGCATAGCTGTTTCTGGAGCCAGGCTCATTGCTAACCTCACTTTCATAAACATTGTCATACATACTACGCCTAGTCTTTTCACGTTTCAACCTCCATTTTGCTATTGAGACATTGGGGTCATCACTATCCTCATCGAATTGCTTACTTCTGTCCAGCAAGCTGTGAGACCTTTTGAATGGGTTGGGAGCATTCTCAACTGCTATCAAGTTGTTTGGTCTCTGCTGTTGTACATTAAGATGAGATCTAGAGTTGTTTTCAACTTTCCTCTTCTGCCCTGGAGAGTTAGCATTGGCTGGTATAGTTTCTGTTGATGTGTTAGCAGACTTCAGTGACTGTTTAGATCTACATTCTGAGTCACTGTCATCATTTGGAACATACAGACAGTTCCGTCTGCCATCAAGAGACAGTCGGCTGCTGCTATTGCGGAGCACTGCTTGCTTCTCTTGAGTGGTGTCAGGTGCACTGCCACTGTTGCGCATTCCATTTTTAGAAAGGTCTTCCCCATCAACATGCTCATCAAATGATTTTGATCGACTCATGTTGCTTTTGCTAACTAGTTCCTTGAGCGCTTGGTCAACACTTTCAGCTTCCACGTTGCTACGAGCTCGAAAGTTGGAATCTGAAGTGTTGGTGGCACCAAAGCGCGCAGAACGAAACTTGTTTTTGCCTGCCAGTTTAGCTGCCTTGCTCAGCTCTTTATTATTGTTACTATCTTTTCTAGCTATCTCTTTACTCTCCTTCTCCTTAAGGGTTGATCCCTTTCTGTGAGAAGGAGGAGTTTTTGAAAGAGGCATTGAAGATGAATTTTTAGCACCATTAGTGACAGGACTGTTGTTAGCTGTGTCTTTTGTTTTACTAAATGTTGGTTCCAATTTCATTGCTGCTTTAACATCCTCCATTGATAGCTGTGAACGCTTCTTTCTCATTTCTCTCTTGGCTTTCAGGTCATGCTCAGATATAGCTGGTGTCACAGAAGCTGTCATGTGACCAACAACAGCTACTTGTGGTTGTGGTTTTTGAGGAACATTAGCCCTTTTCACCTCAGGTGTCTTTTGTATGGGTCCAGCCACACCGACAGTGTCTATAGGTCTTCCTGTATCCTCTATTGTTTTTAGAATTTGGTCAATGTTGGTGCCCATATTGTTACTCAACTGCAGTCTCATGGACTTAGTAACAGTTTGTTCTTTCATATCTGAATCATCCAAGGAACGATTTTGCTTAATAGAGTCATCATTGGATGAATGATTCTCAAAATTTTCTAAGGCTTTGTTTAGTTCATTTGGATCTAAACTACTTCTGAACCTATTTGATGTCTTTTCTCTTGTCTTTTGAATAGCTTTCACTTGGGCATCTGTTGTAAAATCTTCTAATGTTGGATTCCTCTCAGTGATTGGCTCAAGTGGAGAATTGGTTTCTGAAACAGAAATTCCATTTCTCCACCGAGTTGAGCTTCTTGATGTTGGTGTAGTAGAGTTTCTACTGGATTCTGTTCTTCCACTATCAGGCTCATCTGTAGGTGTGGTGGGAGCACTTCGGCTATCTTTTCTACCAAGTTTTTGTTTAAGCCTGTTGATCAATGCTTCTGATTCATCTTCACTAGCAGAGTCTTTTTTAGGTCTATCAAGCCAGCTGCGTGTTCGTCGAAGTGAACTGTTCTTTGAATCAGGAGCATTGTCTGAACTGGGTCTTTCAGCAGAATGTGCAGCTGAAGTGTGTCTCATTATGGAAGAATCAGAAGCACTTGTAGGCAGTGAAGGTGATGGGGCACGCTCACGATCAGCACTGTACACTTCCAATTTTGGTTTCTTCTGCTTGCGCTCTAAGCGCCGCCTACGAAGGCTGGCATAACGCTCAAATGTGGTCTCAGGTTTTTGTTGCTCATTGGCCTGAGAATCGCCTCCAACTAAACCCTGGGATATTGAATCTGGTGTTGGAGAGACTCCACTAACAGGACTGTCAACAGAACCATCCCCTCGCTTCCTTCTTAGGCTGGTTCTGCCATAGTCACCACGTGTAAATGAATTGCCATTAGTATCACCATTTGGCAGGTCACTGGTTAATATGTTTAATAAGTCTGTATTGGCCAAATTGACTTTAGTAACTTTAGTCACAGAAAAGTTCCCATCATTTAATTTACTAGAAGCAAAGCCACTGCGAACGTCAGCCAGCAGTACATCTAGAATGGTTCCTTTCTTCTCTTCTGTACCTGACGTTCTTTCCATTGTCTGACTGCCAGGCTCAGACAAATCTCCTAGAAATAAAACAAAATATAGATATTAAATGTGTGTTGAACATAAAATTACTGTGTCATATCATGATACAATATTTTCTAAATTTAAAAAACAAAAAAAACTTTAGATTTTTTTAATTAACAATATAATAGTATATTGCAACAACAAAATGAGTAGACTAAAAAAAAAATGAACTCACTTGATCTTCTTTTCTCCTCATTTTCTCTTTTGTTTCTTTTCTCCTCAATTTTAGCTTCTTGTATTGATCTTTGCACATTTTCCTGAAAAACATTGTTGAACATAATTATTTCTGATCTTGGTTACATCTAGAGGGAGGTAATATGAACAGCTTTACAAAATGGTATAACATAAGTCTTTACCTCATGGGCTTTTCTCAGTTTGTCACAAAAGGTTTGAAGGATTTTAAATAACTCTTCAAGCTTGAAGGCAGCAATATCCTCACAGAAGTACCTGGCCAACTCCACCCTGATCTCTTCAATTTCTACTAAATCTTCTTCTAATTCATCAACCTCAACATTGGCATCCTGGTGGGAGCAAAAGACTTTTTAAAAATCTGCTTTCCTATTTTCTAAAAATATTTTTTACAATGGTAAAAACAAAAATATAATTATAATAATACCTACACTTTCTTATAAAGAAATTTTTACAAACTCCAATTTTAGTAATTATAAATGTTCTCTTTCAAATATATTTTTTGTTTATTGTAAAATGAAAATCTTCATGCAAGTACCTTTAGAGCTGTAACCAGTCATTCTTGTCAAAATTTCACGTATTTTAGGAAGTAATTACCTGAAGAAAATGGCGCATCTGAAGCTGGAAGTCTCTTCCTGCTACACAGATCTGTTCAGTGATTGCCCTGACTTTGTTAGCTATATTGCTGATATCTGTGGTCAACGTCTCTACAGACACTCTTTGAGATAAAGAAACAAATCAATGAGATATGAAAAGGTCTTTCTTATTTATCTTATAATTGTGCATTACATATAAAAATACATTATATGTACACACAAAATATGTTCATATCACAGTTTCACTTAAAAATTGCATGTAATGTTTATATCAGAAAGTTATGTTTTTTTTAAAGTAATTTATGAATAAATTATTGATTTTTCAAGATCAATGCATTGTGTACCTAATATTCAATATAAATGCATACATTGAAATCAAAAGCTTCTTTGTCACTGCCAAAGTTATGCACTCTTAGAATAATGTTTGGCAATTATAAGTGCTGTAATGTAAATCCAAAATAAAATATAAAGAAAAAAAAAAGCTCCACAAGAAACAAATGGGAAGAGAATTTTTTTTCAAATGTACAATATAAATAAGTTAATAGTTTTATGTTTTTGAATTTGTACAAAAAAATGTTTTACTTCCCTTTAAAAAGGACTGCAGGCACAACATGGCCTAAATTGTGCCGATGTGCCCAAAATAAAAAATACCCCTTTAAAAAGCCCATTGATTTCTAAAGTATTGACTAAGTATACCACTTACTGTGATGCATCTTTCAAAAATTTCATTTCTTCTGGAAATTTGAGAAGTCTTGGATTTTTCTCAGCTGCTTCCTGTGCAGGAATTAATAAAATACATATAAAAATTACAGGGGGCATTAAAAAAAACAAAAACTTTATAGGACTGTTAGGAGTGTATAATGTTCAGGCCTATAACACATAGAACTAAAAAGAGTGTTACCTGAGCAACATAGTGCATAAGATTCATTCCAGGCTTGTTAGCCCTTAACTCTGTAAGATTTAGAAGAGATGAAATTTTAAAACCTGCAGCATTTCCTGCATAGTTTCCCTGTAAGAAAAATATAATAATATTTATTTTATTCAAACTTAGTCTAATTTCAAATGAACAAAGCAAAATGTGCTACCAATACTAGAAATCCTCTACCAGACATGAATTCATTTGTCCTCTATGTTGTAATATAAACATTTATGACCTAAATATTTATGAAACTAAGGCTGATAGGCTTCACACTACTCACAGAGTTCAGATAGTTCCCTGAGATAAGTATAAGATAAATTAGCTCCTTTAGTGATTTATTTTCTTGAATATCTGTTGATACATAAATTATTAAAATTATTTACAATCAAAACCTAATACTATATTTTAAATGCATACATTGGAATGCATCAAACATGCACCATGGGGTAACTATTGCATGCTTTTGAATTTCTTATAATGTAACTACCATACCTCTAGCTGCTTGAATCACTGCCTCAATTGATGGCCTGATCCATTCCATGTTTGTATTGTACTCTTCCATAATAAGAAGTCCTTCAATTCTCATCCTGTAACTGGAATTGATAGAAAAGGTTAAATACCATAGGCCTACTGTTCTAGGTCAGTGACTCATTTTTTTTAAAAAGAATATTTATATATATATATATATATATATATATATATATATATATATATATATATATATATATATATATATATATATATATATTAGTGTAAGGTCTAAACATTTTATGAAAAAACAAACAAACTGCAAAGGTCTCAAAATAAGTAGAAATTTTGATTTTTTTTTCTTATATCTTAGACTTATTATTATAATTATAACTGCCTATCAAAAGTATTATTATACAAAATACATTTACACAACAATTAACTAGTTTTTTTTATATAAACTTATATTCTATAAGATCTGATACACAAAACCTAAAGCTTACTTTGGCAAACCCATTAGGATTATAAAAAACTTCTCAGGATTGCCAAGACGATCCCTATCACCATCAAATGCATTGATAGCATCAATCTATTAAATAAAAATATGTGACATTTCAATTAAATATTAGCAAGTCAATATGTATAATATAAATAATATTAGTTAAACTTTTAACACAAAGTATGCTCTTAACAAAATTAATATTATACCATATATATAATTATGTTCTTAGTAAGTTTAACTTTCTTAACCCTTTCATTTAAAAGGAACAAATTTTTCTATAGTTTTATACTTATTTTTATGGCTTCTTTTTAAAACCTAGATTTTGAGTTTTTTTTTGTTTTTTTAAGACAAGAATAGTTGGGGAATTTTCACAGCCACTTCCTCTACCTTCAATATGAATATATGTATAGAGAGAAAAAAAGAAATGCAAAGGATTTATATATATCCACGAACACAGCTAGTGTTTCCCAAACTGTGTTCCGCTGCACCCTACTGTTCCGCAAGGCCTGAATAGGTGTTCCATGAGCTGCTGGAATAATTAACTAGTAGGCCACCACATGAATTAATCTCTCTCTAAAAAAATTAGCAAAGTGTTCCCTAAATACTAAGGATGTGTGAATTGTTCCATTAAGGAAAACATTAAGGAAACACTGCATTAGTAAGATATACTAATAAAAAAAATGCATCTGTCAATAAGTCATTGCAATTCAGACAGCACCATGTCCTATTATAAATGAGTATTTGGCGATGAGAATCAAGCTTATGCTAATTATAGACTCTAGAAAACCTTTACTGAACATTCATGTCAACTAGACTTAGCAGTACGGGTAGACTTACCTCTTCTTGTGAAGGAAGTAATTTTAAGAGACTTCTTAGTTTTTCAGCCCCAATGACTTCCCTTTTACCTTCCTTCAATAACTGTACAATGTCTTCATGAGATATACGGAACTGTTTCAAAAAAATGTTGACATTTAAACTTCTTTTTCCATCTAAAATATTGATCTGTGAAGAAACAAAAACATTAAAAAGTTTTAAAATACATACATTTTTCAAAATATTGGATCCCACATTTTTTTAAGTTGATATAGACCTAAGCCCTAAACAAAATAATTAATAACATCAGTAATAAAATCTAATTAGATATTACAGTAAGAATAATATACTGGTATAGAAAAGTTTTGGCTAGATGTTTCCTAAAAGATTTTCATCATTCTCCAACAATAGGAGAGCTACAAAGTTACAAACACTTTACGAAGTCTAATAATTGGATTATGGATAGCAAAATAATGGATGAAAAACAAATTGTACTATTGAGATGGAATTAATCGAGCCCTCAACTAAAGAGACAACCAACCTCATCCCGTGCGTACAAAATAGGTGAAAATTAACACTGAGAAAAATATATGCTTAAAAGCCATTTTTGAAAATAATGGGACTTGATCTGCATAATGATAATTAAATCTCTGGGCAAGCTCTAAAACCCTGCTGCACTTGAATGAAGCTCCAGTGTCCCTATTTGAAATGCATGTCACGTTTCACTTTGACTACTGTCAGGGAAATGTGTTTTAGGGGCGCTGTAAGGTAAATTCTATTACAAACAAGCAGTCAAGCCATTTGGCACTTTAATTTTGTATTCATTGGTGAGAAACTAAACAGGAGGAGTTAACTGGCAAAGCTTTCCGCTATTGACTTAAGATACAAACAATCTCAAACATCAAAATCTGTTCGCACTATCAATCTGGAAGATCTAGATCTACTTATCCGATATAGATTGAACAGTGAAAGCGTTTTTTTTTTTTACAGATAGCTTTTCACAGATAAATATATAGATCTAGATCTATATAACAAAAAAAAAGGTATAGATCTACATCTATATAGAAATAACATGAAGGAAAAAAACACCCTTTACCATAGATACACCACCTTCGGGTAACCCAGGACATGCACATTTGTTTAAGTGCGATCTGCGGTTACGACATATTGTCAGGTTGGTGTTGGAATCTTTAGACCAAGGTACGTTTTACATAGGTGAGGCGCATAGACCATTTCTTGCAGTTGGAATGTGACGTGAGTTAGGCCTAATTCCAATGTCAGTGTCATTATGGATTGAGGTTTAACCACCTGGCAGCATATATAAACTCTCATCCTCTCTCTTCCTATAGGTCTAGGCTAGATATTGAGGATTCACGACGAGGCACGTTTATGTGATAAAACATTAAAATATTTTGCATTGTATAAAATGCGTATGCCCCAATACGATGCAGTCAATACCCACGAATATGGCATGTCACAAGAAATTAAAATTACTTGTCAATGCTGATTCATCATTATTTTGTTATATTTTTATCACATTATATTTATTAGCAATATATAGCAATGATTAGACAAGACAATTTTTTATATGACTAATGACTAAATTGAAGTATAGAAAATAACATTGAACACATTAAAAGTCTGTTACTGTTTTTTTCAACATCGCATCCTCATCACAGACAGGTACTGCGAAAAAAAAACGATTATTACACGCACGAATGTAAATGGTAGAGATTAGACGAAAAAGTCATTTCAAGCACGCTTCGAGTTGTATTTGCAGAGATCAAAGCTTTGACGAGCAAACCGACGTCATTGCTAGCTTAGCAAACCTCCGCGATGTACCAGCATGAAGTACAGAGCTAAGGCTATCAAAGATTTGATTGTACTTCTGCAGTTGTTCTTATGTGGCCTGAACTATGGATCAAGTTTAAATACATGCAGGTCAAACTGCAGTTCAGTTTTATAACGAAGAGCTGTCCAGATTTTTTTCAATTTCCTTGTTAAATGATCATCTCTATATTTAGTCGTTTTTTTTCCCTCCTCTTCCGTAATCTTGTCGTTCAACTAATTAATATTGCTTTAAAAGGGAGATTGAAAGTTGTAAGCCGGCTCGACAGAGCCTAGGTTTGGCCCCCCAAAAAAGAATTAATAACTGAATAAACTATAAAAAAATCAAACAAAGCATTAGGGTTTATTAAAAGAAATTTCTATAAATCAAATAAGAACATAAAACTAAAATGTTATTTAACCTTGGTTAGGCCAATAATAGAATATTCATCCCCCGTTTGGGACCCCTCAACTCAAGAAAACATTAAGAAACTGGAACAAACACAAAATAGAGCTGTGAGATTCATAACAAACGAATATTCACATTTGACTAGAGTAACACCATTAGTAAAATCACTAAATTTAGAAAGCCTTCAGGACAGAAGACTCAAAAGTAAAGTAGCAATTATACATAAAACACTGAACCATAATCTTCAAATACAAAAACAAAATCTAATAAAATACTCTGAAAGACACAAAAATAAAGGAACATTCCTCGTCCCATATGCTAGGACAAATTTGTACAAATACTCCTTCTTCCCTAGTGCTATTAGAGCATGGAATGGGTTGCCTGAGCTAGCCAGAAAAACCAGTGACTTGGCAGAATTTAAGTCATTGGTTAATATGCGTGACTAAATGCATGACGCGTAGGACGTAATCATCTTCTTTTTTGAAGTAACGTCTGTATTATATAAGATAAGAAGAAGAAGGTAAGGTCTCTACGTTATCTCTCAGAAAGTTGATGAAAATGAATTGAAGTGATCTCAAACTAACAGCCTCACGAGGACGTTTGTAGTTTTTTCTTTTGGCTATACACATTAATTTTAAACTATAAAGATACGAGTAAGACGAGCGAGCGATTGGATAATAGGCAACTACTCACACACCTTTAGACATCCTCCTTTTTATATGATTCATTTCTGTTTTATAAAACATCGTGTTCTTTTAGAAATCTTTTCTAGCAAACGCATATGAAACTTTGTAGATAGAAATAATGCTTTAAAGATTGGAATACATGAATAAGTAAGATTGTATTGCAGACAAGATCACGTTACAACAGAAGATCGGTCGGTATTACAGAGACAACTTACTCTCTGACTAGCAGACAAACAAAGAGTGGGTGGTGGGGATGGAAGTTTTGGGAATAGACAATTGGCAAATTTACATATATGCTAAAAAGAAATAGCGAATCACAATCTAACTTGACCCGATTTTAAAAGTTTATAGTTCTCTGCATGTCCTTGTGAAACCTTTCTTTCGGGATACTAAAGTTGTTATTACCTTAATATTCATTCACAAATCTACTGTCATCACACTTACATATATTACATAGCTCGGAGACAAACATGGAGGACATTTGGCAGTGAAAGGGAGGATGGGCTCATGTCTTTGCCAGTGTCAGTAACACAGACACAGGAGGGGAAAACATTACGAACTCGGGGAAGGAACATGTCAACTTAGTGTGTGCTTGCATTAGTCAACGTCTGCATAAGTTATCCGATGGCGTTTGCTTTAAATGGGGGAAAAAGTGTCAACAGTGGAGCGGGGAAGAGAAAGAGACTTAGACCTCATTATACGTACACAATTATATTTACTAGCATTACCCACCGGCTACCTCTGTTAAATTTGTTGTCAGGCTATATATTTTTCATAGACCTCTACACATTTTTTTTGTCGAACTTACAATAATAATAGAAAGCCCGTAATTAAAATATTCCTTTGGTTCGCGAATTCTAGTATCTGTTACTCTGAATTGGAACTGCTCTTAAATTTGAGTATCACTCACCCCTCCTCTCCACCATAATAATAAGTTCTATTTACACTATATACATCTGCTTTTTCGGTTTATTATTAAGATAAGATAAGATAAGATAATTTTATTGATCCAATCAAATGGAAATTCAGTTTGACTACAATTGACAACCTCAGCGTAACTACTTTATAAAAACAATATGGATAAAAAATTCGAACAACAGTCACTCACGAAACATATACACATTCACAACCAGCGCTTTATGAGTTTGACTTTGTACTTTCTCGATGACGACAGCTGATCTGTAACACTCTGACCGATATTGGGATCAAGGAGTTTTTAAATCTGTTTTAGTCCTAATGGAAAGGAGACGACCACTTCATTCAGATCTTATGTAACAGTGGTTTAATGGGTGCAGGTTGTCTTGAAATATTTCATGATGCCATTTGGACGGGACTGTTTAGTCATATTACATACTGCAAATCCAAAAGCTCACATAATTGTTTGTCCGGAATCCTCTCTCCTATTATGCCACTTTGAACGCTCCTCCTTTAAGCCTGTGAATTCTAATCTCTGCTGCCATCAACTCACACGCGAATCTAAAGGTGCCAACCCAGTTTTAACAGACATTAAAACAACAACAACAGATTTTTGTAATAAAATATCTTCAATAACAACTTACACGTCAAGGAGTTTTATAGAAAGTGACACGCCAAAAAGTGTTTAAATAGTGCTTTAATGCGGAAGAAAGAATCAAAGTGTAAAGTTTATTTGTCGGCTTAATCAAACATATTGGGATAACACTGCGTATACGAAATCGTTGTTGGGGTCATTTAGCCACTCAGGTTTCAATCGGGAAAATAACTTAGTTGTTCTATTAGCAGCTTGATTACAAGCGATTAAGATACTCTGATTTAGAGAAGCAGATTTTAAAACATTGATTTACATACACTGGTTCCGTGACATTGATATGACGTATTAAGAAATACGTAGATAGAATAGATAGATAGACAGACAGATAGACAGATAGATAGACAGATAGATAGATAGATAGATAGATAGAGCAAATGCGACGAAGACAGACAGAAACATTTATAGGACCAAGTTTAGCAGACATTCATATATTGCAGTCATGACTTTAAAAAAATGTTCATAGATACAAAGAGAGAGGGGGAGCGTGCGTGTGTGTGTGCGTGTGTGTGTGTGCGTGTGTGTGTGTGCATGAATAGAAGTGATGCCGAAGTAAGAGACTACATAACAACAATAACAACAAAAGGTCAAATCGTAGCACCACATGCATACAAAATGACTTCACCTTTAGACCGACCCAACATATTTTGAATGTCTTGTCGACAAACCTAACTCTAACACATACACTACATAGCGTCTAAAGTAGACAAAGCACGATTAAGTCTCTTTTGCATAACACGTACCTCTGCCACAAGGAAAAAATGTTTCTTAACAAAATAAAAAAAAAACTGCATCCGACTATAAAACATTTCCAACGTGGTAGGTGAGACACACACACACACACACAGGATACACACACACACACAGGATACACACACACACAGGATACACAGCGTCATTGTTGGGTAGGAGGTGTCTCTTCGCTTCAATGTATATCTTGTTTTTTCTTTATTTATTCTTTATTTTAACAAAGTACACACTGTCAACTAACAAAGTACACACTGTCAACTAACACAGTACACACTGTCAACTAACACAGTACACACTGTCAACTAACACAGAACACAATGCCACTCTACACATCGCAAACTGCTGTCCAAAACTTTCCAAATTGTCTTCAAACACAAGAAGACAAACTGGCCCATCGCAGAGTCCCCTGCATGTGCCATCCACAATCGGTCATAGAAGGCCTGAACACTGACCTACAACATCGCAACCTGTGGGCAGTGGAGCTCAATGCCAAGTCACAGGTCTCCACTGCGACGTCCCAGGTCAGTGATGAGGCCTACTATAACATTTTGTGTCGATTCAACACGCTAGACACAAAAGCAACAACCTAACTTATAAACATTACATTAAAAACTATCAAATAGCGTTCAACGTATGTAGTACACAGGATCATTGAAAACATCATGCAAGGTAAAGGGGAGACCATTGAGTCTAGTGGGTCAAATCCTTTTCTAGTCATTCAACATACACACATATAACCACAATGCTATGGTACTAGAAACAAAAATATTTTCTGTGCTAACATTGCAAACTTAAGAGATACTTAGAATGAAACTTGAACACTTCCTGATTCTCTTATAATAATAATAATAATAATAATAATAATAATAATAATAATAATAATAATAATAATAGCTTTTCTATAGCGCTACTTTCATGCTCAGAGCAGTTACAATCTCATTTGTAGACCAGTGTGGGGAGGGAGTATCTGGGAGAAGGCTTTCCGTGCTGCCTTTGGCCGCTCAGTAAACACAACTCTACTCGAGTCGGGTGTCGAACCTCGTGCCCCCTTCATAGGTAGCCAAGCCAAACCAAGTTCAAACGTACTTAGCCTTTCGACCACGCTTCCCACGCCTCTTACCACAAAATGCTTAGATAAACACTAATATATTAAGATCAGATCACAATAGAAGCATCAAACCCCGATATTTGACCAAGACACGCTAGATAACAAGATTGTGCACATACACCCTAAGTAAAAAGATTATACTAAGACACACTAGCTACAAAGATTAGAACAAGACACACTAAATACCAAGATTTATCTAAGACACAAATAAATCTTAAGATATGACTAAGACACACTAAATATCAAGACTCAACCGATACACACTAAATATCAACATTCAACCGATAAACACTAAATATCAAGATTTAACGAACACACACTAAATATCAAGATTCAACCAACACACACTAAATATCAAGATTCAACCAACAGACACTAACTATCAAGATTCAAACAACACACAATAAATATCAAGATTTAACCAACACACACTAAATATCAAGATTCAACCAACACACACTAAATATCAAGATTCAACCAACACACACTAAATATCAAGATTCAACCAACAGACACTAACTATCAAGATTCAAACAACGCAATAAATATCAAGATTTGGTCAAAGTTCAAGATTTGACCAAGACACAATATGAAGCGAGTTGACCGAATCCTACTGTCACAGTCCCATAAAATCTCTATCCGTCCAAAGATACGAACTAGACCCACTCGGCGTCACGTCTTACATCTTACCCGACCATCGTCTACATTTTCTGGAACCGGATCATATCCAGAGGCTTCCATGTTTGTCATCTAAAGCGATGATCTGAACTACAGCACTACAAACACACAGCAAAGCCAGGCAAGAACTACAAACACACAGCAAAGCCAGGCAAGAACTGGAAAGAATAAAAGAGACGGCAGACGACTTCCCCCCCCCCCCCTGTTCCCCTTCCCTCCCCCGATGACACACTTCTATAAAATAAGACTAATACTTAGTCTCAGTTGAGGACATAACATAAAAAGGTAACTGTACAGCGGCACGGGTAGGGGGGAGGAGTGGAGACGGTGTTGAGAAGGGGTGGTGGTGGTGGCGGCGGACACAGAGGGAGGGTGAAGGCAGGGATGAAACAGCAAAAAAAATCAAATGTACAGAAAAAGTATGAAATCTGATAACTGTGGTCATTCATGCGTGGTCAACACCGCACTCCTCCCCTTTCATTTCTTTGACAAGATACTCCCTCCCTCCCGATAAGACCCCTCCCTTCACTTCATCCGCATACTTTCTAAGCCCCTCCTCCTACGCTACATTCACCATGTGCAGCACTGCATAAACAGTTGAACTGTAACCCCCTCTCCACTCCAGGACCCTAGATTTATTTGAAACAAAGCATATTGTCAGTGTCACTGACATGACGAGATAGTTCTTAGGTGCATACATATTCACTGGCAGTCTTTAAATCATGCGTTCTCTCCACTCCTTTCCCGCCTTACCGCACAACGACCGTAATAAATGAGGTCTCCCTCACTGCTGTTAGTAGGGAACTGTGCTAGAAAATATATTTTTGGCGCCAACTATTATAACCATATCTCCAGTAAGGGGCATAATCTTTTCGCACTACTTTACCAACAATATTTATCTAGTTATCGCTCTTATTCCAAATTGTTAGGAAAAAAAGTTCAATACTAAATTTTGCACATTCAATGACTAAATCTATAACAGGGACGTAGCTAGGAAATTTCCGTCGGTTGGGGTCCCGGGGGCTTGACTTCTTTGGGGGCTCCTGCATTTTGCGTAATATTTAGTTTATAATGTAAAATTCACTTATTTGCCCCCCCCCTTTTTTCTATTGTGGCCCCCGGGGGGGGGGGATTTTCAATTTCTCCCCCCCCCCTCAACCCCCAACTCTAGCTACGTCACTTACCTATAAGATAAATTTTAGAAAATTTTTATACAGAAAAATAAATACTTTTCTAAGCACAAGTTTAAAATTACACGCACATTACTTTTAATAAACTTTATATTTTTTAAAGAATGATTCTCACATACATTTTTGTCACAAAGTAAGACACATACAGCTCTGCAGATCTGGGGAGTGGGGCGATCGTATGTACACCAAAACGGCCTTCATGTTGCATAGTGAATACATCCTCCAGGAAAAAGTGGTCACGTTCAATGGGGGAGGGGGGAATAAGTCATCTATAAAATAATGGAAGGTACATACACATCGCCTGTGACATTACCCAACATACACAGAAACACACACACACTAATCCTGAAAGATCAAGGGACGCTACACTTGAACTTATCAACACTTTTAAACATGGTCTTTCCTAACCTAGTGCTATAATGTAATCCAACCCTTCCCCTTTTTTCACACCCACATCACACCCTCGTCTAGAACTGTTCTAGCACGAACTTGATCCAGCTAAGAACAAAGGGGAAACAACTTTCCACAAGAAGAGATATTTTTTTACATCTACCAGGTTTTGTTTTCTGTGCAGGTTACACCAAGCGTGAAAGGGTTAAGAATAAAAGTACTACACACGTCATCCGAATAATTCTCTTAAACTTTTTGAAAATTCGTACTTATAAGTCGTTATTATGGACCTCTATCAAGGCTCGTGTTCTGTGATTTCCTACAAGTGACACTGTGTCATTAGATCTATTGGATCTCCGTACTCTATGTCCAAGTGTTGTCCTGTTTCATTCTAAAGAGCATCCATAGGAGTAAATACGTTTCACTACACTGCATGTGTCGTCATGGTTGGTGGAAGGAAAATGGATGATGTAGCTGTGCGGTGCGCTGAAGCGTTTGGCTCTCGGGGTTTTTCTAGACGCCTCAGAGTCCAGCCAAGACCAGACGTGATAGAAAGCCTGAACTCTGACCTTCTCTATCGCTTGGTCTCGCCAGGCTACATGCGTTGGGGAAAGCCAATGAGCTTGGGGCGTTGTGATGGACACATGACACCCTAGTAAGGCCATAAAAACAGAGGAGATTTACATAAATCTGCCCTATAGATTGCAAGGTCTGAAGGGGGGAATTTACTAGCATACTGTACATAAAATATATCCTTAGGCATACTGAGATTGACGTCTATAAAAATTAAGAAATTTGAAGCAAACACACCTTAAAGTTCTTAAAATGTGTTGACGTCACTTACCTCTAAGTTTTCCTTCTTTTTCTTACTGTCCGGCTGTCCATCACCTGGCTGACCGGGTCTCTTAGAGCTTTCATTGAAGCTGACCCCAAAGAGTTCGTCCATTTTTTCATAGTCCATTTTATACATTTTCTGCAGGCTCCCAACCTCCGTCCATAAGTTGGGCTTGCCTATAACATTGTTGATGGGAATTTTTTGCCAGTTCAAAGATTTCATCTTCTGCTTTGGCTTTGGTATGTTTGTTTGAGGGAGCATTGGCTCCGCTTGCGCCCCTCCTCCCATGAAAAGAGGGGGTGGTGGGGGTGGTCCCCCAAAGGGAGGCGGTGGCGGTGGAGGTGGTGCCCCTGGCATCATTTCGAGAGAAGGCGACGGTGGCGGTGGGGGAAGAATCACGACTGGAGCTGTCGGGTCTGAGGACGTACTGCTGCTCGTGTCGTGGTTGACATCTCCTAGTTGGTCGGCTAGTGCAAAGGAGCTCTTGCGTGACCTGGAGCTAGATGTGCTTTTCTCCCTTCCTTCAAGGCGGCGAGAGATGGAAGTCACAAGTTTCTTGGCGTCTTCCTTTGTCTCAACTCCTGTCGCCTGGGCAACGAGCTGTTCCACTGTTGACCATACTGTCTCGCTAAGGGAATCATCACTTGCTCCGATCTTCAGAAGATGTTGCAGCACTGTAAGGAACGGTAACTCGTAATGTCTAGTCACAACCTGCAAAGAGAAAGAATGCTGAATATTAGGGACGTAATAGTAGAGGCATCAATTCTCTCCCCTTACACAATACTTCGTTGAAATGTACAAACTTTGGATTATTTTCCGAAATTTTTTTTAAGAGGTCTTAAAAATTAATCATAAAAGCTGTCGAAATCAGTCAAAAAAACAAAACAAAACCAAGTTTTCCAAAGTAATCCTGTTTTTTGTTCTTCAATTTCAAGGAATTTATTGATCTTTTTTTTTTCCAAAGGCAGCCAATACACAGAACACTGGGTGAGTACGTGGGACATAAGCCTAACTCCAACCTAAAATATGTTAAAAGCTTCCATGGTAATTGGATTAGATGCCGGAAAGATTTAAAGAAATTGAGTAACAAGTTATGGAATAGATCCAGCACGCTGTATTTCAGTCTGTGAGTATTCGTACGGTACATTTGATTGCATGACAGAAGCCCAGCATATTTGCATGATAGGCTGCAGGTGACACCCATGTTGGGACTTGTGTGGCCTTGTGTGGCATTGTGTGGTAAATACTGTTCCCCGTCACTAAAGTTCATTTATCATCTAACTTCCCGTGCACTAATCCGGGACAGCTTCGAATATAGTATATTTTACAGAAATTAATGATTGTTGAACTAAAGTACTTTTCAGTGGGTTATGTAGTGATATCAAAAAAAAAAGGTGTACAAACATTGCACGGGCCTGAACAGTCATTTGTGTTACTATGTCTCATGCCACACAGCAGTTCTTTTTACCATCTAACACCTCTCTTTCCCAACCCCTCAATCAGACTCGGGGGGGGGGGGGAGGCAGAAGCTTAAACGTTACGTAAAACAAAACGTATTGGTGGCGGTTGATACCAAGTGGTGTGGTTGATACCAAGTGGTGTGGTTGATACTAAGTGGTGTGGTTGATACCAAGTGGTGTGGTTGATACCAATTGGTGTGGTTGATACTAAGTGGTGTGATTTATACCAATTGGTGTGATTGATACCAAGTGGTGTGGTTGATACTAAGTGGTGTGGTTGATACCAATTGGTGTGGTTGATACCAAGTGGTGTGGTTGATACTAAGTGGTGTGGTAGATACCAATTGGTGTGGTTGATACCAAGTGGTGTGGTTGATACTAAGTGGTGTGGTAGATACCAATTGGTGTGGTTGATACCAAGTGGTGTGGTAGATACCAATTGGTGTGGTAGATACTAATTGGTGTGGTAGATACCAATTGGTGTGGTTGATACTAAGTGGTGTGGTAGATACCAATTGGTGTGGTTGATACTAAGTGGTGTGGTAGATACCAATTGGTGTGGTTGATACCAAGTGGTGTGGTAGATACCAAGTGGTGGTGGTTTTCTAGTATTTCGTTTATTTTCATGTAATAATCTAAACTTCGTTATTTTTTGTGATCACTTAAAAAAAGGTTTGTAACAAGGAAGCGAATCTGTGGAAAAAAAAAGCCTAAAGAGGAAATAAATCATTAAAAAAACAACTACAAAAAAAAAAAAACACACACACACACACACAAAACACACACACACACACAAAACACAGCTAAAAAAACCCCGACTGAGGGGAACTAAGAGTCCATATTAAAGTTTTAAATAGCCAATCAGAAATTGAGTCTGTAATCTGAAGATCTCCAAGTTCAAATCATAAACTTGTGAACGTTGAGACTGTGAAAAGTAGACTAAACAATTCGATAGAAAGATATGTCATCATTACATCCTATGTTCCCATGTGATTGGTGATAGCAAAACAATAAGCTCTATCCAATTATCTCCAACCTAATTTATTTCAGCTTATTTTATTCGTTACCATGGGGAGGGGTACAACATATTTGAATAATAAATTATATAAACATGAAAGACTGTCGAGTCACAAGCTGTGAGATTACGGTGCAACGAATGGGTCAGCAATCTAGATTATTGAAATAGGCGCCAATCTAGCCAAAACTTGTAGCAAAACGGTGAGGAGTCGCTAAGTCATGAACTATCGGTTGCATTGATATTCAGAGCAGACTACGGTGAACCGGTGATTCAATTGAATAACAACTGCGGCATTGGCATGTCAATCATTTTCTGTTTGTAATACATGTTAAGGTATTGGGGAAAATTAAATTCAAGCATCTGAAGAAATGTTTGATTTAGTTATAGCTCTTAGTTTTCCTCTATTTATAGTTGGTAGTGTGGAATCTTGAGAAGAGAAACTCAGAAATTAGAGACACTTAGTGCTACCTAATATTCTCTAGCCTGGAGGTTGTAGACCTTTTTGACACGTGTCTAGATAGCATGGAGTCGATGTCTGGATAGCATGGAGTCAATGTCTGGATGGCACGGAGTCAATGTCTGGATAGCATAGAGTCCATGTCTGGATAGCATAGAGTCAATGTCTGGATGGCACGGAGTCAATGTCTGGATAGCATGGAGTCAATGTCTGGATGGCACGGAGTCAATGTCTGGATGGCATGGAGTCAATGTCTGAATAGCATAGAGTCAATGTCTGGATAGCATAGAGTCAATGTCTGGATAGCATAGAGTCAATGTCTGGATAGCATGGAGTCAATGTCTGGATGGCACGGAGTCAATGTCTGGATAGCACGGAGTCAATGTATGGATAGCATAGAGTCAATGTCAATGTCTGGATGGCACGGAGTCAATGTCTGGATTGCACGGAGTCAATGTCTGGATGGCACGGAGTCAATGTCTGGATGGCACGGAGTCAATGTCTGGATGGCATGGAGTCAATGTCTGGATGGCACGGAGTCAATGTCTGGATGGCATGGAGTCAATGTCTGGATAGCATAGAGTCAATGTCTGGATAGCATAGAGTCAATGTCTGGATGGCACGGAGTCAATGTCTGGATGGCACGGAGTCAATGTCTGGATGGCACGGAGTCAATGTCTGGATGTCATGAAGTCTTTGTGCTTTCACTATCGGTCGTCTAAGGTTCGTCGCTATAATCATTACATTTTAAGCTTTTGCATTTTCGAAGAGTGGGTTACAATTTTGTTTTTAACTTATCTAAATGTTTTATTTTTGGTTTATTCATAAGGTTAAAGGTTAGGGTTGAACTATATAAATAAATTCTTTAATTTCTTGTAAACCTTTCCAAAGTAACTCTGCTGAATAGAACTGTAGTTAGAATCAATGGAATGAACACAATGAAAATAGGGAGAATGAAATACAAGAAAATTGGAAACGTGTTGGAAAGAATTTAAAGTGTGCACTTTTTGGAATTCGATGGAAATTTGAAAGCACTGACCTATGTTAAAGAAAAAAATCCCGTAAGCGTTTGGGAGCAAAACCAACAAAGTGGCATAATTTAATCGGTTGGTATGTAAATAACACAGGTGTGGCTTGAGGCTTGAAGTGCCAAATTTAGATTGAGGATTTAATTAGAATAACTTGATAAATACATTCTGATGTTTGTATCTGTCGTGATAACGTGTTGAATTAACAGTGGGAGAGGGAGAGTGGGAGAGAGAGAGAGAGAAAGAGAGAGAGAGAGAAAGAGGTAAAAAGAGATAGAGTCGTGTTGTCAAATAAAATTGGCGCACAGTTCCAACAAACACTTCAACAAAATGATCTTATTTTCGGTTCTCTGGACAGTTCCAACAAACAAACAAACAAACATGTCAACAGAGCCGTCAGATGAATATAAATACAAAGTTTGGTCTTGTCATAAATGTCATCTCATGCCATCTATGTTATCTGATGCCATCTAATCCATAATGACGTCATGGAAACACGGGAAAGAACTGTTGTTTGGTAAACAAGAATATTGGAATGAATCTTGATTATGATACAATTCTACGTTTTTTTAGAGCCACGTAAGTGTCTTGAAGTGTCAAAGTCAGGTATTACTTCCACGTATGTGTCTCGAAGTGTCAAAGTCATGTATTACTTCCACGTAGGTGTCTCGAAGTGTCAAAGTCATGTATTACTTATCGGTATTTTCTTAACTCGAACTTCATTGATGAGACTAACTTTTAAAAACACACAACAATTTCAGGTGTTATATATTTCCATTTCAAATGTATGCAAATTTTTGTAAGCTATTGCAAAACATGAGCGCAATATATAAAATATCTTGTGAAAAAATTTCGTAGTATTTACCAGGCGCTATAAAATCCTAGTGTATTTTAACTAAAAGACAGCTTAACATAGTGTACGATTAATGTTGTATGTGAGTGGTAGATTTGATGGTGGCGAGGCACTACATTAGAGTTCCTAATTGAAGATCAATTGTGCCGACTGAATCAAATTTTGGAAATAATGGTGAAGCTGTCCAAAAGAAGACAAGGTCACTATAGGGAGATGTGACAAGATTTTTCACAGCTACACATGATTTACACACACACACACACACACAGTGATTAAATGGGTGTGTGTGTAAAAGAGTTGGGAAGAAAAGAGAAAGAGCAGAACTGAGATAAGTCCAAGATTATACAAAGTTATTGGTCGAATGAAGAAAAGAGAAAGAGCAGAACTGAGATAAGTCCAAGATTATACAAAGTTATTGGTCGAATGAAGAAAAGAGAAAGAGCAGAACTGAGATAAGTCCAAGATTATACAAAGTTATTGGTCGAATGAAGAAAAGAGAAAGAGCAGAACTGAGATAAGTCCAAGATTATACAAAGTTATTGGTCGAATGAAGAAAAGAGACAATTCCTTTGGAACAATGCATTATTCTGACTTGTAAACCAGCCATTTAAAAAAGAAACACTAAGGAGTTATTTTCTCTTCTTCCATTCCATGATGACGCCCCCGCTGCACCTGATCCTTTCAATGTACAATGTGCGTGCCTGCGTGTTGGTATGTCCACGTGGTCACCATCAAAATGAAAACAAAAAGCACTAGAACGGTTACATTACGTGGGCGGGGCCTAAAGAGTCAAGCTTAATCAATCAATTAGCTTAGCTCGATAGTGACAAGACCTTGACACAAAGAAATAAAAAGGGGAGGGCAATCGATGTAGTGAACTGATCTCTAGCTAATTGAACATTTTTTGTTGTATTCAAAAGGAGATAATGCCCAAACACACATATGCACAAACACACACATATGCACAAACACACATATATGGACAAACGCACACACAAATACACAAATATAATGTTAAAACAACAAAACTAAGACAGAGAGAGACAGAGAGAGAGAGATAGAGAGAGAGAGAGACAGGAAAATGCAAGGCTTCTAAAGTATTTCAGTTTACTAGTCGACCGGCGGCGTATCATACGCCGCTATTTTGCAGGGCCGGCCTTAGGCCACTGCAACCTATGCGACCGAAGTGGGCCCCGCACTTTCATAGGACCCGCGCTAATTCAAGGTGTATAAATTATTAAATTAAAACATTTTATTACTTATAACAGAATTCCCGCAGCCTACTGATTTAACAAGGAGCTCCTTGAAATCTCCTGAAATTGCAAAATATGAAAAAGTCATGGAAATCTCCGAAATTATTAAAATCTTTTGAAAACTCTTACAAATCTCCTGAAATATATACACAAAAATTGTCATTTTGGGGTGTGATTCAACATGAAAAACGCCAATCCTAAGCGCGATTAAAAAAACGGCATTGTGCAATACCCGTAATTGTGGAATTTGGTGAAAGAAGCTTCTCGCGCCTCAAACGAATAAAGAATTACTTGAGGTCAACAATTATCGTAGATAGATTGAAACATTTGGTAATTCTTGCTATTGAGTGTGATCTTTGTAGGAAACAGAATTTTATGATATACTGTATGACTTCAGTACACGCAAGGCTCGTAAAGTATTTCTGTACGTAGTAAAGAATGAATAAAATGTAAAGACGAAATTATTTTCTAATACAAATTCTGAATTTTCACTTATTATCCGTATCCCTACCCAAACTTGGCCCCACAACGGTTGAGTCCGGCCCTGCTATTTAGTGACGGTTAAATACAGAGTAGATTACTTGTTATCCTCCCCCCTACTTATTCCCCCCCCCTCAACTACGTGGGATAGAAATAAAAAAGAGTGATCTTTCCATGTCTTCTTGGTCACAACGGTTAAGTCCGGCCCTGTTATTTTGTGTTGTGACGGGTGAATACTACTTGTTCTCCCCAACCCTCTTTTTTTTCGTACGGTAACTTTAGTCCGACTTGCAGAAAGAAAAGAGTGATCTTTCCCTTACGTAGTGTTCAAACTCTTGAGCCATGAAAAGAATTATATATATAGATGATAATAGGAACCTTTTTTTAATATATTTTTTTTCAATTCAATTTCAATGTTATAGTGTGGATCTCTTTCAAATTAGCAGCCATCGTAAAGTGGTTAATAAGGAGTATGAGTTTTTATTACTCTAGGACTAGGTTTGGGATAGTACCCTCTTCGCACTTACATCTTCTATCTCTCTCTCTCTCTGCTCTCTTTCTCTTTCACTCTCTCTCTCTCTCTCTCTGCCTTTCTGTCTACACTCTAAAACATTTCTTATACGATGTCAAATATTTACGAACTACATTTTCTATTGACAAGTATTTGTGTATTCCTATTACTTTGACATGGTCTTTGCCTTTCTGACACAGGGGAACAAAGTTTACAGTCTTTTTTTCACATTTTCTCTGGACTTACTTCTATGATGCTTTGATCAAGTCCGCTTTGTAAGGTCTTGGGCACGTCACTCGCTTTTATGTTTTTGTTCTTACAGGAAGTAATGAATGTCTGTCCAGTCAGTTTTGATAGCAAAGTATCTAGACCTAGATTATCAATGGAAAACTTTCGATGACAATGCTATGGGAACGTGTCTAGACCTATACATGAGAAAGTATGCAGCTCTGGGCGCATGAAAAGAACATTGTACAATGAGCAACAAACAGTCAAAGAAGTTCATTTCTGTTCTTTAGATGACACAGTTTTAGATTAGAAAGTAACGTGTCATTTAGGCTGAACACTTACTAAGAAGGCCCGAGTTCACATCCTGAAGAAGACTAAAAGTTGTTCATTTGAGATTTGGCTCCAGTTAAATTGTGCATGCAGAGCTCCAAAACGACAGACCAGAAACCTTCTCCCAAATACACTAAGGGAAGGTAAGTAAAGTAATGGAAGGACCGGATTTACAATTGCTTTTTAAGATATAGGCCCCTTGTTATCAACATAAGGCAATTTATTCCTTTATTCTTCAAAAATGTTTTGTCACCCCCCCCCCCTTTCTTAGGCAACTGGTGTCCCTAAGCTATAGCAAATGTTGGCAATAGGTAATGCAGCAGTGTCTGTCTAGTGAGTACAACAAAAGACTAAAATGTTTAAACAACAATGAATGAAACTACTGCACTAAATTATGTAACCAATTTACTTTCAAATCTATTAAAACACCTCACTGACCTATGTAACACTTCACTGACCTATGTAACACTTCACTGGCCTATATAATGAAAGTCTTGTCTATTAGAATCTTAAAGCCATTAAAATTAAAATTTACACTGTATAAGATTGAAGAGCTCCCTTTTCCGGCTTTATGTAAATAAAGTATAAAGAGAAACTAATTTCCATAACAATCTCCCCCTGAAATCTTAGCGACCCCTGAACATAATTTAATCATCAGAGAAGATCGATGCTAGGGATCCATGCACATCTCTTACTAGGTGTTTGAATTAGCGACAAAATAAATCTCTCAAATGTAAATATGGTTATTATTTTGTAACAGATCAATGATTTCCCGCGCTTAGAGGACACCTTTTTAAACTTAGTCATAGAAGATTATGTTCAAATAGAGTCATTTCAGTATACTCCAGTACTTATGTGTATTTTATGTGACTTTTTATTAAGGGTCAATCTTCTTTAATGTTTCTATTAAGGGTTAAAATGTAAACAAGCTGTTTAAAAACAGTGCCGAAGGGTCAAGACAAAAATAGATTTAACTGTATCTGAATGAATACATCCTGTTTAGATTTCCTCTGCACTCGCATAGGCGGACAGACAGATAGACAGACATACCCACACACTAACCCCCACTGAATATTTATTATGTCATACTCGATTTGTAAGCACTGATTGATCAGAGACATTTTGTTCACGTTAAGGATCTCTTTTCAGTTCATGAATTTATTGAAGTGTCAAATTGTATTTGTTTATTTCATGTTGATTTCCTAGTTCATGACTAGTTTCACCATCACTTCCTTCACACCTAGAGCACCTCTGACTTAGTGACTAGTTTCACCATCACTTCCTTCACACCTAGAGCACCTCTGACTTAGTGACTACTTTCACCATTACTTCCTTCACACCTAGAGCACCTCTGACTTAGTGACTAGTTTCACCATCACTTCCTTCACACCTAGAGCACCTCTGACTTAGTGACTAGTTTCACCATCACTTCCTTCACACCTAGAGCACCTCTGACTTAGTGACTAGACCAAAAGTTAAAAGACTTATGTCAAAATGTCCTTCAATTCCGTTTTTTTTTTTACCTTTTCTCTCCATCTCTCCTCTCTCTCTTTTCCTCTATCTTCTCTCTCTCTTCTCTCTTTCACTTCCCCCTCTCTCTTTCTCCTCTAATTCTATATATATATATATATATATCTGTTCTCTCTCTCTTCTCTCTTTCACTTCCCCCTCTCTCTTTCTCCTCTAATTCTCTCTATATATATATCTGTTCTCTCTCTCTCTTCTCTCTTTCACTTCCCCCTCTCTCTTTCTCCTCTAATTCTATATATATATATATATCTGTTCTCTCTCTCTTCTCTCTTTCACTTCCCCCTCTCTCTTTCTCCTCTAATTCTATATATATATATATCTGTTCTCTCTCTCTTCTCTCTTTCACTTCCTCCTCTCTCTTTCTCCTCTAATTCTATATATATATATCTGTTCTCTCTCTCTTCTCTCTTTCACTTCCCCCTCTCTCTTTCTCCTCTAATTCTATATATCTCTGTTCTCTCTCTCCTCTCACTTTCTTCAATTCTCATGTTGATGTTTTAGTACCGGTAGTGTTTTTTTTTGTTTGTTTTCTATTTATTGCATCTACCAAGGACCTACCAAGGACCTACCAAGGATCTACCAAAGACCTACCAAGGATCTACCAAGGACCTACAAAGGTATGCTAGGGAGAAACAAAAACGAGAAGTGGGGTCATTGCCACTGAACGGTTAAAATACACAAAAAACAAACCAGCCCCAAAGTAAAACCATAATGCTACACCTAATAGGACATTCGATTCATTGCATGTGATTGTAACGCTATATCACCAGCTAAACTCCAGGAGACCAAGTCATTCGAGACGTATTGGTGCTAGACGCTCTGACGCAGACACATCTCGGGGAACTAAAACACGCAAACACATTTATAGAAGGAATTAATTGTACAAGAATTAGATCAGCAGTTTTCTTGTCTGTTGCCTAACTGATGGACTGTCCTTGTCCCAAGCTTCTATCAACTCACGTCTGTCAGGTCAAACGTTTCAACACGTTATTTCTTCCACACCCTGGCACTTTGGTGTAAACAAGACATGAATCATTTATAAAACAGTCAATTAATCATTGATAACTAATTATTTTGATATGGAAAAAGGGAAATAGCATACCATAGCTGTAGGTGCGGAGTTTTTCCCCTTAGATGAGCTTTTTTTTAAAAAATAGTTTTTAAATATATTGTGCTTGTTAAAAATATTTCTCTAGGCAAGATGTTTTTCAGAACTTTTTTTGTTAAAACCAGACACACATGTTGCATGTTGTAACCAAAATGATGTTCAAGTACTGGCATGAATGTAGCTTACTTTGAGAACTACTGTTCTAGGAGAATGCATGTGCACACTACAGGGACATTAGTTCTGTACGCTGCCTTGCATTAGATTAGAACATCGAGTCTCATATAATAGTTTGATGGAACACTTGACCAGAAACCTTTCAATAATTCAGAATTGATACGCTTCTTATGTTTTAATGGACAGAACATTGTTTCATCAAGAACATGCAAGGACATCAAAATTACAACTGAAGCTTTAAAAAAAAGAATTAAACTTGCAAGATTCTCACAAAGAAAAGAAAAGGCAACCGTTGAAAGAGATGTGAAGTCACCTCCATTGGGGGTTGGGGGGGGATGGGTGGCGGGGGGAAAATGTCATCAGTGAAGATTAGGGGTGGGTGGTGGAGAGATTCTTTTCTTCTGTTGGTTTCGATGTAATGAAGTCTTGAGACATATCTCCACTATTGAATAGTCAAAGAAACACGTACGGTACTTCTCGTAGAGACTCGAACTCAAGACATTAATGTCCTATTGTTAGATGGAACTTTTAATAGCGCTACTAGACGTCAGGATGTCTATTGGAACGGACAACTCTAAAAATGTCGCATTAAATTTTTTTTTCTTATTCATAATATTATTGAAATGTACAAAAAAATTAAAATTGGCAGCAGTCTTAAAAGTTCACGCTTGACTAAATTTCTGCGTTGTCTTGATTTGAAACTTTATACCAGGGATTCTAAACCTACAACGCTGCAAGAGTCCGTGAAGTTTGAACAACGTAAAGACGTTTCTAGAAGATTAATCAAGGGCTTAAGTTACGCCCTGCATTGATTTCCCAGCGAGTCCAACTACGATGTACAGATAGTGTTTCTTAGGACTAAGAGACGGGCTGTATTGTAGATAGTAGATCTAGGAAGATCTAGGATAATTTTCAATTCTTTTTTTTTTTCTTGTACGTTGTAAAACTCCCAAAGTAAATGACCAGCCCGCGAGTTGTATATGTTCAATAAACACACACATAACTCCGTTTTATGTCTACAAGATAGATAGATATAGACATACATACATACATACATACATACACACATACATACAGATAGATAGATAGATAGACAGTCATATAGATAGATAGATAGATAGATAGATAGATAGATAGATAGATAGATAGATAGATAGACAGGAAAACAGACAGACAAACAGATAGATAGTTCTACTGGTTCTATTTCTGGTGTACAGTTGACTTCTCTAATCTACTCTGACAGTTATGGAGAAGTGATGACGAGAGAGATCATGTGACCAGCTTTTTTTTTTTTTAAAGCTGTAGCTCTTCAATAAAAGTGTAACCATTGTAGCACGAGCCAGTATGTCGTACAATGTAACATTCGTTACACAACATTGGTATTACTTTTGGCAAGTCCACGCGAGGTCGACATGGCTTATCTTTGAACAGACCCCAAAATACAAGTCTGTGTGCATGTGTGATACTGTGTGTGTGTGTCGTAATAGAGGTGTTGGTGGTTACACTGTACAGTAAATCGTACGCTACAAAATAATTGTCTAGAGATATGCAGCCAATCTACAGAGTGTTCTTTATTGCTGTAAGACTTGAGAGTTTCTATAAGATAGAAAGAATATTTACAAGAGTATCTGTAACTACCTTAAGGACTAAAAGACTTGAATAAATGATCTAAGTGTTTGTACCTTTGAATTTCTCGCCCAAAAATTATTTCCTTATATCAATTTAATGAATTTTTAACTGACTAAAATCCTAGTATATAATTGTATTTGTAGGTGTGCAGTAAGTTTACAAACTGATCTCTTCCTAACGTTGGAGGACCTAGATAAGTGAGTGTGTGTGTGTGTGTGTGTGTTTAAGGAAAAAGAATATCGAAATAAAAATGTGTAACTATTTTATAATTAATATTATTTTCTAACTTGGATATAACAATGATAGTAACATATATATGTTATGACTGTCAGGGTTGATTTCTAAGGCTTGGCTCGTTTGTCCTGCCTCCTCCCCCCCTGACATTCTGATAAAGTAACAAGTAACCAGAGAATATGGAATAAATGAATAATTCGTTAATTTACGTTTCAGTATTACAAATTACAATGTATGAATTGGATATTAATGATCCAATGATACAAACATTGGTGATATGAATAATTATTTTGATATACTGGTGGCACAATGTAATTCAATGAATACTCAAGATATCAACAACAGTAATGAACCAATCCGCACCTTGTGAGTTCACCAGCCAGTCACTCTCCCGGCCTCTTCTCTGGTGTCGGGTCCATGGGCCACCAGTAATCCAGTACCCGCCTCTTCTCTGGTGTCGGGTCCCTAGGCCACCAGTAATCCAGTACCCGGCCTCGTCTCTGGTGTCGGGTTCCTAGGCCACCAGTAATCCAGTACCCGGCCTCTTCTCTGGTGTCGGGTTCCTAGGCCACCAGTAATCCAGTACCCGGCCTCTTCTCTGGTGTCGGGTTCCTGGGCCACCAGTAATCCAGTACCCGGCCTCTTCTCTGGTGTCGGGTTCCTAGGCCACCAGTAATCCAGTACCCGGCCTCTTCTCTGGTGTCGGGTTCCTAGGCCACCAGTAATCCAGTACCCGGCCTCTTCTCTGGTGTCGGGTTCTTAGGCCACCAGTAATCCAGTACCCGGCCTCTTCTCCACTTTCTATTTACATTGTTTGTTGTTTCTGTATTATTAGTTGTCATTCAGACAAAAATCTTTTGGGAGTACTTACATCTCATTACAATCTCATTGACTGTGTTTTGGTCAGCGGTTAATTAGATACACAACAAGCCGTTCACAGAAACAGGATTGCGTTATCACTGGCAGACCAGACTGCTGTGTCTTTTTCATTCTTAACACAATTTTCGCTGAGTAATAACAATAAATGACACAAAGATCTCACGAGATAATACACTAACACAAGTTCGACCACTTAGTGAAAGTTGCGTCCCTTTAAAATAAAAACAAACACGTGATGGAAAAGCCCTTTTTTTGTTTGTAGAATTTCATCCAATCCCTATTTTAGTTACTAATTACATATTAAACTGAATTAAACTATACAGGACAGTGATAGGACTATAACTTAACATAAAAGTGACATATGAAGTAAACAGATGCAGATAGTTATGGTTTTCAACCGTTTTTTTCGTTTGTTTGTTTAGTTACATGAAGAGTCACTGACTGAAAGCGAAAGTAGGAAGGACAAGTTCTCATGTCTTGGATGGAAAAGGAACGTGTGGGGGCGAACTATTCAAAGCAAATAAAACAATCGAGACTCTATGAGCCAACTTTGACATCATTTGGTTTTCTAGTAAAATAGTCTCAATATTATTATTGCTTTTTTTTCAATAGGTCATACATTTTGATTGAATACACTGTACAGAATATATTACGAATTTGTCTGTTTGATAAGCTTGCATCTATTTAGAAGTGAAATTTAATATCATCGGTACAATACAAAGTTGGTCTGTCACTGACAGAAATATTTCTAGATCGGGGATGTGGTAGATGAGTGGTACATGACATCCTCGTTAACCAACAGCCAATAGAAACAGCTGAAACATCTTCGGCTCTAAAGAGTTCAATTCTGAAAAAGTTACTTTAATTTTTACTTTAATTTTTACTTTAATTTTTACTTTAATTTTTACTTTAATTTTTACTTTAATTTTTACTTTAATTTTTACTTTAATTTTTACTTTAATTTCCAGAACTACTGACATGTGCTTTATGCTATTTACAAATACGTTGAGTGTCTATGTAGTGAATCATAGTGCAGTATAGTATTCCACTCTTCGTCTTATAGTTAGCATGTTCAATGGCATTGCCTTACTCTTAGTGAAATAGTGTCTCCTTTGGCTTTAAACGTCGTAGAACTTTGTTGCTTTTTCGGTGACAATCTTTGAGGCTCTGAAAGCGAAGCACAGCAATATTTATCCCATTTCTGCATTTTATCCAACGCCCGTGTCATCTGTAACTCTATCCTGGTACATTAACTGTTTACAGTGCACACCCGAGACGAGACAAAGATGGCGGTATGGCGCTGGGTGTTGCGCAGTGTCAGAAGAGAAGAAACAAAACATGTTAGGTGACTGAAGGATACGACTCAAGTTTTGACCTACCTGTCTATGAACCGCATGGAAGACGTCTAAAGCATTGCCAAGGTCGATGCCCTTGGTGCCTGGAAGATGCTCCTCGTCGGCTTTGAGATTCTCTTCGAACACTTGAAGCTGCACTTGAACGTTCTGCTCCTCGATGTCTCTGAAGATGATAGAAAAACAAATGTGGATAACTTCGTTCTAGTGTGTGTGTGTGTGCGTGTCATGAAATAGGTGACGTCAACTAAAGAAAAGATACCAAAATAGAGACTAGAGATATAGAGTGAAGGAAATAGAGATATAGAGTGAAGGAAATAGAGATATAGAGTGAAGGAAATAGAGATATAGAGTGAAGGAAATAGAGATATAGAGTGAAGGAAATAGAGATATAGAGTGAAGGAAATAGAGATATAGAGTGAAGGAAATAGAGATATAGAGTGAAGGAAATAGAGATATAGAGTGAAGGAAATAGAGATATAGAGTGAAGGAAATAGAGATATAGAGTGAAGGAAATAGAGATATAGAGTGAAGGAAATAGAGATTTAGAGTGAAGGAAATAGAGATTTAGAGTGAAGGAAATAGAGATATAGAGTGAAGGAAATAGAGATATAGAGTGAAGGAAATAGAGATATAGAGTGAAGGAAATAGAGATTTAGAGTGAAGGAAATAGAGATATAGAGTGAAGGAAATAGAGATATAGAGTGAAGGAAATAGAGATATAGAGTGAAGGAAATAGAGATATAGAGTGAAGGAAATAGAGATATAGAGTGAAGGAAATAGATATAGAGTGAAGGAAATAGAGACTAGAGATATAGAGTGAAGGAAATAGAGATATAGAGTGAAGGAAATAGAGATATAGAGTGAAGGAAATAGAGATTTAGAGTGAAGGAAATAGAGATATAGAGTGAAGGAAATAGAGATATAGAGTGAAGGAAATAGAGATATAGAGTGAAGGAAATAGAGATATAGAGTGAAGGAAATAGAGATATAGAGTGAAGGAAATAGAGATATAGAGTGAAGGAAATAGAGATATAGAGTGAAGGAAATAGAGACTTGGTTCAGATTGGATTACGAAACTTTTCTGTTGACATCCTGTTGTAACAGTTTTCTGTTTCGTTGCTATCTACACGCGGCAGAGAACGGTTAGAAGAAAAAAAAAAAAGTTTTAAAGAAAGACGATTCCTCCTTTATACAGCTGACCAACTTTTGTAAAAGCGATTATTTCGCTCTTAATAACAAAGGATTTTGATAAATAGACATTTTTTAACCCCCACCCCTATTACCCTCCCCTTTCCGAAAACAAACCTGGTTTGTACAAATGTTTGTAAAATGTTTGTCAAATGTTTAACGAGTTTCAGATGTTCCTTCAGAGTTGAAGATAATTTACTTCCTAGTCCAAACCTCCTGCAGGGCGACGGGAGATGGGAAAGTTTGAACCCGAGAGCCATGGATAAGTCCAACGACAGTCCAGCGCGAAAACCGCTCTACCAGGCATCGACCAAAAAATATAAAATGACCAGATCCGAAGTAAGTCGGGAGAGGGCTGGCTGTGTTGTGGCGCCCTTCCTAGCGTGTCGTAAAGTTGTCGACAGTTTCTGCATTTTGACCCTCAATGTTACTGAATAGATTTGGCGTAAACTTTATGGACTGTTGAAACAATTTTACTTCGTAGAGTTTACAAGCATAAGCTCAAGTCTTCTGGATGTTTGTCAACACATTAGAAGCTTGACTTCATAGAGATCAGTGATTATCTTGAACAGCCGAGTATTTAGTATAAGTCTCGTTTTAAAAGACATCATGAAATGTTCAACTACTATTGAATCAAACCGAGGGACTTTCATTTGTTTTTGTTGATCTCTTCAGGAGCCGTGACAGTAATAGAAACAAACATGTTGGAACGAACAGTTAATAATAAAACCAAAAACTGTCACACGAAATGTACTGCACGCCTTTGGTTGCATAGGTTTAGTCCTATATCCCACATTTCTAGATAGTATTTGCAGAGGCGTGTGTAGGGGACGCACAAACTAAATACCATAAAAAAAGCATTGGGTGAGGTTGCAGTCTGCAAAGATGTCTCATGATTCACCAAGACAAACATGGCGTCTGCTTTCACGTTGCAATTTGTGGAAAGAATAACATGGCGGTAAGTAAAGGTGAAAACTCAACAAGTTCAACACAGCTGTGTCTGCACTGGAGTGCAGCGTTAATGTTGGCACAGCAATAGGAAGATCTATCTCCTAAGTAAGATATTTGGTTCATTTCCCTCATTCCCCCCCTTTTTTTTTTCTCCCCGTATCCTTCTTGGTCAATGTGGATCTATTTGGACCATTTAGCAAGCCCAACAGTGATTCCATAACATTATATTCACCAAACGAAGCTTTTGTTAGAAGTAAATATTCACTTGCCCGAGTTGAAAGGAATCCGCAGTATGTTAAAACTTGAGATTGCTGTTTTTTTTAGCGGCACACGAAAGGGGAAAACCCATCACTAGTTTTGTGTAGTCTGTCTGTCTGTCCGTCCGATAGCATGATATTTTAGATCTTACAAAGTTCAGATAGAATGGCTACATTTTTGTTTTCCGAAAGCGAATCGTTTATTTTTTTAAAATTAAACATGCAAGCAGTTGACACATCAAAATAATAATAATAATAATAATAATAATAATAATAATAATAATAATAATAATAATAATCTTTATTGTTCGTATGGAAATTTGTCTTACAATTTGTGCATTACACCAAACAAAAAACATTATAACTATAAGAAACCAAAGTGTACATTTACACTAGACTCACTCATAATTTACATGTGACAAAGTTTATATCAGATTGTTCTTATTTAATGATTTGATTACCAGGAGAACAAAAGAGTGTTGGTGACTGTTTGTCTTTGCTATCGGTGTCTTGTATCTCTTTTGTGATGGTAAAATCACAAAATCCTGACACAAATGGTGATTCTTTATTTCGAGGATCTTGTTAGCTTTTTTATAGATGTTTGTCTCAAACAACTGCCCAAATGGGGTTTGTTTTTTGCCAATGATTTTACCAGCAGCATTTAGGATTCTATAAAGTTTATTCTTATTTTTAATGCTCAGATTGCCATACCAGGCAGTGATATTGAAACTTAAAATATTGCAGATATGAGCGATTGAGCGTGATAAAACATAGCCAAGGCCTTTTTGCTAACATTAAACGAGGACAGTTTTCTTAGTAATCGTAATCTTTGCTGCCCTTTTTTGCTGATATAATCAGTATTTGCAGTAAAATTTAGTTTATTGTCTAGGATAGTACCAATGTATTTAAAGGTTTGCACAATTTCAATAGTCTCTCCAGCTACAGAAACAATATCATGTTCCTTCTTTTCCCTACGAAAATCGATTATCATTTCTTTGGTTTTTTTTACATTTAATAATACACACCTTTTTAAATGAAAAGCGCAAGGGAAGTAAAGTTTTTATAATTGCTACTTATCGGGAGGCTCAAGTTCGAATCCGAGCAGAAATATTTTGTTTTATGATGTCATCTGTCTGTCGGTCTATCACGAAAAAAACTAGCAAATAAAAACCGAATTTTTCCTTTTGGGCAAAATAAATGTAATATAAATAACATTTCTCATAACCAATAAGAAATTGTATAGTATGTTTTCAAGTGAAACACACATTCAAATGATTATTTTAAATTGTATTACTTTAGACTTTTAAAAACAAATTCATGGCTTGAAGATTCCAGTTAATCTGGCAGGGGCCGCCTCTGAGTTTGTGTGATAACACAAACTCTCTTTATAATTTTGTTTAATCTTTTGTTAACATTTAAGGGCCATTTTAATTTCTCTGAAAGTACACAATACAACATTTGCTTATTTAGTTTTATCGATATTTTGTGTGTGTTTGAGAGAGAGTTCTGTGTTTTAAAGACAACTTTCAGAGATATCTAACTAAAACAACGGAACGCTCTTGATTAAAAACCTAGCAAGTTCATGTTTGAAATCTGACTCAATAAGAATGGCGACATTTTCTAAAACATAAATTTGAATGACTAGATTCAAACGAGTTCAACTTTTAGCATTCTTTCGTCATTTTTTGTTCTGGAAAAAAAAAGGGGGGGGGGGGAAGAAGGAAATGGAATTGTTTAATTAAACTAGAAATGATGAGGGTTGTAAATCAAGATAAAGTCCTGCCAGTATTACACCCCCCCCCCCAACACTATTACTTTCTGTGTCATTCGTGAATAGAATATAACAGGTTAGGCTATTCCAGTTTGTCACATCTACAAGTTTGGTGGGGAAAAAAAGAGGACATTTCAATGGCGCAATTCTGTGACATGAGTCAGACTGTGAGCGTCTGGCAAATAGCCACAAGACTGAGGAGGGCACCTTTTAACTGGAGGGGATAGGGCGCTTCGTTTGGGGGAGCCAGGAAAAGCAAAGTTAGCTTTTAATTACACATTTCAAGATTTGTGTAAAAAAGAGGAGATAGAGGATGAGGCAGACATGGGGGAGTAAAGTATAGAGAGGAAATGATGAAAGAGGATATTAATAAGGTGAATGAGTAATAACGAGACTGAGAGACACAAAACAAAATATACCAGAGATAGAAAAGGGAAGAGAAGAGACAGACATAAAGATATGAGAACATTGAAAGACAGAGAGAAACAAATCAAGAATGAACTAGGCCAATGGACAGCTACTAGAGTCAATAATTGGGCACACAATAGAACATTCTAGAAAGAAAGAGGGAAATTACGTACAACAATAAACAAGAAGCCCGCTGCCATCGACCGTCGTCCTGCGGGAGGTTTGGACTAGGAAGTATTTATCTTTAACTCTGAAGGTACATCCGAAACATGTAAAACATTTTACAAACATTTTTACAAGAAATGAAAGAAAGTTTAAAGTAGAGAATTAGAGAGAGAGAGAGATAGAGAGAGAGAGAGAGAGAGAGAGAGAGAGGTGGAAACAATATATTCCATGGGTACCAACTAGATGAAACAGTCAAAGTGACACTGACATAAAGAGAGACTAGATGAAACAAAGTGACACTGACATCAAGAGAGACTAGATGAAACAGTCAAAGTGACACTGACATAAAGAGAGACTAGATGAAACAAAGTGACACTGACATCAAGAGAGACTAGATGAAACAGTCAAAGTGACACTGACATAAAGAGAGACTAGATGAAACAAAGTGACACTGACATCAAGAGAGACTAGATGAAACAAAGTGACACTGACATCAAGAGAGGCTAGTTGAAACAAAGTGACACTGACATAAAGAGAGACTATTTGAAACAAAGTGACACTGACATCAAGAGAGACTAGTTGAAACAAAGTGACACTGACATCAAGAGAGACTAGTTGAAACAAAGTGACACTGACATCAAGAGAGACTAGTTGAAACAAAGTGACACTGACATCAAGAGAGACTAGTTGAAACAAAGTGACACTGACATCAAGAGAGACTAGTTGAAACAAAGTGACACTGACATCAAGAGAGACTAGTTGAAACAAAGTGACACTGACATCAAGAGAGACTAGTTGAAACAAAGTGACACTGACATCAAGAGAGACTAGTTGAAACAAAGTGACACTGACATCAAAAGAGACTAGTTGAAACAGTAGTGAACAGTAGATTGGGTGAGTTCAAATGTTCTGCAACTATTTCTAATGTCTCTCTCTTTTAATGCCCCCCAAACCATTATATCTCTCTCCACCCTCTCTCTAATTTTCCCTCCCTCCCTTTCCGTCCCTCTCCCCTCTCCCTCCTCTCTTCATCAATCTCTTGCTACCAGGACATGATTCAGGTGAAATGTGAACTATTTAGTCCAGTGATTCTCAAAAATTTCAACGTCATTATTCGGTTTCTAAAAGTACCCTTTAAGTCAATTTTATTTCCCCTTTAGCATAGGCTGTAGGATACGTTTCATGGGGTCTCTGTGATGGAGAGGCACCATTGGATCACGGAACATTCTTAGAGAAAACGGATTTTGTTTTACTGTGATTCTAAGTGAAAGGGAAAAAAAGGCGAATAAACTGAACCACTCTGAGATATTAGCTAGAATTAAACATAATTTTTTTTTTTTAATAAAGGCCTTAAAGTTTGCCGACCACACAATATCATAGTCAACATTGTTTTATGATAACAAGTGAATTTTAGGTCACCTTCGCTTATTGATCTGTTGACACTCATCGTCTGGCCTACAAGATCAGTTACTGCTCTGTTTATTAAACGCCTTACTAACTGTTCTGTCTCACTGACTGCTCTGTCTCACTAACTGCTTTTTCTACTAAACTGTCATTAAGCTGTTCTCCCAGTACCCGCAAGTTGACGTCTGAAAGTTTGACATTAAGTGTGCTACATTAATATACTAATAATAGGCCGCGGTGTGCAGATCACAAAATGATGTGTCTGTGTCCTACGTGAGACATGTTTGTGTCTGTGTCCTACGTGAGACATGTTTGTGTCTGTGTCCTACGTGAGACATGTTTGTGTATGTGTCCTACGTGAGACATGTTTGTGTCTGTGTCCTACGTGAGACATGTTTGTGTCTGTGTCCTACGTGAGACATGTTTGTGTCTATGTCCTACGTGAGACATGTTTGTGTCTGTGTCCTTCGTGAGACATGTTTGTGTCTGTGTCCATCGTGAGACATGTTTGTGTCTGTGTCCTTCGTGAGACATGTTTGTGTCTGTGTCCTTCGTGAGACATGTTTGTGTCTGTGTCCATCGTGAGACATGTTTGTGTCTGTGTTCTTAGTGAGACATGTTTGAGTCGATCTATAGAAACTGTATCACAGTCCGTGCCGTTGCACTGGTCCCCTGACGATCAGACAGATCTTTATAGGACACAACAGTGAAAGAAGTAGTAGAGGACAATAGGGAGGATATCTTGAAGTACAGGTGAAATAGGAACCGTGGACAGATAGATAGACAATGAACGCTTTAGCAGACAGGGTAGAAATATTTAGTTTTTTTTACTGTTATACGCCAATACTTTAGATAGATAGATAGATAGATAGATAGATAGATAGATAGATAGATAGATAGAAAGATAGATAGGCAGGCATAATCATTAGATAGATATATTGATAGACAGACAGATAGTTAGACAATGATTCTATAGATATATAGATAGACATACAGACAGACAGATAGATAGATAGATAGATAGATAGATAGATAGATAGATAAATAGATAGACAGACAGAAATACAGACAATGATACTATAGATATATGGATAGACAGACTGACAGACAGATAGATAGATAGATAGATAGATAGATAGATAGATAGATAGATAGATAGATAGATAGACAGATAGATAGATAGATAGATCGATAGATAGATCGATAGATAGATCGATAGATAGATCGATAGATAGATAGATAGATAGATAGATAGATAGATAGGCAGGCAGGAAGGCAGAATGATTTGATAGATAGATAGATCTACATACATGGTAAGAAAGGCAGAGTACCAAGAGGAAGACAACTGTGTCAGAACAAAATGACACAACAGTGTCCTATGTCTATAAGCCCTCACTCACTAGCCAAATCGTTCCTCCCCAATCCCCACACCAGACACCTGGAGGTTAAGTGTCAAAGTTCAAGACTGTTTTATCAACTCAACTAAGAATGTTCTAGGGAAGTCCTGATAGAGTTCACTGATTCGCCGAACCATGTTCACATGCATACATCGCACATGTCTCCTGGTGTACCTTTAGGTCTAGCTCCTTAATCTAACGAATACCAACATTGTAGAGTCATAGCCAAGTGTAATGGAGCCATGACACAGAGTCATACACATTTTTGTGGACTTCAATACATTCACTTGTTATTTAAAATTAAAATTCAACGCAGGAAATACTAAATACAATTTATGAAGACATGTTCAATCATTTAGATTTCTTTCGAAGCAATTCAGGAAATAGATGTTCAATATTTGGCTGTTTAATTTCGCTCGTTAGTTAGTTTCCTGGTGGAGTCGCTGAACGGAACGATTTTACTGCCAAATGATTGTATTTTATTTCTATTTTATTTTACCATAAAGCAGGTATTTAATATAATGGTACCAATAATAGTAAACTTTTATATTTAGTTAGTAAATAGTATAGGGTACTAAATCTTACAAGTAAAAGTATGTATATAAACATATCCTAAACATTGTTAAACACATTTAAAACAACAACATTGTAACCACTACAATTCCGGAAACATTTCAGAAGTATAATGTACGTGTGTGCATGTGTATGTGCGTTGGTGTGTATGTGGAAAAAAAAATTTAGTTTTAAAACTTAAAAATAAAAAAAAATAATAAAAATGTTTTTGTAGTTGTTAGATATGGTTGAATGTTTTATTATGTATAAGGTTTTAGTGCTAGTAGATGTACAAAAAAGCTATTCAGCTATGCAAGTCAAAGTCCCGGAAGACACACGATCCAGATGCACAGTTTAATTCAGTAAATGACTACTAGCAAGACGAGCTCACATCCCGCTACATTGCGTCATATTTCTGCTGACAAGTCAACGCCTGGCAGAAGACAGGACCTTGGGCAGAGCTGATTCATCAGCCTCCTGGTATCAGCATACATCAACATGCCACACGAGATCAATAAATCCAATCGATAGTTCTCGCCAGTAAATAACAGCCAAAGTAACACTAACGACACACATACACGACGTGACGAGAAAAACAACAGAGCGATGTAGTCACTTGAATTTCACCCACATCCCTAAGAGGCTAAACATCAGACTCTTTATCTTATACATTACATACGTTCCTTCTAAACTGATGATAATGACGTCCTACTCGTATCCACGTGTCTTAGTCATGCTTGATAATAAGAGACTCAACTAAGTTTTTGATTTTCCAGGCTGATTCAAGCAACCCGTTCCATTCTCTAATGGCACAATAGAAGAAATAGCACTTTTACGTATTTGTCAATATATCTGCAATTATAAATGAGCTATAGATATTTTCACACAGAGGCTATCTAGGAATATGCAACTTGTACAGATGCTTCATACCCAAAGTCACGTCAGTTATATCAACATTGAGGAAACTTATTGAGAAAGGTCCACCAAACAAGACACCGCATTCAACAGAATTGAGATATTATACTATAAGACATTATTCCTACCACATAGTTATTAAAACCATCATCAGAGCTTGCATTACGTAAGAACGCAATTGGACATAGCATACAGTGTTCAGCAGTAGTCTAAAACATTACTACCACAAACTAGATATGCTATGATCGTTTAGCTATAGTCTGGGCTATGACTCGCTTCACCAGGTACCTCTTCATGACAACCTTCACGCTTCGTACGTACACAACACGCTCCATTAGTACTTTTGACTATAAGAGGAATACAACCAAATCGCTGAGAGTAACAAAGATCGAGAGGCTCCTTGGATATTTCGGCAATTAGAAATGATCTGTAGATTTAGATTTTTTTTACAGGAAGTAAATATAATAGATATATAAACAACTGTATAACTGAATGTAATGTCATTATTTTCGAAGTAATAGAAAATACAATAACAATGTTGGTCGCCTACATACGTTGAACGACTATGGTTCATCTCATCAAGCAGTTTTTCAATTTACTGTATAGAGAGACATTCTTGTCCACAAACAACGCAACTAAAGGTGGTAGATACTTGAGAGGCAGAGAAGCTGTATGTGCTACATTGTAAGGGATTAACTGTAGCAAGAAAAATGGTGAGCGCTACAATAGGAAGGTCCGAAATCTCAGAGAATGACCACTACTATGGAGAATGAGACTTTGAGGAATAAACTTACTATAGTATAATGTATGTTTAGCTAGACCAAACTGTCTCTGACTTAGTAAAGGATGCGGCTAGACCCGTACAAACTGTCATGTGTCACGTGTAGTTTGACACCAGCTGTTTTCTTTGCTATTATACGTTGTGACATCATAGAGAGTTGAAACTGTTTGGAAACAATATAACTATGAAGACGACACACATACACATATATGTAGTGTCAACATGGCTCATTAAAGTGATATTTACTTTTTTACACTGAGTAGGCCTTAACACACTGAGTAGGCCTTGACACACTGAGCAGGCCTTGACACACTGAGTAGGCCTTGACACACTGTGTAGGCCTTGACACACTGAGTAGGCCTTGACACACTGTGTAGGCCTTAACACACTGAGTAGGCCTTGACACACTGTGTAGGCCTTAACACACTGTGTAGGCCTTAACACACTGAGTAGGCAGATCGATGAAGTAAATCAAACCCTGAAACCATGAAACATGATTGAACTTACCTCATAGATAATCCGTCGAAGGTTATAAAACTGACCATTGTGTTCTATATCAAACATAGTTTAGTGATTCCCCAAGACATACGTTAAAACACCATCACCTCTCTCTCTCTCTCTCTCTCTCTCTCTCTCTCTCTCTCTCTCTCTCTCTCTCTCTCTCTCTCTCGTAATAAAGTTAGATCTAACAAAACACAAGCTGACGGACGTTCTTCTACTGACTCAACGGGGAGGGTCGTTAGAAATTACCATGATTTACAGAACAATTACATTGTAAATGAAACAAAACACACACACACAAACACGCCCCAACACACGAGCACAAATATGCCCGAAACACACACCGAAGATTGTGGAAAAATAAATTATAGATTTTGTTTTAAAATTGAACTACCACGTGATGAATACCTCATCATGCATAGTGTATAAACATCAGTTATGACCCCCGCCCCCATCATGCATAGTGTATAAACATCAGTTATGACCCCCCCATCATGCATATTGTATAAACATCAGTTATGACCCCCCCCCATCATGCATATTGTATAAACATCAGTTATGACCCCCCCCATCATGCATAGTGTATAAACATCAGTTATGACCCCCCCATCATGCATAGTGTATAAACATCAGTTATGACCCCCCCCCCATCATGCATAGTGTATAAACATCAGTTATGACCCCCCCCCCCCATCATGCATAGTGTATAAACATCAGTTATGACCCCCCCCCCAATCATGCATATTGCATAAACATCAGTTATGACCCCCCCTCCATACACACACACACGTATACAAATACAGCCTTTTCTCGGAGACTCGAAAATAAGAGAAAAACGCTTTAGGTCAAAGCAAAGGCCAAAAGTTCACAGTCATTTCAAAAGAGACCAACGTAAGTCAATAGTTCCTAGTAGTTAGCAATCAATATACATTCCAAGAGAACTTTTAGAACACAAGTTTTAAACAGTTCACAAAAAGTGCTAGTATTTAGGCAGTCATTTTACTAAGTAACCACTTTTAATGTGTAGCCAATTTTAATATGTAGTTAAATTATACACTAGCTAACTAGAAATCGACAGCGATTTATCTAAGATAATTATTTAGTAAAATTATTACATAATATAACCACTACCTTAAACTTTGGAAACTCCAAAGCTATAATGGGCATATGAAAAAAAAACAGATTGATGGCAAAGCAATATATTGCTTTATTATGCAGCTCATTTGAATTTCAACGTTGAAAGAAGGAAAATATTGGACTAGATATGATGACGTGTTATCAGCTATTTATAGATAGTTATACTGTTCTAGGTTCTTTTAAGCGGACCCCTAGAACTTTTAAGCTCAAAATCACAATTTTGACTGTTGCAATTCTCTTCGTAATAGTCCTATTAGTTAGTCTTAAGACTTGGAACTAAGTAAACTTGTCGGTCTACAAATCTTCTGTCTTCATCTCGCAAGTGCAATGAACGCGTTCTTTAGGCATCTCAACGAGGGTTCTGTTTTGTTTCACTTTAGACATCTCAACGAGGGTTCTGTTTTGTTTCACTTTAGACATCTCAACGAGGGTTCTGTTTTGTTTCACTTTAGGCATCTCAACGAGGGTTCTGTTTTGTTTCTCAGTGGGCCTAAACGTCATCTCTCACGACCGTTTCCACCCGAAAGCCACTTTGAGGCTGAGAAGCAAGATCGGGATATCGCTGTTCTCAAACTTAGCTCTGATGAACAAGAAAACACAACAGGAAAGGGAGTGATTTAAAATACACAAATAAATAAGTCAATAATTTAGGTTTAAATCCGTTGAGTCAATAGAAGTAGAAGTTTCTAAAGTACACTGAGAGAGAAGATCTCGATACTTTTTTTTTTGCAGTCAAATTGTTGGATACACTGAATGAGCTCATCTTTCAACTACTAGGACGGGTGCAGGATTCAACTTGCCTTTCAAAACAATGTCCAGATCAGGAACTTATAGTTTTCTTGTCTGTTTAGACAAATTACTTGCCGTCTCGACCACACATTTTGGTTGGACAGCGAGTCAGCGACGTCAGAAGATAAATGTTGTCAACATGGGTATTAAGTCTGCGCGTGGTATACTTTGTTAAGTTAATGGTCACACACACACACACACACGTCTAATGCTGCAAGGAGTGATGTGGTCACTGTTACGTCAGACTTAAAGCTTACAAAACCAGTTTCACTTCCAGGTCTGATCTGATTAACGTTTCGACTCTGTGACGTCTAGCCGGTTCAAATGAGTGAATCTTGATAGCTACTCAGATCGTTTCTAAACTCATGTTTTTGTCCTACGAGTGATAACATTATCTTTCTATCTAACGGAGGAGTGGGGGGAGCTAGGCTAACTGATGGGTCCATAGAGACAACGTGGAGGAAGTGGATAGATTCAGGTGAACACCGGTGATAGGAGTCGTGCACACAGATATACACTAATAGATGGGACAAGTAGATTGAATGTATTTTTAATAGAGATAAATTTTTTTGAGGAAGAGCTATTTATAGATTGATAGAAAGATAAACTGACTCACATATAGGAACATAGTGAACTACAAAGAGACAAAAAGTTACATTGGTAGAGTCATGTATGTGGACGGATTGGACAGAAAGACACACACACATAAATACATGTTATCTATCTATCTATCTATCGATCTATCTATCTCTTTCTCTCTCTCTCTCTCTGTCTCTCTCTCTCTATATATATATATATAGATAGAGAGAGAGAGAGAGAGAGATAAATATATATATATATATATATATATATAAATATATATATATAGATAGATAGATTTATATAGATATACATAAACAGATATATATATAGATATAGATAGATAAGTATGTATAAGATAGATATACATAATTAGATATATATAGATATAGATAGATAGATAAATAAATATATATATATATATATATATATATATATATATATATATATGTACTTAGATAGATAGATAGATAGATAGATAGATAGATAGATAGATAGATTTCAGCAGTTTTCTAATTGATGCACGTGACACTTTCTATTTTTCTTACCACTTGTTTTGAATGTTCTTTACAGACACTAATCCAACTGCAGGGAATGTTTTAATCCAAGACAGGGCCAAATGTAATCCGTTAGGAAGAAAAATGTAATCCTACAGTAAGAAGTTCACAGAAACACGAGTAAGATTCTCTCCCTTAGCAGCAGTTAGTATCAAGCGTGTAATGGACTTAAGTCGTGTGGTGAACAGAGGTGATATGATTTGAGTTCAAAGTTGAAACTGTCATGGACATGAAGTACATAGACCAATAAACCGATGGAACTCTCTACAAAGAATATTTACAGCTTTAGAAAGTGTATGAAAGTTGGACGAAAGATAAAGAAGGAACTACAATAATAGCCGTCTGTGCTATGGTACATTTACATTGGAATGTAGATGGTTACAAAATGCACCAAATCAACGAATTGATCTAATGGCAATTTTAAAAAAAAATATTCTAGCGGAAACTTTTGCTATCAATGTATTGCAGAGATTTGACAATTTAAATATCATTTTCATTTTCTATATTCTTATGATCAAAATCTGTCATTGTTTAAAAACAAGTTTAAAAACAAATGTGTGAAATGGCCAATATTTTGCCAAAAAGGGCAACTAAAAGATACACAGAGAAAAGTTATGCCCCTTGGCAGAGACTTTTTACTTGCTGGTTTGTAGAAATGACTTGGTCGCATAGAACAAGTCTAGATCTTACGTGTCCTGACCAGAGAGTTTAGTCTAGAGTTTATCACAACATTAAATATGAACAGGTAGAACCTGTCTAGGAACAAGCTATTACTCTTATAGGAACACATTTAAAGTGTTTTTTTTTTATTATGTTATAGTCTTAGTTCCGTCTTAATACTAGTATCCATTTTGTGAGCGCTCCTATAGTATACTATTTACGGTATCCATACCGATACCGATTCTAGATCTATATAGGTCAGTTACTACATCTATATTGGTCAGTTACTTAACTTAGTAGGCCTATTAGTCAATACAACATATGTTACTATACTATTATTCTTGTTTATAACAGATTTTGTATTCCAGTGACAAAACAAATATTTTAAAAAATTATTTTTAAAAGCAGAAAAAAAAATTCATCGAAATTTATAAAAACCAAATTATATTTTTTTTAAATACTGCAAATTTTTTCAATTTTTATTCCATAGGATAAAAATATCCAACAAAATAATAAAAAAGAAGAAGTCGTACTAACGAAATAATCCAACACAGGTGTCTATACAACAACAACAGAATTCAACAAGTCAAGATTCCAATGTAATGCAAGAATAAACTGGAAACATAGAACAAGAACAGCAGAAGTGGAGAGAAACACACACACCACTCCAGACAGATCCACATAAATGAATTGGTTGAAGGTACTCTTTAGCAAGACACCGACCATGAGTCATGTTACCTGTGTCTCTCCCCTCTCCACACTTACCCCTTAACACCCTCCCCCTCTTTCCGTAAACCCCCCCCTCTCTTTAAGCAGTGTATGTATATATCTGTATTATGGAGCGTTGCATTGAAGAACATTCAGGTCAGCGTTAACGCGACAGAAGAGAGAGGTGAAGAGAGACCGAGGGAGGAGGGAGGGGGTGTTGAAGAGGCCAATTTTTTTAAAACTTGTCCTTAACGTCACCTGTAGGAGTTAATTTCATTAAGGTAGACCTGTTGGTCTTTTGTTTGAAATCGGGAAAGCCTTCCAACAATCTCCAACACACGACTATGATTTACTCCCATCACCAAACAGTTTGAGAGTTTAGTGAAGTACCTAATCGAACAAATTAAAACGTTTCTGCCACCAAAGATCTACGCGGATGTCCGGAGAACAATACAACGACTAAATACCTTTATTTTTACTAAATGTATGTTATGGACTCATTGCAATGGATTGGACTCAAAGGAGAAGGATAAATGAATCTAAACCAGTACTGTCATCGTAGTAGCCAAGTGCTCTACCTCTCAGGCCATACCACTTATCAAGAAAGAGAGATGCTACGAAGTTTAAAAAATTTTCACATTTACAAGAGAGTACGAAACAAACATTAGATTTTAATAGAATGTTGTTCAAAGTCTGAATGTTCTACAGTTGGAGCCCGCCATTTTGATTCATGTCGTCAATTGAAAGGAACATCTAGACCTACACTCCATTTGCGTCATAGCCAAACTGATACAAATGGGGAATTTTGTTTACCGACTCTCTGCGACACATCGAGCTAGTTAACAGTGCTACATTACATCTGTCAGAGATGGATAGTTTTATTGGGTGTAACTTCCAGCTAAAGGTCACGTGGCGACATACGTGGGAGATTCTAAATAATTTCAGAACTTAAAAATATGACTAGTGAATCGAGTTATCTCCTTTGTGACTGGGACATTTTTTTTTTATCTGGCCCACATTTTAATTTCAAAGTTTTGAAAGTTGCCATAACCTGTTATTCCCCAAATAAACGAATTTATTCTATAAATAGACTTCAAAAAAGATCTTCACTGAATGATTTCATTGGTCTCTTAGGAAGTCAACACAAACTTTTTTTTTGGTTTTTTGGTTTTTTGGTTTTAGGAAAGAAAATAAGAAAAAATAAATGTTGGAATAGAAAATCTGAAGTTTCAATTCTAATGGATTTACATTTGATATAAGAGAAATGAAATATAATATACAGACATTCTTTTTCCAGTAACTTAAGAGCTGAAAGAGCTGAATTGTACTGAATGTCTGAGAAAGAAAGACAATAACATTGGCTCAGTTTTAGTGTCAGAATTGATTTGAAATTTTCTTTCGGTTTTCTAACCAAAGCACTGAGATATTGACTTGGTTCTATAAACAAAGTACTGGGATATTCATTTGGTTCTCCAAAAAAAGTACTGAGATATTCATTTGGTTCTCCAAAAAAAGTACTGAGATATTCATTTGGTTCTCCAAAAAAAGTACTGAGATATTCACTTGGTTCTCCAAAAAAAGTACTGAGATATTCACTTGGTTCTCCAAAAAAAGTACTGAGATATTCATTTGGTTCTCCAAAAAAAGTACTGAGATATTCACTTGGTTCTCCAAAAAAAGTACTGAGATATTCATTTGGTTCTCCAAAAAAAGTACTGAGATATTCACTTGCTTCTATAAACAAAGTATTGAGATATTCACTTGTTTTCAGATGTGTATTTGTGTGTTTGTTTTGAAAAGGTTATTACAAACTCACTTTGTCTGTCTGTCTGTCTGTCTGTCATCTTGTTGGCCTACACGTTATTTCTCCCATTTCCATTGTCGGATCAAGTTGAAATTTTCCACAATATATTGATTGCCCTTAACAAAATGAATCAATCGAAAATGGACTAATTATTTTGTCAATTAGTCATAATTTATTAATTTCGTTATATATAAAGATAGTATAAGCTAAGAAAAAATTAAGCCTTGTGTAGAGAAATATGTGGTCGCTTAAAATTTGAAACTAACAATAGATAACTATAAAACCTTCTATTTTGATAAGCCATTGGCTGGTTCAGTGGCTAGTGTGTTGGCTTGAGGATGCTTGAGCCATCATTTAAGCCGAACATTTAATACCTGATGACAAAATAGCCAAACTGCAACGTATACAGAATAACGCCGAACGAATAGTACTTAGAAAAACAAGACAAGATTCTCTTACTACGCTCTCCACACTTTGTCATCAGTGTTTATATAACAATGAGATGCCCTTGTACCTTAGAGAACTGGTTACTCCGTATGTCCCCCAGATAGCCCTGCGCTCAATGGACTCAACGCTTTTAGTGGTGCCACGTTTCTCCCTCAAAAGCTACGGTCTGCGGGCTTTTTCAGTGCACTCCCCATCGATCTCAGATAGATTAGTTTTTGATTTCTATTGTCGTTTTTATGTTTGTAATGTTATGACAGCGCCTTGAGCCTACATTTTGTTTGTTAACAGCGCCTTGAGCCTACATTTTGTTTGTTAACAGCGCCTTGAGCCTACATTTTGTTTGTTAACAGCGCCTTGAGCCTACATTTTGTTTGTTAACAGCGCCTTGAGCCTACATTTTGTTTGTTAACAGCGCTTTAGAAATACAATTATTATTATTATTAACAACCTCCTGTTTTTTAATTGCTTTAAAACTCCACGGAAACTTTCTTCCAGATACACCTCTCCCCCCCCCCCCCCCCAAAAAAAAAAAAAAATGGCCCAGACAAGTGAACGAACCATAGAGCATTTAGCAAGCTAAGATTATGGATTTGTGCTAGCTCAAAGACAATTGCTAAAAATCATTTCCCATTGCGCAAATTTATTATTGTTTGTCTAAATCTTTTACAAATTATTTACATAATTAATTCAAATCCATTGATACAAGTACACTTAGGGAATGTAAACTTTGTTTATTTTTAAAGTATTTTTTAAAAATATTTTACTAGTTTCTTGAACAGACTTCATAAAGGGAATATTGAGAAATACATGTACAAGTTTTCTATGTGAAGTGCGCGTGTGTTAGCGGCCTTGGAATGTTTTTGATTTGAGTTGTCTCCCTCCCCACCAGCACCGGAGACTACAATTTGACAACGCTTGGATCTTATCGATGTAGTAACACCTTCTGTGCTCAACTGATCTGAGCGCTCAGCTATCTGATAGTTACTGTGGACCACTTGATGGTTTAAGGCTGCCTAATACTGTGATCGGCATCACCTAATCACTCAACCGACTCAGCCTCGCTTCTCCCTCCTTTTACCTGGTCGTGCGCCCCCCCCTCCTCTCATTTAGCAGTAGCATGTATTACTAAAAGTCCTAGAGCTAAATGTATGAGAGGTTGTATTCTTCTCCTTTGATTTAATCTAGTAGGTCATCTTGAGGGCAGGGGTGCTGTCATAGTCATGTACATATAGTATGGGTATAATTATATGTATGGGTTAATATTTGACTGTTCGTATATATTAATAAGTGTATGTGTATGTTAAAGTGTATATATATTTATATTAACAGTGCTTTTTTGTGACGGTACGCACCGGTAAGCCGTACCGGCACCTTTCTAATGTGGGAAAAAAATTATTACTAATCTTGTATTTTAACATTATTATTAATTTATAAGTAGTTAAAAGTTAGGCAATCCTTCACCAAGTACACACATATATTAGCCGGATATAACCCGAGTGCCTTAGGGTAATACTGATGTAGTACATTGGATTTAGATCTATGTCAAACATGGCGAATGTTCGATTTAAATGTTCCCTTTAAAGTGTTTAATTTTGACACGAAAATAAAAGTCAAGTGTGAAACGTTTAGACCGCGACATATTCATAGCGAATAGAAAATACTGTGAGCATGGGTTTACCCGTTTAGACCGCGACATATTCATAGCGAATAGAAAATACTGTGAGCATGGGTTTACCCGTTTAGACCGCGACATATTCATAGCGAATAGAAAATACTGTGAGCATGGGTTTACCCGTTTAGACCGCGACATATTCATAGCGAATAGAAAATACTGTGAGCATGGGTTTACCCGTTTAGACCGCGACATATTCATAGCGAATAGAAAATACTGTGAGCATGGGCTTACCCGCTTTGTTAACAATTTTGTGCTTGAATAAAGACGAGTTTTTTTTTGCAAGACCTTCCGTTTGGTGGTGAGGGGGGGGGGCATTAAACGTACACAGTGGTCTGCGCCATGACCTAAAGAACATTTATGATAACTTTCATTAAGATTTGTCAAAATGTTTTATTTTCCATGGGGGACATATATACATACATACATGCATACATGCATACATACATACATACATACATACATACATACATACATACATACATACATGCATACATGCATACATACATACATAAATACATACATACATACATACATACATACATACATACATACATACATACATACATACATTCACTTATATATATTAGATATGCGTAAATATGAATGTTTGTATGTGTATGCTGATAATTGAATGTTTGACGCGTGTTTGTTATGCATGAATATTTACATTTGCTAGAGGAGCGTACATCTGAATCAAGTGTGTGCGGGGCGGCACTGGTTGAAGCACGTTGGTAAGTACGTCTGGGGTAGAACAGCTTTAACGTGTCAGATGTCAAGACATAAGGCTATAGTTATGGAACGGGGTTGGTAAGTAAGTCTGGGGTAGAACAGCTTTAACGTGTCAGATGTCAAGACATAAGGCTATAGTTAAGGAACGGGGTTGGTAAGTAAGTCTGGGGTAGAACAGCTTTAACGAGTCAGATGTCAAGACATAAGGCTATAGTTATGGAACGGGGTTGGTAAGTAAGTCTGGGGTAGAACAGCTTTAACGAGTCAGATGTCAAGACATAAGGCTATAGTTAAGGAACGGGGTTGGTAAGTAAGTCTGGGGTAGAACAGCTTTAACGAGTCAGATGTCAAGACATAAGGCTATAGTTATGGAACGGGGTTGGTAAGTAAGTCTGGGGTAGAACAGCTTTAACGAGTCAGATGTCAAGACATAAGGCTATAGTTATGGAACGGGGTTGGTAAGTAAGTCTGGGGTAGAACAGCTTTAACGAGTCAGATGTCAAGACATAAGGCTATAGTTATGGAACGGGGTTGGTAAGTAAGTCTGGGGTAGAACAGCTTTAACGAGTCAGATGTCAAGACATAAGGCTATAGTTAAGGAACGAGGTTGGTAAGTAAGTCTGGGGTAGAACAGCTTTAACGAGTCAGATGTCAAGACATAAGGCTATAGTTAAGGAACGAGGTTGGTAAGTACGTCTGGGGTAGAACAGCTTTAACGAGTCAGATGTCAAGACATAAGGCTATAGTTAAGGAACGAGGTTGGTAAGTAAGTCTGGGGTAGAACAGCTTTAACGTGTCAGATGTCAAGACATAAGGCTATAGTTAAGGAACGGGGTTGGTAAGTACGTCTGGTGTATCTGGGCATTGTATTTGGCGCTTATTGACTTGCACAAAAACTTTCAGGATCTATTTTAGATTGGGGTATGTCTTAATGAGCTCAATAGTCAATACGTCACTTATTGTCAAAATGAGGCTAGGGTGAGAAAAAAAATTCATTTTTATACCACACAAAATTAAAGTAAATTGTATAAGATCGTCAATGGCTAATGAAATAAATTATACAGATGTTAAATTGAGACACTAATGATCTTACCATTTTATCTTATCAAAATCATTCTGACGTCACCTTATTACTGGAAAGAAAATATCCCATGATTTGAACAAAGTACCGGAGAATCATCTCCCCTGTTAGCGTTTCGAAACAATTTCATTCCAACTTTCCATCACATTAATTTGGACAGCTTAGCCAAAGTTTTCGACCACTTCCGTGTCAACGTGACATAAGGGTCAATACCGTGACGAGAAACCATCAATCGCGGTTCAAAGACCCTGACGCAGTCTTAACTAGAAACTCGCTGGCAGGCTAACAGAAAATCGTTATTTTATGATTCAGAAGATTAGAAATTTCCAGAATAGATCTCCCCCCCCCCCCCCACCCTTACTGTTTTGTCCTGTTTTTTTACTGAGGTTGATTTTTTTGTCAAGTCAGAGTTTCTTTAGAAGTTTTAAAAAATAAAGAATACAACTTAGGATTTTTCAATTTCATTAAAAAAAAACACTTTTAAAACCTAAAAAAAAAAAAAACTAGAAAAACTCTACTAAACGCTAAGTTTTTAGGACTACTGTATGATGACAGAAGACTGTAATGTGCAAAGATGTATATCAAACAGAACACTCGTCAAGTTCCAGTGACTTGATATGAGACTTTTTTCGTTAAAAATAACAAAAAGAGAGACATTTGTGTCTACTTTCTAGAAATGTTATTCGTGTGTGTCTGGTTCAAGTGAAAAGTTTCATCGATTTGTTTCGAAACGATCTCAGTGTTCCACGTCAACCTGCATGTCACCACACTGACCACATCCAAGGTAACATTCTCTGGTGTGAGATGTGCTCCTGACATGGATAGACGAAGTCAGCTGTCTGAAAACATCCACAATGACCAAGTCAGCTGTCTCTCAAAACTACCGTAATGACCAAGTCAGCTGTCTCACAAAACATTCACAATGACCAAGTCAGCTGTCTCACAAAACTTCCGTAAAGACCAAGTCAGATGTCTCACATAACTTCTGTAATAACCAAGTCAGCTGTCTCACAAAACTTCCGTAATGACCAAGTCAGCTGTCTCACAAAACTTCCGTAATGACCAAGTCAGCTGTCTCACAAAACATTCACAATGACCAAGTCAGCTGTCTCAAAAAACTTCCGTAATGACCAAGTCAGCTGTCTCACAAAACGTCCGTAATGACCAAGTCAGATGTCTCACAAAACTTCCGTAATGACCAAGTCAGCTGTCTCTCAAAACATTCACAATGACCAAGTCAGCTGTCTCTCAAAACATTCACAATGACCAAGCCAGCTGTCTCTCAAAACATTCACAATGACCAAGACAGCTGTCTCTCAAAACTTCCGTAATGACCAAGTCAGCTGTCTCAAAACATCCGCAAAAACCAAGTTAGCTGTCTCACAAAACTTCCATAATGACCACGAGTCAGTAACAACGTCAGACATTTCAATTTTAACTTTTCAAAGGTTCCAATTTTTCCCGTTTGTAAATAAAAATAGTAATTTATGTTTTGCTCTAATCCAGTATTGCCCCACCAAATGACCTTAATGCCTTACTTTTCTTTGCCTACAAATGAGGCAACCAAGCAATGACAATAATATCCGAGACTTACAAATGAATCTAAGCCAATTGCACTTTTAAATGTGACATCTAGCTCAGACTTCGGACATCTGTAAATACACACACGCCTCGTCACGTGATGTGAATTTAAACCAAAAAAATGCGATGCATAATAAAGTTGGATGAATGGAAACTTAGCATAAATATATTTTTAAAGAAATGTTAAAATATTTTTTCAACAAGCATACAGATATAAATAGCAATTAGCATAAAGCATCTTTTAATAATCTCTCTTTCTCACTGTCTTTCCCTCTCTGTTTCTTCTCTCATATGTATATATAGGAGAACATTAGTACAAACTTACACATGAATTATGCAATGTTATCTATTTATATAAGAAGATGGAATGTTGATATTTAATACTATTATTAGGTATTAACTTTATAGAGAACTAATGATAAATTCATAACATTATCACACATTCATGTATTCTATAAAAAGAACAACACCCCCACCCACACCCACCTTCCAAACAGTGGGTGGACCACGTAACGAAGTTTATCTACCAACTTGATTAATGGGACACAACTCTTAGCAAGGAAGGAGGTGGACAATACAATCCAACCATTTATTAACAGGGCGATTCTTCTCTTTACTTCTAATTAGCGGGGTAATTATTTGTAAGCAAAGGTCAGGAAGACTGGAATACATTAGATGACACGATTTCATAATTAACTTTCTAAGTCTATGGCGAGCTAAATTTAGCATCTGAGTCAGAGGATGTCATGGAGGCGTTAGTAGAAGGACTTTGGTTGTTTGCACGGAAGCTTGGGTACACTCCGCCTGGAGATGATGACGTTACACTCGATGTCAAGACGATTTAAGTCTTGTTTCATGTGTAACATTCAGGTGCTTATGTCAATCACTCGACACAACTTTCTATGACGAAATCACTGGTAGGGTGACCATAGAGAGTTAAAACAATGGTGGCGTGTCAAAGAGTTAAATCATTGGTGGATCAAATTGAGCTAATTCATTGGAGGATTGTTAAAAAGTTAAATCACTGGTGGATTGTCAAAGAGTTAAAACAATGGTGGATTGTTAAAGAGTTACATCATTAGTGGATTGTCGAAGAGTCAAATCATTGGTGGATTGTAAAAGATTTGATCACTGGTGGATTAAATAGAGCTAAATCAATGGTGGATTTTCGAAGAGTTAAATCATTGAAGGATTGTCAAAGAGTTGAATCATTGGTGGATTAAAAAAAGTTAAATCAAGGATGGATTGTCAAATCAATGACGGATTGTCTAATCAATGAAGGATTGTTATATCAATGGTGGATTGTCAAAGAGTCAAATCAATGGTGGATTATCAAAGATCTTGGTGATAAAGACGAAGCGTCTGCAGTGACTCGACTACTTCTATGTATCTAAATAAAATATGTTTCCTTTTAATTAAACGTTTGTAGATATGTTTTCTCACCATTAGTGACACTTGAAGTCCAATCAATGCCCTTGAACTCAAGACCTACAAGTTTTGGAAGTCCAATCAATGCCCTTGAACTCAAGACCTACAAGTTTTGGAAGTCCAATCAATGCCCTTGAACTCAAGACCTACAAGTTTTGGAAGTCCAATCCATGCCCTTGAACTCAAGACCTACAAGTTTTGGAAGTCCAATCATGCCCTTGAACTCAAGACCTACACGTTTTGGAAGTCCACTCAGAACCTAACCCTGGTAACCCCTAAACTTGTCACTTTGATTTCATCTCTAAATTATTCTTAGTCACCGGATCCTTCATTAAACCACCATTCATATTGATGATGGTTCTAACGATTTCTGTAAATAGATTTGTATGACAAGTCAACATCCCCTTGACCCCCCCCCCCTCCATTTAAATTCCATGAAAACTGTTACCGCTGTGAAAAGTAATCGTCCTTAAATCTGAAGCCTCGCTTCTGACACCAGGCCTGCAAACCTGACAAGGAAGCTACGGGATTGATGTCACAAGTGACCAAACTATTTCTATACGACAGTCGGCTGACATTCAAATGTCCATAAGAGACACCAACTTACTTTCAGCTATCTTGTGCCTAGACCAGCAAGGGGGGGGGGGGGGAAACAGAAACAGTTTTTAAAGGAAAACTACTTTTAAAGAGAAAAATAATAATAACGATAATAACTAATTGAAACAGGTTTGGGCTAGGTGCTTCTCCTCTTACGTCAGAGATCGGATCCCCCCGCCCCCCCCCCCCCCATCAACGTAAATGTGTGTCTGAGCCTGTCTGTCAGCACGTCTGTCTGTCTGCACGTAATTTAAAAAGAAAACCTTGTCATCGCTAGAGTTAAGCTCTACTGTCAGAAAACAAGATGTCTGACCCCTGTGGAGTCTTTCTAAGAGTGAAAACACCTTATCTGGGGACTGACTTGATGTATGTGTGTGTGTTTGTTCATACGAGTGCGAGTGTGTTTATGGTAGTGCGGGCTAGAGAAAGAAAGAAAGAAGGAGATGATGCTGTAGGAGATAGAGAGAAGGAAGGAGACGAAGGGAGGGTGAACGAACAAAGTTTCGACCCAAGAAAAAAACTGTCAAAAGTTTGTATGTTTGTGACGTTGCTCGTATCGGCGCAACATCGTTATAGCCTCAATGTTTGCTGACATCACTAATGACTCGTTATCACGTGACAGTAAGGATGCCGTACAGGAGAGTTTAGCTGCTAGAACGACGAAGTGTTGACTTGAGGACAGTACTAAGCTAAGAGTAGGTATAAAAAAAGTAGAGCTGAAATGTAATGAAAGGGCGTCGATGAGAATGTATCTACATTGCATGATATGTCCAAATACTGATAACACAAGTTCTTGATTTAGCATCGTACAAACATGGCAACATAGGAGATTACAGGTAACAAAAATAACCCGATGTTTGTTTTGTGCAGAGCATATACAGGGACAGGAGGAGAAAACTTGGAAGTGTACAGACAGCAATACAATAGAAATAATACAAATAATAATAATTATTTAATAAAAATAGAAATGGAAAAACAAAGAAAACGAGGGAACCTAGGCTTGGAGATTAAGCGTTTATGGAAGTTATCTAGAATAACAATATACCTCATTGTGATATCAACCAAGGGGATAATAGAAACTGACTTCGCATATACCTTCGAGGCCCGTAAAATTATCAGGAACATTCTCGTTGCCTGTAAGAGGGTGGTACTACTGCAGACCGTTAAGATCGTCTAAGAGATGAGCCGAAGGCTCTTCGAGCTCTAAGTTTGAAAAAAAACCTGTTTGAGCATCGAACAGTAAAAAAAACCTTGCGTGAACCACAGTTCTTTCTGGAAGAGATCTAAGTCAATGCCTATGTAAAGCATTGCTATTTCCGACATAACTGGTCTCCGTACGCATGGGCTAGACATGGCCAATGGACCGAGTTTACCGGGAGCCTCCGCCATTTTCCTATGCTATACCAAGCTAACCATGGAGGAACTCGCCATTAATGTAACGGTCCCTTGAGGAACGGCGCAGGATTATCGACAGGGTCGTGAGAGCTCTCTTTCAACTCCATCCGTGCTCTCTTGGACACTCCCATGGGAGTTTTGTTTTGCCATTCATTTAGGCTAGTTACCCCCTCAAGTAACCGTATCCACACGGGCGCCACTTTGAGGCAGAATAGTATGATCGTGCTACCGCAGACCTGCCACATCACCAGAAAATTCACCAGTGGAAACTATTAAAGGGACTACATTGAATTTTTTTTCTCTTTAACAAAACTCACCCTGGCAGCGCCAGAAAATGAATACTCGTTCGTTTCTAACATAATAATATTTATTATATATAAAAAATATGTTTTGCGATTTGTGCATTAGGCAATTACACACACAACAAACAAAAACAAAAGCCCAACACCATTGTAACAATAGAAAGAACTTAACGTTCACCCCAGTTTCTCTCTAACGTAACATATGCAATGTTGATTCTATCAGACAGTGGCATTGTACTGAATGTTTCTGGTGTATGTCCTATCTACAGGTTAGCATAAGAGAATGTGAAAAATAATAGGAGAAATGGATAAAATGAGAGAGACAGAGAGAGGTAAATAATAGCAGAGATTAGAGAAGAAAAAAAAAGGAGAAAGAACAGAGAGATAACAGAAGTGAGAGAAGAGAAGAAGAGAGAGGTGAAAAGGAAAAGAGAGAGAGAGACGAGAAGCGAAAAAAAAAGAAGAAGAAAAAGAATAAAAGAGGGAAAGAAAAGAGCGAGAAAAAAAGAAAAGAGGAATAGAGAGAAATGATAAAGGGGAGTAGAAAGAGAGAAAAGAGAAACTAGAGAGAAAAGAGAAACTAGAGAGAAAAGAGAAACTAGAGAGAAAAGAGAAACTAGAGAGAAAAGAGAAACTAGAGAGAAAAGAGAAACTAGAGAGAAAAGAGAAACTAGAGAGAAAAGAGAAACTAGAGAGAGAAGAGAAACTAGAGAGAAAAGAGAAACTAGAGAGAAAAGAGAAACTAGAGAGAAAAGAGAAAAAAGCAAATAACGTGGAGTACGACAAATGGAAATATGAATAGAGATAAAAAGAGAGAGAGAGAACGAAAAAGAAAGAGAGAGTATGACAAAGTGACAAAAAAGGAGAAAACAAGAGCGGTAAGAACATGTATAAGTGATAAGTAGACCTCCTCAAAATTGCTCTTGGTAAGTCAATATGTACCAGCTTATCATAAATCAATAATATGTTGGATTCATTTATTAATATTAGTGTCAACATATTGTCTGGCTAGCTGCTAGATGACGTCGTCAGGAAATTCTCGAGGCTAAACTGAAGTTGATACTTTCATTGCTACAACAGACTATTTAATATGTACAGTTTCACTGCTACAACAGACTATTTAATATGTACAGTTTCACTGCTACAACAGACTATTTAATATGTACAGTTTCACTGCTACAACAGACTATTTAATATGTACAGTTTCACTGCTACAACAGACTATTTAATATGTACAGTTTCACTGCTACAACAGACTATTTAATATGTACAGTTTCACTGCTACAACAGACTATTTAATATGTACAGTTTCATTACTACAACAGAGTTTATCGTATACATTTTTCATTGCGATAGAAGGGATGAACCATTGCTTGCTCTAATTTTAAAAAAACAAGTAAGAAACTTTTCCTTCTAAGACCTTGCTGTCCACGAGTCAGATGATATAAAGTTTAAACTTATGCTTTCTACTCATTACATTTGGGTGGACTCAATGACGACCTACAAATACAGAGGTTCAAATTGTTCACATAAATTCGAACTTTCGATCATGGGTTCGAAGCCAAACGTTTTACCACACGACCATTTTGTATGGCATCAGGAATACGTGATTGACTATCCAAGAGGAATTTACGGGACGCCATGAGAATGGGATGACCTAGAACATGACCTGACAGAGCACGACATGACCTAGCGAATGATAGGACTAATAGAAAAACATGCCATTGAGAATATCATGCCCTAGACAATGAAATGACAACAACAACCCGACCTAGAGAATGAGCTGACCTAAAGAACGACTTGACCTAGAGAATGAGCTGACCTAAAGAACGACTTGACCTAGAGAATGAGCTGACCTAAAGAACGACTTGACCTAGAGAATGAGCTGACCTAAAGAACGACTTGACCTAGAGAATGAGCTGACCTAAAGAACGAGTTGACCTAGAGAATGAGCTGACCTAAAGAACGACTTGACCTAGAGAATGAGCTGACCTAAAGAACGAGTTGACCTAGAGAATGAGCTGACCTAAAGAACGACTTGACCTAGAGAATGAGCTGACCTAAAGAACGACTTGACCTAGAGAATGAGCTGACCTAAAGAACGACTTGACCTAGAGAATGAGCTGACCTAAAGAACGACTTGACCTAGAGAATGAGCTGACCTAAAGAACGACTTGACCTAGAGAATGAGCTGACCTAAAGAACGACTTGACCTAGGAAAGAGATGACCTAAAGAACGACTTGACCTAGAGAATGAGCTGACCTAAAGAACGACTTGACCTAGGAAATGACCTAACCTATAGAATATCATGACCTAGAGAATGATTACTCACACGATTTTGAAACACATAGAAGCGGTCACAGAAGACGAGTTCTACACAATTTGACGTTAAAATAATATTTTACAGTCACTAATTAACATTATCCTATTCCGCTCCCAATACACTTATTAACATTCTCCTATTCAGCTCCCAATACACTTATTAACATTCTCCTATTCAGCTCCCAATACACTTATTAACATTCTCCTATTCAGCTCCCAATACACTTATTAACATTCTCCTATTTATCTCCCAATACACTTATTAACATTCTCCTATTCAGCTCCCAATACACTTATTAACATTCTCCTATTCAGCTCCCAATACACTTATTAACATTCTCCTATTCAGCTCCCAATACACTTATTAACATTCTCCTATTTATCTCCCAATACACTTATTAACATTCTCCTATTCAGCTCCCAATACACTTATTAACATTCTCCTATTCAGCTCCCAATACACTTATTAACATTCTCCTATTTATCTCCCAATACACTTATTAACATTCTCCTATTCAGCTCCCAATACACTTATTAACATTCTCCTATTCAGCTCCCAATACACTTATTAACATTCTCCTATTTATCTCCCAATACACTTATTAACATTCTCCTATTCAGCTCCCAATACACTTATTAACATTCTCCTATTCAGCTCCCAATACACTTATTAACATTCTCCTATTCAGCTCCCAATACACTTATTAACATTCTCCTATTCAGCTCCCAATACACTTATTAACATTCTCCTATTTATCTCCCAATACACTTATTAACATTCTCCTATTCAGCTCCCAATACACTTTTTCTTTGTACTTTTCTCTATTTCTCTCTTATATCCAGAGTTCCTTCTGTCCGTTGGTCAACAAAAACGCTTGACAAACTCAAAAGGTTGACTTAAAAGCTAAAACACAGGCGGGACCTGGTCAGCCGCCTCATTTGACACCCCAAGCGCTACCTTTGAGTTTGGAACATTGCGTTGAACTTTTCTGCTATAGCACGACGTTGTAACGTTCAATGTTAAAAAATGAAGTTTAAACATGTCCTGCTGCTACAACTTATCCTCACCCCTTTTTAAGACTATGACCTTGCGACCTTCAACGAACAAAAGTTAACACGACCTTGTGACCTTGAACTAACTAAGTGACAAACTTTAATCTGGGATTCTTGGAAAACGTTTCTAGCACTAGACAAGGAATAAACGAGTGACTGATAGCATTGGCTTTGTCCACTTCTTTTCTTCCTATGAGATAAGACCTCAGAAGATAACAATGACCCACACTTGTCACAAGGACACGGGGTTTCCAACCATTTACCAACCTGAAAGACAGTTGAAATCGTGGGTTACGTTTTGATTGAGATTTGAACAAGTTTGAAGAAGTCAATACAGTATTTAGATGGTTCAATCAACAAACGAAGAGATTTGAGATCCACTGCATTGAGGTTTGAGTTCAACAATTAAATAGAAATATAAATTTCAAACTACCTTTGAAAAAAAAAATCAATAATTCACATATCGATTTGTGAGCATAATATAAGCGTTAATAATTCAATGGATCTATTGATACTACTGTTATCTCTATCTAACAAAGCGAATCGAACTTTAAGTCACAAAGCAATACAAAATATTTATCTTGCAGGGTGTGATTTGTTTGATTGATTTCCTAAAGGCATCAGCCATAAAGTCAGTAGCCATATCCTGCACATTTAATGGAAGGTTTTAAACATCCCAAGTTCTAAATGGAAAACAATTGGAAATACTAGGCTGCACTTTGTCACAGCTGTTGAAGGCCGCTGCTCTTGCAGTCCCATTACAAGCAGACACATACTGTTATCGAGTGTTGTCTATGTTTCAATGGGGACGGGTGAAAGAGGTTCGCTTCGTAGTGTGATGTTGCCAGATCAGCGGCAGTGTCGTCACCTGTCTCAGGTAGGCCTACAACAAATGACTTCAGATTGCCAGTGTGAAAAGTGTTTTTATAGTTTAATTTTTTGTTTTATATTATTCATAAAGTCGACTACATTTATTTCTTTCAACTCAAGATAAAATGTGTCTATATTGTAATAAAAGTTTCATTTAGTTTGTTCCCAAAGAAGTTATTCAAGCTATTTCAAATTTGACAAGTTAACGATTTTGCGCCTTGTTTAGTTGTCTACCAGCAGTTTGGTGCTACAAGTCAACGACAGTCATTATAATACATATATGTGTGGTAAATGTTTGTGGCATGGGCTCTGAAAGGCCGTTCGATGTTTACGATGGTTCGAACCCTACCCGTGGCCATCCACAGCCGTCCTGCGGGAGGTTTGGGCTAAGATGTTTTTATCTTCCAATCCTGTAGGGACATCCGAAACGTGTAAAACATACGCTTCTACATATTATATTTATTACTTTTTTATACTTATTATATTGGTCAAGAATTATTTCTTTTATGGTTTACATTTAAATACCATTTTTACTTGTCATTTGAAAGAAGAAAACTTTAAGAGCTTGGCTTTCGAACCGTTAACCGTGGGCCACAGAAACAGATGACCTTTACATCATTTACCCTATAGATGGCAAAGTCTTTTTTATCAAGTTGATTAGTTCGCACATTAATTCATGGTGCCTGACATTTTATTAAATTTCTGAAAGACCACGTCATTAATTATATTATTAATATTTTTGATTCACCGTTGAAGCCCACTTATTCATCTATGTGACTCAAGGAACTAACAATTATATTTGTTTTTAATACTATGAACATCAGTAATATCCCTTGTGCATATGGCAGTCCCTCCAACTCACCAGTGCAATGTTTAGTTAACTAATTATGTGCTGTTTAGTGTTCTTTTATTTAACTATATGGAACCTAGAGTTATGGTTTTCCCAGAGATCTCAAAAGTGTTGAAAATTTGCTTGCATAAACGCATTACAGTTTTGTAGTGTAACCACACATTAGGAAAAATGTTGTCAACTACAAAACTAAAGTAAATAAGTCAGAATTAAATAAGTCAAAACTTCACTCTATTCATTCTTCTGACCTTGTCTCTGCCATTGAGATGACAGCAGATTACACCAGCCAACAAGATGGAGGAGGCCTGACGTGTCTTGTTGTTGACGTCTGTGCTACTCCTGATCAAAGCCGTGGCGCCCAAGCGTGATGGCCGCTTCAGTTCCAGATGAATAAATCCCACGTAAATAAGGTGATAGAAGATAACACATTAACTTGAGAGAAAGCCTCAACACACCTGCCTCCCGCCTCACTGACATTTGCAAATTATCTTTACATTATCTTCGTTGTCTAAGAATGAACTTCAATAAAATGGCGCGAACAGAGTTTTCGATTTCATCCAATGTCTACAAGCGGATTTCTTTTTTGATCTTTCTGTGTGACGAAATGAAGTCCTATGAAACAGAGTACACTCCCAAACTGGTGATAGGAATATGCAAGCATCCAAAGGTCGCTAAGCTAAATGTGCTCTAATGTAAATTACGTGTGAAAATTGTGGTAGACAAAAAAATGCGGACACTTATTGCAAAGCAAACCCTTAGCTGAACTTTTTTTTTTTAAAAAAGCTTTGTCACGTGATTGTCACAAGAGGAACCGCCAGAGCCAAAAGAGCAAAGATTGTGCATTGAAACTAGAAGCTTCTTCCTACTCTCTCTCTCTCTCTCTCTCTCTAGACATTAGGTATCAAGCAAGATACAGACGAGAGGAGTGATTTGCTTGCCTGATAATTAACCCAAGTTCTAGAACCAAACAAGAATGTACACACGCATTTGAAACCAGAGATTACCCAGAGATTATCCTAGAGCACATTTAAATACATTAAAACAGACATCTGGCCTAACGTTTTGGTAGTGCATGCCCATAAGGCTTCCTTACCACTGACAGGAATACAACATAACAAAATCCAACCGCTACGACAGACAATGACGTCATTTTAAACAGAAAACCAATAGAAAAATGTGTATAGCAGTTTCATAACCAAAGTACAGACCTAGTGAAGCAGACGACCCAGATGACGTCATAGTCATATTATAGATTAGCTAAAGATTTAGCACAGTGTTCAGTGTTTTAACTTTTATATGTTCATAATTATATCTGTAAAACAATGTTCCATTGATATATGAAGAACCAACTAGATCATTTTGATCAGTGCATTTCTGTCAATACCAATACTTTTCACCAGATTTTCACCCTAAACTCAACGATATCAAGGAATCAAACTTCCTGTTGCCATCTAAATAAAAAAAAAAAACTTCAGCTGCTAATTTTCCCAAGATCCCAATGCGCGCCAGTAGATCGTGGTATCACATTGCCGCCCATTGGTGTGCAAATAAGTTATAAGTTATAACGTGATAGTCTTATGTCACAAATTTGTGTTTCAGACGGAAGTGCTAACAATTGACCATAGATCATTAAATACTTTCAGACAGAAGTGCTAACAAGTGACCATAGATCATCAAATACTTTCAGACAGAAGTGCTAACAAGTGACCATAGATCATCAAATACTTTCAGACATAAGTGCTAACAAGTGAACATAGATCATCAAATACTTTCAGACAGTTGTGCTAACCAAGGAACATAGATCATTAAATACTTTCAGACAGAAGTGCTAATAAGTGACCATAGATCATCAAATACTTTCAGACAGAAGTTCTAATAAGTGACCATAGATCATCAAATACTTTCAGACAGAAGTGTTAACAAGGGAACATAGATCATCATATACTTTCAGACAGAAGTGCTAACAAGTGACCATAGATCATCAAATACTTTCAGACAGAAGTGCTAACAAGTGACCTTAGATCATCAAATACTTTCTAAAAACAAATACCTTATCGACACTTCTTTCATTCTGTACACAGGATACACCACAAAAAAAACCCCTAGCTCTCTAGTTTTGGTACCATGTATGACAATTCACACTAAGATTTCTTATAAAGCCACCAATTGTGATTGATGACCTCCCTTTCTTTTTCTCTTTTTTGCTTCCTCGAACAAAAACAAAAAAAAAACAAGCAGAAAAAAAAAGTCACAAGCCAAACACACGAAACAAATTGAAATTCCGTGTTTCCATTCAACACATATTGAATTATGAATCTATTGACTACACTTTAGAATAATCCGTGACCACTCTTGTACAACACACTTCCGAGAGCGTCCACAGAGAGTACACACTTGAGGCGCCCCCTACCAGTTTATAATATTTTCAATAATTATCACTAAGCTCTTAAGCCAACGTTTACTTTCCAGACCGCTATCAGCCCGTGGCCAGCAATCTGGGTCAACGTCTGTGACGACATAATAATGGACACTCCAAGGAGGTGACCACGTTGACCGGAACCAATTGACCTTTTAATCAAACACGCTGCCAGGTCGGTAGATCTAGTTGTCCCTTGGACTTGGCCGAAAACCTGTAGCGCCCCACTTATGCCAGTCACGTCTGCTCTGGCGGTACAATAGTGTTCCACCGACAAACATGGCGCCAAGTTTCGACACCCAAGCATTCCACACAAAACAAATCTATCAATTTCGCGTCATCGTGCGAACGCATCTAAACGGGTTCATTTCGCGGTACTTGGTGCTAACGATGCGTGCGCTAGTCAGTTCTATTCAAACTTCCTATCAACAATAAACATTCCAAAAATACTGAACAGGAAACATTTTTGTAAAAACAATTTATGACGCTGATGGTCTTCTATAATTTTTCATTTTTATTTATTTCTTGTGATGCTTCATTCTGGCAAGAAGTTTTCTTGTGAGCTTTGCACCATCAAGCTCTTCTATAAACAGTCCAGCTAATGGTTTCTACTTAAGACTGTGCACAAAATATTTACCCACGTTTATTTATTTCATCACCTCCTTCCTGAATACAAAGAAACATTCGAGTTGAGTGCAGGAATTCCCGAGGAATATGTTTGAAATAACAAGACGTCAGCCAAAATTTAATTTTAAGATTTTATTTGAAAATTCTTAACGGCCAAACCAGAGTTTTCTTTGTGAGGCTCATTAGCTAGTTATTTTTATTTTCTAAAGTTATAATTAAAATTTCAAATGTCTAAAAAACAAATCGTTGGAGTCGTTGTCGCAATATACATCCATTTCTAGTTAATTCAATGGAAGTGTTGGCATAAAGATGACCTGCAATCTTGGTCTCCAATGCAGTAGCATGTCTTAAATGACGGGCAGCTCATTCAGATGTATGGGCTTGCTCTGTTCGTGATGCTAGGGGTATTAACAACCCCTCCAGCTTGGCTTATGCTGGGTTGCCTAGTCTATGGTACTTATGGTTTGGGCAAGACCATTGTGTGGAGAAAGTCAATAAATAGTCGCGAGTGTTTACTAGTATCTTTTCTCGACCACGGCTCAATTGTGAAGAGATTAAGGATTCTGTATGCATTTCTCTGCATCAACTGTTTCTCTTGAAAAGACTGTATGCCAAACAAACACAAATGAAACAAAGAAGTTTTATAATTAGAAAGCTTAGCCTAAAGTACTCACTTCAGTGACTCTAGAACTTCTTGAAGTCTTAAACCTACGGGGGAAAAAAAAAGAAACTTGATCAAATCAATTATCAATATTTTAAAGCAACATTAACATTTTAATGCTGCAACCTGTTGATACTCTCGAGAGTCACTCGAGAAAGTAAAGTATGTATGCTTGGAATAAACTTCATCTTCGTAATATCATCCTCGTAGTTCTCATGATTTCTTGTAGCGGGCCTGATTCGATCACGTAGCAGACGTCAATAGAACGATAGTACGTCACAGTCGTCAGTGAGACCAAATGTGACCGTTCTGGAGTTACAAAGTCAGGTACACACTAGAATCACATTGACCAGATGAGAAGAGAGTAAGACTTTGCTTTAAAAATAATATTCCACATTTACTAAGGAAAAGTAAAGGTTTGAGTGGAAAAATGGGAGGGGGGGGAGAGTGGTGTTTTAGTTGTTTGATAAAAGACTCGAATTATCTATATATATAATTATCTACGACGCCCAACCATGCAGGACACGACTCACACACGTCGACTCTCTAACCCTCGATGAAAAAGTCATGGAAAGATAACTCTTTTATTTCTTCAATTCGGACTATCGTTACCCTACGTAACTTTCGCGGCGACGGAGAGCGCGGCTTAGAAAAAAAAGTTGGGGTAGAGGCGTATGCTACACCGCGGGTCGGCTCGTTTTTTTTTTCTTTTATTTCATCCCATTTTACACGCACGGACACACGCTTTGCTCAACATCTAGTGTTTTAGTCACATGTACACATCAATTATATCTGTACAATTTCCTGTTTCAGTAAAGATAGATATTTATATCTTTTATACCCATATGTCTCTGATGATCTTCTAACTAGTGTCAAAGGTAAATAAAAAAAAAGCAAGCTAAGACTATACAGCTATATTATGATATCATAATATACACATGGATCGTAAATACCTTTCTGCAGGGAACAGTACCAGGAAAACGAAGGAGAGGCAGACACAAGAAACGATGGTTAGACACGATCAAAGAACGGACAGGTTGTCATTGAAAGTGACCCTCATTCTGGCAACAAAAAAAAACAGGAATGGAGAGAGATGGTCAACAGATCATGTGTGGTGCTCCAATCAAAAGACTTAAAAATACAGGTGAAGGGAAAGTTATGTCCCCTAGACACACGGTGTACATCCATATGATTATAAGTATCCTTACATTCCAATTATGCACCAATCATTTTGTTTTCTTTAATCCACTATGACATGCTTCATAAGTTCATATCAATGATACAAACACGTCCAATGTATTGTATGATCAGGAGAATCCAATTTTAACTGACACGTACGGGTTTAGTTTTTAAACCCTAAATGCTGTGTCTTGTTTCTGTCTGCAGATGGTAAAAATAACAATAATCATTCATAGTTGTCGCCAGGTGACACACATTTGTTGAAGACAATTTTGATGAATCCAAGTTGACGCTTTTTTTTTCTGTATGCATTATGTTTCATCATAGTCTGTAGAGTTAACAAATTATTTTCAATGTTTACAAGAAAGAACGAGGCACAATTAACAACAAAACACTGCAGGATCTGAAACGTTGTGTGTAGACTTTAAAGATGTCTGTCGTTAAGTTAAGGCCTAGTGACTGTTGATAACACTTTAAACATGTCTGTCATAAAGTGAAGGCCTAGTGACTGTAGATAACACTTTAAAGATGTCTGTCATAAAGTGAAGGCCTAGTGACTGTTGATAACACTTTAAACATGTCTGTCATAAAGTGAAGGCCTAGTGACTGTAGATAACACTTTAAAGATGTCTGTCATAAAGTGAAGGCCTAGTGACTGTTGATAACACTTTAAACATGTCTGTCATAAAGTGAAGGCCTAGTGACTGTAGATAACACTTTAAAGATGTCTGTCGTAAAGTGAAGGCCTAGTGACTGTAGATAACACTTTAAACATGTCTGTCATAAAGTGAAGGCCTAGTGACTGTAGATAACACTTTAAAGATGTCTGTCATAAAATGAAGGCCTAGTGACTGTAGATAACACTTTAAAGATGTATGTCATAAAGTGAAGGCCTTGTGCTATATACAAAGACATTTTGTTCTGTCTTCTTCTTCTTCTTCTAGCCAGCTTTATTGCTGCTGAGATGTGAGCTCTTTTGCAGACTGTGCCAAAGAAAAATAGTGTGCTGTTTTCTTCAGTTGTTCAGCACTGCCGTACAGGGTGTTGGTTATGTTGGGCTGTAGTGGTAGTAGGGTCTGCCTAAGGTGGATTAGGAAGGGGCATTCAAAAAGGATATGGTTTACATTTTCATAATGGTGAGCGCAGTGTCTACAATGGGGGAGTTGTGTGGAATTAAATTTGTTAAGATGGTAATTTAGTTAGAAGATTGTAGATTGCTCTTTGCGGGGGAGGAAGTTAATACTGTCCAGTTTGTTAGACATTGTCATTTCTTTCTTCGTTCTACATGGCTCTGCCTGTGTTTCCTGATGCCCATTGGTTGAGCCACTCCTTTTTGTGATTGTTGACTAACATTGACCTTACTGTGAAGTAGTTAACACGTCTATCTGGTTGTTCCAGAGACGATCCTGCCGTTGATAGATTGTCGGTCTTTTCATTCCCATGATACCAATGTGTCCAGGGATCCACTGTAATGTGATATTGATATTTAATTTTGACATATATATATATATATATATATATATATATATATCAAATCTAATGGATTATCACAATTATAATTGTCAACTCTCTTGGGCTGTTTGAGATGCTGCTGTTAAGTGCTTGCAAAGACATATCTGATGGTGATTGTACTCCTTCATATAATTTGTTTTCCACTGTCTGTAGTGCTATGGTAATTGCCTCAATTTCGGCTTGAAAGTTTGAGCAGTAATCAAAGTATATATTTTTGGGGAAGATCAGGAAGGTACCAAAGGTCTTCAAAGATTAAGAAACTTTAAAATTAAAATCGGAAAACCAGTGTAAAAAATAAATAAAAACGGAAGGTTCAAAACCCTTGTCAGAAAGTTTCACATCATTAAGAAACAAAACAAACCAGTTAGATTATTGAATGAGTTTGATTTGATTTAGCAACTGCACTTTGAAGATAGAGGTGTAGAGTGTTCAAGTTACAATCACCAAATTTAGATTGGCCTCCAATGAACATAGTTCTAGGTTTACATTTGTGGAATAAACATTGAATTGTTGGCTCTACTTTTACAAAGCTTATAGGAAGAGACTCCGTCTGTATCTCTGTCTGGAAAATATATTACAGGAAATTTCTCTCACTTTCGACTCTCGGATGAAGGAATGTTATAGGGTAGTTATACGATGTCCATGGGTCACTTTAACTATTATGTCTCCCAGCGTACCACGGGGTTGTAGTTCAAGTGAATTATAGAAGTTCTCCTTATTAATTGTTCGTTTTAAATTATATTCCACTTATATGCATACGAAATAGATTTTTCTCTTTAAAAAAGGAAATTTTTATTTTTGTAAATGTAGGTATTTAGTATTACAGAAATAATTTAATTTAGCAATACAATTGTAAAAAAAAATTTTTTTTTTTGACAAAATATTATAAAAACCGTTTGCATAAATGTTTTAAAAATATGGTACAGTAGTATCACTTTTTGTAAATAGTACCCCATGTTGTTGTTTTTTTACAATTAATAGTGAATAGTTGTAAAAATGGTGTATTTTTATGAAAAAAAACTGCTAGCATGGTTGATTTTGAAAATTAAATTTTTCGCTTTCAGAAAAGAAAAAAGTAGTCGATTCATTAGAAGGTCTAAAATATCATATATCATATGTCGGATTATCATTCTTTTCTAGTTTACGAGATTTAAACGGGACAGACGAACAGACCACACAAAACTAATGGCGATATTTCCCTTTACGGAGCCGCTAAAAAAAAATTCATGACTTACATCTTTGGTATTTCTAATAAAACACAAAGAACAATTATATTTTTAAATTTTCATATGTTCAAAACACAATCAATTGATCAAGCTTAATTGAAACACACACACATACACAAAGCGTGAAGAAAATATTTATTATTATGTGTGTTATTGCATGGTATATCATTATATACTTTTTTTACACGTGTGTCATTACGGAGTTTCCTTACACATTATAAAGTGTGTCATTAAAAAGTTCCATTGCAGCATATCATAGAATGTGACGTGTCAAAAGAAATGTCTTCCTTAGGTCAGCCTTTTTTAAAAATGAAAATGGAACTGTTGTTGTTTTTTTCCGTTGAACTACTTTCTACGAGTTAACGGTTTTACTGAAGACAGACTCAATGACTATGCATCTGTTGTATATCTTGGGTTCTCAGTCTTAATGAAATAGATCAATAAAGGTTTGGTATAGGATACATCAAGACAAGAGCCCTGGGTCGTTGAAACTGTATGTGTAGGTGTTTGCGTAGAATACCGCTAGTGTCATTAGACATCGTTGCGGGGCCTAAACACACACCAATCCTTAAGACCTACATACATAATGTCAATGAAAGTAGCAAGTTAGGCAGACGACAAGGCCAATCCCGAAACTGTAAAACTTACTCCACTAACGAAAATGCAGTTTTTAAAACCGCTCTTTCAACTTCAACGCTTCTTGTTATTTATAAGGCGCGAAATGAGAAATAGGTCATAGTATGCGGGAACCGAGTGATCGTCTGTCGAGTACTTTCTAACCGTAACTAGTTTACAGGTTGTAGGTATTAAAAACACATCAGTATGTCTTACTATGCGTAGGAGTATTAAAACTAAGTTCTACAGGAATGTTGAATCAGGTTTCAAAGTGGGAATAATGAGACGCAAAAAATATTTGAGCTGTCAATGTCATTGGAGTTCAGAATTCGGATAACCAGAACAGCCATGAAAGAAGATGAGGCTGGCCCCGCGCTTCTGGTTAGTAAGATTACATTAATTACATCAATGCGACATCCGATGAGAGAACTGAACCTCGCGTACAATGTTCAATCTAATCACTGAAGAACTAGGCTCAAAGACAATAAATACTTGACATATTTCAGCCACAAGATACTTTCTAAATACTTTCTACTACACAATGTGAAGCAATGGATGGAGCTCTAACCCTAGCAAACAATAGCCAATCGACGAAAGTATTCAACTATTACGTCATACGAGTACGCTGACTAGTGACATTGACCTTTGTGGATTGTCACTGTTAGGACACGATTAGGAATTAGTTATTTGTTTCGGGACTAGGGTAAAGTTTTACTTAACGACGATGGCGCAAAGTTTGTTAAAAAGTAGGAACACTCTAGGCGACGCAAGGAAAAATACTCTTTTCTTATCACAGTAGGAATAAGAAGCATTATGTAGACGGTAGTAAGAAACGACGTTCGACGGTTCCCTCTTTGAGTATTAAAAGTGTTTATTATTGTTCATGAACACTAGCGTCGACTCCATTTATCGATTGTTGACCTTTCGTCGTTGTTCGTGTTCAGCAATGAGTTCGGTGTTTCCTTCATTTGGATTTGTTCCTAGTTCAAGTACTCATCACCGCGGAGGCGCATACAAAACTCAAGACAACCTTTAATACTGTATGCTCCATGGAGAGCTGCTTTATCTGGAAACTACAGAGTAGTTCATCTCAGAAGATATAGAACAAGTCATCTGAACCCACTGCTCAGTTTATCTCAGACATAAACCTATCCATCTGAACCCACTGCTCAGTTTATCTCAGACATAAAACTATCCATCTGAACCTACTGCTCAGTTTATCTCAGACATAAAACTATCCATCTGAACCTACTGCTCAGTTTATCTCAGACATAAAACTATCCATCTGAACCTACTGCTCAGTTTACCTCAGACATAAAACTATCCATCTGAACCTACTGCTCAGTTTATCTCAGACATAAAACTATCCATCTGAACCTACTGCTCAGTTTATCTCAGACATAAAACTATCCATCTGAACCCACTGCTCAGTTTATCTCAGACATAAAACTATCCATCTGAACCCACTGCTTAGTTTATCTCAGATATTGGACCAGTCAACTGAACCCACTGCTCAGTTTATCTCAGACATAAAACTATCCATCTGAACCCACTGCTCAGTTTATCTCAGACATAAAACTATCCATCTGAACCCACTGCTCAGTTTATCTCAGACATAAAACTATCCATCTGAACCCACTGCTTAATTTATCTCAGATATTGGACCAGTCAACTGAACCCACTGCTCAGTTTATCTCAGGAAGATATAAAAGGACATTAAATTACAATTTGATTTATGCTAAAGTTTTTTTTTTTAGTGGAGTGTATATATCTATAAAACTATCTGTCTTTATGAGACAAACTTTAGACTCTATTTTTTTTTAAAGTCAGCAACTGTTACGTAGAGAGCTCTCTAGAAGATTTAAACTGAAATTACTTTCGAAGTGACATGAAATGTACAGGTCCTTTCTCCAGGTCGTTAAGAAACTGACAACACATTTTGTTTACAGTAACTATCTAGATAAGTGCGATCACCGACCTGGTATTCTATACATTGATACGCTTTGCAAAGTAAGTCAAATCATGTATAGATTTTCCTTCTACAAACATCGCACAAAAATAGCTCCTAGAAATCAATGATTGGGTAAAATGTAAGAAAAAAAATTGGTTGTAACATTCCGCTTTGTAATGTTTATGTTAGTCGATACTTAACGGTTGTCAGTTGCTGTGACAAATCTCTATTGAAATACCGTTTTGTTTCCTTTATTGTTAATCATTTTGTTTTTGCAATTTCCAAGTCAAAGTTTTTTTCTGTTCGTCTTTTCATTGAGAAGTCTAAATGTTCTATCTACATTCTACAGCATTCAATGTCCACCCGTTTTTGTTTTTTTAGTAGCACCGCCTTGCCAGGAGAATGTAACCAAAAATAAATGAAATGGTTATTTTTGGCCATTTGTTATTCTAACGTCTTGCTCCGTAGCACCAGGTGTGTTTATTGAAAAGTTCTCGAGCCCTTTGAATGTTTGCTACATTTTGATGTCAACACCCGCTTCTTCTAAACATTGACGCAATCAGAACTGTGACAGCTGCGAACGTACCAAAGGTCTGTGGAAATGCTACAGTCAATTTGACTCATGTGACGATTTCACTCAAAGATTAAAAAACACATTATATACAGATTTGCAAAACTAATATTTATTGAATTGTCGTTTGACGTTTCGGGTTAGCTAAATATGTAGTCGGTGTATGCATGTCTATGCTGTAGTATTAGATAATGTACATCAGAAATGTCAAAGACAATGAAGAAATGTTTTAAAATACTAAAACCAAGGGAAGCTTTGCTGACCAAAATGACATTGATTGGTAGTTTATATACACTGCGCCAAAACAAAATGACATTGATTGGTAGTTTATATACACTGCGCAAAAACAAAATGACATTGATTGGTAGTTTATATACACTGCGCAAAAACAAAATGACATTGATTGGTAGTTTATATACACTGCGCCAAAACAAAATGACATTGATTGGTAGTTTATATACACTGCGCCAAAACAAAATGACATTGATTGGTAGTTTATATACACTGCGCCAAAACAAAATGACATTGATTGGTAGTTTATATACACTGCGCCAAAACAAAATGACATTGATTGGTAGTTTATATACACTGCGCCAAAACAAAATGACATTGATTGGTAGTTTATATACACTGCGCCAAAACAAAATGACATTGATTGGTAGTTTATATCCACTGCGCAAAAACAAAATGACATTGATTGGTAGTTTATATACACTGCGCCAAAACAAAATGACATTGATTGGTAGTTTATATACACTGCGCCAAAACAAAATGACATTGATTGGTAGTTTATATACACTGCGCCAAAACAAAATGACATTGATTGGAAGTTTATAAACACTGCGCCAAAACAAAATGACATTGATTGGAAGTTTATATACACTGCGCCAAAACAAAATGACATTGATTGGTAGTTTATATACACTGCGCCAAAACAAAATGACATTGATTGGTAGTTTATATACACTGCGCCAAAACAAAATGACATTGATTGGTAGTTTATATACACTGCGCCAAAACAAAATGACAATAATCTCCACACGAAGCCGAAAGTGTTAAGAGAAGTACAATGACATCAAAGGAATGCCAGGAAAACAATTATAATAACCACTCACTCAAATTAAAGCCATTTGCATACCCTGGAGTTGGTTGGAGTGAGCCAAATTACTTTCTATTGAAATAACTAATTTTAAAATAAGGTCAAATCATCTCTAGAAACCTTGGAAGTATTTCTCCAGGAATGTAATACGTGGAAACGTTCATTTTTTTCTAACTAAAGAATGGTCTAAATTAGTTCAATTTTTTCTCTCTACTTTTATCAGCTGAGGTATCGATAGTGCTGAAACCTTGTGACTGAAAGACAATTGGACTCGACAAAGTTCAGGAACATGTGTGTCGAATCAAGAGGAAGTACAAAGAATCAGCTCAAATAAATTGGATTTTTGTTCCTCCAACGCTAGAAGTTCGGACGTTTGGAAAGCGACTCCAGCACGAGCACAAGTAAAAGTGCGCATGCGCAGTGATTAAAGATTTGCAGAGCGAGTGAGGGCTTAACTAAACCAATTGCAACATGAATGGCCATTGGGTGTCTCCAGGTAAGCTGTCGGTCAGAGGAACGGCAAACATTTGGGTGTCTCCAGGTAAGCTGTCGGTCAGAGGAACGGCAAACATTTGGGTGTCTCCAGGTAAGCTGTCGGTCAGAGGAACGGCAAACATTTGGGTGTCTCCAGGTAAGCTGTCGGTCAGAGGAACGGCAAACATTTGGGTGTCTCCAAGTAAGCTGTCGGTCAGAGGAACGGCAAACATTTGGGTGTCTCCAGGTAAGCTGTCAATCAGAGGAACGGCAAACATTTGGGTGTCTTCAGGTAAGCTGTCGGTCAGAGGAACGGCAAACATTTGGGTGTCACCGGGTAAGCTGTCGGTCAGAGGAACGGCAAACATTTGGGTGTCTCCAGGTAAGCTGTCGGTCAGAGGAACATCGAAAAATGAGTAGAGAAATTTACAAGTAAATAGCAGTGGCGGCGCTTTTTGTCGTGTAGGGATGGGACTATACTTTAATTTTGAACATATGTAATCCTTTTGGGTCCGTTCTTTTCTTTATACTAGCCAAGCACTACAATAAACTATGTCTATACAAATAAGTCATACAGAAAGAGAGAGTTGTTTGTATAGATTTTGACTGGTATCCTGAAACTGAAAGAAAAATTTATTATAAGTTACAATAATATTGTTTTTTGCTTTGAAATAATTAATGTATTGAATACAATGTCGTTAAGTTCCTCCTTGAACTAATCAAACTAATTAGGACTTAAAGTATTTCAGATTTTGTTCTAGTTCGAGATGCGTATATTACCAATACATACTAAACACTCCAATTGTCTCCTACAAATACAAGTGAGTGGAACAGAACAACGCACCTTGCACAAAGTCAAGGGAAAGAGCAAAGTTAAATTTGAGACGTGAACACGTCTTGGATGTCTGTATTAGAAGGTAATACTTTATGACACAATTTTGTCCTTAGAGTTGAAATTGTTTTAAATGCATTAGTATTATAATAACCTCACAAGGAATTTTATAAACACCAACAAGACATAGACACAATAAGCATGTCTCATTCAGAATTATTTGTGAACTTTATTACAAAGCTTATACGAACTCAGTCTGTCTAGTAAACATTTTGAACACGTTGTTTCTCCCGCGCCCATTCTCGGTATTTTATTTGATTAATATCAAAAAGGGAAAATAATCCTTCAGTATTAAGATATATCGCTAAATGCATGGGGCTTTGCCACTTAGATAATTGTACACAGTTTTTCTCACACACCCATTCACGGATCAAGTTGAAACTTTAAACAATTATTTATTGTATCTAACGAAAATGATGAAAAAAAAAGAAAACAAAACAAATTAATCATTTTGTTTGATATCGAAAAGGGAAACACATGCTACATTATTGAGATATATAGTTGTAAATGTGGAGTTCTTGCCCATGAATAATCCCTATTTGGAAAGTATTTTTATATTTTCTAGTTTGATACCTTAAAATTCTACTCAAAGACATGAATAGAAAATCATTTGTTATGTAAACTTTCGAATGTATCTACTGTTAGTGTGCTGTACAGGGATATAATAAGTGTGTGTACTTTGGAGGGATTTTTTTTTTGTTAACACGAGCTTTTTAGAACTGAATACACCTAAAAATAGATAGTTCTTTTGTAACTGGGCGATCTGCCCCACTAGTCATGTTAAAAGGGAGACATCTATAGGGTGCTAGTTACTCCATTTGTTTACTAGTTACATGTAGGTGGTATAAGTCGAACAGTTCACTCACCTGCTGAGTTGGTAGGTTTAGAAGGGTGGATACAAAAACCTTTTGTGAGATGTTTAGAAGAAATATAAAGATTCAAACAAATACTTAACACTAGTAGTATGCCGCACTAATAAGAGAGTTTGGGCAATCAGACACATAACATTTCGTAGGAAGTTGCTTGGATTAGCAAGCTCTTGCTTTCTTAAGCTCATTATTCACAGCAAAGGTGGGGTCTATAACTCTCTATGGCAGATGATGATGAGTATGATTCTATTTTTGAAGACTTCCAAAATGGCTGTTGACTTCAAATTACAGGAAGCCGAACATATTTTATTACAAAAAAAAAAAAAAAAGCACAAAAAAACATTGGTTCTGGTCGGTTGAAAGCCTTTCAGTTGTAGATCAAACTTTTGGCCTGTGTATGCTAGTGTATATAGTTGTGCACCTTCTAAAGTGACTTCCCCTTGTCAAGAGCGGGATGAACATTGCTTCTCAGATTTACTGAACTTTAAAGGACATCTTGGATCTTTAAACTAGTTCAATAGACCTGAACAAGTTGCACGAGTCAAGAAATGATATCCAAATTATTTCAATCATTCTAGAGACCAAAAAAAGCAATTTCACATTCGACAGCCAATCAACCCGTGATGGTCATCTTTTTTGTTCTAAGCCTTGAGACATGAAGATAAGAGATGAACCTAGGCATTCAATAGTGTCCGTTTTATGATCAGAAAATACACACGAGTGTTCTCAAGTCTTTTATAAGACTTTCTACTAGACATACAGGGCTCATGAAGTTTAAAGTGGATATGCTAGATTCAAAGGTCCAAACAGCGAAGGCAGTGTATTAGTCATAGTGTCTATTTTGTATACAGGAATAGCCTACGAGTAGGAGTAGCTACAACAATAATGTAACACTTCTGAGGGCCCGTAATTTTCTTTTTGAGTTGCTGACCTTTAGCCAGATCAGAGATCCTCAAGAGGTTAAGAGGAATAACACTTAATTGCGGTGAGATAAACAAAGATAATATTTGGGGAAAATGAGATAATCGCAAGTAGCCCATGAATTGAGAGCTAGTTCAGATTAGATGCAGGAAGAACTCAAGCTTAAATTATCCTCCCAACTAACGTAAAGACTGCACTGGTAGCCCTAAGACCACGGAGTCTTACATTCAAAAGAAACATGGTAGAAAGTGCCCATGTTTCATCAGACGTCACACCTATCAACAAACCTCTAGCCGTAACCTTTCCATGGTAGAAGCGATAGGATAAAAAAAAGGAGAAAATTCAGGTACTCTGGCCTGCACCATCTGACAGCCGCCATTAAAGATTAGAGTGGGTCTGTGACCGGGTAAAGTTTGTTTTGAGAGATGGCAGTGTTTATGTATACATGTGATCACGTGGGACAGTTGACAAATGTCTTGTTACTGACACTAAAGACCCATGTCACGTGACTGAAGCTAGCATGACTCAACTCGTTATTTACTGATCCTTTTCATATAACAAAAAATTTCGTATAAAAGAGATAGTCTAGCAATCTATTCAATTGGAGAGACAGGGAGAGACAAAGTACACAGAGAGAAACCTAGAGAGAGAGAGAGGTAGAGACAAAGCACACAGAGAGAAATCTAGAGAGAGCGGGAGAGACAAAGCACACAGAGAGAAACCGAGAGAGGAGAGAGAAGTAGAGACAAAGCACACAGAGAGAAACCGAGAGAGAGAGAGAGAGAGAGAGAGACGTAACTAGGTGTAGATCTAACACAGTATTACAAGGGGTTCCCAGTTTTCATAGATAGATAGAGAGAGGGGAGAGGGCGAGAGAGACAGAGAGAGAGAGAGAGAGAGAGAGCGAAATAGAGAGAAAGAATTATGTGGCCATTATGATATTGTTGATAAAGAAAGTCTACCTGATTTTGCAGTGATGAAAAAAAAGGAGAAAAATCTCATTCACCGTCGGAAAGAGACGCCGATGTCTTATGAGATACCTTGATTTCTCTGTATTTCGGTGACATGCACACACAATTCAAATCTTGTAAACTTTCACGTTGTGTTGGTAAAGTTCTTAACTACAATACACCAATGTACAATAGATTCAGACCTCAATACACTCACTGGAGGGGGGACGGGGAGGGTAGTACATACGGATGGTGTGAGGAACAAGGCGTGATGTTGTAACAAAAGACTCCGTCAAGTATTTCCGCAGCGGAACAAAGTCAGATAAAAGCAGGACCTCAAGAGCTGCATGGAAAGTAATTAGCTCTCGGGTACAGTGACTCACGCTAATCCTGCTGTCAGAAAACACCGTGAATAGCGCCCTGGGAGGCAAGTTGCACCCATTTGACGCCCTAAAGAGCGTATCATATGTGCATTTTTACGCAGTTACAGCCATGAAAGCTGGACCCCTCCCGCTAACCCACGATCACAAATCAAAGGAGAACAATGGGCCTGGAGTGTGAGTTGGAACAATACTTGCCTAGATTAACGCTCTTGTTCTTCTTAGCGTTGACTGCATTGTAGGTGGACGCTTCTTTACAGAGCTCTATAAAGGTATGGATATATGCTGGAAAGGAATTTTGATTGTATCGTCACCTATAGACTTGAAAGCCTACATCACAATCACCAACCAGTGTTGGTAGAAAAGTGATTCTCGAATGTGTTTGTGATGTAATGGTATTCGTTGAATGCTTCTGTTTTGTACATTTCAACTTTAGTATTATTTTAGTGTCATTTTTACACTTAAAAGTGTCGAGACACAAGAGAACAAGTTTAAGGTTAATCGGGGTTAAAGTTTCGAAAGGCGTATCTTTTTATTTATTGAAATGATAGATTAACCTTGATGTGTGTGGGGATAAATAGTTCAATATAAAGTCAAAGACTGACGGTGGAGAATAGAGGACAGAATTAGAGGACATGAGTAAATATTGAAGGACAGTTTGTGCAGGGAAAATGTTTGACATTGATTTATATTTGTGTTTAATTAGAAACATGTATATCTTTCTCCAGCCCAAATGAACTCCTCCCATTCACCTCTAACAAAAGATTATTTCGAAATAGTAAAAAAAACAAAAAAAAAAACAGTAAAGTTCCCCTTTCAGACCTTGCGATCTATGGGAAAGGTGGTGTAAAGGTCATCTGTTTCTGTGGCCCAATGTTAACGAGGGTGTCATGTGACCAGCACAACGACCAACCGTCTTGACCTTTCCCCTACTAATCTACTAAAGACCCCGAAAGTAAAAATCGCAGTCTTCCCTAAGATTCGAACTTGGGTACTAAAATAACGTTGTGTACCAGCGGAGGCCACTTAGTCCTTTACCTTTTCTATACAGCATTGATCGACTAATGAGTTATTAGACATCTTAACATTGGTATTTGTTTAGTTTGAACTGAGATACTTGCAACCGTTCAAACGAATCGTTTTAGTTAGGTTGAACTGACTCCCCTCTCGTTGGGACACAATGCACTCATCCTTTCTCATCGGAATGAAAGACTCTGCAATTATGATGACGCCTTGTCTTAGACGATAAATGTCACAGATTTACATTTAAAGGCTTACAGTTACAGGTTTACAGTCCCAGGTTTACTTTTAAAGGTTTACATTCAAAGATTAACAGTCACAGGTTTACAATCACGGGTTTACATTCAAAGATTTACAGTCACAGGTTAACAGTGACGGGTTTACATTCAAAGGTTTACAGTCACAGGTTTACAGTCACGGGTTTACATTCAAAGGTTTACATTCAAAGGTTTACAGTCACAGGTTTACAGTCACGGGTTTACATTCATAGGTTTACAGCCACGGGTTTACATTCAAAGGTTTACAGTCACGGGTTTACTCTCAAAGGTTTACAGTCACAGGTTTACAGTTATCTTATCTTATATAATACAGACGTTACTTCAAAAAAGAAGATGATTACGTCCTACGCGTCATGCATTTAGTCATGCATATTAACCAATGACTTAAATTCTGCCAAGTCACTGGTTTTTCTGGCTAGCTCAGGCAACCCATTCCATGCTCTAATAGCACTAGGGAAGAAGGAGTATTTGTACAAATTTGTCCTAGCATATGGGACGAGGAATGTGCCTTTATTTTTGTGTCTTTCAGAGTATTTTATTAAATTTTGTTTTTGTATTTGAAGATTATGGTTCAGTGTTTTATGTATAATTGCTACTTTACTTTTGAGTCTTCTGTCCTGAAGGCTTTCTAAATTTAGTGATTTTATTAATGGTGTTACCCTAGTCAAATGTGAATATTCGTTTGTTATGAATCTCACTGCTCTATTTTGTGTTTGTTCCAGTTTCTTAATGTTTTCTTGAGTTGAGGGGTCCCACACGGTGGATGCATATTCTATTATTGGCCTAACCAAGGTTAAATAACATTTTAGTTTTATGTTCTTATTTGATTTATAGAAATTTCTTTTAATAAACCCTAATGCTTTGTTGGATTTTTTTATAGTTTCATCAATATGTGGATTCCATGACAGTTTTTCATTTATTATAACACCTAGGTATTTTGAGTTTTTAGTCTGTGTTACTGGTTTGCCATGAATAAGATAAGTGGAATTAATTTGTTTAATTTTTTTTGTTACTCTTAACAACTGACATTTTTCTGGGTGGAAAGACATGCTCCAATTTGATTCCCATTTCTGTAATTCATCTAATTCTCTTTGTAAAATATCTGTGTCTTGTTTTGTTTTTATTGTTCTATATATTATGCAATCGTCTGCAAATAATCTGACTTTTGTTCCTGAACTAATGCAATTTGGTAAATCATTTATGTAAATTAAAAATAGTAGTGGACCCAAGACTGTTCCTTGAGGTACACCTGAGTTTACTGTTATTGGTGTTGATTTAGAGCCATTTATTATTACAGTTTGTTCTCTCCCTATCAGAAAATCTTTAATCCACTGATACAGTGGACCGTTAATGCCGAAATATTTTAATTTTTTAAGCAAACTATGGTGGTGAACTTTGTCAAAAGCCTTGGAAAAATCTAGTAAGATAGCATCTATTTGTTCACTATTATCTAAACCTTTTGAGAAATCATCAATTAGTCCTATTAGTTGTGTTTCACATGATCTATATTTCCTAAAGCCATGTTGGTATGGGGTGAGGACATTATGTTTGTCTAAGTGGTTTATGATGTTGCTACATATTATGTGTTCTAGTATTTTACATGTGATGCTGGTAAGTGATACTGGTCTGTAGTTTCCTGGATCAGATTTTTCTCCTTTTTTAAATAGGGGGGTGACATTAGCTTCTTTCCAGTCCTTTGGTACTCTGCCCTGGTTAAGCGATGCCTGAAAGAGTATTTTGAACACTGGGGCTAGCTCATTGCTTAGTTCTTTGAGTAATCTAGCTGGAATACCATCAGGTCCAGACGCTTTATTTGGTTTGGTGTTGGCTAATAGTTTTTTAATTCCATTTTCTTGTACTACTAAATCTTCTATGTTGTCTACTTGGTTCAAATTAAGAAATATGTCTTTGTCTCCTGGGGCTGAGAATGCTGATGCAAAGTATTTGTTTAGGATGTTTGCTTTAGTTTCATTATCATTATGTATTATGTTATGTTCATCTTTTAATGGCGCTATGCCTGTTGTTTCCATTTTCTTAGACTTAATGTATGACCATAGGTTTTTGTTGTTATCTTTAGATATTACATTGTTTATGTATTCACTCTGCAGCTGTCTGCTTACTTTTTGGGTTAGGTGTTTAATTTTTATATACTTTTTGTAAACTCTTTCTGCCTTGGTTTCTTTAAATTTTCTTTATAGGTTTTCCTTCTGTTTACAAAGCTTCTTTAGTCTATTATTAAACCAGCATTTATTTATTTTGTTTGATGTGTATTTAGTTGGTATATGATTTTCTATAATGCTTTTAAGATGGTTTTTAATGAAATTCCAGAGGTCATCGACTGGTTGGTTAATGTCTTTTTCTAATAAGAATGTTTGTTGAAAGTTTAATGCAGCTTGGTGTAGTTGTGTTAGGTTACATTTATTCCAGAGTAAGATTTTTCTTTTGGTTTTTGTATTGGCTACTGCTTTTATCTGACTGTGTATTTTTATGATCTCATGGTCTGATAGACCAGGGATAATATCATAATCAACTACTAATCCAGGTCTGTTGGTTAAGAAGAGATCTAATGTGTTGTTTAATCTAGTTGGCTTTTTAATGATTTGATCTAAACTTAGGTTGTGTAAAGTTTCTATGAAAAGCTCATTTATGTCCTTAAGGTTTTGGTGTTTATCTATGGTTAGTGTTTTCCAATTTATATCAGGTAGGTTGAAGTCACCCATAATCCAAAAAACTGCATTTTTATTTGTCTCTTTAAGTGTAGTAATCTGATTACATAGTTCCTGCATGTATTCTAAACTAGAATTTGGTGGTCTGTAAATGCTGCCTATTATAAGGGATGTTGAGGTGGTATTAATTTTACAAAATGTAGATTCTATGTTTTTTGAGTTAGGTAAGGTAATTTCTTCAGCTATAAGAGTGTTTTTTATTGCTAAAAGAACTCCTCCATGATTATCAGCCCTATCTTTTCTAAAAATTTCATAATTACTATTGAAAATTTCTGCATTATAAATTTCAGGATGTAGCCAAGTTACAGGTTTACAGTGTATGATGAAGAGAAACATATAACCCTATTTGTTGTTTGGTGTGTATACGTCAGTGTGAAATGTGAGGTTCGTGTCACTGGTGAGACGTCATTGAAATCCTAGACATGCCTTGAGATCTCACAGCTGATAAAGATGATTCAAGTGAAACCAGTAAGCATTGGCTCGGCACGAGAGACATTGGAATGTGGGAACACAAACACGCAACGACACAGGTCTGTGTGATAGTGGTAGAAATTCAAGGATATGTTGTTGTTGGTTTTGTTGGGGGGGGGGGCACAGTTTTTATTTTATATTCTTCCAACAGACCTCTTCAATTGACAGGAAGTTAATCATGAAAATAACTCAGCATTAAAAGAGTTGTCTCTGAGTTTAGGTGCATATTTTCTTTATCATTAGTAACAATAACTCTTTTTCATGGTCACTAACATTTTTTTGTTCATGGCCATTGATTTAACTCTTTCTTATGGTCACTGACTTTAGCTCTTTTTTCATGGTCACCAAAAAAGTTACTTCACATTATTTTAATAGTTTCCATTATTTTCGCTTTATTTTTATTTTTTTAGCGGCCCCCAAAAAGGGAAAAGACGCTATTAGTTTTGTGTGAAATGTCTGTCCGTCCGTCCCGTTTAGATCTCGTAAACTAAAAAAGATAGTGAAAATCTGACACCATAATATTTTAGACCATTCAGGATCTGTCAACCTTCTTTCCCCATTCTTCTCTGTCATTTGTCTCTGATAGAATTTCATTCTGATGTTCTTTCTGAAAAAAATTCAAACCTGCCTTTTTACCTGCCTTCGGGGGCCGATTTTGAGTTTATGTTTCCACATAAACTGTCTTTGTTACCTTGTTTGGTGTTCATTTTAGAATTGCTTTAGGGGCCAAATATCATTTGTAGTCCTTTATACGTTCATTTAGAAATAATGTATAAGAAATACATCAGAAACTATTCCAAGACTTTTCACTGTTACCTTCTCTAACGTGACAGTTTGAAACAAAGACACAAACAGAACTTCTTAAAAAACATAATCATTTACCTGTATTTATTTTGTTGACATAACGCACACCCCCCAGAACAACTCCCCTCAACTAATTCAGAGTATAAACTATAAACCCGAGATTGTTTGCTGGGGGAGATAATTCTGCTTTTAAAACCCATCCAACAATTTCCTAGTGCGTGCAACAATAACTATCCCATTCCCATCAGTCAATCCTGTTTTACCCAGCATTCAATAGCAGCTCCTTCTTCCGGTTGAGATTAAATATCAAGCATTTCCACTTAACTGCATATTGGGGCTGTAAACAAACAAGGCTATCCTAATCTCTCTCTTCCTCCACCCACCCATACCTCCATTTTGCACACACCCTAGAACACATAATATCAGGTTATGTTTTCATTTCTGGACCATTCAAAAACACCAATGGAAGACACATTGATCAGCCTTGTTTATACATAATGATTGGAGGAATAGAAATTGATCGACAAGGAGACTTTGATGTATTTGTATGTAGATTGTACACTAATGTCTAGCTTGTAGACTACCACAAAATAATATTTGCTCCAATGTAAAAGTTGTCTAGAAATACAACTAGAGAACACACCAGAAAGAAACACGCTGAGTAGGACATAGAGAACACGCCAGAAAGAAACACGCTGAGTAGGACATAGAGAACACGCCAGAAAGAAACACGCTGAGTAGGACATAGAATGGGAATGCTACACTTATTTGCTAAAGTTTTACAATAAAGACCAACCGACGGTGGCAGATTTGGTCAACTCATTCCACGCTATTATGGCACTTGGAAAGAAGGAGAACTTGTATCAATTTATTCTAGCATATGGAATAAGAAATGCGCCTTTATCTTTGTGACAAACAAAAAGAAAAGTATTGGGCTATTTATGAATAGAAAGTTCGTCCATAAAGATTTTACTCTTATATAATGCTTTAGAATACTTTAGATTAAGGCTGGTCAGTAAGTCCATTACTTCTTGGATTGTAGGCACTGGATGCTTGAGACACTTTTACGTCTGCATTTAAACCTAACAATTGACATGAACCTGTTTCTTGATATGGTCATTGGACTGGAATTCAAAATACTGAACAAGAGTTAAAACTGATGACGGAACATAAAGTCTGAGAAATGTATTGCAGGATCCACTCCTTCTGAAAAGTACATAACAACAAACGCTCTTTGCCATATAGTAGAGCGTATGTAGTATGTGGGTAAAAGAAATCAGAAAACTACGTCATATAGCTGGGCGCGCGCGTTGAGATTCTAAACAAATTTTCCACTCCCTGTATTCATGCCAGGCTGTATAAAACTTTCTTAAATCACAGTGGACAGACGACTTTCATGCAGTAATAGCTTTGATTGACATGTTTTTGTCTGTGTGCTGAGATACATGCGTGTGTGTGTGGTTGTATGTGGAAGTGTGTGAGCGTACGTACAAATGTAAGGAAAAGACTCAAAGTAAACATATTTTGACATTAAATAATGTTCTTGGCCTGGAAGTTTAATTTGAATATTGGAAATAGAAAACTTGAAATAGCAAGAAGATAACATGTGTAACTACCTATAGTTTTAGTACGCTAGTAAACCTCATTATTTAGCATAAAAAAAAGCTAATTCGTCAACACTTTTAAACTTGTGTACGTTCCAGGACAATGCTGTTCACTCCATTGGTAGCAACACATTCAATAGATTACGTATAGAAACGTTAGTACTGATTTGAATGTGACGACAGTTCGATGGCTGATCAAGTAACTGTAATGGTTATCGGCACATTGGTGCTGTATAGGTACAGTGGTGCTATAAAAGTGCAAAAGTGCTTTAACAGTCATCAGTTAACTTCCAAGCAGCTGTGTCCAACTCTGGAGTCCAATATGACATTTTGAACAATATGTCACTGATCGCATCAGCTCGAAATATCGGCGAGTCTCTAATGAAACTGTCTCTGTTTGACCTCATCACGGACAAGGCAGGCAGGCCTTAGATTAGTTTCTGAAGATATTGTTAAGACTAGTAATACGGAAGGAATATTAAAAATAAAAAAAAAAAATTTCACAGAGGCTAAAATACAGAAACAAAAACCTTTTCGGTCAGATAGACATTGACACTGAGGACTGTAAGATTAACACACACCCAAAAAAATGTGTTTGTGGACAGAGGGACTTACATGTAGATTAAGTGATTTATTGGTGTAAAAAGAAAGTAAAAGATAGAGATAGAGAGAAAGATAGAGAGAGAAAGAGAAAGAGAGAAAGAGAGAGAGAGAGAAAGAGAGAGAGAGAGAAAGAGAGAGAGAGACAGAAAGAGAGAGAAAGAGAAAGAGAGAGAGAGAGAGAAAGAGAGAGAGAAAGAGAGAGAGAGAGAAAGAGAGAGAGAGAGAGAAAGAGAGAGAAGCCTCAGAGGAAGACGGAGTTTTAAAGATTTTAACATTTACTTTGTTTTTTAATTTAAGAGAATTTATTTAGTCATTATAACTCAGAGATCTAGGTGTCAATGACCTTTTATGGCGTGACTTCAAGTGACATCGCAAATACACATACAAATAAAACTAACTTCTGCTTGCTGATACTTTTTGTTACCGTTGTAGACCTTCAGCATGAGAGACACACCAGTGTACCTTCAGTATGAGAGACACACCAGTAAACCTTCAGCATGAGAGACACACCAGTGTACCTTCAGTATGAGAGACACACTAGTGTACCATCAATATGAGAGACACACCAGTGTACCTTCAGCATGAGAAACACACCAGTGTACCTTCAGCATGAGAGACACACCAATATACCTTCAGTATTAGAGACACACCAGTGTACCTTCAGCATGAGAGACACACCAGTGTACCTTCAGCATGAGAAACACACCAGTGTACCTTCAGCATGAGAGACACACCAGTGTACCTTCAGTATGAGAGACACACCAGTGTACCTTCAGTATGGGAGACACACCAGTGTACCATCAGTATGAGAGACACACCAGTGTACCATCAGTATGAGAGACACACTAATGTACCTTCAGTATGAGAGACACACTAGTGTACCATCAGTATGAGAGACACACTAGTGTACCATCAGTATGAGACACACTAGTGTACTATCAGTATGAGAGATATACTAGTGTACCTTCAGTATGAGAGACACACTAGTGTACCATCAGTATGAGAGACACACTAGTGTACTATCCGTATGAGAGATACACTAGTGTACCTTCAGTATGAGAGACACACTAGTGTACCTTCAGTATGAGAGACACACCAGTGTACCTTCAGTATGAGAGACACACCAGTGTACCTTCAGTATGAGAGACACACCAGTGTACCATCAGTATGAGAGACACACCAGTGTACCATCAGTATGAGAGACACACTAATGTACCTTCAGTATGAGAGACACACTAGTGTACCATCAGTATGAGAGACACACTAGTGTACCATCAGTATGAGAGACACACTAGTGTACTATCAGTATGAGAGATATACTAGTGTACCTACAGTATGAGAGACACACTAGTGTACCATCAGTTTGAGAGACACACTAGTGTACTATCCGTATGAGAGATACACTAGTGTACCTTCAGTATGAGAGACACACTAGTGTACCTTCAGTATGAGAGACACACTAGTGTACCATCAGCATGAGAGACACACCAGTGTACCTTCAGTTTGAGAGACACACCAGTGTACCATCAGTATGAGAGACACACTAGTGTACCTTCAGTATGAGAGACACACTAGTGCACCTTCAGTATGAGAGACACACTAGTGCACCTTCAGTAAAATAGACACTCTTTTCTTTATTGTTTTATTGCGAAAGAACGAACAAAAGCTTTAAATTGTTAAGTTCAAAAACTTTTACAAACTTGAAATGAAATTAAAATCGCCCACAAGTAGACCTACAAGTTATTTTCCTTGTTCAAATTGAGTCACGATTCTAAATGAAGAGAGGACCAATGATCTTACATATCAGAACGTGACATCGATGGTGTGAACGACCTCATTGTTATTATGCTTCCAACGCTGCATATTTCTTGTTTGAGTGTAGATGAAAGTGTGAAAAGTTGACGCCAGGCTGTCTCTACCAATAAGACCAAAGTCATTCTAAGACCAAAGTCACTTTATGACCAAAATCTGCATGGCGAGCCAAGGTTCAAACTCTCATCATTAAGTTTGAGTGTCTGGCATAAATGACAGTTTCAACAGTTCACCTACACCACAAGGTTTACGATGGTATGAAGACATTATTACTGCTGTAACTGCATGAAACACCTTAGGTAGAAAGTTTTCCCTTAGTCTAGACAAGAGTGTCGATTTCAAGGGAGGAAATAAAACTCAACAATGTTTACAAATAGATAGAAACATAAACATAAATAAATGCACTGATGTGAATACTAGGCGTGCCAGTGATGTTGTCACGTGACCATCTTGAACAGCGGTTCTCAACCTTTTAAGCTCACTTTGCCTCGACCCCCTCCCCCCACCCTCACAAACACACAGCAATAGAAGAATAGACCAAATAATCCATATTTTCGATGATCTAAGGCGACCCATGGCAAATCGTCAATCGGTCCCCAAAGGGGTCGCGACCCACAAGTTGAGAACCCCTGATCTTGAAGCTGTTTCCATGGGTCTTCAGAAGCTTTCGGTGACCCTATAACAGGAACTTCTATAACAGTGAGAATCTGAGTTCAGTTCAGCAGTATGTCTCAGTACAGTTCAGTTAACCAGTATGGCTCAGTACTATTCAGCAGTATGACTCAGTACTATTAAACAGAATGGCTCAGTACAGCTTAGCAATTGTTCTCACAGTGTTTCGTGCTGCTAATTGTACAGTGTTCGGTAGTTATTGCCTTTCGCACAGTAAATAAAGCAACAAATAATTTAAGCTCTTGAGTTCATCGTTGCGTATTTTCCAACGTGAGCAAAGATGGACGTAACGCAGTTTGCTCTTCAGCCCAATTTCAGCGTTGTTTATGCCTTCAATGGAACCCATCTAGTTTCTTCAGTCTATTCAAAACTATTTAAGTGCATTATTTAACAAATACTTTATAATACAAGTGAGTGATGGGGTGGCAAGTGGGGGAGGGATTAGAGAGGTGAATACAATCTCTTAAAACAAAGAGACCCAGTCAAAAAAACTAAATCAACGATGACGACGCTATTTCTATGTGTATTGCAAACTTTGACTTGGACAAAAACCAGTTCGTCAAATACCCTGTGACGCAAACCCATCTATTGAGGACCATTAAAAAAAAAGTGTGGGGGGGGAGGGGGTAGATAAACGTTAGACATTCTTCGAAACGGGATGGGACAGGGTAAATCAACCGTGACCTGTGCTCATCCTCTTCATATCCTGTCCATGTTTCAAGAGACAGGTCAACAACTAAACCAATCTTTGAGATAGAAGATCTAACCGAAATACTTTAGGACATCATGCCCTAATGGAACATTCTGGATTCACGATGAATTTACTGCCATTGGGGGTTGGGTAAGACAATTTTGAGTGTGTTCTGTGGAGTGATGCATTGTTCGGCTGTTTGTGTTTTTGTGGAGTGGTAGATTGTTCGGCTGTTTGTGTTCTGTGGAGTGGTGGATTGTTCGGCTGGTTGTTTTTAGTGGGGTGGTAGATCTATATACACATGTATTGTTAGCGTAGCTTCCGAGAGGTCTCAACAATTCAGCAGTGTACACCAGACATAGGGGTTGAAAGAAACTGTCATTGGCTAGGAGAGAGAGAGAGAGAGAAGAGAGAGAGAGAGAGAGGGAGAGAGAAGAGATCTCAATTTGTGCATGTGTAGATCTCAATCTGAATAGCGTATCACTTAAATCTTGTTCTCTGACATGCGCACTTGTACAGATTGACTTGACGTGAATGATCATTTCCTCTTCCCCCCAACTCGGGGATATGATCACGCACAAGATGACGTACATAATATGGAGACAGCCTTGAGAGGCATGGACTAGTACAACAATTAGCTCAAGAATTTACAAAACTATGAATGTAATTATTTGTTTAATGCCTGAAGTAGACTAACTAGACATTCTCTAATTCTACTTCTCTAATTTAATCCTGGCTAATATAGTTAGTTAGCTGGAAGTGAACAGTTATGCCAAAAGGCAGCCCTATGAAAGTGACAAACTTGGGGTTAGGGCAGAAGCGTATGACCGTAGCATTACACATCACTGTCGTTTGAAATACGACGTCATTTTGGTTCCCCTAAAAGGTCTCAAATGTGTTCAGTAAATATCAAGTGTTGGATACTGGCTGTGTTAAGTGGCCTACGTTGCTTGAAGAATGTCGTAAAACTTTCGGATAGCAATTTTCGTTTGACCTGAGACATAACCAGGACAGGAGTATGATCGAACTATAGCAGGGGTGGGCAACATTTTGGTATCGAGGGCCGCATTAAGCAAGTTTGGGGAATGGGGGGCCGCATATATATACATATACTTACAACTTAGAATAATACACTAGCTAACTGTAAAGTGTCTTTTAATTCATATTTATACCGTATTTATACATTCACTTTTAATTTTTTCAAACTCCCAATTGAATAATTACAATAAGAGTTAGCAATTTCTGAAACCAATTTTACAATTTTTTTAAACCAAAATATACAATTGTGTTTTTACATTACAACGATTCATCACAAATGTGCAGTTGTACTTAATGTGAAGTATTTAACTGTTAACACTCGTGCATAATGTTTCGGAACTGTGGAACTATCTTACTAGTTGATATCCTTGTGACTGCTGTCAAATTACAGTCAGTCAGCATCGACCCGTGATTACACTTGTATTAAACGGTTTGTTCATATATGTATGTGTACCCAAATAATGTTTAAGTTTAGCAGCAAAGTTTAATTATAAGTGTGGAAATACAGCTTTTGGCAGGGGCGTAACTAGGGATTTGGGGGCCCGGGGGGATTGACCTCTTTGAGGGCCCCTTGCATTTTGACATTCGACATATGACATGGGATAATGTAAGCAAAAATATATAAGCATTAAATCAAATTGGCTCAGTATATCAGTAGACTTAACAAAAAGTAATCAAGACTCTTTTAATGAATAATACCTTTGTTTATTAGTTAAATAATGCTCAAGTGACAAATCTAAATTGATATCGCTTCACGTCGTGCATTCTGTGCAGCAAAGACGTCTATAACATCAACTACATCGATACTTTCTAGTATTTGTGACTTCACTGACATTAAAGCCATGATAAGCCTTTCTTGTGTCATTGTGCTCCTGAGATAGCTATTGATGAACTTGAGCTTTGAGAATGATCTCTCACATGACGTTATGGAAGTGGCCTGAGTTAGCAGTATTCGGAGGAGGTTGCAAAGTTTGAGCACACGTAATTACCATATGAAGCCTGTTTCCTCAAGATGTCTATTGGTGATTGTATAACTAGTTTTTTTATGAAAAGTGCACGTGCATCAATGCCATCATTGAAAAAGCTATTTGCCATTTATTTCATCATACAAACAGGAAAAGTAGCACAGTTTGGCATAAGCGGGTCTTCATCTAACAGGTGTCTTGGTTCAAGAAGAAACCCAAAGGTATCCATTTTCTTTTCAGCCTTTGGAATCTGCCCTTCATCTCCATATGAAATCTGCCCAGCACTTCTGTCGCAACACGTTTGAATTGCAGTTCTATTGACAGTCCTACATTAGAACTCAACTTCCAATCAAGTCTTTTCTTTCTTCTAGTTGTTTTGATTACAGGGAATCCATAGTATACACTACCTTCTTTTGATTTTTCGATGGATTGGGTTTTTGTCAGTTTCTCATCATTTTGCAGAAAGCATAAAAGGGTACTAATTTCTTTAGCAGCTTCCCGTATATGCAGTCCAGACTTTTGTAGTTTCTTCTGAACTATATTAATTGGGCTGAGGAGCTTTGACCAGAATTCAAGATAGGCAAAAAATTCTTAATTTTCCACTGCATGAAGAAGATTCTGTGCTAATATTATATTTATTACGTCATTGTTGGTTATTTATGTTTTTGCAAGCAAAAGGATTCAGAGCATACAAAAGTGGGAAATATTCATATCTCGTTATGCTCGAGTATAGAAATACTCCGATAAGCGGACTGCCGTATTCACCATCACAACTGCTGACGAGTAGAAGACTCAGGGAATCATTCCAACTGATCCCAAACTATTGAAACCATCGGTAGCTGAAAATGCAGAGACATTACTCAACGAACGACAGATGAAAAGCAAAGTGAAATACAATGCAAAAGCAAGACTACCTAAAGATTATTCTGTCGGAGAGTTCGTCTAGGTCAAACATGGCAGAAAGCAGTTGTCATAAAAAACATTCAGCACCCAGATCTTACATCATAAAGACAAACGGAAAAACATACAGAAGAAATCAACGCTTTTAGAATAAGCGTTTCTGGGTACTATGATACCGATGGAGACAATGAACTGCAAACTGTTAGAACAAACGAAACAGACAGTTATAGACCAACGTCTAGAGAACTTGTTGTGCCAGTCAAGACAACCAGAAGTGGACGAATTGTTAAAGTTCCTAGTAGACAGGGCCGGCCTTAGGCCACTGCAGCCTATGCGGTCGCAGTGGGCCCCGCGCTTTCATAAGTGTACATTATTAAATTAAACCATTATAACGTATATAAAATAACAGGGTTTTCGCGACCTCCTGATTTTCCAGGGCCTCCAGGAAATCTCATGAAAAGGCAAAATATACGATAAAGTCCTGAACCTTTTTTCATCTGTTGAAATCTATTGAAAAATAGACGAAATTGACATTTTGGGGTGCCTATAAATAAAAAGTGGTATTGCGAGCTTTCATTTGATAAAAATTTATTGCAAAGACGAAAGTAGGCCTATTTTCTAATTTTAAAAAATAATTTTGACATTATGCTCATCCCTACCCAGACTAGGCCTCGCGCGATCCGTTTAGCATAGAGCCCCGCTAATATTATATGATATTACGTCATTGTTTATTGTTTATGTTTTGTGCAAAAGCAAAAGGATTAGATGGAAATAAAAATAGTTTCCATTGGATTGAGGAAAGATGAATAGAGGGGTAATAACTCGAGTGTGAAGTTTAATTCTGAAATTATAGACGCCAAACCCGAATAATGGACTATTCTAGCATTATTAAGAATAACTTTTGGATCTGTCATACTCGATTCTGTAAATTTTGCTTCAAGGTTAATTAGTGTAGCCATAAAATACTCGCCATTTAGATCTATTATTAGTAAAGGTAACAAGATACCTAGAATTCGCTGTATATCATGGAGTTGAGTTACGCGCTCTTGACAAGATGGCTGCTCCCTGTTTACAGTTATCATAGATGAGTTAAATTTTCGTTTTGTTGTATATAAACCAAATAAAATTCCTTTAAAAAGCTATTCAACTAATAAACTAATATCTTTAAATTATAGATTTAACTTAATTTAGCATTATTTCCACTAATTAATTCAAATTAACAACTCTTAGTTTAGGTATTTTTATATTCTTAGATTTTAGATCTAGTCAGTCTTAGACTTAGACTTTAATTAAGGCCTTAGATCTACTAATCATCTACAAATACTACTAATTATAAACTAATAGTAATACTCTATATAGTTAGTTAAAGTTAGTTAAACACATAAATATATTGATCTACAATTAGATCTAGATCTTGAATTAGATCTGGATCTAGTCTAGGTCTATATTTTGAATAAACCATTTGATTGTCATTGTAAATTAGCTATCACTTTAGACTTAGCTTAGGCCATCTTAGGCATTTTTAACCTTAAACTATTTTAGACTAGACCTTTTAAAACTAAAATCAACAACAGTCATCATGAAATTGCTCTGGCTATTTATCCTAATAATTAATAAATACACACTAGCTGAACACTGAACTAGATCTACCTCAGTCAACACTAAACTTAAAAATGAAACAACAGTCATAATCAATCATCACACTTTAGATCAATGCAACTTCAAAAATAACCTAACATACACATCAATAACATTAAAGAAGATTACCCATCACAAATGGAAGTTCTCAATCAGACACAGTAGAAATAAATACCTTTCACTGTTAATATTAATAGCAGGAGATGTAGAGTCAAATCCAGGGCCTATATCTAAAGATAGATGCAACATCTGCAAAAAAGTATGCACCATGAAACAGAAAGCCATTCAATGTGACACCTGCGATGAATGGTACCATGCATCATGTCTCCATATGAATACACCTGTGTATTATGCCTTAGGCAACAAAGATGCATCATGGCACTGTGTACCGTGTGGGTTACCTCAGTTTACATCAGGACTGTTTGATTCCTTTGATGCGGACACTTCTAACCCATACAACATCTTAAACACCATCCCAAAACCAACTCACCAACCACTAGCCAGATCCACTCCTGTTAAACCTAAATCTACTAAAATTAATACAACAGCCTCACTAAACAAACCTCCTAAAGAAGTAATGCCAAAATACCTTAAAACCTTAGTAATAAATTTTCAAAGTATTAGGAACAAAACAGCAGACTTAGAAATTTTATTAGAATGTGAGAAACCAGACATAATTGCAGGAACAGAAACTTGGCTACATCCTGAAATTTATAATGCAGAAATTTTCAATAGTAATTATGAAATTTTTAGAAAATATAGGGCTGATAATCATGGAGGAGTTCTTTTAGCAATAAAAAACACTCTTATAGCTGAAGAAATTACCTTACCTAACTCAAAAAACATAGAATCTACATTTTGTAAAATTAATACCACCTCAACATGCCTTATAATAGGCAGCATTTACAGACCACCAAATTCTAGTTTAGAATACATGCAGGAACTATGTAATCAGATTACTACACTTAAAAAGACAAATAAAAATGCAGTTTTTTGGATTATGGGTGACTTCAACCTACCTGATATAAATTGGAAAACACTAACCATAGATAAACACCAAAACCTTAAGGACATAAATGAGCTTTTCATAGAAACTTTACACAACCTAAGTTTAGATCAAATCATTAAAAAGCCAACTAGATTAAACAACACATTAGATCTCTTCTTAACCAACAGACCTGGATTAGTAGTTGATTATGATATTATCCCTGGTCTATCAGACCATGAGATCATAAAAATACACAGTCAGATAAAAGCAGTAGCCAATACAAAAACCAAAAGAAAAATCTTACTCTGGAATAAATGTAACCTAACACAACTACACCAAGCTGCATTAAACTTTCAACAAACATTCTTATTAGAAAAAGACATTAACCAACCAGTCGATGACCTCTGGAATTTCATTAAAAACCATCTTAAAAGCATTATAGAAAATCATATACCAACTAAATACACATCAAACAAAATAAATAAATGCTGGTTTAATAATAGACTAAAGAAGCTTTGTAAACAGAAGGAAAACCTATATAGAAAATTTAAAGAAACCAAGGCAGAAAGAGTTTACAAAAAGTATATAAAAATTAAACACCTAACCCAAAAAGTAAGCAGACAGCTGCAGAGTGAATACATAAACAATGTAATATCTAAAGATAACAACAAAAACCTATGGTCATACATTAAGTCTAAGAAAATGGAAACAACAGGCATAGCGCCATTAAAAGATGAACATAACATAATACATAATGATAATGAAACTAAAGCAAACATCCTAAACAAATACTTTGCATCAGCATTCTCAGCCCCAGGAGACAAAGACATATTTCTTAATTTGAACCAAGGAGACAACATAGAAGATTTAGTAGTACAAGAAAATGGAATTAAAAAACTATTAGCCAACACCAAACCAAATAAAGCGTCTGGACCTGATGGTATTCCAGCTAGATTACTCAAAGAACTAAGCAATGAGCTAGCCCCAGTGTTCAAAATACTCTTTCAGGCATCCCTTAACCAGGGCAGAGTACCAAAGGACTGGAAAGAAGCTAATGTCACCCCCCTATTTAAAAAAGGAGAAAAATCTGATCCAGGAAACTACAGACCAGTATCACTTACCAGCATCACATGTAAAATACTAGAACACATAATATGTAGCAACATCATAAACCACTTAGACAAACATAATGTCCTCACCCCATACCAACATGGCTTTAGGAAATATAGATCATGTGAAACACAACTAATAGGACTAATTGATGATTTCTCAAAAGGTTTAGATAATAGTGAACAAATAGATGCTATCTTACTAGATTTTTCCAAGGCTTTTGACAAAGTTCACCACCATAGTTTGCTTAAAAAATTAAAATATTTCGGCATTAACGGTCCACTGTATCAGTGGATTAAAGATTTTCTGATAGGGAGAGAACAAACTGTAATAATAAATGGCTCTAAATCAACACCAATAACAGTAAACTCAGGCGTACCTCAAGGAACAGTCTTGGGTCCACTACTATTTTTAATTTACATAAATGATTTACCAAATTGCATTAGTTCAGGAACAAAAGTCAGATTATTTGCAGACGATTGCATAATATATAGAACAATAAAAACAAAACAAGACACAGATATTTTACAAAGAGAATTAGATGAATTACAGAAATGGGAATCAAATTGGAGCATGTCTTTCCACCCAGAAAAATGTCAGTTGTTAAGAGTAACAAAAAAAATTAAACAAATTAATTCCACTTATCTTATTCATGGCAAACCAGTAACACAGACTAAAAACTCAAAATACCTAGGTGTTATAATAAATGAAAAACTGTCATGGAATCCACATATTGATGAAACTATAAAAAAATCCAACAAAGCATTAGGGTTTATTAAAAGAAATTTCTATAAATCAAATAAGAACATAAAACTAAAATGTTATTTAACCTTGGTTAGGCCAATAATAGAATATGCATCCACCGTGTGGGACCCCTCAACTCAAGAAAACATTAAGAAACTGGAACAAACACAAAATAGAGCAGTGAGATTCATAACAAACGAATATTCACATTTGACTAGGGTAACACCATTAGTAAAATCACTAAATTTAGAAAGCCTTCAGGACAGAAGACTCAAAAGTAAAGTAGCAATTATACATAAAACACTGAACCATAATCTTCAAATACAAAAACAAAATTTAATAAAATACTCTGAAAGACACAAAAATAAAGGCACATTCCTCGTCCCATATGCTAGGACAAATTTGTACAAATACTCCTTCTTCCCTAGTGCTATTAGAGCATGGAATGGGTTGCCTGAGCTAGCCAGAAAAACCAGTGACTTGGCAGAATTTAAGTCATTGGTTAATATGCATGACTAAATGCATGACGCGTAGGACGTAATCATCTTCTTTTTTGAAGTAACGTCTGTATTATATAAGATAAGATAAGTTTTATTTGTGGCAACAAAGTTTAAAATGTAAAACTAACTTTAAAAAAAAACTTTGATCTCTGTGGGAAAAAATATTTTTAAAATGTCAACAAAGTCAACGTACTGATAGACCTAGATCTAGGTTTGGTCTTTGTGATAAATTTAATCCATAAATGTTGAAAAAAAAAGACACCCGTTGGCACTATTTGTCAATCAAATATATTAATTTATGTATTTACATATAAATTTCGGACACCCATTTGGGGGCCATTTATGATTTTAAAATTCTCCCCCCCCCCTCCCTCTCCTTAGTTGCGCCATTGGCTTCTGGCACCTATTAAGCTCCCTCAGAAGTACTGACTGGAGAATCTCTTTTAGATCGTAATTTGCAAGGAGCTATGTTTTCTAGAGCTGAATCAGCTTCTGCACTAAATTTGCGAGCTGATGCTATTGAAAACTGGTCTTAAAATTGGCTTTTATAAATCTCATAATTAAGGATTCTAAATAAGTCTTGTACTTTTTAACTACTTCACAAGAAATAGTTTGGCCTTTCAGCAAATGAAAATGACAAAACCTGTTATCACTTGCTTGCCTGTTTGAAAATACTTACTATTCACTTACATTTCATATGCAAGCAGCCTATTGGTGTTTATATGATTAAAAAAAAACTGTCTCCCACTCTTCACTAGAAATTTGAGTAACGAAGTCACAGTCAATATCCTTCAAAGAATATAAACATTTTTTTCTTAAGATTCTATATTCTTATCATTACCTTACCCATGCTAAGCCAGCGGATACTTTGGATTACTTTATTCCTGATCTTCAAATGCTTTTCGAAAATTCCTGTGGTTAAGATACCTAGCTCTGATTACATTAGTCACCGCTTACTATGATTGTAACAATATCATGATATAGTGTGCAGCTTTGTGCAAACTTTCCTGTTTAGAGTTTATGGTTGGGATATTCTTAAAAAACAAAACTTTTTCTCAGTCAAAGATCGAGCTCCATTAGTTGTTACACTTGCCATCTTGTTTAAAGCATACTTAACACTCAATCACTCAATACATTTCTTCATAGCAATGAATAAATACTGGCATAAGATTGTGTCTACTGTGTGTATTGAAGTATAGCCAGTTAAGTTAATCTTCGTTTACTTGAAATGTTTTATAATGAAACAGTTTCAATAATTTATAGAGATATTTAGAATTATTTTAAATATATTTGCATTTTATATGTATATATTGTGAGCACACCTGATTTCTGTACGTGTGCTCGGGCCGCATAAAACACTCCGGCGAACCGCATGTGGCCCGCTACCGTAATTTGCCCACCCCTGAACTAGAGTAAAGCTACAGTAAAGTAAGAGTGCAACTAGAGTTAGTCTAGAGCAGGTATAGAGCAGAGTTGGAATTACATAAACACTGGTAGGAAGTATTAATGTCAAAAGTGGGTAGAAAGCTATACTAAACGTCAGCCTAACCCTAAACATAATCTTAATCCTAAACCTAACTTCAACCTTGATACTTATTGTCACTATTACTATGAAATGTTTTCAATATTAAATAATATATCTATATTATAAAGTAGAATGTAAGGTGTTTGTATGTGACTTATAGACATCAAAACCGCTTGACCAATCTTGATAAAACTTGGCAGGAATGTTTCTTGGGTACCGACTTAGACCTTAGTGAAAGTATTGTAGTCCTAAAACAAACTTAAGACCCTAAAAAAAAATAAAGTTGTTCGACTCTATTACAGCTATAGTATTTTATGGATCTAGGCCATGTCTACAATGTTGACATGAGAAAAGATCGAAAGGATTTAGACCTAGATCTAATTTTAAGAAATATTCTTTGCGCAGATAGTTTTTTACTTTGACACATGAAAATACAAAAGAAGTGCCATTGATTTTATTATATAATAAAATTAACCTTCAATTTTGTGTTTCAAAAGCATTTTTGCATTAATTAGTTCGTGATATCTGTGACTACAGATTTCCTGACGAACATTCTTTCATTAGACAATACCGTAATGAATCGCTTACTAAAAATTAATTCGTTTTATGGGATTAATTTATAATCCCATCCCTAGATCTAAAACTCTTATTCAACTCTAAGATGATAAAACTTCTCTTCGCACACATAGTTTTATACTTTAACACATGAACATACTGATTATAGTCCATTCATTTCATATTTTGATCAAATAAACATTCAAATTTGGTTTTCTAAAGCATTTTTAATAGACTGCATTCGTTTACGAAAGCTGCGAAGCGGGTTGAGATAGGCCTATATTCATTCATGAATCGCGTACTAAAAATTATTTCGTTTAATAGTTCACTTTATAATCCCATTCATTTAACAAATCTATCGCTCTTTTCGTTTTTAATAGATATGTATGTATCGGCTCCGGGAAAACCCATTTTCGCAAAACTAATTTTATTTTCGTAGCGAAACAGAAAAAATTGAAAGGATCATTAGCTACGTTTAACATACATTTAAATCCAATCCACTAGATTAGTAAACACAAACTTAGACCCGCAGGCCGCGGGTAATGTCAGGCTAGTAATATATACATTTTATAATTTAACCAACAAAAAACATTTGCAATTTTTATGAATGTTTATTTTTATATAGTGATAAAAAATCCTTTTCGTTGTACTTTTTAAAACTTTTTAAAAATAAACAACTTTGGGATTTGAAAAAAAAAGAAAAAAAAAAAAAGTAACATACAAATAAATGTAATTTTAATCTGACGTCATTCTGTTGTTCATTCAGATGGTCAAGAGTGGCAAGTAATGTGTACACAACCTGACTGTATAAAATGTACAATGTTTCACTCTAATCAAGAGAGTTCATGGACTACATATATTTGGGACATCAAGCTGGTAACCTCCGTGTTTATTGAGTCTGCAGGTTTACTCAATGCATTGACATAGAGGTAGATCTAAAAGCTTGACGCATACCGGACACGAAATATCTACGTTGATAAGCAATACATTGGAAGGGGAAAATTGTGTGTTTTAGTTTTAGGATTAAATGTATTGCGTTTTCAAAATATTATTTTGCGGAATTCCGAAAAATTTTATTTATAAAATTATTTGATATGAAAGGTTTTGAAACAAGCAAGTATGGTAAAAATGTGTAACTTTCGGAGTGTTTCGATATCTGGACAATTGTGTTTTCTCTAGAAGGCTAACTTACCGTAGAATTCATTGCGAACACGGATCCTTTCTTCAGGCAGTTCATTGTAGATAATGAGACAGTTGATAAATTCCAGCAAGTTGGTCTTGTAGGAAATGTTATCTGTAGATCGAATCTCATCCAGAATACAACAGAACCGATGTCTCTTCTTCTTGGTACTCTGTAATTACAAAATGATAGTGAGTGATAAAAGTGTACACTTAAATAGGAAATGATAGTGAGTGGTCCAAGTGTGCACTTAAATAGAAAATGATAGTGAGTGGTCCAAGTGTACACTTAAAAAGGAAATGATAGTGAGTGGTTCAAGTGTACACCTAAATAGGAAATGATAATGAGTGGTCCAAGTGTACACTTAAATAAGAAATGATAGTGAGTGGTTCAAGTGTACACCTAAATAGGAAATGATAGTGAGTGGTTCAAGTGTACACTTAAATAGGAAATGATAGTGAGTGGTTCAAGTGTACACTTAAATAGGAAATGATAGTGAGTGGTTCAAGTGTACACTTAAATAGGAAATGATAGTGAGTGGTTCAAGTGTACACTTAAATAGGAAATGATAGTGAGTGGTTCAAGTGTACACTTAAATAGGAAATGATAGTGAGTGGTCCAAGTGAACACTTAAATAGGAAATGATAGTGAGTGGTCCAAGTGTACACTTAAATAGGAAATGATAGTGAGTGGTTCAAAAGTACACTTAAATTGGAAATGATAGTGAGTGGTTCAAGTGTACACTTAAATAGGAAATGATAGTGAGTGGTCCAAGTGTACACTTAAATAGGAAATGATAGTGAGTGATAAAAGTGTACACTTAAATAGGAAATGATAGTGAGTGGTCCAAGTGTACACTTAAATAGGAAATGAGAGTGAGTGGTTCAAGTGTACACTTAAATAGGAAATGATAATGAGTGGTCCAAGTGTACCCTTAAATAGGAAATAATGGTGAGTGGTTCAAGAGTACACTTAAATAGGAAAAGATAGTGAGTGGTAGAAGTGTACACTTAAATAGGAAATGATAGTGAGTGGTCCAAGTGTACAGTTAAATAGGAAATGATAGTGAGTGGTTCAAGTGTACACTTAAATAGGAAATGATAGTGAGTGGTTCAAGAGTACACTTAAATAGGAAATGATAGTGAGTAGTTCAAGAGTACACTTAAATAGGAAATGATAGTGAGTGGTTCAAGTGTACACTTAAATAGGAAATGATAGTGAGTGGTTCAAGAGTACACTTAAATAGGAAATGATAGTGAGTGGTCCAAGTGTACACTTAAATAGGAAATGATAGTGAGTGGTCCAAGTGTACACTTAAATAGGAAATGATAGTGAGTGGTTCAAGTGTACACTTAAATAGGAAATGATAGTGAGTGGTTCAAGAGTTCACTTAAATAGGAAATGATAGTGAGTGGTCCAAGTGTACAGTTAAATAGGAAATGATAGTGAGTGGTCCAAGTGTACACTTAAATAGGAAATGATAGTGAGTGGTTCAAGTGTTCACTTAAATAGGAAATGATAGTGAGTGGTTCAAGAGTACACTTAAATAGGAAATGATAGTGAGTGGTAGAAGTGTACACTTAAATAGGAAATGATAGTGAGTGGTCCAAGTGTACAGTTAAATAGGAAATGATAGTGAGTGGTTCAAGAGTACACTTAAATAGGAAATGATAGTGAGTGGTTCAAGAGTACACTTAAATAGGAAATGATAGTGAGTGGTTCAAGTGTACACTTAAATAGGAAATGATAGTGAGTGGTTCAAGAGTACACTTAAATAGGAAATGATAGTGAGTGGTTCAAGTGTACACTTAAATAGGAAATGATAGTGAGTGGTCCAAGTGTACACTTAAATAGGAAATGATAGTGAGTGGTTCAAGTGTACACTTAAATAGGAAATGATAGTGAGTGGTTCAAGAGTACACTGAAACCAATTTGATCAAATAACAAAAAATACTTTAACAAAAACAAGGGTATACGTAGTGTCATTATATTAATTAGTTTGGGTCATCAGTCATGTCATATCAAGTCCAACAATTGGTTAATTTTTTAAATGGATTATTGCGCTGTAAGGTAAAAGAAATAATTATGCAAAATCTCAGCTTGATCCAAGATTGGGTGTCGGAGACCTATACGTGTACCAAGGTTTTAGCAGACAAGGTGAGTAAATAGAAGCTTTGAAAGCAAAATTGAAAGTAATGATAAGTATCTAGAATCTAGAGAAATAGATAAGATAGTTTGTAATTGTTCTAATCTTGGATTAAGTGCAATGTTCTGTCGTAAGAAAATGTGATGTTACAGGGTATTTATCGCATTGTATGAAGAGAATGGTGGCAGACAACTGCAGATTTAGGCTGTTTTAATTGAAACTAGAGTATGGTGGCAGACAACTGCAGATTTAGGCTGTCCTAATTAAAACTAGAGAATGGGAAGGAGTCACGGACAAATACTAAAGAATATTTAGGGAACGTAGTCTGAGAGAATCCTCTTTAACTCATTTTCAGCCTATTTGAGCCATTTTCAAACTGCGCCACCATTAATACAAGCTTGGTGTTATTGAGTGTGTTATTGAATGTGTATGCATGTTTCAGTGGTTGAATAGATTCTGATGTAACCACGAGTTAGACCATAATGTTGGAAATAGGATTGAAAGGCTTTCAACTTCAATGCAGATGGATATAGAAACACCAATGCAATATTAAGATGTTGAATCATCGAAACAGAATACATTTGACTTCAAACCTAAAAATAAAACCCCAGACTTTTGTCTTGTTTGTTGAAGTTTTATTCACGTTCAGTTTTAATCAAATAATACGCCTAGAAAGGTTAAGCTGCACCAGCTGCCTGGAGACACAACACCTAACACCGTGGAACTACACCAACAGATAGACTTTCGAAAATACTACCTAAAATAAATACAAAAGCTAAAATTAATTTTTTAAATTATTATTTTATTATTATCTTTAATTTAAATTTTATTTTCATTCATGATAAATTATTTTCCAAGAGCAATGTTTTGAATCTAATCTTCAAGTTTTGGTGTTATTTAAGCCCGTCTTGTAGCCTTGATATTGTTCTCAGATCAGTCAACACTGGACTTAGAGAGCGTCAACAGATTAAAGATACCCTTTTTTCTTTTGTCTAGACCGAATCGGTCACTTTAAATATGTCGACACTATCAGCGTTTCGGTCACCACTCTGGACGTTTGTTTAGCGTTGCTCAGTTTAGTCAGTGACACAGTTAAGTGTATAATTAATATTTACGCCGCTGGTTTTTGGTCCAAACTAGGAAACCACACTGTAGATGAGTTGTAGCTGAAGTCTTCAGTGTTTGTAGGGTTATCAAAAAGTATGCATAAAACTACATGTCATATATTTTAATTTGAAAACAAACTTCATTCTCCCATATCGGCGTTCCTAAACCTTAACGGAACACTTCGCACAATCTGAGTATTCAGAGGAACATTATGCTAATTTTATTAATTCACGTGGTGGCCTACTAGTTAATTATTCCAGTAGTTCGTGGAACACTTATTCAGGCCTCACGGAATACTAGGGTTCACAGACCACAGTTTGGGAAACACACTCCTATATGATTGTTTGTCCTCCTTGATAACGTCACAATAAGTCTTAATGTGGAGGTATTCAGTTAGTAGTGACGTCATTGATGACATAGAAAACAAAACAAAACAAAAAAAAAACTCCATTGTTGGTTGTTCAAACTGTGACACACAGAAACTAGTGTATCTAAATGTCCTGTCAAAATACGCACCTAAAGATTTGCGCGCCACAAACAAAAATGTGCACGTACTCTCTAAGCCAAACATCAAGGTCGAAAACTGACTTTCACTTTGACACGATTGGTAAACTTCGTTTTTTTTTCCTTTCAAAATGTACTCTAAATTTTGCCGCTAGCGGCCACCTGTTGACTGGAGTCATTGCTTTTGTGTTTCTTCCCAAACGGCGTGTCCTGATACGGCAATGAAAATATTGAATAAACTCGTGTTTCACAGATTAGTCTTAACATTGACAGCATACATTGACCAGATCAACAAAGTTCCACCAGCTAGTTCCTGGCACTGAATGTTTTATATCCGAGCTACAACGAGGTCTTCCAGACTTTACTTTGATAGTAGAGTCAAGTTTTGATTTTTAAATGACAAATGGGAGACACAAAACGAAAGCATGAATTGTTATAGAAGCCATGAAAACTATTGTCTGTTATCTTAAAAAAACTTCTGTACAAGCAATGTTTCAAAAGTGCAAGTCTACAGTAGTGGGACCACATGACCAGTTTACAATGCCTTGCCTTTAGAAAATGTGTATTAATAGGAAATGTTGACATACATCCTACACAAATTTGATGTGCACCATAAAAGAATTGTGTAGGGTATAAAAGTAGAAAGAAAATGATTGATGTTGCTACCTACTAGTAATGATCTTAATAAAGACGCGGCGGGAAGTGGTTGAGGGTAAAGCGCTTCACTTCCGAACACTGGGGTCTCGAGTTTAGGCATTTATCTTCTGGAGTTTTAGAACGCTCCTGAGTCCACCTTACTTTAAAGGGCGCTCCACCTTACTTTAAAGGACGCTCCACCTTACTTTAAAGGACGCTCCACCTTACTTTAAAGGACGCTCCACCTTACTTTAAAGGGCGCTCCACCTTACTTTAAAGGACGCTCCACCTTACTTTAAAGGACGCTCCACCTTACTTTAAAGGACGCTCCACCTTACTTTAAAGGACGCTCCACCTTACTTTAAAGGACGCTCCACCTTAAAGGACGCTCCACCTTACTTTACAGGCTATCTGAAATGAGGAAATGAAAGGCTGTTGTTACTTAGGCTGGCCACACGACAACCTTGTCACAACCAGATGAGTTGTACATGCCACGAGTTCCTCTAGGAATACAAGTTGTTTGTATGTAACTTGACTCTTACATTGTAGACTCTCGTATATTTACAATTGTGTACAATGCCATGGTAACCCTACTACCACTTTCTTCTGCACACTGCCCTCCCACTTTAGCTCTACTTCTGACTCACTTTATTTCTTTACTTCCGGCCCAATTTATTTCTTTACTTCGTGCCCACTTTATTTTTTACTTTTGGCCCACTTTGATTATTTATTTCGGGCTTACTTTATTTCTTTACTTCCGGACCCATTTTACTTCTTTACATGTTGCCCACTTTAGTTTTTTACTTCCGGACCCACTTTACTTCTTTTCATGTTGCCCACTTTAGTTTTTTACTTCCGACCCCCATTTTACTTTAGGCCCACTTTGGTTCTTTACTTTGGGCCCACTTTGGTTCTTTACCTTGGGCCCACTTTAGTTCTTTACTTTGGGCCTACTTTGGTTCTTTACTAGAATCAATTAGATCGACTTTTACTTGTCCTCTTTTTGACGTATGTGTGTTGACCATCTTAGAAACCATGTGATAATCCTCGCTTTCAATATGAGTATGTTTAGGCAGTAAGTGCAGTGTCAATAGTACTATTCAGACTAGCATCGTTTTGAGATTAATGGTCTCTCTATAAAGTTAACGAAAAATAGCCAAACCCAAAGCCACTTTAGTCATTTCAACATACTGTTAATACATGGGGAAAAAAAAGACATTGGTTGGGTATTTTAAGATGTTTTTTCTTTCTGGTCTCACCTAACTGTCGAACCAAGAGAAAGATTTGGGGGTAAAACCTAAACTCTCGAAGCCAACCGCTAAGCTCATTTATCAAAGGTCAAAGATGTGCCATATTTTAACGATGTCTGAGACGTGATCCCTAGAAGTTTGTGGGTATGGGCGGTGTCTGTGTATAGTGTGTGTGTGTGACGTGACGTTATTCAGAGACTCTTAGCACGGGCACGACATCGCGAGAAAGATACATAAGCTCCGGGAGGGGAGGACACCTCTGTCGCTACTTTCGGGTAATTTGAATCTGTTAAGTCAACAAAGTTTGTTGGACAAAATGGATTCCATTTCACGTGTAAGTATTTATAGGAGACCTAGTCACAGTTGCCATGGCTACACTGTTACAACAAAGTCTCTGAGTTTCATTTAAATAATGAAGAGGAGATCGCCACTTTAAAAAAACAACAACAATTAAGTTTGGCAGCACTTGCTTTTGTCGTCTGCTTGTAAATATAAGAATGTAAAATTAAGAATGTAAATATAAGAATGTAAAATTAAGAATGTAAATATAATAATGTAAATATAAGAATGTAAAATTAAAAATGTAAATATGATAATGTAAATATAAGAATGTAAAATTAAGAATGTAAATATAAGAATGTAAACCTAAGAATGTAAACCTAAGAATGTAAATATAAGAATGTAAATATAAGAATGTAAATATAAGAATGTAAATATAAGAATGTAAATATAAGAATGTAAACCCAAGAATGTAAATCTACTTGGACAAAGTGCTCGTGATATTTTTAATAGCGACAACTACATCCTACAGATCTGGATCCTAGACTAGTGGTACAATTAGATCGTCTTGGGAGATTTTTAGAATAAACTACAAAATGTCAAGGACGCAAAACTGAATTTCACTGTTGCCAACTACATAATAAAGAAGAATTGTTATATAATTTTCACACTGTCTCATTGCGTGGCAGTTGATATTGGTATAAATTATGTCTATTACCTCAAGCTAGTTGTCTATTTGTTTAGAAATACGTTTTAAGTCATACAATGAAGGTCTAAAACTTTTTCCATTTTGAAATTATGTTGTACTACAAACGAAAGATTTGGTTCTGCCGTGCTAAAAAGTGCACACACAAAATATATATAAATATATGTCATAGACATTTGAAAAAACAAAGCGTATCAACACACTTCTACCTTTACAACGGATAGACCAAAACGCTGGCAAGCTATTTATATTTTTTCCGCCATCTCTGAAAATCTCCACTATTGCAGCCAGTGGTAGATGATGAAGGACTGGAACATGACTAGCAGTGTCTCTGTACCTGAGGTAAACTTAGCCCACGGAGGATTGGCATTGGCTTGGCGAACCAGTTGGACTGGAACATGACTAGCAGTGTCTCTGTACCTGAGGTAAACCTAGCCCACGGAGGATTGGCATTGGCTTGGCGAACCAGTTGGACTGGAACATGACTAGCAGTGTCTCTGTACCTGAGGTAAACTTAGCCCACGGAGGATTGGCATTGGCTTGGCGAACCAGTTGGACTGGAACATGACTAGCAGTGTCTCTGTACCTGAGGTAAACCTAGCCCACGGAGGATTGGCATTGGCTTGGCGAACCAGTTGGACTGGAAAGACATCGGAGTGATGGTGGTCTATGTGTCTAAACATTTAATTATGTGCAGTTCTAATGATAATGGGCAGGTGTGCGTAGAACTGGGCACGCAAAGAGCATTTTGGGTAAACGCTGACAAGATGGGAGAAGACACTTCTGTCATAAAGAGGAAAGTTTTAAATTGTAATGGCGTCGCTTGCCTCAAACATTTCTAGAATCCGCGATAACACTCATATGAATGATTATAAACATGACAACCTAAACACAAGATCCTGTTACAGCTCAGCGAATCTAAATGAAGGATTCGATCCGGCTCTATTGATTTGTCTAATCAGTCCTGGCATCAGGTAACGACGTTGATGGTCGAGATAGTCTATGACAGTCACGTGATGTTGACGATAGAACTCGGGATACGGACCTAATGAATGGATTTGTTGTTTGTGGTTTGATTTAGAGTGTTGTATTCAGAAGATAAAGAATACATTATCTCCAGGTCATCTAACTTACTGAGCACCATCTTTAAGTCAACATTTAGTCTTATATAAAAATAATTAAAGTACAATAGATAAATATCATAAACAAACAAAGTAATAGATGGATTATTTGAAAGATCTGTAGGCAGCCCCTGCGGGTAAATCGTAGTCACATCTACATGGCTAACATTGAAACAACCTCGAATAATCTAATGTAAAACCATTTTTGTTATGAACGGAGACAAATGAGGATCATCGTTGAATGCCCTTGTACTTTTATAAGACTTTTATAAGTATTTCTTCAACAATATATTAACAAAAACCCTCATCCTACAAACAAAAAATGGTATATGCATACAACTGGCATCCCTGATTATAAAAACTTAAATGAACTTTTTTGTAAGATCACAAGTAGCTGTTGCCTCAATGAACATATTGTTACGAATCTCACTATACAGGCTCTCTGCAAACTGCACCATACACCACCAACTTAAAGAACTTGACAACTCAGGGCTCCAAAGTAACGTAAAACTTTAATAGTTGAATAGATCTGAGCCAATACTGTACAATTGGCAGCACGTAACACAAGACTGTACAGTGTACAAATATCTCTCCGATAACACCGTACCGCCGTATCAACTCTTGCACTGGCCTCTCCGTCTCGTTCCGGGCTTGCACTGGGTTCAACAGTTCAGGACTGACTTCACACACTAGGCTCGTTGTGTCGGACTCGATCACAGACCAAGATCAAGACGCCGTTCGTCTCAACTGTACTTGACAGTACTCCGCACTGAACCGTCGTAATGCTCCGTACAGAACCACGCCGTTGAACTGTGCTGTAGTCGACCGTATTCTGAACCTCTGTCGTGAACCTTCTCTCGTGAACCACCTGTCGTGAACCACACTGACTGCGACACCTCCGCTCTTTATATAGTGTCCCTACTGGCTTTCTAGAACCGGACAGAAAGCGGCTCGACGTGTCTGGGTGGTCAGATGACAACAACTCTCGTGACGCTCCTGAGCTCTGTTCACGACGTCGATCCTTCCGGAACCATGATGTTGTCATGGCCGACCGTCGTAACTCGTCACGGTTGACCGCTCGTCTAGCGCTGGCCTGGGGCATTTTGCGTCGGTTTACTACACACATACCACTACCCCCATCTGTGCCACCACCAGGTTTATAACAATATATTTAAAAGCTATGGAAATAGTGCATACACATGTTACAATAAACCGGAAGAGTAAATCGATTTGCCTTTTAAATCTTGTATTAAATCAGGTTTATTCCTATGCGCATAAAATATGCCCACGTAATGTTTAAAAGAAATAAAGTAAAAGGATTTGAAGGACCTTAGATAAGCCTGTACCTAATAAGCACGATCAAGACTATAAGAATTGTAGATCTTCACTATAATGTATGTGAAATATAAGATCATTCGTAAAGTTGCATGAACTGCCCTTTTTACCTTATGTAAAACATGGTCTAACTGTATTTGGATAAAATATGCATTGTTCATAAAAAGGGATACCTGTTCAAAAGACAGTATCAGTGGCATCTGTTTAAAGTGAAAACGATAACTAGGATGTTTCAAGGCGCTTTTAGTTTTTAAATTTTAGTTGTAACATATTACTGACAGACAGACATCTTCCCCAAGAGTTTGCTCCCAGTGACTTTACTCAAACTTTTGGTGTGTGGTGTATTGACTGATGCAATACATGTACTGGGTTGACTAAGACGCTGACGCATGTGCCGAATGTTTATACGAGAAACAGGTGATGGAAATGGAGAGACGGAAACACGTGTCAACATGTAGAAATGGGAACAAGCAGATTTTGAGTTAGAAGAACTTGAAAAAACTTAAGATCTTGTGTTTGTATATTTCTAAAGGGATACTGAAAGTTTGTGAGTATTTGTAATATAAATTCAGCTTCTTTTGTTTATAAACGAAAATTTCAAGCTTTTTATAAAATGATGTAAGTTAATTTATACGCCTACAGGGTCGGTTGCAGGGCCGTCTTTAGGCATGGGTAAACTAGGCAGCCGCCTAGAGCCTCCGATTGGTGGGGGCGTCGCAAAGAACTTTGAAGAATTTTTTTAAATAGAAAAAAATGGCAAAACATGGATAAAATTTCTAACATAGCAGAACTCTATGGCTCTATGTCTACTAGCCACGCTTTCTCTCCTATACTTCATGAATATTTAGGTCTACTTGTTAGACTACATATGTTAGAAGACCATTGTTTCGATCTACTTGTTAGACTACATATGTTAGAAGACCATTGTTTCGATCTACTTGTTAGACTACATATGTTAGAAGACCATTGTTTTGATCTACTTGTTAGACTACATATGTTAGAAGACCATTGTTTAGATCTACTTGTTAGACTACATATGTTAGAAGACCATCGTTTCGATCTACTTGTTAGACTACATATGTTAGAAGACCATTGTTTAGATCTACTTGTTAGACTACATGTGTTAGAAGACCATTGTTTAGATCTTATATATGGCTCATTTTGTCTCGAAAGGCAATGGATGCGCCCAAAAGAGTCACTGGTTTTGGCTTAATCTTGAGACGGGGCATAATCTGGTGTGGCTAATCAAGCCAATTCTAGAGCAACAGACTTTGCCACAATTCATACATGTGTATGCCTCTGATTTAGGGCTAGCGGACAGGGCAGCTTTCTTTTTTTCCCTCTTGATTAACGCCGCTTCAATTCTTTTGTTCTTAGCAAGGGTTGTCCCAGCACGCACTGTCTGTCTCCATGCACTCCGGTCTTTGGCTATGTTTTCCCACATATTTTCGCTGATGCCTGTGGCTCTCATGTCTCGCTTGCAGACATCTCTATATGTTAGTCTTGGGCGGCCCTTTGGTCTGACTCCTTCCACAAGCTCAACATATAAGATATCTTTCGGAATTCTACCATCTGGCATGCGGGTGACATGTCCGAGCCAGCGTAATCTTCTTTGTGTCAGGAGAGCATACATGCTCTTCATATTGGCCAAATCTCAAAACTTCCTGATTGGAGACATGGTCCCTCCAAGAGATGCCCATTATGCGTCTCAGGCAGCGCAAGTGGAAACTATTCAATCTGTGCTCTTGGTACAGGTATGTTGACCAGCTTTCACTGCCATAAAGGAGAGTGCTCACAACACAGGCGTTGTAGACTAGGATTTTGGTCGCTGTGGTAAATTTACCATTTTCCCAGACGCGCTTGGAGAGTTTTGCCAATGCTGTGGTAGCTTTTCCTATCCTTTTTGTCAGCTCGATGTCTAAGTCTAGGTTACTGACAATTGTTGAACCCAAGTAGGTAAATTCCTGCACCACTGAAAGGGTGTGTTTCCAATATGTATTATAGGTATTTCTGCGACGTCTTGTGCCAGGATTTCGGTCTTGGAGAGACTTATAGTGAGGCTAAACTCTTGACAAGCAGCTGCTAAGGCGTTCACTAGCTTCTGTAGACCTCCTTGTGAGTGAGATACGAGTGCCGCATCATCGGCAAACAGCAGCTCCCTTATCAAGATACGACGCCTTTTCGTTTTGGCTTTAAGACGTGCCAGGTTTAAGAGCCTTCCATCGGATCTGCCATGGATATATATTCCGTCTTCCAGGGATTTAAAAGCACAGGTTAGTACGACTGAGAAGAAAGATGCCAAATAGTGTAGGGGCCAGTACACATCCTTGTTTTACACCGCTCTTGATAGAGAATGGCCTGGAGGAAGAACTTTCAAACTGAAAAGTGCCCTGCATATTTTCGTGAAAAGCTGACACTAGTTTTCTTAACTTATTTGGGCAGCCGATTCTCTCTAGAACAGCAAACAGTTTAGATCTACTTGTTAGACTACATATGTTAGAAGACCATTGTTTAGAACTACTTGTTAGACTACAGATGTTAGAAGACCATTGTTTAGAACTACTTGTTAGACTACAGATGTTAGAAGACCATTGTTTAGAACTACTTGTTAGACTACAGATGTTAGAAGACCATTGTTTAGAACTACTTGTTAGACTACAGATGTTAGAAGACCATTGTTTAGAACTACTTGTTAGACTACAGATGTTAGAAGACCATTGTTTAGAACTACTTGTTAGACTACATATGTTGGAAGACCATTGTTTAGATCTACTTGTTAGACTACATATGTTAGAAGACCATTGTTTAGAACTACTTGTTAGACTACATATGCTAGAAGACCATTGTTTCGATCTACTTGTTAGACTACATATGTTAGAAGACCATTGTTTAGAACTACTTGTTAGACTACATATGTTAGAAGACCATTGTTTAGAACTACTTGTTAGACTACATATGTTAGAAGACCATTGTTTAGAACTACTTGTTAGACTGCATATGTTAGAAGACCATTGCTTAGATCTACTTGTTAGACTACATATGTTAGAAGACCATTGTTTAGAACTACTTGTTAGACTACATATGTTAGAAGACCATTGTTTAGATCTACTTGTTAGACTACATATGTTAGAAGACCATTGTTTAGATCTACTTGTTAGACTACATATGTTAGAAGACCATTGTTTAGAACTACTTGTTAGACTACATATGTTAGAAGACCATTGTTTAGAACTACTTGTTAGACTACAGATGTTAGAAGACCATTGTTTAGAACTACTTGTTAGACTACATATGTTAAAAGACCATTGTTTAGATCTACTTGTTAGACTACATATGTTAGAAGACCATTGTTTAGAACTACTTGTTAGACTACATATGTTAGAAGACCATTGTTTAGAACTACTTGTTAGACTACAGATGTTAGAAGACCATTGTTTAGAACTACTTGTTAGACTACAGATGTTAGAAGACCATTGTTTAGAACTACTTGTTAGACTACATATGTGGGAAGACCATTGTTTAGATCTACTTGTTAGACTACATATGTTAGAAGACCATTGTTTCTTCCTTGTGTTGACATGTCAAAACGTTATTTCTAGTCTGGTGATCATGAATCGTCCATGAAGCACATTCGTGTCATAGGCGCTGTGTGAATTTAAGTTTTTTGTTGATTTAAATCTAGGTGAAGGAAGGTTTTTAATTCATTTTTCGACCCTAATTTTTTGTTTTTCTATTTCCTTTGGGACCACGCTATTCACTTTGCCAAGGGCATTCAATTACATAAGGCCGGCCCTTTCCATTGGATGACATGTCTGAAGAAAAAGATATACAAAACAGACCTATTCAACACTCAATAGTTTTATTTTTCGAAATAATGCTATGCTTAACGTTTTCCCAATGAGTTCTGGAGAAAGAAATTCCGAAAACTCTACGAGCTCCGGAGAAAGAAATTCCGAAAACTACGAGTTCTGGAGAAAGAAATTCCGAAAACTACGAGTTCTGGAGAAAGAAATTCCGAAAACTAAAAGTTCTGGAGATAGAAATTCCAAAAAACTACGAGTTCTGGAGAAAGAAATTCCGAAAACTACGAGTTCTGGAGAACGAAATTACAAAAACTCTACGAGTTCTGGAGAAAGAAATTCCAAAAACTCTTCGAGTTCTGGAGAAAGAAATTCCAAAAACTACGAGTTCTGGAGAAAGAAGTTCCGAAAACTACTAGTTCTGGAGAAAGAAATTCCGAAAAATACGAGTTCTGGAGAAAGAAATTCCCAAAACTACGAATTCTGGAGAAAGAAATTTCGAAAACTACTAGTTCTGGAGAAAGAAATTCCCAAAACTACGAGTTCTGGAGAAAGAAATTCCAAAAACTCTTCGAGTTCTGGAGAAAGAAATTCCAAAAACTACGAGTTCTGGAGAAAGAAGTTCCGAAAACTACTAGTTCTGGAGAAAGAAATTCCGAAAAATACGAGTTCTGGAGAAAGAAATTCCCAAAACTACGAATCCTGGAGAAAGAAATTTCGAAAACTACTAGTTCTGGAGAAAGTAATTCCGAAAACTACGAGTTCTGGAGAAAGAAATTCCGAAAACTAAAAGTTCTGGAGATAGAAATTACAAAAACAACGAGTTCTGGAGAAAGAAGTTCCGAAAACTACGAGTTCTGGAGAACGAAATTCCGAAAACTACGAGTTCTGGAGAAAGAAATTCCGAAAACTACGAGTTCTGGAGAACGAAATTCCAATAACTCTACGAGTTCTGGAGAAAGAAATTCCGAAAACTACGTGTTCTGGAGAAAGAAATTCCGAAAACTACTAGTTCTGGAGAAAGAAATTCCGAAAACTAAAAGTTCTGGAGATAGAAATTCCAAAAAACTACGAGTTCTGGAGAAAGAAATTCCAAAAACTCTTCGAGTTCTGGAGAAAGAAATTCCAAAAACTACGAGTTCTGGAGAAAGAAGTTCCGAAAACTACTAGTTCTGGAGAAAGAAATTCCGAAAACTACGACTTCTGAAAAGAGAAATTCCGAAAACTACGAATTCTGGAGAAAGAAATTTCGAAAACTACTAGTTCTGGAGAAAGAAATTCCGAAAACTACGAGTTCTGGAGAAAGAAATTCCGAAATCTAAAAGTTCTGGAGATAGAAATTCCGAAAACTACGAGTTCTGGAGAAAGAAATTCCGAAAACTAAAAGTTCTGGAGATAGAAATTCCAAAAAACTACGAGTTCTGGAGAAAGAAATTCCGAAAACTACGAGTTCTGGAGAACGAAATTACAAAAACTCTACGAGTTCTGGAGAAAGAAATTCCAAAAACTCTTCGAGTTCTGGAGAAAGAAATTCCAAAAACTACGAGTTCTGGAGAAAGAAGTTCCGAAAACTACTAGTTCTGGAGAAAGAAATTCCGAAAAATACGAGTTCTGGAGAAAGAAATTCCCAAAACTACGAATTCTGGAGAAAGAAATTTCGAAAACTACTAGTTCTGGAGAAAGAAATTCCCAAAACTACGAGTTCTGGAGAAAGAAATTCCAAAAACTCTTCGAGTTCTGGAGAAAGAAATTCCAAAAACTACGAGTTCTGGAGAAAGAAGTTCCGAAAACTACTAGTTCTGGAGAAAGAAATTCCGAAAAATACGAGTTCTGGAGAAAGAAATTCCCAAAACTACGAATTCTGGAGAAAGAAATTTCGAAAACTACTAGTTCTGGAGAAAGAAATTCCGAAAACTACGAGTTCTGGAGAAAGAAATTCCGAAAACTAAAAGTTCTGGAGATAGAAATTACAAAAACAACGAGTTCTGGAGAAAGAAGTTCCGAAAACTACGAGTTCTGGAGAACGAAATTCCGAAAACTACGAGTTCTGGAGAAAGAAATTCCGAAAACTACGAGTTCTGGAGAACGAAATTCCAATAACTCTACGAGTTCTGGAGAAAGAAATTCCGAAAAATACGAGTTCTGGAGAAAGAAATTCCGAAAACTACTAGTTCTGGAGAAAGAAATTCCGAAAAATACGAGTTCTGGAGAAAGAAATTCCCAAAACTACGAGTTCTGGAGAAAGAAATTCCAAAAACTCTTCGAGTTCTGGAGAAAGAAATTCCAAAAACTACGAGTTATGGAGAAAGAAGTTCCGAAAACTACTAGTTCTGGAGAAAGAAATTCCGAAAACTACGACTTCTGAAAAGAGAAATTCCGAAAACTACGAATTCTGGAGAAAGAAATTTCGAAAACTACTAGTTCTGGAGAAAGAAATTCCGAAAACTACGAGTTCTGGAGAAAGAAATTCCGAAAACTACGAGTTCTGGAGAAAGAAATTCCGAAATCTAAAAGTTCTGGAGATAGAAATTCCAAAAACTACGAGTTCTGGAGAAAGAAGTTCCGAAAACTACGAGTTCTGGAGAACGAAATTCCGAAAACTACGAGTTCTGGAGAAAGAAATTCCGAAAACTACGAGTTCTGGAGAACGAAATTCCAATAACTCTACGAGTTCTGGAGAAAGAAATTCCGAAAACTACGAGTTCTGGAGATAGAAATTACAAAAACAACGAGTTCTGGAGAAAGAAGTTCCGAAAACTACGAGTTCTGGAGAACGAAATTCCGAAAACTACGAGTTCTGGAGAAAGAAATTCCGAAAACTACGAGTTCTGGAGAACGAAATTCCAATAACTCTACGAGTTCTGGAGAAAGAAATTCCGAAAAATACGAGTTCTGGAGAAAGAAATTCCGAAAACTACTAGTTCTGGAGAAAGAAATTCCGAAAAATACGAGTTCTGGAGAAAGAAATTCCCAAAACTACGAGTTCTGGAGAAAGAAATTCCAAAAACTCTTCGAGTTCTGGAGAAAGAAATTCCAAAAACTACGAGTTATGGAGAAAGAAGTTCCGAAAACTACTAGTTCTGGAGAAAGAAATTCCGAAAACTACGACTTCTGAAAAGAGAAATTCCGAAAACTACGAATTCTGGAGAAAGAAATTTCGAAAACTACTAGTTCTGGAGAAAGAAATTCCGAAAACTACGAGTTCTGGAGAAAGAAATTCCGAAAACTACGAGTTCTGGAGAAAGAAATTCCGAAATCTAAAAGTTCTGGAGATAGAAATTCCAAAAACTACGAGTTCTGGAGAAAGAAGTTCCGAAAACTACGAGTTCTGGAGAACGAAATTCCGAAAACTACGAGTTCTGGAGAAAGAAATTCCGAAAACTACGAGTTCTGGAGAACGAAATTCCAATAACTCTACGAGTTCTGGAGAAAGAAATTCCGAAAACTACGAGTTCTGGAGATAGAAATTCCAAAAACTACGAGTTCTGGAGAAAGAAATTCCGAAAACTACGAGTTCTGGAGAAAAAAAATCCGAAAACTACGAGTTCTGGAGAAAAAAATTCCAAAAACTACGAGTTCTGGAGATAGAAATTCCAAAAACTTCGAGTTATGGAGAAAGAAATTCCGAAAACTACGAGTTCTTGAGAAAGAAATTCCGAAAACTCTACGAGCTCTGGAGAAAGAAATTCCGAAAACTACGAGTTCTGGAGAAAGAAATTCCGAAAACTACGAGTTCTGGAGAAAGAAATTCCGAAAACTAAAAGTTCTGGAGATAGAAATTCCAAAAAACTACGAGTTCTGGAGAAAGAAATTCCGAAAACTACGAGTTCTGGAGAACGAAATTACAAAAACTCTACGAGTTCTGGAGAAAGAAATTCCGAAAACTCTTCGAGTTCTGGAGAAAGAAATTCCAAAAACTACGAGTTCTGGAGAAAGAAGTTTCGAAAACTACTAGTTCTGGAGAAAGAAATTCCGAAAAATACGAGTTCTGGAGAAAGAAATTCCCAAAACTACGAGTTCTGGAGAACGAAATTCCAATAACTCTACGAGTTCTGGAGAAAGAAATTCCGAAAACTACGTGTTCTGGAGAAAGAAATTCCGAAAACTACTAGTTCTGGAGAAAGAAATTCCGAAAAATACGAGTTCTGGAGAAAGAAATTCCCAAAACTACGAGTTCTGGAGAAAGAAATTCCAAAAACTCTTCGAGTTCTGGAGAAAGAAATTCCAAAAACTACGAGTTCTGGAGAAAGAAGTTCCGAAAACTACTAGTTCTGGAGAAAGAAATTCCGAAAACTACGACTTCTGAAAAGAGAAATTCCGAAAACTACGAATTCTAGAGAAAGAAATTTCGAAAACTACTAGTTCTGGAGAAAGAAATTCCGAAAACTACGAGTTCTGGAGAAAGAAATTCCGAAAACTACGAGTTCTGGAGAAAGAAATTCCGAAATCTAAAAGTTCTGGAGATAGAAATTCCAAAAACTACGAGTTCTGGAGAAAGAAGTTTCGAAAACTACGAGTTCTGGAGAACGAAATTCCGAAAACTACGAGTTCTGGAGAAAGAAATTCCGAAAACTACGAGTTCTGGAGAACGAAATTCCAATAACTCTACGAGTTCTGGAGAAAGAAATTCCGAAAACTACGAGTTCTGGAGATAGAAATTCCAAAAACTACGAGTTCTGGAGAAAGAAATTCCGAAAACTACGAGTTCTGGAGAAAAAAAATCCGAAAACTACGAGTTCTGGAGAAAAAAATTCCAAAAACTACGAGTTCTGGAGATAGAAATTCCAAAAACTTCGAGTTATGGAGAAAGAAATTCCGAAAACTACGAGTTCTTGAGAAAGAAATTCCGAAAACTCTACGAGCTCTGGAGAAAGAAATTCCGAAAACTACGAGTTCTGGAGAAAGAAATTCCGAAAACTACGAGTTCTGGAGAAAGAAATTCCGAAAACTAAAAATTCTGGAGATAGAAATTCCAAAAAACTACGAGTTCTGGAGAAAGAAATTCCGAAAACTACGAGTTCTGGAGAACGAAATTACAAAAACTCTACGAGTTCTGGAGAAAGAAATTCCGAAAACTACGTGTTCTGGAGATAGAAATTCCAAAAACTACGAGTTCTGGAGAAAGAAATTCCGAAAACTACGAGTTCTGGAGAAAGAAATTCCGAAAACTACTAGTTCTGGAGAAAGAAATTCCGAAAACTCTACGAGTTCTGGAGAAAGAAATTCCGAAAACTACGAGTTCTGGAGATAGAAATTCCGAAAACTACGAGTTCTGGAGAAAGAAATTCCGAAAACTACGAGTTCTGGAGAAAGAAATTCCGAAAACTCTACGAGTTCTGGAGAAAGGAATTCCGAAAACTCTACGAGTTGTCTATCCCACAAATGGCGTTGAGATTTCAAAGAGATTTGGAACGTTTCGTTAATCTCTTTGATTTCCATGACCTAGAAACCTACTGAACTAGTTAATCGAGAAATCCCCAAAAATTTTTAACACCTGAGTTAATTAGACATAGAATAGACAACTGTATCAAACAAATACATACTTCTACAGATCTATATTTAACTTTGAGCAAAGGAGACATTGGTTAGTATCTTAGCAACAAGGATCTAGACATTTATTTGCACACCAGCGGACTGAATGAGATCCACACATGATCTGTAATCTTCGGACTCTCCATTGTCAAAGAGTCCCCCATCTTAGAGGATTACCAGGGGAGGCAATCTATCTCCTAAATAAATCTGTTATATCAAATGCTCAGAGGTTATCGGGGGAGGGGGGAGCTAAGAGGAACAGGTGTGTGAAGTAAGGACTTGGGGGGGGGGGCAACTAGTCCCTGAAGGGAGATGATGCAATCTTTTAATCTTTTACAGCAAGGCAGAAACTTCGACAACGAATAACAATTTTCCCACCCCTCTCTGCCTCACTCCTCCTCGAATTGTTTTCAGACGGCCCTTATAATAAAAAAAAGGAAAGTCCAAACCAGCTCAAAGGGGGTGATATACTGCGGGATTAAATTTGAATCTTTTCCATTTGGTGGGCACATGGCACCGGACGGTTTGTCGACATAGTTGCAATATCTCCCCGTGTTGCATTCACTTTGTGAAGACATTTTTTTGTCGTATGTCTCACTGACATCTGAACAAAGATTGTTGGCCTTTGTTCTTGGCCTGGCCTCGAAGTTACTGTTGGAAAGAGAAGATGGGGAGGGCACGGGAAGGTTTGTTGTGCTGTTAGTTTGAAGAGGATGCAGTGGATTACGTAGACCTGAAGACATGACTTTTGAAATTGTTAGGTTTGGAGAAAGATAGAAGGGATAGATGGGACTGATTGACTGAAAGTATTAAAACGTTTTACATTGCCACTTGATATTGAGTATTAAAGTAACGCACGCCTACTGCTGTCTGCTTATAACTTACAAGATTCAAGAGAACTAACTCTCCAGGATAAAAATAAGAAACCTTTTCGCAAATATGTCAAGAAAGTTTAGGTATCCAAGAGTTGTCACATGGCCCAAAAGTATGTGTACTCTTGGAATTTGTTTGAAATTAAACTCGAGCTGAGTTGTTTGCTTGCTGAGGCAGCATGGAAACCTCCCAGATACCCCATTGTTATGGAGTGTTTGTGTTGTGTATTTCCTAGGTGGTGATGAAGAAAGGGAGCATTCATTGTTAGTCTTGTATAATGTTGAAAGGAAAGCAGCTCTGGGATAAGCTATGGTAAGAACGGGAGATAATTCCAAGATGTCAAAGTGTAACTACATGGTTTTGTATAGAGTTAGATTTGTTTAATATCTCAATTTATTTCATCTCATATCTCAAGTTCAATGAATCTATATTGTAATACAAGTTTTATTTAGTTTTGTTCACAAAAGGCGTTGATTCAAGTTATTTCAAGTTTTATAATCTAAAATATTTTACGCCTACGTCGGTTTTGCTAACTACAAACAATCTGGTGCTAAAAGTCAAACGTTAGTTATCAACAGTCCCAAGGGAGTTCTCAATAGAGCACTGAGCTCTAGCCGCAAGGAAACAGTGCAATACCAAAGCATTACATGGAATCTTTCAAGACTTCTCAAGTGGATGCGGATTGGGGATAAAAAAAACGTATATTATCTTTATCTTCATGTTTTGAAACCTGAACAAAGATGTTCTTTAAGTTATAGTGTTCTTCTAGCTTATATAATCACTTCACTTCAAAGAGCACACTGCCATGTAACAAATAGTTTTAGAAATTCACATAGGAAACCTTGTTGCTGTGCCAAAGCAAAAGCGCTGGACGTTTAGGCCACGAGGCCATCATCAGACATCAGCTACAGACAAACGAAATAAATAACACAAAATATTCATAACCACTGCAGCAGTAAATCTTTTTTTGTTTCTGCCAATTGTAACCGAATGATTCAATTAAAAAAAATTAAAATGATCTTACTGTACTCTATCTTACTTTGATCTTACTGTACTCTATCTTACTTTGACAAGGTCTTTTTTTTTTACGACTGCATACAATGGGGACAATGTTCCCAATTGACTTTTGAACTATTCTCCGATGTTTACATAACAGGAATAAACTTGACTTATTATTTTAAGACAGTATCCTGGAATAAGAAACCCTGACCTGCATTGATCTCAATCAGGATCTCACAAAGCTAGCATTAGATCGGCGGAAGTCAACTTGTGTATGCGTCTAGTTCTAGATCGCGTCTTCTCTCTCTACAAAAACGTCATTTAGGGGCTCTTCCCCCTCCACTCTACATTGAAGACCGATGAGTGGGGAAGGAGGGGTCTACGTGACAACTTGTACAAATCAGTTAAGCGTTGTCAGTGTTTTGTGAATAGTACTAATGACTTTGACCTCTTTTAATGCAACAGTCTTGTGGTCTACTTGAAGACCTGGTGGCGGTATCAAGTTGTCCACATAAGGATCTAGTTACGGAGGTCACAAAATGTCACCGTATTTCTTTCTTTATTTCATTGAACTCTCACAGACTGGACTGTCTACAAAGGCAGTGGCGGCGCTGGTAAAGGGGGGGGGGGGAAGAAACGAGATAATCACAACCCTCCAGAATAAATACTGTACTGTGATGTATTTTTTAATATAAAATTTTTAAAAGCTATTAAATTATTTTGCTAAGTTTTTTTTCTTTTCCGATGGAGAAGGGTGAGGAAAAAGAGATGCTCACAAAATGCAATCCTCATGCCGCCCTAATTAAGGCTTATTTACAGTGTAAGATTTAGTAATCGATTAATAGCTAACTATAGATTCAAAGCTAAACTATAGATTCTTTCATCTGTAGATTCACTACTCAGCTTATTCTTGTTTAAATCTATAGTTTCAGTTCACCATGTCTACATGTTTACAAGTTAGGTAATCAATATACCAACAAAAACACACGTGTTTTGTGTAACATCATCTGACACCTGGCCCCATAAGTTTCTATTCTATTGAAAGGTTCTGTCTAATGTAAAATATAGGTAAGAACATTTTATAGGAAATAATTATAAATTTTTTTTTTTTTTGCTAGTAGAAGATTCTACAATACTGGATCTAAGTTAAGGAACAGGAAGGAGTCCTACCAATACCAGCGTCTCCACGACACTTAAAAACGTTGGACGCTGACTGCAGAGCTAGAGAGGAGGATCCTTGCAATGGAATTGAGATGCTACAGAAGGATCCTAGGTGTCACGTTCAAAGACCGCATCACAAACCAAGAGATTAGAGACAGGTTGGTACAGCTATTGGACCCCACGATGACCTGCTAACTTTAGTGAAAAAACGCAAGCTCAAAATCTATGCCATTTAAAGAGGTTCTAAACAAGGCAAAAGACAGGGAGTAATGGAGAAAGACTGTCGACGAGTCTTGCTTGGAGCCCCAACGTCCAACAGACTGAGGGATAGGTCAAGGTAAAAGGTATTAAACAGATCTGGGACGTGCTCTGTAGTTTTGTCACACATGGCAAGCAATTGTTGAGAAGTACTGGTCTGAAGTCAACTCAAGCCGAGGTCGCATGTCTTTTAGAAATATTTATTTAACTTTGTTAAAACTAAGACAGAAAGTACATCGGCAGATCGTGCACAGACACGACGTTCTGGTTGAGTAACCTTCACGCCGAGTGCTCAGTCACATAGACACTAGAAAAGATTTGCAATAGTCCGCCCCTCGGAGGTACCTATATCTACACTCTGACATACTCAACTCTAGAAATAACTTTGTGTTTTGTTTGTCTCAGGACCAAAGGTAACAACTAAACAATAACGACCTTCCTGCTAAGCCCAGCCACTTTGGTCCGATCCATTAAAGTAATTGTTGTGATGGGTCAGAAATTATTGATTCGCTATTCATGGCACCCAGAACCCATTTTAAATCCATCCAAACATTTAAAGTCCTCTCTCTATTAGATTCTACTGTTCAACACTTCACAAAAGATATAAAATAAATTCAATTATTTACTTATTCCTCTTTTTTTCCTTGGAAAAATAACCTTTTTTTTCCCCAAAAAAACAAAATTACAAATTTCCCTTAAATAATTCTACATGCACATTAAAGTTAAAGATCTAGGTCTAGGCTGAGCTATTGTTAAAGTCAATATGGCTGTGTGGTTGTTTAAAGTCATTATAACCGATGGTCACGTGATGAGGACATCTTTAAAAAGAACATGTTTCAGATATCAGCAAGCTCCTCCCCCCCCTCCACCTGTTACACATCAGTTCACCCACTTGTAGATCATGGACCACAATCTAACCACTTCGGTTCGGGCACTTCAAAATGTAAAGCCATGCCCTCTCTCCCAACGTGTAGACCTATCATCTACTTCTTCATCGGCCTCATCAGCACAATCATCTACTTCTTCATCGGCCTCATCAGCACAATCATCTACTTCTTCATCGGCCTCATCAGCACAATCATCTACTTCTTCATCGGCCTCATCAGCACAATCATCTACTTCTTCATCGGCCTCATCAGCACAATCATCTACTTCTTCATCGGCCTCATCAGCACAATCATCTACTCTTTCTTTCTCTCTCTCTCTCTCTTCTAAATACGAGTGAGGAGGAGACCTAAGTAATGTTTAAACGTTGACTACCCAGGTCTTTATTTTTGTGTGTGTGTGTGTGTGTGCGCATAAAAAAAAAGGTTCGAAGGTTGTTGCAAAAAATGTAGTGGGGGGGGTGGGGGTAAACTCTTGAATAGCATTACTAAAGGGACTAACGGAGGACGGGGGTGGTGCAATATTTGTTTGAGATGTGTAAGGGGGGGGGTAGTGATGAGAGCAAGGCGATTGAAAGAAACCAACTTCAATACAAACTAGTCGGAGCGTGACGTTGTCGTTACGACATTGGGTCTTATCGTCTGCTCCTCTGTGCAGTGCGTTCTTCTCTAGCAGAACTGAATTCAAAGTTATTCCTTTTTTTTTGTTTGTACTTAAAATTTTAAAAATGTATTTCACTTCGTCTATTCATTTTGTGTCCACCTTTAAGCAACATAAGAGATCGTCTCTCAGTGGCGTGAATATTTTAACACAGCCGTGCGAAAAGATTATTTTTTAAAAAGGGGGAGGGGTGGTTTGAATGTGTATAATAAAACATCCAATGATTTATCAATTGCGCTTCCACACGGATAAACGTTTAAAACACGTAGACGCACACACACACACATATACACACACACAATTGTGTGTTTCTCCATGTGATCATGTAATGAAATAAACACACACACACACCTAGTATAGTGAAAGATTAATGTTAATATTAGATTGTATTGCCTACACTTTAAAGTAATACTAGAGTGTTTCTTATATTTATGCGGGTCAGGCGCTTTGATATCAACTTAAATATAAGCAAACCGAAAATTATTTTTTTTTAAAACGGGCGCTTCTGTTGGATGTCAAGTTACTGGAAATATAAAGCAAAGAAAACAAAAACTGATTGGAATTAAGGTAAGGTGTTAAAAACAATCGATAACTGATGAATGAGGAGACTTTTGTACGTCACCAAGCCTCGTCTTAAGCAACAGACTGTCTGCTGTAAGACTTCTTCTTAGACAGTACAAGTAAAATGAGTATTAAAAAAAAATAGTATATTTTAAACTGGAAGATCTTGTTGAACTAACAATAAATAACTAGAAAACGTTCTATTTTCATAAGCTTTCCCTGGTACAGTGGTTAGTGTATTAGATTGAGGAGGCGTTAGCCCTAGAGTTCGAATTCAGGTCGTTTATCTTTTTTTTTTTAAATATATTTTTAAAAGTATTTTTAAAAAAAGCGATCACCCAGATACCCCGTTCTTTCTCCCTCCACCCCTTTCCATCTGGTCCAGACAAGTGATAGGATCATAGCGTATTGAAAACAAAAAAGAGTGAAATTGGGCTCAAAAAACAATTGGTAAAAATATTTCTAATCTATTACAAATTTAATTACATGACTGATCCTAACTAATTGAAACAACTACCAATAATATAAGCTTTATGAGTTTTTTTTTTGTTTTAAGTTTAGATTAAGGTTTGGTTTGGTTTGAAAAAGAAGAGACCAGCTTATTTCAGACGTCATTCAGTCCAAACGTTTCGAGGTCTATTTGAAGTCTACTTTTGTGAATCAATGATTGAATTCAATTTGTAAACTGTATTAATGCTTTATATATAGTGCGTTTTCAATCCTTTCATAATTTCTACTGAAACAATGCAATTTTTCTATTTTGACAAATATGTATTTAATATTTTCTGCCCTAATAACAAATCGATATTGGGTCATCAGATTTAACTTACATATCACGTACAACCATTGTAAGAAAGTATATAGACCATTTAGGCGCTGGATGCCTGTTTAGGTTATTAGGTGTCACTGGTGAAAATGTTTACTCATACCCATAATCTCAAACCTCCAGCAGGATGGCTTGAGATGACCTCGGGCAGAGTTCGAATCCGGCGCCAATCGTGACGACGGTTCGGAACAATGCATACCACAGGACCAGGAAGCTCTAGACCTATATTGAATCTTCTAGAATTTATAGTGACAAGTCTGTTGGAACAATACATACATTTATAAAGCAATAGAGAGAGAAGGAGGAAGGGAGTGGGGAGGGGAGAGAGAGGGTGACAGAGAGGGTGAAAGGGAGGGTGACAGAGTATTACGTCTCCATTGGGGCCTAGTTATCAGCTCTGCGCTACATTATTTATTATCAAATAACAAAGTAAAACGCGACTTCAGAAACTTCAGTTGAGTGTTTCTTGTTTAAAATGTGGAGTTCAATCTAGTTGGAAATAACTTCATACACACTAAATACATCGACTTCATCTATCATGAACACAAAAAAAGTCCAGGTTTCAAAACAGGATATTTTTAAAACCCAGTTAATACGCTTGAGGTAATTCAAACTGAATTTATATAGCTCATGAATATGAACATGAATATACAAGAGAATCAAAGCACACACACACACACATACACAGTGGATATAAATCTTTTCCTAAGTGTCAGGTTACAAGTAGGCCCGTCTTAACAGGGGCGTTTCTTTTTTCTTTGTAAGTTTATTTTAAGTATTGCTCTAAGCAGGAAAAAGTCACTGGACAACAATCAAATCTTAACCTTGTTGTTTTCCAAGCAGCCAGGAGTTCATTAGTCAACTTGAGAGCTAAGTTGAGATTAGGTGAGAATGGTGAGTAGGGCCCTAAAAGTGAACACATCAATAAGGGTTGGAGGTGATAGTAGGCAAATGGTTGAGTAATAGGTCAAGTTAAACATTTGCATTCGAAACAGAGATTAAGGAACTTAACTCTTGCAAGAAAAAGACAACCCTGGATCACTCTTGCTGAAAGACTTGCCAGGTTGCAACTAAATGTTTCCTAAGTCTGGTGAGTTCCTGGGCAATTGAACAAATTATGTAACCATGGATACAGTTCACAGCAGCTTCAAAAAGTAGTGAAAATACAATCTTCTTTCCGGGAGATACAAAAGTTCTGATTCTAATCTGGGGATGGCGGCTAAACAAGATCATCGGTTTATTTCTTGGTATATAACTCATATCTTGAAATCTTTTCTATTCGGCCTACGTGGTGAAGGAACTGAGAAATATAATCCTTTTATTAGGTGCATGAGACTGATAATGTAAATCTAAAAACACAACTGGAGTAGTTAAAATTGCATGAAACAGTTTGTCTTTTGGGAACAACGATGTGATCGTAGAATGAACTTTAATCTCTGTGGGCTACTTCTCTTTCTGCTACTTCAATATCCTACACCCAAAACTGTCTGGCAACGACTTTAACTTGTACAATAGATAGATATAAGAGAGAAAAAAAACGCTATAAGCAAACATGTAAATGTCAACATTCACACATAGAAGAAGGCAACAGCCTAATCCCTACAAGACTTGCCTACCGCACGAAGTCGTGTCTATGGGAATAATGCAGCACTTGAGAGGTAGGATCAGAGCACTTCAGGGCGATATGGGATTAGTTAGACCTTAGAGGCAGTCTAGAGAGCAAGCAAATTGGAAGCAATAGAGATAAATGTGTGCTGGTTAAAGCTATTTATTTTAATTTGAACGACACTGCTTCTCAAATAATGGCATCATTGGGGTACAATAAGCAACTCAATGAATAAATGTAACATGTATATTTGGAAAGATGAAGAACCGATGTTCAGGATCAGTTCACCAGCTGTATAAGTACCACATGCTTTTATATGTTTCTAAATACAATTGAAGACATTCATTGACGCGCTGGACTACTAGAAACGACCAACGACTCCATGTCATCAGAGTTTCAACTCAAACTGAAAGCAACTGACAGCATTAGGAGATAAAGTTTAGCAAACTAAAAATGCGAAGATCTCGGTAAAGGAGATTGAATTTTCTTATAATATATCTCTATTGAAGTTGAAATGTGATGCCCCAAATGCCAAAGTACGTCGTGGAACGTTTATTGTGGTGAAGTAGTTACATAATTAATTTCAATCAATCAAATAAGACAATTTGATAGCCCTGAAAGAAACGAAAAAATTTAACAAACTATTAATACACAATATAACAAAATTTATAATAAATGATTCACTTCAGTGGCACATGAAGCTTGAAACTTATTGACTTTCTTCTTCTTCGTTCTCATTGTTATGTTGGAGTGTTCAGATGAGTAGACCAATACATGAGACTTATTGACTGAAACCGCTTAATTGTCCCCTTTTGTACTTATTATTTATATCCTCTCCAAAATTTGCTTTTTCAACAAACAAGAAAGAACCAGAAACTTCCATTGTTTATTTTTAACTCACTTAGATATTCTTAGTACTACAATAAAATTACTGTTGTTTTTCGAAATTTAATGCTGTTTATTGTTTATAGAATTAAAACAACATTGACCTTGACAGTTATTATTATTTGGAAGTTTAATTTCATCGATACCCGATGGTAGCTCATGGGTTCATTAGTTTCTTCAGTTCTCTTCGATTTAACATAAAGTGGATTCCAGCGAGACTGGGGGGCGTTGATTTCTGAGTAACTGAGATCTGCATCGATGTTATAATTTTATGAGCATTAATTCACCTATTGAGAACTACTGGGCAAAACCCAAACACACAAACAGATCCTAACACACAGGCACTTAACTAACCTAATCTATTCTATTTTCAGCGTTGTCATTGATTAAAGATTTTCCCGCTGGGCTTCAGTGTATGTGTGTTTGTATGACAACAAATGAAAAAATGTGAACTTTCTGTTGTTACTTCCACAGAACATGGTTTGCAACATGGTTTTCAACATGGCTTCTCAATGCAATTATTACGTTGTTGTTGTTTCTGTTACTTTGGGACCAATACTACACAATACTACCAATACTACATCTACTACAACTGTCTGTGTCGTGAGATCGGTCGAGTAGTTGCTGATGTCTTGTTCATGATTCGTCAAACGAAGAGATTAGAAATAAGATTCAGCCTTACGATGACATGATACTATCAAAAATGAAAACTAAAACTTTAGGGACCTATAGATCCCCAGATATTGCAGATCATGTCCTTCAAATCTGTTTCCTCTATCAAGAGGCCAGAACAAGACACTCAGGGGGAAGATATTCCTTAAGGGAACAGCACCAGGAAAAAGAAAGAGTTTATTGCATTTGTTGAATTTCTTTCAATTTTGACAATAATTTCTTCTACATTGGACAATGTGAGTGGCCGAGCAACGAATTCCGTTGCACTAGAGAGTTCCTTAAAGTTCAGACATGGTCAGACCATATAACAAATACATTTGGAGGTCAAAGAAATGTTTAGACTTTCTAGCGTACTGAAATGAAACTCAACAAATGCCCAAGAAGATAGTAGCAACATACAAATAGAAAACCAACAATTCAAATTGTAATTGTATTTTTTATTAGCTTAAAAAAAAGAAGAAACAATTATCAGATTTGAACTAAGCTAAGATGGCTGTCCTCTAAATGATTTAATTCAGCAAGACTAGCGAAACGTGCTCTTGTGGAGCATCACCATAGAATGCTGACCATGCACTTCAAAGCTGCATCCTCTATCTTTATCGAGAAGCTTGAACACAAGATACTCAGGGCTCGCAAAGATCTTAATTCAGGGTACAATACCAGGAAAAAGAAGAAGAGTGTGCCAGAGAAAGCGATTGGAAAACAACATACTGGAATGGAGGGGCCTGTCATTCAAAGAGATTCTATACAAAGCATAAGACAGAGGGGAATGGAGAAAGACGGCCAACAGATCATGTGTGGTGACCCCAACGTTTCAACAGGTTAATGGATAGTTACTTATATATTTTTTGTGAGGGGACGAGTCCCAAACAGATTCAGGTATTACGTATAGGCCTACCAGCCAGTTTAAAATCGCTTTGAGAGAAAGGCGAATTAAAACCTGATACCACAAATCAGTAGTTTTCATCTTTGTAGCTGCTGAAGGAGCTCACAAAAACAACAGAGACGACAAACTTAAAATCAAATCCATTTCCAGGCGCCCTTTGAGAATCTCGTGATAACCAAGAGCGCCATGGCTCTTTTTGGAAATCCCGGAAATAATTCATTACAAGCAATCAACTCAATTTTCCATTGAGTAGTAGTTAAATGTTTACAAAATGTCATGTCTAATTGATAAACAGGAATGAAATTCGAGATTCCCCAAAGTTCCCTCAATGTTGTTTCCTAAATCACGACATTCATCGATTGTCTCCAACACAGGCACAGACTGATGACTTCTGTGATTTATTTCATGGAACAGTGCGATGCATTAGACTAATTAGAACAACTGATTCTAAAAATAGGTTTGTTGACGTCATACAATAAAGGATTTTTGTCCCTACTACCCAAAAACTACTTTCTATTTCAGTTTGGTTCTAGCAATGGAGCAATGAAAGAAGTAGTTGACAGAGAGATGGCCATCGTGTACCTTGTCCAGTGCACACATTGTTTCAGTTTAACACTAAAAGTCTAGATAGAATGATGCCAATGTGTATAGCTGTACAGTGTCAGCTATGACGTCACAGACTCCGCGAAACAAATAGGCGGAGCCATTCGAAGCAGTAGGTGAGGTAGTGTTAGTCTAGACTCGAGTAGATGTTTTAGAAAACTGTTTTTAAAAAATAGAGGCTTCCATATATTATGAAAGAATATTATAAGAATGTATGTCTTTTCAAAGGGAAATATAGATCTAGAGCAGTGTTTCTCAAACTGTGTGCCACGGCATACTAGTGTGCCGCCGAAAATTTGCAGGTGTGTACTATTAAATTTTCATTTTACGTTGCGACATCCCCACTTGCAACGACCAGTAATAGAAGTGGATCGCTGTTAGCTATTCAGGTTATGGAATTGTCCACTATACATATATTATTATAATGACTAAAAGTTGGCCACCTTAGTACACGCACAGCAGTTCTTGAATTGGTAACGATAATAATAACAAATTATCAATAAGCGTTATTCATTGTTATCGATGGAGAAATACGTTATCAAGAATGAAACTGCGAAAGTGTTAAATGAAAAGCAAGGAAGAATACATCGGATATGGTTTCATATCTTCTGGACCTGAAGATTCTCAATTGCCTTTCTGTCTGATCTGCAATGCAACTATGTCGAATGAGGCGCTGGTTCCAAACAAATTAAAGAGACACTTGGAAACAAAATATCCAGCTGTAAAAGCGCAACCAAAGAAATACTTGGAAAACATCAGGGCTCAACAAAATAAACAAGCTAAGAAACTTACGAACTACCTAAAGCTGCCAGAAAAGGGATTGATTGCAATTCATAAGGTTGCTCAGTTATTAGCAAAACGCAAGAAAGCACACACAGAGGCTGAATCAGTCATTGCACCAGCTTTAGCAATAGTTGTTGAAACTATCCTTGGACCCGATGCCGCCGAAAAAGCTAAAAAAGTTCCTTTGTCAAATGATACTATCTCGCTCAGAATTGAAGACTTATCGTCAGATTTACAAGATCAAAACTGCGAACACTTCGACGTGACTGACGATGAAGTGTCTCTGCTGTGGTCTCTTCAAGTTGATGAATCCATTGACGTTAGCGGCAAAGTCCAGGTGCTAGTTTTTATTTGGTTCATAAAGGATGAAAAATGTGTCAAAGAATTTTTATTTTGCAAAGACTTACCAACTACGATCAAAGGCGAAGATATTTTCAAAGTGGTGAAAGAAAACATTTTACTATTCAAACTACAGTGGAAAAACTGTGTCAGCGTTTGCACCGATTGCTGTCCTTCCATGCAGGGAAATAGAAAGGGATTCGTCACTCTTGTGCGTCAAGAAAATTAAATGTATTAGTTGTTCACTGCATGATCCACAGAGAAGCTCTTGACTTCAAATCTTTGCCGAAAGATTTGATGTCTGCTCTGGATCGAGTGATGAAGTTGTACACTTCATCAAATCTCGACCGCTTGCATCCTGACTTTTCTCTCAGCTCTAGGAAGCAATGGTTTCAGACTACAAATGTCTCCTGTATCACACCAACGTTCGTTGGCTCTCCAGGAGAAAGGTGTTAAAGCGTGTCACCCAACTGAAGGCTGAGCTGATTTCATTCTTGGAGACTGAAAAAAAAAGACTTTGGATTTTCTATTCGTGACGAGATCTAGTGGGTTAAGATGACATTTCTCTCTGATTTATTTGACAAATTAAATTAATTGAATTTAAGTCTTCAAGGACCATCAGAAACCATCATCACTGCATCCTCAAAACTGAAGTCATTTGGTGAAAAATTGTCTTTATGACAAAGTAAGATCTTGAAAGGTTTCTTCGCTTCTCCTACTGACAATGAATGTGCTTCAAATAAAGAAATCACCCCCAAATTTCTGTACACTTTGACACACCTGCAGTCAGCATTGCAGCATTACTTTCCAACAGTTAAAAGTCTTGAATATGGATGTGTCAGCTATCCATTTGGAAATAATGAAGCTACAAATCTGACAACTGAAGACGCAGAGCAGCTCATTGATTTAAAAAACGATGCAGTTCTTAAGTCAAGTTTTGCCGAGAAAAGCCTGCTTTGGATTTCAACAAGTTATATCCTGCAATCAGTTTAAAAGCAATCAAAATAATTCTTCCATTTGCATCTTCAAGGTTTTGTGAGTTTGGATTTTCAGCACCGACTGAAATAAAATCTAAGAAAAGAGAGAGACTTCTTACAATAGACGATGAAATGCGAGTTTGTTTGTCGATTTTGGAGCCTCGATTAGATCGCATTTGCTCTAAAAAAATGACACACCCTTCACATTAAATGTAATATTTAAAAGCGAGTAAAATCTTTTTTTCTTTTTATTTTAAAACAACTGTTGCTCTTCGTGGTGTGCCACAAAATTTTTGTAGTTTTTGTACTGTGCCGCCAGACAAAAAAGTTTGAGAAACACTGATCCAGAGTCTAGAGCAGTGGTCTTCAACGAGGGCGCTATCACCTATCAACTAAATATAGACCAATTAGAGTGAGCTTGCTTCTACCTTAAGAACAGAAACAACGTTAGAAATTGAGTTCGGGAATCTCATTTTCTATTTTTAAATTCTTACCCTGTTTACGTGTGGCTAACGCAGCTATTGTCCTTCTATCTTGCGCGACTAAACGTTTATAATTTGATAAACAAACTAGGTAATACGCCTTCTGATTATAGTTTATTTTATTTATATATGCTAATATATTGATATGTAAATGTTGACTTAAAAAACAAACCTTTAGAGCTAACATTCAAATATTATAATCTAACCTTTTTAAAAAAGAAAACATTGACAAAGTGTTGATACGAAAACTCGCTGGTATATAAAGAAATATTTTCATGAGTTTTAGTGAGTTGCCATTAAATAAAAATTAGTCCAATGTTCTACTTTGAATGATTGAATTTTCAGATGAGGTGATGAAACCTAATCGGCTTCACGAACATAGAGCAATATCCAAAAATAATTTAAGAATATTCATGAACAATTATAAAAATCTGTTATTCAGATAGTAATAAAACAAAACAAACAAAATAGACAAAGGTCAAAGCAGGAAGTGTTTTAGTGGCCTCGTAGAAAAGTGCATAGCTTTTTATAAAAGTCTTTTGATATTGTTTCAAAATTGATTAAAACTAAATTTAAAATTTTCAAAACATATGTGACACAAAAAGACTTTGTTTTTGTTAGCGATGAAATATATTTTCAAAATTGTCTAGTTATTTAGCTTATGACGACATATATGGAATCATCAGTGGTTGGACGCTACAATGGCTTCATAAGTAATATAGAACAAAGAACTATCTATCCACTATTCACCTTGTGAGTTATGATACACAGGCAACATCTTGTTAAAATTTTAGCCTGCAATTCATTTCTATTTGAATCTTATTATAAAAGTTGTAAATAAAATTCAAACCCATGCCCAAAATAAGCTCATCTTTCAACAGTTTTGTGAAACAAATGAGCAACAAGTTTAACTCTTGTCAACTGAAGTTCGCTTGATTTCGAATGGGGTTTGGTATTGCTTGTATTACTTTGGAATTATTTTTTTGTTTTGAGAAACAGGAGGATTCAACGGGTGGCGATGACTTAAAGCAGGCTAAAAAGAAAATTTGTTTTACATGGTAGGCATCTAACACAAATGAGTGAAACCTCCGACTGCAAGGAAAGAGATTAACATTCATTTACTATATCATTTTCTCTTTTATCGAGATATTAAATCTGTTTTAAAGAGTTTTAGAAACTCACACAACTTGTTTGTTGACAAATTAATTACTGCCTAAGGACATCGATATCTATGCAGTTCACTAAACAATGCTCTATGAAGAAATAATGATTCGATTCTAGAATAAAAATACTAAATATAAACGACAATTATTAAACATCTGTTACTGATGTTCAAATTGAGTTGCAGAAAAAAAATAGATTTACAAAATTATATCTTCAGAACAAAAGAATGTTACCATAGGAGGCACACCAGAGATATGGTTGCACTTAAATGTTTCAGTAAAATTCCAAAACTGTGGTCGAAAATGGAATTATTTTATTTATTTATTTTTTATTTTTCTTATTTTTATTTATTAATACATCCACTTACCTGGTTGACCTAGATTTAGTGCGTAACAAACGTAAAGAATAAGTAAGACTGGATGTAGCCACTAGAGGAGACCTTCGTCTTGCTTTGGCTAATTTAAAGCTTGAAATGTCTAATATTGTCAGACTACAGGAGACACAAGGCTTAGCTTAATTTCATTTTGTAAAGAATTCAGCAATAGTAATGTTGATATTAAAAATGGAACTAAATTTAAAATTAAAACTAAAAACAGTAAGGCCCTAATAGTCGTCAAACATTTAAAAGAGGGATTATTCTTAGGACTGGAAATAAAATCATGACAAAGAGATTAGTGTGTGTGTGTGTGTGTGTGTGTGTGTGTGTGTGTGTGTGTGTGTGTGCGTGTGTGCGTGTGCGTGTGCGTGTGCGTGTGCGTGTGCGTGTGCGTGCGTGCGTGCGTGCGTGCGTGCGTGCGTGCGTGCGTGCGTGCGTGCGTGCGTACGTGCGTGCGTGCGTGCGTGTGTGTGTGTGTGTGTGTGTGTGTGTGTGTGCACACATTATTTGACATCATTTTTGTCTAATGATAATAAGGGCAATGTCTTCCATTCCGAAGATTAAGGCTGTGAGTGCAGTGTTTCAAATGACTACGCAAACCCAGTTGCGACCTGCATATTTTCCCGAATTTTGAGCAGACAAAGCCGTTGTCCGCTGTCGGTCTATTTAAGTTTTCTTTCCGTCTTTTGCGCCTGTCTTCAATACTGTCTTTTCTTTGAGTCTCAAATGTTTTGTAAGAGCTCTCCAACTATTTCTCTCAGAGGCCCTCTGTGCCAGGTATTTTCCTCTAAGCCAGTGAGGGCGAAATGCGCCTGAGTGGATCTTTATAGCGCTTACGGTGGGGATGGGGACACCTGTAACGCCTTTGGCATGCGGTCGTCTCTATATGCACTATATATCGCATTGTTACTTACAAACACCATAATAGTGCATTAAAAACAAAAACAACTCAGTGGTAGAATCACTGCTTTATATCGCCTCTTATTCTATTTAAAGACCTCAGTCTAATTATGCTTTTAGCCGTGATCAATCAGAAAGGTAACCGGATGTCGACAACAAGCTCACTACATCACTAAATACATTAACTAAAGCAATGATGCCAAAACTATGGCTCGAGGGCCAATTACGGCCTTCTAACGGTGTTTTAAGAAACCCTGCCTATTGTGTTCAATGAAACCACAGAAACTCAATGCAATAAGACTCAACATTTTATTTTACGTGTATCGGCTCATGACACGCATGTCAGAGTCTTGTAGAGACTCCCGGCTGTTTGGACCTGACTGAACTCAAGAAATTGATAAATTCTTATAGAGACTCCATGTCATTTGGGCCTGACTAAACTCAAGAAATTGATAAATTCTCATAGAGACTCCAGATGGACCTAACTGAACTCAAGAAATTGATAAATTCTTATAGAGACTCCAGGTCATGTGGGCCTGACTGAACTCAAGACATTAATAAACACGTGACCAAACAATGTTAATGAGTGCTGTATGAAATTGACTTTAAAGGGAGAAAATCAGACTAAGAGATCCATCACTGTTGTATTGATTGACTAATCAAGACCAAAGTTTCCAGCATCTCCTAGCCGCAAGCCCTAAAATAGATCTAGTTACAAAAGTACGGACACATTGGTTTTGTTTACTTTCGTTTTGTTTTCCACCAAAATGTTTTCCAATTTATTTATCTGATCGAAAGAGAAAATCAAAACATTAATTATAAGCCCAGAATTGCATCCAATTTGTTTTCCCAGGACCTTGTACTTTGAGGGAATACATTCATCTTTTTTTTTTAACTTTGTTGTGACAGAACAGTAACTGTAACAAGATATTGGACAACATAATATCTTTATCTGTACATTATATCTTTATCTGTATTTAAAAATGCAGTAATATCCTCTAAATTATAAAGGCTTTTTTTTTTGTCAAGGGCTTCTGTAATGAATTTCACTTTTATATACATTTATAGAGGGTCATGCTTTGGGATAGAGACTTCACCTTTTAAAACCTCAATTGTTACAGAAACGGCGAACTTTAAGCAGCGAGAGAGTGTCTATCTATATAACGGAGTTAGACCAGACCCAAGAGGACGTCCAAATCTCTATTAATGGCAAAGAAACCAACTCTAATTGGGCTCCGTGGGCACATGCTGGGCAGAGGCTGTCGCCTAAGACCGATCTATGTGAGGAGAGCTTGCCGCCTTTAGCGCTGAAAGAACGCAATGTAAGAGTCTATTGGCCGACTAGGTGATCGTGTCGTGTGCTACGCGCTGCAGACTATCATTACGCTGGTCACGTGTTCGAACCATGCCTGACGCCATCTTTTGCCGCCCTGTTTGGGCTGGGACGTAAGAAAGAACAAATTCTGGGAATCATTTCTTTTGGTCTCGTACAGCTAGACGTAGCTCTTCCAGAACTAGTTGGTCGTTTGGTCTCGTACAGCTAGACGTAGCTCTCCCAGAACTAGCTGGGTGTTTGGTCTCGTACAGCTAGACGTAGCTCTTCCAGAACTAGCTGGTTGTTTGGTCTCGTACAGCTAGACGTAGCTCTTCCAGAACTAGCTGGTTGTTTGGTCTCGTACAGCTAGACGTAGCTCTTCCAGAACTAGCTGGCTGTTTGGTCTCGTACTGCTAAACGTAGCTCTTCCAGAACTAGCTGGTTGTTTGGTCTCGTACAGCTAGACGTAGCTCTTCCAGAACTAGCTGGCTGTTTGGTCTCGTACAGCTAGACGTAGCTCTTCCAGAACTAGCTGGTTGTTGGAAACCCTGAACTTTGGGACTAACATAACTGTATACAATACTATACAATAAAATGTTTTTAAACATTTAGGTGTTGTTTTTTTAATTGTGAGCACTAGATCAACTCAAATATCAATATTATGTAACATAGAAAAGTACACAGGTTAGGAGAAGTTATTTCTCTCGTCTCCAGTCACTACTTAAGACAAGGATAGGTTTTATCTGGTAGATCAATAGAGTTTTAATTTAGAAAAGAATAAATACATTTCGTTTGGTCATGACAAAATGGCGTGCTATGTGACACACATTGTAATGCAAACGTTTCAGATTGCCCAGAGGTTCTTCAACTGTGCTATATAGGACATCTAATTGACTTCATCTATATAGTTAGTCTCAGGCAGAGAGAGAGAGAGAGAGAGGGAGTATTTACAATTAAAAGAACACTGTAATAACTAACTAGCTTAATTTCCCTCGGTGTCCATTAAGTTATAAATATTCAGTAATGTGCTAGAATTCTAGTTAATTGAACATACAAGAGTTTTATCATCACTTCCTAATAAATAGGCTGAAGTGCTGTATAGTCATAAATAAAAAAGTTTCAGAACTTGTGGTCTATAGTGCAGATGATGTAAGGGTCATCTGTTTCTGTGGCCTACGGTTAACGAGGGTGTCATGTGGATGGAGGACAAGCGCATCCCGAAAGTCATCCTCTATGGTCAACTCGCGACTGGCACAAGAAAAACTGGTCGCCCCCACCTCCGTTACATAGATGTAATAAAACGTGACATCAAATCAGTGAACATCAATACTGACTATTGGGAAGACATAGCTCTAGACCGCAACAGGTGGAGAGAGACAGTGACCAAGAAAGCTATGGACAGTGAAAGTACATGGGTCTCAGCTCAGGAAGAAAAACGCACAATCCGAAAAACGGCCAGCTCCTCTACTACCGAAGCAAAAGCCACCTTAACCTGCGCTATCTGTGGACGGGAGTGTCTCTCCAAAATAGGGCTCCACAGCCACATGAGGAAGTGTACTCTGAGATGAACCATAGTCGTCCTACGACTGAAGGAGGCCAATGAATACATGTAGCCAGCACAACTACCAACCGCCTTTACTTTTCCCCAACTAATGTCAGGTACCCATTTAGAGCTGGGTGCCCCAAGATACCGAAATGAAAACTCCCAGTCTTCACCGGGATTCGAACCTTCGGTTCGGAGTCAAGCGCTTTACCGCTCAGCCTCATAAATCTGAACAAAGAATAGTACCTACATAATTTCCACCCTCACCTTGTAATGAAAAGTACAACAATAAATTAGAGATGTTCTTGACTGTAAAAAACTTTGAGTGTTGGTGTATCCGGTAGAAACACAAATAAAAGAGAAGTGTTGTTAAACTTTGCTTTTAAAAAAGTGTTTCCTCATTTTGTGTGTGCACAATGAAAATTTACTCAAAGCTTTTCCGTGTGTAGCTCCAAATAATGTGAATATGAAGAAAGACTTAGACTTTCACTCTAGGACTTGCAACTTATTCCAAAACAAATTGACTATACTAGGAGCGGTAATAAATGACAGATTTGATACGCAGATTTCCTGCCACACATTCAGATAGGGTTTCAATTAAAGCTCTTTTTTTTTTTATTTAGTGAAAGTCAATTTAGCGTCTTTGACATTCTTCAGTTTCTCATGAAAATCTCTATACCAAAACACCAACATTGACATGTTTCTCAACGATGTGAGAGTCACTGTATAATTCAAAAGCAAGACAGTAAAGGAGCCACTACGAGACCTGATCCCACACAATATCAACCAATCTATTATGTCAGCTGATGTGTTTGATTTTGAAATCATTGACTGTGCGGGGATTAAATCCTTTTATGAGGCCCTCAGGCTTCTACCATCTACTTGTGAGAGCAACAGAAGTCTAACACCAGGAGCACGCCTTCATTGATGAATGAGGAGAGATATTGTCTACATTAACTCAGACGACTTTCAAACCTGAACAAGTATACAGCTTCACACACAAAAGAGAAGTTGTTTTTGTTTTCTGTTTGTATGTCTGTCTGTCAAAACCTAAATGTGCTATTGCAAATCCGATTGAACCGTAATCTGTACCGCGCTAGAAGTAAAAACAGTCACTTTCTGTTGTTTTTTTTTGCTGTTTTTTAATTAAATATCCGAATTGTTGATACAAATACATCATTTTTTAATAAGAAAACGTAAAGATTTTGTAAAGTGTATACCCATAATGATAATTCAAAGGTAGGCCTAATAGTAGAATATGGGAGACTATTTGTTTTACATTTATATAGAAAGCATTGAGATCATATGTATATGTATACATACATACATACACACACACACACACATATATATATATATATATATATATATATATATATATATATATATATATACAACGAAATGAAAGTTAGATCTAGGTGTTAAATATATTTGTGGTTTACAACGAAATGAAAGTTAGATCTAGGTGCTAAATATATTTGTGGTTTACCTGAACGTGCACTTTAAACATCAAAGAATGCACATTCAATGTATGTTGTTCACGTAGGCCTATATACATTTTTCTAAAAGCCGATTTGAAAGGCAGCTTGTGCTTGTGATTGTACATGTATCGCTATTGGAGATGTTGAGAATTCATTGCATTTATCGCTACGTCCTGCCATGGTGTTATTGTGACGGTGAGTGCATTGGAGTCGATCTCAGGCAGTCAAGCTTCAAATGAACATTTTGGATGGAGGAGGGATTGTGGCTATTGATAGTTTTATTAGTTTACAATTTCTTTTTTTACAGAAGGCAGCAGAGCCCCTGGTCGTCCACGTCTAAGGTGTACTGATGCATGCAAACGCGACATGAAGCTGTTTACAATCGACACTAACTAAATAGATCCACATGGAAAGCGAGCATAAAGGAAGCGTCCCGGATTGCAGATACCATGCACAACAGAAATGGAAGAAAGGCCTGATTACAGAAGTCCAACCTGTGACCGCAGCTGTGTATCAAAGATTGGCCTCTTTAGTCACACAAGAAGTTGCAAAGGGAAAAGATTTTCTGTAGAGACGTCAAATACCGCTTACAATTTCTTATGGTCACACAGAAAAGTTTTCTATGATTTATACTTAGCTCCAAGGAAAGTTTAGTTCTTTATATTATAGCAGGTCACATCTGACGTATTCAGTTGTAAAACAAAAATGGCGTTTTGTTAATGTAAGCATCTTGAATCTACATTGCTACTCAACTTAATAGTATTTGTTCCATTTGGACATATTTATTTCTCCTACACTGGACAATGTGAGTGGCCGACAAACAAATTCCGTTGCACTAGAGAGTTCCTTTAAAGTTCAGACAGGAAGAGACGATATAACAAATACATTTGGAGGTCAAAAGAATGTTTAGACTTTTCAGCGTGCTGAATTACATACAACATACAAATAGAACACCAACAGTTAAAATTTGTAATTGTAAGTAAATTTGTATAGGATAAAAAAAAAACAATTATCAGATTTAAAATTAAGATTGTTGTCCTCTGAATGTAGATTAAATTCAGCAAGACACAACTAATTTGGTGAAGTATCACCAGACAATGCCGACTATTTCCTTCAAAGCTGCCATACTCTATCGAGAAGTCCGAAACACTATAAAAAAAAACAACTGTATATGGGAACTGACTGATATGGAAACCACTGCGTGGTTCATCTTAACTATTGGATTCCTGATCTGAACCTTCCGACATAAGAAGACGTTTGTGTGTTGTGTTAAGTTTTTAAATAGATTTTTTTAATAGATTTTTTTAAAAAGTAGAGATGAACAAAATAATGTCCAGATTTGAAATCAGTTGAGATTGTTGTCCTCTGAATGAGATTGTTGTCCTCTGAATGAGATTGTTGTCCTCTGAATGAGATTGTTGTCCTCTGAATGAGATTGTTGTCCTCTAAATGAGATTGTTGTCCTCTGAGTGAATGAGATTGTTGTCCTCTGAATGAGATTGTTGTACTCTGAATGAGGATTTAGTACAGCAAGACAGAATACATTTGTCAACTTGTGTGTGAGTGTGTGTGTGTGATGCCCGGGGCTGTGATACTGGTGTTTCTAAGTCTAAAACTTAAGATCTCTTTATGATTCGTAAATCTCAAACTTTTTTTTAAAAAACTCTGTCAATGTAGATTCTCTTTCTCTAAGCCCTTTTTTTTATCATATATATTATTTTCAACCCCTCTCTCTTCCTTTTATTGACAAGCCCCCCCCCCCAAGCAGAGATTATTAAAGAATATAGAATATATAGCATTGAAATATATTTCTTTAGGTGTTGATTCACCACAGTCACACTCTCCAGTACCACTTCAATTCACAAGAACAAGGAAGATAAGAAACAAAAAGAAGACAAGAACAAGACAGACCTACATTTATCTCACCGGAACATTCCGAGATATTTAAGTCTGTTCAGATTTCTTCTCTTTAGGATTCTGTTCTCATCAACATTTGAAAAAGTGTTTTTCATAATTTTTAAAACGAAGAAAAGCAGCAATTAGCAATTAGAAACTGTCACGATCTCAAGACGCTCTATATTCAAAGCCTGAGTTAAACTTCGTCGCGGACCTGAAATCTGGACAATTTTTTTTGTGTTTTTCATCTTCGGAAGCGAAGTCTTGAGTTTTCAATGGAAGGATCCAAATCTTACTTTCATACCAATTCAGAAAACATGCCAACTTTCTTTTTGAAATAACAAGTAGGCACATATTTGTAGGCACATATTTTAAGCATTTTCAAAAGCAACATTTTATAAATCATGTATTTTTATCCTTACATACCCTAGACATGGCTGTGCTATGGGAACACTAGATAGAAACAAATTCAATTTATTCTAAATAGTTGGTAGTTGGAATTGGTATTTGTACCAAAGTATCATCTCCCACTGCAGTGTGCATGCACTACTGTACTTATTGGACAAAGGCGCGAATTCTAGAATTTATTACCTGAACAGCCTTTTATATTTAGCTTTTACGTTGAACGAATTCTCTTCCCTCCTTCTCTCTCTCTCTATCTCTCTCTCAGGTCACTTATTACGACCCCACACAGATAAAGCTTGAAAGTAACGAAATCGTCACAAACCTTGACTGGTTATAAACTGTTACAGAAAGATAAGCCCTGGGTGTAACTAATGATAGGCAAAACAAACCAGTAATTATGTCAGTGTTCATGTTTCCTACAAACAAACTAAGGCCAAAGTGCTACTCCACCCAGAGTGAGCTTGTTCCATCCTTGGGTTACATACGTTCTCATCTTGACCAAATAGTTTCCATGGCAACGGTTATCGTTATACGGGTTATACTATACACCAGACATTTGAAAAATATTAAAAGTAGATTTAGAAAGAAACACTGATAACATTTCTAAACCTTCGTCTGATAGATGGGATTAGGTCCCCTGGTCTAGTTGATGTCACGTTGTTCTTTAATAAGGCGAGAAGATGTTTTAAATGGATGTTAGGATACTAGGCAGTCAAGAACAAGGCAGACAAAAACAAAGACAGACAAAAACAAGACAGACAAGAACAAGGCAAACAAAAACAAAGACAGACACAAACAAGGCAGACAAGAACAAAGCAGACAAAAACAAAGACAGACAAGAACAAGGCAGACAAAAACAAGGCAGACAAGAACAAGGCAGACAAAAGCAAAGACAGACAAGAACAAGGCAGACAAAAACAAAGACAGACAAGAACAAGACAGACAAAAACAAAGACAGACAAGAACAAGGCAGACAAGAACAAGGCAGACAAGAACAAGGCAGACAAGAACAAGGCAGACAAAAACAAGGCAGACAAAAACAAGGCAGACAAGAACAAGGCAAGATGCAGAAAAACAAAATGCGGTGGTAGTCGTGCTGTCCACCTAAGTAGACCGTTGGACAAACAAACTAACAAGTGACCGACAAAAAAGACAAGAAAACCATGGACACTTGGACGAAGAAAGCTCTTCAGGATAAAAATACTTTAAAACTTGTGGGTAATGACAACCAAATGTAACAGGTTTTAATGTAACTGATGGGTAAATATACTTCCTTCCCTCCACCTCAACAAACAAAAACAAATCTGTATCCATCTAATGTTTGAGGAAAACACGTGACGTTTTAGCCCACGTGACAGTGATGTGAGACTTAGAAATGTCATCAGTGTTTGTGTTTAGACATGAGAATAAACAGGCATAAAGTTAGAAACGAAACTTAATATAGTTTAGGCCTACTTTCATGGGCGTAGCCGGGAAAGTTCCCCCCCCCCCGAAATGAAATCCCCCCCTGGGGGGTCGGAGTTTAGTGACTGATTTTTTGCATTGATTTTGTTTATTAATAGGTGAGATTTCAATACTACACCATCACTTACCCCTTCTTCAACATAAAAAAAGCAATTTACACACTCAAAATGCTATGAGTGTAGCCAAAGGGGGTTTTGAATTTAAACGCCTTTCAGCGTGGTTCGATGCTAAAAAACACCTCTTTAATATAAAAAAGCAAATTACACACTAAAATTCTATGAGCGAAGCCAAGCCAATGGGGGGTTTTGAGTTTAAACCCCCCTCCTCCAGATGGCTTTTTTTTTTAATTTAAAAACCCCTTCATATGGTTTTCAGTTTGAAATCCCCCTACAGAGAGTTTTGAGGTTGAAAACCTCTCTCTTCAATTGTATTCTAAAGCTAACTACAATCTGCAAATTATATGAGAGTAGCTAAATGGGGTTTTAAATTTGTAGCAAAAAAAAAACTCCAGAGGTTTTTCAGTTTAAAACCCCCCAACAGAGGATTTTGACGATTAAACTTCCCTTTTCGATATAAAATCTAAAGCAAACTACAGACACCTAATTCCAAGAGCGTAGTCAAGAGAGGTTACACATTTCTACCAGTGGCTGGGCTCCATTAATAAAGTGCAGTGAATAGTCATCTGCCGAAATTGATAAACACTATATGTGGCTCAACAAAGATGGCTGAGACTGATTTTAGGAGTCAGTTCTAGAGATCGGGTCTCAATCAAGGAAATTCATTTGCCCAACTGGGAGTCGAGCCCTTAGTAAGGTTTTCACAGAGCATCGCATGAAGTTTGCGGGACATGTTCTCCGAGACACCGACACAATGAATTACGCATAATAAGAGTTGCGATGACATTTTAACTTGGCGCAACACTTTTATGGAGGTCCTCAGAGCAGGTGGGAAGAGGCTTCAGACATTGTTAGTGATATATTTTTGTGGAAACAGCTTGCCGCCCAATGCGCCAAACGGCACGGGAGGATCTAAGTCAGTAAAATAGCACATTAGGTTTTTGAAATAAAACTTCTTAATGGCAGGATAATACACTGTAGATACCTCAGAATATTTTGTTGGCTTTCAATACCGGAAAAATGCTTGGTGGCGGGCTCCGCCCCGCGCTAGGGGAGCTCCCAGAGTTCCCCCAGAACCTCTTGCTGGCAAGGGCGAGGAGTCTACAATTTTTCCACTAACTCCAGGAAGAGCCTATTCTAGGGCACAATAAACGTTTTCCGAAAACATGAAAGGTCAGAATGTAATAAAGATTAATTATTTACACACACACACACATGCCTACTTTACAAAAGAGAAACTTTGTGAAGTAAAAATATCCCCTGAAGTTAAAATACAAACTTCCATAATGCATCTGGAGGCTAACTACAGACTAGACACATTCACATACCTACACAATGCCGTATTCTAATTGTGATGGTACTGATTTGGAAAATTATTTATAAAAGAATTATATAAACATTACCAAACACTAAAAAGATTTGAAAAATGTCTTGAATCAAAAATTTCGCATTTATTAAAAGTCTTTTACTTATAGAACCACTTTTCCCAAGAGTAAAAATGTAAATATTCCGTGAACATTTGATTTGGTACAGCTAACTCTAGCAACACTACCACTACACTCAAGGTACTATATCAATAACGTCCACGGCACTTCCCGTTTCCAAACAACATGGGACGTGATCTCTGACTAATAACTGAACAACACCTGGTGTGAACTGTTCACTAGTTGTCTGTCTTTGATTGAACGTGATCTCTGACTAATAACTGAACAACACCTGGTGTGAACTGTTCACTAGTTGTCTGTCTTTGATTGAACGTGATCTCTGACTAATAACTGAACAACACCTGGTGTGAACTGTTCACTAGTTGTCTGTCTTTGATTGAACGTGATCTCTGACTAATAACTGAACAACACCTGGTGTGAACTGTTCACTAGTTGTCTGTCTTTGATTGAACGTGATCTCTGACTAATAACTGAACAACACCTGGTGTGAACTGTTCACTAGTTGTCTGTCTTTGATTGAACGTGATCTCTGACTAATAGCTGAACAACACCTGGTGTGAACTGTTCACTAGTTGTCTGTCTTTGATTGAACGTGATCTCTGACTAATAACTGAACAACACCTGGTGTGAACTGTTCAATAGTTGTCTGTCTTTGATTGAACGTGATCTCTGACTAATAACTGAACAACACCTGGTGTGAACTGTTCACTAGTTGTCTGTCTTTGATTGAACGTGATCTCTGACTAATAACTGAACAACACCTGGTGTGAACTGTTCACTAGTTGTCTGTCTTTGATTGAACGTGATCTCTGACTAATAACTGAACAACACCTGGTGTGAACTGTTCACTAGTTGTCTGTCTTTGATTGAACGTGATCTCTGACTAATAACTGAACAACACCTGGTGTGAACTGTTCACTAGTTGTCTGTCTTTGATTGAACGTGATCTCTGACTAATAACTGAACAACACCTGGTGTGAACTGTTCACTAGTTTTCTGTCTTTGATTGAACGTGATCTCTGACTTATAACTGAACAACACCTGGTGTGAACTGTTCACTAGTTGTCTGTTTCTGATCGAGCACTAAAGAAAGCCTGACAGCACAAGTTCAACGCAACCATCCAACAGTGATGTGCATGGTGTCACTAGGACGATGTCATGGAGACTGCTAGTTTCTTACGTTTGAAACATTGCATGACACATAAAATATGGGACCCTAAGTCTAGGACTACTAGCAGCCATAAAGCAAAGTAAAAGAGGTGTACATATTTATAAAATACAAACATGTCATAGTTTAATGAGGTATTACTTTTGAAACTGCAAACCTTAAAGTTCTTGAAATTTGTATAAGGTCTCTCGCCGGTCAGTCTCAAAGCCTAAGCTATTATGTAGATCAAGAACATCAGAGAATACCTCGAATGTGTTTGTGAAGAGCTCATACAGAATTAATACGCCATTGCACCGGAGAACAAACTAGAACAAATTGTAACTCCAAAGTGTTTAGAACACAATGTAACTGAAAAGCTTGCCGAACACATTGTAACATTGTTACCATAGGCCTACAGATGTGGCTTTCGATTATCATCTTTTGTTATCAGCAAACATTGTAAATTTTGTGTGTGACCACTGCAGGAGATTCTCATCATGAAAGAATCAAACAAAAAATAAAATCGATCGCAACATCTGTTGGCTCTCTATGTTTTCACTAGTGCAGATGACAAAACAAAATGTTTGACAACCTGGTAGCATGGTCGACATACAACTACTGACAGTGCCATTCTAAACAAAATTACTGACATTGGTGTTGTCAATATTTCAACACTAGACATTTTATTATTGATTTTGAGCTTTTTCTTTATTAATTGGAATTATTCTTGGTGTCATTTTCGGCAGTGGACACGAAACAGCCATGTAACCTTACACATTGTTTTTCATAGTGGACATTAGACAAGACACAATATTCTAAGATGGACTTTTGTTAGTGGACATTAGCAAGACAGGACACATCATAAGATGGACGTTAGCTAATGGACATTAAATAGACTGTAGACTTGGCACAGCATCCTAATATCGACTTTAGCTAGCAGACATTACATAAAAGGATACATCTTAAGATGGCCTTTACTTTATGGACACTTTTTCTGTACTTTTTTGTTGTAAGTAAACCCATAATACTGTAACATTTCTGTAGTAAATAAATTCTTTATACTGTAACTTTTCTGTTGTAAGTATATCCCTAATACTGTAACTTTTCTGTTGTAAGTATATCCCTAATACTGTAACTTTTCTGTTGTAAGTAAATCCTTTATAATTTAACTTTTTTTGTGCCTTTCGAACAAAAAGAAAATGGACATTATGATAAAGGTAAGAGACAATAGAGGTCAAGTGGTATCCCATAGTCGAACTATGTGACCTCGTTCACTGTAGGACAGACCTGGCCGGTGGGCAAGCACCTTGACTATCATCACGTGTAAAGTACTAAGTACCTCAGGAGTTTCGCCTCAGTGACCTGGTCTAATCACCCACACCTACCTACACCGTGGACATCCAGATGTGTCCACACAATGTAACGCTGCCCCACGGTGGGACAGGAGGGACTGAATCGCTAACAGATACACATCTGCTCAATAGCATCGTGCTAGTCAAGTACAGATCGGGAGTAATTGAACCTGGGAGCCATTGAAACTATTTTTATTGTAAGACAAGTGATCTAGACTTAGTGATCTATTTAAAAGATGAACTATAAACACGAACTTAAATTGCCTATCAAGACTTGGAAATGAAAAGCAAGTAGCCATACCAGAATTACTGTAACATTGGCCAGATATTTTGCTGTATATAGACCAACTCTACTTCTCTCGATGGATAGATAGATAGATAGATAGATAGATAGATAGATAGATAGATAGATAGATAGATAGATAGATAGATACGCATACATACGTATGACAGCCATATCTGTAAATCTTATACAACAATGCGTCTATCAGACATTTGTTATCTTGTTTCTCAATTTGAGAACAAAACAAAAAGTACTTGAGGCCTAAAACCTAAAGACTTGTGCCACTGAGACTGAAAGAGTGATAAACTTTCAAGAGATTACTAGCAATGACTCACTACCTGATTGTATCTAGGGGTAAATGACCTACTGCCCCCAGCCCCCAGACTTCCATCTGACCAAAACAAAATGATAAAAAAAAGCAATATATATGTGTAGGCCTCAAGACTTGTGTTAAATACTCTCTTCCTGCTGCCAATACACATAGATATCTCTACATTAGAAACTGGACACATTGTGTCTACCAAGGGTGTATAAACTATCTATATCTCAGTAGACCTTCAAATCCCATTTCGGTGGAGCCAACCAATTTATATGTCGTTTAGTTCACATGAAAGAAACAAACCAGCTCTTTAGTTCTTGTTATCTTGGATTTATTGTATTTTACGCATGTTTCTAGGTAGATAGTGGCTCAGTTATATCAGTTGAGAGTTAGTGGGGCATTTCTATCAGCCGAGAGGTCACGTGACCGTGAAGTCTGCGGATTTAAAGCAGGACTCTGACCAATTTCTCTCTCTCTCTCTCTCTCCATTCTAGCATGGCTAAAAAATTACTCCAGCTTCTTTAGATTGTAAAAGTGAAGGGTAGGAATTAATGGCAGCATCTTCGATTTCGGAGATTAAGGATAAAAGCAGTGTTTCACATGGCTATGCAAAACCCAGTTGCGACCTACATATTTTTTCACATCTAATGCAGACAAAGTCTTTGTCCGTCTATTGAAAGAGTAAAGGACAAGACAAAAGCGGTTGAATCCAAGGACAAGTCAACATTTGGAAGAACTTTATTTTTAGTTCTGTAAAAACGCTCTAGCTCCAACAATGTGAAAATGTGATAACTGACAGCCGGCTGTAATGCTAGTTTACATATCTATGCTGTATGAAAGATATATGTGACATTTTGACTGAGAAATATATATATATATCTAAATTTACAAAGGAGGTTTTGGAAGAGAGTCTGAGACTTTGAGAATTGACGCCTTCAAATGAACTGGAGCTAGCCAAAGTGTGAACGCAGACACAGCCAGTCTTGTGATCTTTTGGTGATAGCAGAAAATACTGTGGCCACAGATAAAGCAGAATGGCAGATGTTCAGATAAGAGGGACTTTGATGTTCTTCTGTTCTTCAAAAATGTTTGACGACAGACGGCGAAAGATATCAAAGGGATCATTTATTGTCTAGAATATCACAGGGATCATTTATTGTCTGGAATATCACAGAGATCATTTGTTGTCTAGAATATCACAGAGATCATTTGTTGTCTGGAATATTACAGAGATCATTTGTTGTCTAGAATATCACACTGATTATGTTTTTATACAAACTTGCAATAAGCCCTTCATACACAAATGATTATCAGTTAATGTGATCATGTGCACTGCCAATGTGATCATGTGCACTGCCAATGTGATCATGTGCACTGCCAATGTGATCATGTGCACTGCCAATGTGAGCATGTGCACTGCCAATGTGAGCATGTGCACTGCCAATGTGATCATGTGCACCGCCAATGTGAGCATGTGCACTGCCAATGTGATCATGTGCACCGCCAATGTGAGCATGTGCACTGCCAATGTGAGCATGTGCACTGGAAATGTGATAATATGTTTGTACAATGTGATCATGTTCAGGGCCGGGCTTAACCAATAGCAAGAATTACCAAATGTTTCAAACTATTTTCGAGAATTGTTGACCTCAAGTAATTCTTCATTAGTTTAAAGCGCGAAAAACTTTGTTCACCAGATTCCACTATTACGGGTATTGTATAATACCATTTTTTTTAAATAGCGCGTAGGATTGGCGTTTTCCATATTGAATGACACCACGAAATGACAATTTCGTCTATATGTCAGGAGATTTTATGAGTTTTTAAAAGATTTTAATAATTTCCGGAGATTTCCAGGACTTTTTCGTATATTTTGCAATTTCAGGAGATTTCCATGAGGCCGCGGGAAATTTATTATAAGTTCTAAAATGGTTTAATTTAATAATTTACACCTAGAATTAGTGCAGGTCCTATGAAAGTGCGGGGTCCACTGCGGACGCATAGGTTGCAGAGGCCATTGGCCGGCCCTGGTCATGTGCACTATCAATGTTCTCCCTCTCATCTTTGATCTAATACTAAGGTATTTCTTTGTGTCCGGAGATTAATGAGGTTTACATGATTTCACGTCACAGCCCAAACTCTCGTCTAAGTAAAACATATTCAAAATGTGTCACTGTTTTCTCGAGAAGCGTCAAGACTCAAAACTTATTGAAGAAAACATTTTAAAACGTTTTAAATCACGTGATTCTGCTGGACCTTCTTATGTCAGAATGGTCAAATTAGTCCAGACTGTTGTACATCATTATGTTGGCGACTTTGGTGTGACACAATTAAGGTGCTCCCAGACTCCCACACCTCTTTACTTCAACCTCTTACACATGCCCTCTTTGTTATTGAAAAAAGGGCTTTGTAGACGCCAAGAGAATGAATTTTTGAAGCTCAAAACGCATCACAAAACATACAGCAATAACAAGACATACAGAAATCACAAGAAATATAGCAATCACAAGACATACAGCAATCACAAGATATACAGCAAACACAAGACATACAGCAATCACAAGACATTACAAGACATACAGCAATCACAAGACATCACAAGAAATATAGCAAGACATACAGCAATCACAAGACATCACAAGACATACAGCAATCATACCATACAAGTAAAAGTCCTCGTTCTAATATTTTCCCCTTCTTCTGAGAACTTTGAAGGCACTAAGGATGCAAGAAACAAAATGATTTGAAGGCACTAAGGATGCAAGAAACAAAATGATTTGAAGGCACTAAGGATGCAAGAAACAAAATGATTTGAAGGCACTAAGGATGCAAGAAACAAAATGATTTGAAGGCACTAAGGATGCAAGAAACAAAATGATTTGAAGGCACTGAGGATGCACGAAACAAAATGATTTGAAGGCACTAAGGATGCAAGAAACAAAATGATTTGAAGGCACTGAGGATGCACGAAACAAAATGATTTGAAGGCACTGAGGATGCACGAAACAAAATGATTTGAAGGCACTAAGGATGCAAGAAACAAAATGATTTGAAGGCACTAAGAATGCAAGAAACAAAATGATTTGAAGGCACTAAGGATGCACGAAACAAAATGATTTGAAGGCACTAAGGATGCAAGGAACAAAATGATTTGAAGGCACTAAGGATGCAAGAAACAAAATGATTTGAAGGCACTAAGGATGCAAGAAACAAAATGATTCACAAAAACTTGATAACCACGTAAACATTGTTCAAGTCTGTATAATAAAACTACCAGATGGACAATTTTTAGATAAAAACAAAGTTCATCAGCGAATGTGTTTAATTTTAGACTCGGCTGGAAGTTCATAAAATAATCTGTTAAAATAAAAAGGATATAAATGACACTTTAAAATGTCACACCTGGTGTACGGCGACAGCTCCGCCACAAGGCGCTCGTATCATTAGGTGCCGGGACGCCCCCACACGTACATGTCATGTAATACAATGTGGTTTTTCCGTGTCCTCTCGCTCGAGGGTAAAGATCCAGGTCCAGGTGGCTGTGAGAACTTTGTGGTTGATCAATGGATGAGACTTAGACTGCAGAACTAATGAACCCGTGAGAATGAGCATATTATTTAAGGGGCTAAATAATGAGTTTTCTTCAAACATTTTGGAAAGAATTCAATTATAGGTTTGATCTATCTCCATGTACACTCTGGCATTTGTTTTTAATACTTTACAAACTTGTATGTGCTCTAAAACTGTAAAGGTTTGAAATTACCAAGGGAAATAACAAGACGAAAAATTAGAATTATTGTTACTCACTGGACAAGAGGCTACAAAGATTTTTCCCCCTAAATATTCTACATCCTGGCAGTGCTAGAGATTGACTTCTAGTCCCATTTTGATAATAAAAAAGAAATCCAGACCCAACTTCTATCAAATTACACAATGACTTTCACAACAATACAAAAATGCCAGAAAACGAACCAGAACTAAAACCTGGAAACTAAGGTTTGCAGACTAAGCGATTTGGATGTTCAATAAACCAGCAGTGCATCCAATCGCGTTATCTATCGATAAGGAAAGGGAAGATGAGTCAAGACATCATAGACATCTACAAGATGTTGACATCATAACAATTGACCTTATAACAATTTCTCATTGGACAAAGTTTAACCTCATACAAGGAATAAAGTGACCCTTCAGTGAATATCTCTCTTTACAGTTCTAGACACAAACACAAACTTCTAATTTAAAATAAACAAAAATACTATCAATAAAAATATAATTTAGCAGGCTCTAGTCTTACAATAGTGTCTTACATGGAACAATTTACTCTCCAGTAAGTGTGTCCTGTTGAAGTATACTTTTTTATTAGCGAATATATTTGTATACTGTTGAATCTTGTCAAAGCATCAAGAAATGAAACAATTGTATGTTAAAATACCTAGCGGTGCAAACATCAATATTACTAACATTCTCCCGGACCTACTGAGGGCATGATATGTTTGCGTGTGTGTGTGTTGGAGGGGGGAGGGTGAGATTATGTCTGTATTGTCCAAGAGATCAGTCAAACTTGACAAGGGACATACTGTCTGTCAATGTCATCACTGCCTGGGCGAGTCTAGGAATCCAATGATTTAGTACTTCCCCAAAGAGATGACCAGCGACTAAGAGACCGATATAACGTTATAGAATAGGAGTCTTCTTAACTTCAATTAGTTCAGAACTGAAAACTGCACCAAACACAATGACGACGATTTTGGAAGACTGGACTTTCTGAGTTTGACTGAATTAAAAAACTGATTTTTACGTCAACAAACAACACAAAGTGGACGAGGCGGTGATTTTTTTTTTTATATAGTTGGAAAGAAAGCTAAAACCTTTTCTTTTTAGAACTTCATTCTCATTAACACTCTTGATTGTAAGCAAGAAATATTCAATACTATAATAGGAGTCCCATTTTTTTGTACTTTCAAACAGCCAACTCATGTGTGCTAAACAATTGTCCAGCCATCACATGTCATATAAAGAAACAAACATTACATTCAAATTAATTTTTCTTGCGGTTTATTACAATTATTATAATTTGTATGAGTTCAATTATTAAGTATTAATACTTGACAGCGCAAGTAGGAGCTGAGTCAATACATTGAGCTCTGACATGAATGAATTCCTGGCTTTGTTTTTAACATCGGTTAACGTCACAGGAGGGAAATGACCTCACTCTCTTAAAAACATGGACTATGAAGAACTATGAACATTAATTATCTCCCCCCCCTGCCCATCCCGCACTGATTGACACAATAAACCACTCGCTTATAAGTACTTTTTTTAAAATACAGAGCACATGTTCTATTCATTGCCCATTCATAATTCAGTTTTCTTTGCTTTTAGACATCCGAGGTGTCGTTTCCCCCCCCCCCCCCCCCACCCTCTTGATTTGTTAATGTTTGACTTGACATCTGCTTCAAGTTTTATCCAAATGTTGTCGCTAGAGGCAGTGCCCGGGTCTTAATTGGTGCATATCCTGCATTTGGTTAACTCAACAAGATCTGCGGCTTCTTGTTTAAATAAACTGATTTGGATTATCGAACAAATGCCATGATCTGACGGGACGAGTGGTATACGCCTCGGAATGTCGCATATATTGTCCAGTTTTTCTTGGCCAAATTTCGCTATGACTTCTGGGACACGGCTATGGCGAGAAAACCACTGAAGTAGGACATTGCTAACATTATGAAGCTATTAAAACTTGACTCGGTTGGTCATTCACTGTCACGGACTGGTCATTGACGCTTGTCACTGGCCAATGACTCTGTCACTGACTATTTTACAAAAGTCTTTCGTGCATCCTTTTTAAAAAAATAGTCACTTTCCTTTTCAACACGTCAACCTTGCCCAGCCTTGACATTGACCTATAAAATGCCTATCCCAAAGTTTGTCAATGTAAGAAAGACGATGTGTGTGTGTGTTTGTGCAGCTCTGTGCTGTCTGATTAATGGAGTGACAGTAAAACTGGATTAGTTACAACTTCTCAATCAGCTGTTGTGCAGTCCACTTTATTAGGTAATAATTAATAGGATCTTAATGGACAATAATGAATGCACTGATTATACCAGGTGTACCCCAATTAGTTCATCACACATTCATTACACAGGTTATCAATATAGGCCAATATCAGGTCACCAATATCTATCAGATCTGTAGTGTCACACTTTGAACAAGATGTTGGTTTAAACATTTTTTTAATTTCGTCACGCTGTTCCTCACGGACTCGCAGGCGTTATGGCGGCCTTCTCACGGTTAGTGTCGGTACAGTGTAGGAATTCCAAGTCTTCACTTATGTAACCAGCTCCTAGTTACAAATTTTTGCGCCCAATATATTTTTTAACTTTGTATGTGCAAGATTAGAGAGTATAGAGTTTAATTTTACCCACGTCCAATAATACACACACACAATTTGAAAACTCTAAAGAAGTCACCTACTATCCGTACAGACAATTCTCTATTGAGGTTGATAACACTATACAATCGTTAATAACACTATACAATCGTATGGTTATTGCGTAACAGAGGCGTGTATGTATCTCGTGTTCCTGCCAGGTCGACTTCCTACGATTGTTTGTGTGTTGGGGCGTCTTATTTGTGACTTCCTATCGGCCTCGCTAAGTCACGAATTATAAGCATATAATCTTGAGTGATTACGCCAGGCCTGCGTGTCAATCTAACAAATAAAACTAAAGCCATGATGATCAAGGTGTTGTGGCCAATGGAATGCGAGCAACGTTAATTGTATATTGTGTTAGTTCTAGAGCATTCAGAGAAAGGACGACATAGTGCAGTCAGAGAGAGGCCGACATAGTGCAGTCAGAGAGAGGCCGACATAGTGCAGTCAGAGAGAGGCCGACATAGAGCAGTCAGAGAGAGGCCGACATAGTGCAGTCAGAGAGAGGCCGACATAGTGCAGAAGAATGTCAAGAAAATGTGATATTTCAAAAGTAGAGAATCGGGAATCTAAGACATTTTTTACTTTTTTTTCTAGCAGATTTAACTGCTTTAAGTTTTAAATTTGGTTGACAAATTTGATTTCCCGAGTTCGAAACGTCATGAGAAACTAAAAGGGAAAGTGTAAATGAAATCATCTGCGTCCTGTTCAATACCGAAACATTTGGCCCCTCCAGAGAAGACACAGAAGATCGAGGCAGCACAAGTTTCAGAAGACAGACTAATTAAACTCAGCATTATTGAGTGGCACTGCTGGTTATGCCCTTTAAACCTGCAGACTTTATCAAGAGTATTCAAAAGGTTGGATTAAAATATTGTCTCCAGGAGGCCTCCATCTCAGATGGCCTCCTGGTCTAGAAACCTATACTCAGTTCATCTCTGTTACCTGAACCCTTCAATATTGATTTTGAGAAGAAGAAGTAGAAATCTATAGTAGCGAAAAAAAGACCATCTCATTCTGACAGGCGAAATAAGAGAAGGGTGTTCTCTTTAAAAGAAAAATAGAATTAATCTATTTGAAAAAAAAAGAATCTAAATTCAGTTTAAATATAAACGAAGGTATCTTTATTTCTGCGAATTGGATACAATAATTTTGTTACACAGATAATATCATTTTTCGAAGTTGCAATGTGAAACAAAGACATTGGAACAATACAAAACATCAAATACTGGAAGACTTCAGTTTCTGCAATAAAACAGTCATGGAAATATTGCGACAACTACCGACAATGGCTTCAAACAATGACCGATGACTAGGCCAAAGCGCTTTGAGTACATTAAGTGAACTGACCACACGAAGACTCACTTTCAACAAATGTCTTTATATAAAATGGTGACAATAAAAAAAAAACACGTGACAAAATGACTTTCATCGGAATGCTGGAGAACAGATCGTTACTGTTCTTGCTTCGATCCTAACCTTATATCGAACTAACACTGATTATAGAGTTCTCTTCATTAAGCAAGGAGAGAGAACTGATCTTATCACGTCCGTCTTTCTCATTAATAATCTATTGTGCAACTTTCTTCCTTTCAATAACACACACACACACGCACATACCCAAACGCATGAGGCAATGGGCCCAATAAAGGTAAACGCCCAAACAAAAAATAATTGAAAGGCAGTATTGATTATGTATGTATTAGTTATCTCCCTCAGCGTTTGTTAATGAACGAGGACCAGGCCGAGGTGTGGATGTAATGACTGGCACGTCCCACGTGTCGTCTGGTGCACTGTGTGTCGCTATATCTAGTGGGCGTCATGACACCAGGACAGTAAATTAGCCAAATATAAGGTAACGTCTTTGACTTTTTAGAGTCAATAGGAAAACGTTTGTGTGTGTGTGTGTCTCGGACTCAAGAGGACACGTGACAAATGTTTCTTTGACTGACCACGTGATCACAAAGACATGCTCCTGCAGCCTACACGTGTTTAAACACTTTCAATGAAGTTTCCATGATTAAATACATTTTTTTTTTAATTCCTCTTTTTTAGCTTGCAAATTCTTCAACCGTGAAAAAAACAAACCCTGTCCTTGAATACGGCTCTAAATATTTTCCTAGAAATTTGGCAGTTTATGTACGTACGTCAGCAAATGTTCCAAATGTATTCACTAAAGAGTTAAATAAATAAACACATTTTGCGCACTACTAAACACTCTTACAAGAAGTCATCAGAATCGTCTTCTACAAAATATGACCTGTTTAGTATCTCCACTATTTGCAATTTCTGTTTATCAGATAAGATTTAATCACATTTTTTCGTTATATATCCATTTCTTACACAGCCCACACATCCAAACATCTGCACATCCACACATCCACTATATGTTGGATAACATAGGCGTGACTTGTGGTGATTATTTGTAGTAATAGCATGTTTCAACTGAAGAATGTTTCAGAGAAAGAAAGGGGGATGACTCTCACCGGCACTAAATTTCATAGGGCAACATAGAAAGTACAGATATTTGAGCAAATCAAATGCATCATAACTTAACATCTGACAAGAAACTAGAGGCAATCAAAAACTTTGTTACTTGACAACGTATTGCTACAGACATTCAGCAGCCAAGGAGAAAGCTTATAAGTACACACGTTATGCATTACATAAGCCAATCAAATACCTTGTAATATTCCAGTATGTCTAAAACTCTGGTGTAGCCGTCAGTTGAATAAACACAGAGCGCAGAAAGAATCTCAATCACCTGTTTCTTAATGGCCACGTTGTCTGTGTCGAGAGCTGAAACACACAAGAACAAAGTCAATATTCCTAAATATACAGGAACACAAGAACAAAGTCAATATTCCTAAATATACAGGAACACAAGAACAAAGTCAATATTCCTAAATACATGAGCACAAACAAGTGACATGGAAAACACACAAGTTTCAAACAATGTCTGTATTTATTTTTTCAAAGCTTCTATTAACTCCTTCTGTCTGTCTGTCTGGGTTCAAGTTGAAACTGTACGATTATTCATTGTCGATGACAACACATGAATCAATCAAATAATTAACCAATTAGTTAATCAATTAGTTGTAATAAGCTAGCGTTTTTTCTTATATAGAAAATATATTAAGCTAAAGGGAGGTAAGACTTGTGTAGAGAATTAGGTCGTTCTCTAAACAATTTTTAATTAACAATAGACTATTGAACTTTCTATTTTGTTTAACTACTGGAAAAACTTAGTACCTAGCTCGTCGGCCTTCTATCATGGAGGTCTCCTATCATGGAGGCTTCTTATCATGGAGGCTTCCAATTATGGAGGCTTGAGTACGAATTCAAAATGCTTTTGAAAAGGCAGCACGGAAAACTTCTCCCTGACCTCCCCCCTCCCACCCCCCATAAACTGTTTGACCCTAGCGCACTATGCTATAAGCATGAAAGTTGCGCTAGACAAAACAATTAATAAAAACATCTTCAATCAAACAAATGTATTCCTGTTAGTCTAGAATAGTCTATATCTGTTACAAATTAATTAATTGACTGATTTATAATAATTGATGCCATTTCACTCGACATAAGCTTTATTTTTTAAAGTATTATTTATATTTTACTTGTTGAAGTTTTTCTTCAGTATTAAATGGTTTTGGCTCTAAGACAACTCCATAACGTGCTGATTCTCTGAGCGCGTCCAGACAGAAGACAGAATGTTCTCTCAGATCTGTAAGAACGACCCCCCTTCCCAAACTGAAAACTGAGGATGTTTGAGAAGTCAATGCAATAATGAAATGTTATAACTAGGATTCAGCTTCACATTTCTCTAAATAGTTTCTGAAAGTGGGGGCACAAGAGCGCATTGTTCCAGTTGTATTTTATTTGTTAAGAACATTTGTGTTGTCGCAGAAGAACGGCAATTGTGGATTTTGAATCAGTTTTTCTAGAAAGTTCCCTGTGACAAAGAATATTATATCTACTTCTTCTCCCTGAGGTGTAATAATTTTACTACTGCTTATGTTTTTCAATTAATATCTTGTTATAGGTATTTACTACAAGTAATATTGAAATGTATGGCTGTGTTAATTTAAAAGCAGTGAACTCCAGCCAAGAGCGCTGTTGGCAACGACGAGAGCAGCGTTTCTCAAAGTGTGGGTCTCGCCCCTGAGGGTAGAGGGGTGCAACGTACCGACGAACAAAGGCGTAGACTGCTTAGGACTCAGTGATTCCCAAAGTGGTCTATATAGACCCCCAGAGGTCTACGAAGACCTCCAAGGGGTCTACGAAAGTGAAAAAAATGGGGGTCTATGACATGTCCACGAGGGTCTACGATAAGAGATTTCATCCAAGCAGGTCGTTACTTAATGTTCACCTTCCATTCATGTCATTACTTCCTACACTAATCTAGGAGTTGTACCCGAGTTCCTGCTATTCAAACGAAAAAGTGTTGTATTCAATTTCAATACTTATTTAAATAGCTTAATTTTGTCTACATGTAACTAATATTTAAAAAAAAAAAGAAATTTAGACAGTACAGCATTAATTATTTAAAATAGACCCACAAAATCTCTGTTCGACATCAAATAAAAAAGATGATGGTTTGTGAGCGTCTTTCAAGATTTCTTTACTTATAGTAAAATAGTAAAATACGGAAAACAGCAAAAGTCAAACATTGATTCTACCAGCCGTTTTACACAAACCTACATCTGTTATTATTAAAATAATTTCTTTAAGCCACGAAACGGTTCAAGGTCGATTCGGTGGCATGAGTTATAAAATTAAAAGCTTCTTTGCAAAAGATAGAAATACAGTTTGGTCTGACAAGGTGTAGCGCTGTGTGCTTACAAACTGTCTTATGGTCACCATCTTATCTCATCTCATCTATGCCTGTGGTCCTTTCTGGGCATAGGCCACCAACCAGCTTCCTCCAGGCATCTCAGTTCTGGGTCTCCAACTGTCCCCACGTTTTGCCCATCTCCTTGGTATCTGCTTCCAAATCGTGGTGCCATGGTAAAGCTCAAGCAGCCTTCCATCAGCTGAACAACACCTGGGGATCTAGGGAAATAAGCACCACTACCAAGATTAGGCTCTATAACACCATTGTTAAGCCAATACTACTTTATGGAGCAGAGACCTGGAGAACCACCATCACCACCATGAACAAAATCCAGGTAGTCATCAATACCTGCCTGAGGAAGATTTTTATAATCCGCTGGCCAGACAAGATCTCGAATGAGGAACTGGGGCAAAGAACAAAGCAGCAGCTCATTGAAGTAGATATCCTTCAGAGACGCTGGAGATGGATAGGTCACACCATTTGCAAGCCTGCATCCAGTATAACAAGGCAAGCCCTAACCTTGAACCCCCAAGAAAGAGAGGACGGCCCAGGAATACATAGCGCTAATGGTCACCGTCTCCTTATATTCCTTAAGGTTGACCCAAGAGACCTGGTTTAGGCTCCAGTTACTCGCCTTCGTCCCTCTCCTGTTAATAAAAACACTTCTGCATATTCAATATTTGAGCCACACGTGAAAGATTAAGAAATACACGAGCAACTGCTCTTTGCGAAACCTTTTACAATGATACTTTAGGCATATTAATTAATTAATAAATATTTAATGTTAGGAAAGACTACTTCATAGAACAACAGATTCGTATATGAAACATAATACCCGCAGTTGTGTAGTTTTAAATTACCTTTTCACTCTTCAACTCACTACAGTTAGAAATTTGTTTTTAAAAAATGTTAATGAATTTGCAAAAATATGCAAGTTGAGCAGGGGGTCTACCGAAAACCAGAAAACATGGCAAGGGGTCTACGAGACAAAAAAGTTTGGGAACCACTGGCTTAGGTGGTGGCAAAGTATGCGTCTCGATTTGGATTTTATTTGCTTACATGAATACTGATCCTTAACTCTTTCTCTCCGTAATTATTTACCACATTCTGGTGGAATCAACGCTGGTATCGTCAGTTAGGAGAGAAAGAGATAATCTTCGGAATCGAAGACAATGTTAAAATTATATCATTGAAAAAAAAAAATTAAAAAAAAGGTTAATACACTTCAAGTATGTTTAACACGTACACGCAAGCACACACACGCGCACACGCAAGATGACTGATAGCCTGCGTTGTGAGAGAAATGAAAAAAAAAGGTAATTTTGACAAGTTTCGTGACATGTCTCAACGTGATGTACTAAAGAGGTAAAGACTATAAACCATGGGCTGCAGTACTACAGTGTAACACCCGTAACTTTTACTACAGTGTAACACCCGTAACTTTTACTACAGTGTAACACCCGTAACTTTTACTACAGTGTAACACCCGTAACTTTTACTACAGTGTAACACCCGTAACTTTTACTTCAGTGTAACACTCGTAACTTTTACTACAGTGTAACACCCGTAACTTTTACTACAGTGTAACACCCGTAACTTTTACTACAGTGTAATTTCTGTAACTTTTACTTCAAAGCGTTTAGTGCAGACGATCTGTCAGCCATGACAGATCACGTGGTCACTAGTAACATCTAGAATGTATTGAAACTACGCAGACGTGAGATGATCCAAGCACTTGTTTTCAATGTCGTTTCTTTTTAAAAGGTTCAAATAAAAATGTAAGCGATGTTTTAAAAAAAGATTTTTCAAGTTCAAGGTCAACAGTGACGCAAGGAATTGTTTTCTCTTGCGTAAAAACTTGTTTTTGACAGTCTGCTAATATTTAAGGCAAGACCTGATGACAACTTAAGCCTGTCTTTTACACCCGGACATGCCAGAGCACCAGTCATTCAAGAATGTACACATCCATCTTAAGAAATTTAACAGAAACGTGGGGCAGCCACGTTACAACAGAAAAACATGTAGACATTGATACGAGCAAATAAATAGTAAGGTGACCAATTATCAAGAGCAGCGTTTGAATCTCAGATTGAAGACATTTATTTCTGGGAATAACCTTGTTGGGTCTTGTTGGGGCGTAGTGAGAGGGGGTCACGATGCCCCGGGCGCCACCCTCAGAGCGAAAGGCCCCAAAAAAATAAAATTATTGTAGATCTTCTTATCTTATATAATACAGACGTCACTTCAAAAAAGAAGATGATTACGTCCTACGGGTCATGCATTTAGTCATGCATATTAACCAATGACTTAAATTCTGCCAAGTCACTGGTTTTCCTGGCTAGCTGAGTTAGGTACTACATTTTAAGGTTATTTGTATTCTATTATTAAAAGAAATTACTATAAATCAAATAAGAGCATAAAACTAAAATGTTATTTAACCTTGGTTAAATTTAATAAAATACTCCTCGTCCCATATGCTAGGACAAATTTGTACAAATACTCCTTCTTGCTATTAGACCATGGAATGGGTTGCCTGAGCTAGCCAGGAAAACCAAGAGACTTTGCAGAATTTAAGTCATTGGTTAATATGCATGACTAAATGCATGACGTAATCATCTTTTTTAAGTAACGTCTGTATTATATAATTTAAGATATTATTAAATACTTTTTATTTCTATGTGATGTTCATTGAAATGGGGGGGGGGGCGCCAAAAAAGTTTCCCTGGCGGATGTTTTGCTCACTTCTGGGTCTTCTGACCCGCCCCCCTCCCCCCGTAACACATAAACTGTTTCTAAATTTTGGAGCCCCTTTCCTGTTTTAAGAAAAAAAAACTCATACTATTTGTTGTAGTGTCTCCACCCACGAGTTTATCATTTCAAATCTAGTGAAGTAATTAAGCAGTGGTCACTGAGAAAGACAAACATGTTACTACCGAAAACCCGCTGTGTGGACTGAATGGACTTATGAGTGTATTAGATGTCATTGTCTCAACCCTATATAACGTAGATATTTATTGAGACTCTGGTGGTATTGTATTACAGTAATATGTTAATTAAATGGACTCTAACAACATAACAGATTATTTTGTTAGAGATTGTAAAGACACGGTGCGTGCTTTAGTTACACCGGATATAAGCCCAACGGTAATATATTAATTAACGATTTATATTGACTAAGTATCGCTTTAATCATCCAGTTCAATTAAAACACAGAGACACGTGATGCCCATGATGACGTACACTTGACTGATGACATCCCCAGAGGCTAACCATGACCTACAAAACATGAAACAAAAATATGATGGTCATAGACCATGATAATACTCACCTTTATGCTTTCAACATTAGTTTAGCCCACATTAGTAAACACATATTAGTAAACGCACATTAGTTAAACACACATTAATTAAACACACATTAGTAAACATGCATATCTAAAAAAAACGAATTAAATAAACACAGAATAACTTAACACACATTAATTAAACACACATTAGTTAAACACACATTAGTTAACACACATATCTAAAAAAACGAATTAAATAAACACAGAAAAACGTAACACACATTAATTAAACATATTTATTAAAAATATATTAATTAAGCATAAGTTAATTTAATAAACATTAACCAAACTTTTAACAATCAAAAACACCTTAATTAACTACTGTATATACTAGAACTGGAAAGAGTGGTATATCAGGAAAGCACAAATGGTGTATCTTTAGAAATGTAAATATTTAATTAAATTTAACCCTAGTCTCAAAGCATAAGAATACCTCAAAATAATCAATTTAAAATCTGTTTGATGATTATGTAATGTAAAAAAAATTAGAAGTCATCAACCAGGTAATTTGTGAAATGTGGTTCAAGGGCCTCGGGTTCAAAGTCATCAATGACAAGAGTAAAGGCCTTTAAAAAAAATGTGTTTAATTTATGAGTTTTGAACAATTATAGCAGTGCAGCTAGTATAACGCCACGAACATGACCTACATAACTCATCTGACCTAGTTACTGTAGCACAGTTGACTGTTTTGATGAGACGTTCTTTAGGAGCGAAACAAAACAAAGACGAAGGTAACGGAATGCGATAGCATGAAGGGATGAGAGAGAAAGAGAAAAAAAGAAGAGAAAAGGATGAAGAGAGAAAGAAGAAGAGAGAATAAAGAAGAGAGACAGAAGAGGAAAGAAGAAAGAAGAGAGACAGAAGAGAGAAAGAAAGAGAGAGAAATGAGAGAAAGAAGAAGATGAGAGAAAAAGGACGCAAAAAGAGAAAATGGGGGGAAAAATAGAGAAGGATGAGTCGTTCAGTTTGAGTTGATGTATAAATAGAACATCTGTAGGTATATATAGAACATCTGTAGGTATAAATAGAACATCTGTAGGTATATATAGAACATCTGTAGGTATATATAGAACATCTGTAGGTATAAATAGAACATCTGTATGTAGGTATGTATATCTGTATGTATGTATAGAACATCTGTATGTATGTATAGAGCATCTGTATGTATGTATAGAACATCTCTATGTATGTATAGAATATCTGTATGTATATATAGAGCATCTGTATGTAGGTATGTATATCTGTATGTATGTATAGAACATATGTATGTATGTATAGAACATCTGTGTGTATGTATAGAACATCTGTATATATGTATAGAATATCTGTATGTATATATATAGAACATCTGTATGTATGTATAGAATATCTGTATGTATATATAGAATATATGTATGTAGGTATGTATATATGTATGTACGTATAGAATATCTTTATATATATATAGAGAGAGAATATCTGTATGTCGGTATGTATATCTGTATGTTTGTATAGAATATCTGTATGTAGATATAGAATATCTGTATGTAGATATAGAATATCTGTATGTATATATAGAATATCTGTATATATATATATAGAATATCTGTATGTAGGTATGTATATCTGTATGTATGTATAGAATATCTGTATGTATATATAGAATATCTGTATGTATGTATAGAGTATCTGTATGTATATATATAGAATATATGTATGCATATATAGAATATATGTATGTATATATAGAATATCTGTATGTAGGTATGTGTGACAAGTAAAAAGCTTGCTTTCAGAGTCACTCAAATTTATCACAGCATTAATCATTATTTACTATTATTTATTTATTTTATTTATTTCTCCGTCCTATCCCCAATTTCTTCACCCGCCCCATTTTTTCCTCGCCTCACTAGACTGAGTCCACCACCTTGGCGGCTTTTCATTTATCTCCCCTTACCGGGGTAAAGATAAAAACACAGTCTCTTTGATCTTACCCGCCGGATGTCTGACAGCCGCAGTTGACACCACCTTGGGTGGAATGCAAACAAATCTTTCGCCCCCCCCCCATTCTCCCACGTCTCTCTTTGATCTAGGAGATCACTCGGACCAACACGCCTATTGACCTTTCCAAGGTGCGACTCTTGTCGGACTTCACCCACGTGTAAGATAATTCTTAGCCTAGAACATTCCCTGTTTCCGCCCATATCTTCCAGGCCTATATAAGGTAGAATAAGGCGGATTAAACGCTGTCTCATTTCTCATTCTATCTGAGCAATCGAGTCTGGACTATATCATTTATTCTTACTCCTAGAGGAATACCTGGTGGTAAGCCGAACTTAATCACAACTTCCACTTAATTACTTTGTGTATATTTCTCACTGAATACTATCATGTGTATTTTATTATTTCATTTATAATTAATTAGTCCATTGTGTATTTCTCACTGTCGTAAGCAGAAAACATAAACATGGCATATGTATATTTATGTATTGCATTAATCTATTTATGCTACGTTGCTCAATTGATCGTTGATGCAACCATGTATATATTTGTACATCTTATTTTATTTCCTTTATCTAGGCTGACCGCCTTGATAATCTTACTAGCTCACTGATACTGCGCTGAGACTAGAGATAGGAATCATCTCCCCTTTACTCATTTTACTCTAACGAAAGTTGCGCCCCTTGAACGGACACCCTCTCCATTCAAGCGCGCTCCATTGTTCTCGGCAGACGGGCATATGTTAACAAACCGTCATGGTTGCTGACCACCGCCCATTCCCCCCCCCTTTTTTTTCTTCCAACTTGTGTTGTTTATTTGAGTTTATTATTTCCCCTTTTATGTACATTTTTATATTGCTACTATCAGCCATCTATTTTCCAAATCCCATTTGTCATCATCTCCCCATTGTGCTCAAAAGCAATTTTACCAATCTGACGAATGCACCTCAGTCGAGGGCATCGATAAGATGCATGAGAGACATGTCCTAACTTGTCTTTATTTATCCGCAGCCTCCCTCAGGTGTCTGCCTATTTACCTGCCTACTCATTTGGCATTATCTGCCTATTTATCGGATCACTTGCCCACTTGCTATTGAGTATCATCTACTGCCTACGCGGATCTACTCAACTCTACTACTTGGCGCTATCGGATCTATTTGCCCGCCTATTCGACAGCCCACCTGTCAACTTATTAGGTGCGACGTCCCTATAGACCCAGATCTGTGCGAGACGTCATAGCTACGCCAAACCCTCCGCAACTCTCTGGACTTATCCTGTCAACTACGCTGCCCACGGCAGATCAGCTCTGCCCGCAGTACACTTGTGCCCACGGTAGCTTGTCACCCGCCCTACTGTGCCCACCACAGATATTAGGACTTTGGATTGAGACTCCACAAGAACTATATCACCGGCGTCCCTCTACCCGCTAGAGCGCCACCTCCAGCTGCAGAACCTCAAGCCAGGACACAGCCAGCTGCGACATCAACAGGACAACCAGCTAAGTTCAGAAGACAAAGTGACATACTCTCTTATTAAGTGCAAGAGTGATGATTAAATATAGCATCAATTGGAGATAGATGCAAACCCTCCCCCCTCCCTTTTATTACTCTATGTAAATATTTATGTAAATAAATATTCTTCATTTTTAACTTTGTATCTTTCTTTCATTGCTTGTCTCGTTGCGTGCCTGTTTCCGATTTATATGCTGACGGGTTGGTGTGTGATAGCTTTAAAAAATAATCATCCCCTAGACATTAAACGCGCCAAACACACGTCACTTTCGCCAACCTGTCACAGAATGTATATCTGTATGTATGTATAGATTATCTGTATGTATGTATAGAATATCTGTATGTATATTGTTACGTTCCTTTCTAAGATGAGACTCTTTGACACAGTACATGAACACACTAAAACAACCACGTCCTCGTTTAGAACTCATTTAATGTCCATGAAACACTAGAACACTATTTCGTTTCTATTTCTCCATTTTGGTTCTCCTCTCCTTTCAACACGCATTCGCACCAGTTGACACATTGACACTAACATGCGCGTTACTATAAGCTTGTCCTGGTCTACTACCCATTTGGTTCCTTCCTTGTCCTCTAAACCTATTTTGTTCATCATATCTAAATCTGCCTTTGTTGATGTAGTTGTCTCGTGTATCTCTTGTTCTGTTAAATGCAACTATTTCTTCTATGTCACTGCCTCTGGATAGTTTCTTACCGGGATGTGCCACCTATAAGCCCTAATCAGTCTTACTATGACTTCTATGGATTCTGGTTTCCTCTCCAACAAAAATATTTTAAATTCCTCCTGACACTCATAAATTGCTTTGTCTATCATTAGAAATGCCTTTAAACCGTCAGAGGTCTTTTCTATTTTAGCGGTATCAGTCCAATTTTCAAAACTATTGGTCATTCTGTAGAGGAATGTCTGTGGGTCATCATTTGTTTCTATCGCACAGTTTATAAATTGTACACGGTAGTACGCCTCTGTTTTTCCGTACGTTCGCAGTAATTGTTCTTTCACCACGCTATAGCTGCTCTGGTTCATGCATATCTTCGATGGAACCTCTGCTACAAATGACTTCGATAATAAGAATGACCATTTGTCTTCGGGTTTATTCCAGTTCCCTCATTTCAATTTCAAATTTCTTCAAAAAAAATGTCTATGTCCATTTTAGCTTCTTCAAATATTGCACCTTTATATTTTGCTAGTTTATTCCCTGTAGTTTCCCCTTTTCTTTTATCACTCTCTTTTTCTTGGTGTGTTTTTAACTTTTTCTCTACCGTCTCTTATTCAAACGCTAATCTTTCTCTTTCAATGGCAACTAATTCGTTTTCTTTCTTTTCCTTCATAGCTAACTTTTCTCTTTCTCTTTTGTCCTCCATGTCTAATCTTTCCTTTTCTTTTTCTCTTTCTCTTTTGTCCTCCATGTCTAATCTCTCCTTTTCTTTTTCTCTTTCTCTTTTGTCCTCCTTGTCTAATCTCTCCTTTTCTTTTTCTCTTTCTCTTTTGTCCTCCATGTCTAATCTCTCCTTTTCTTTTTCTCTTTCTCTTTTGTCCTCCATGTCTAATCTCTCCTTTTCTTTTTCTCTTTCTCTTTTGTCCTCCTTGTCTAATCTTTCCTTTTCTTTTTCTCTTTCTCTTTTGTCCTCCTTGTCTTATCTTTCCTTTTCTTTTTCTCTTTCTCTTTTGTCCTCCAAGTCTTATATTTCCTTTTCTTTTTCTCTTTTGTCCTCCTTGTCTAATCTCTCCTTTTCTTTTTCTCTTTCTCTTTTGTCCTCCTTGTCTAATCTTTCCTTTTCTTTTTCTCTTTTGTCCTCCATGTCCAATCTCTCCTTTTCTTTTTCTCTTTTGTCCTCCATGTCTAATCTCTCCTTTTCTTTTTCTCTTTTGTCCTCCATGTCTAATCTTTCCTTTTCTTTTTCTCTTTTGTCCTCCTTGTCTAATCTCTCCTTTTCTTTTTCTCTTTCTCTTTTGTCCTCCTTGTCTAATCTTTCCTTTTCTTTTTCTCTTTTGTCCTCCATGTCTAATCTCTCCTTTTCTTTTTCTCTTTTGTCCTCCATGTCTAATCTCTCCTTTTCTTTTTCTCTTTTGTCCTCCTTGTCTAATCTTTCCTTTTCTTTTTCTCTTTTGTCCTCCTTGTCTAATCTTTCCTTTTCTTTTTCTCTTTTGTCCTCCATGTCTAATCTCTCCTTTTCTTTTTCTCTTTTGTCCTCCATGTCTAATCTCTCCTTTTCTTTTTCTCTTTTGTCCTCCATGTCTAATCTTTCCTTTTCTTTTTCTCTTTTGTCCTCCATGTCTAATCTCTCCTTTTCTTTTTCTCTTTCCATTGCTAATCTCTCCCTCTCCATTAACCTTTCTTGTACGTATTTTCTTAGTTCTGCCCCTTCAAGCCCCAACAACCTCCCCTCTTCTTTCAACGCAGCTACCTCAGCCTTGTCCGCCATTTTCTATAAATACTAATCAAATTGAATAGTCACTAGATCTAGACTATAATATCTCTACAGTCTGTTGACAGTACATTCACTGTGTCTAAAGGACTACGTAGGTTTTACCTTTACGTTGGGCGCCACTTGTTACGTTCCTTTCTAAGATGAGACTCTTTGACACAGTACATGAACACTAAAACAACCACGTCCTCGTTTAGAACTCATTTAATGTCCATGAACACTCAAACACTATTTCGTTTCTATTTCTTCATTTTGGTTCTCCTCTCCTTTCAACACGCATTCGCACCAGTTGACACATTGACACTAACATAAATTGCGCACGTAACATATATATAGAATATATGTATGTATAAAATATCTGTATGTATATATAGAATATCTGTATGTAGCTATGTATATCTGTATGTATGTATAGATTACCTGTATGTATATATAGAATATCTGTATGTCTATATAGAATATCTGTATGTATATATAGAATATCTGTATGTATATATAGAATATCTGTTTGTAGGTATGTATATATGTATGTATGTATAGATTATCTGTATGTATGTATAGAATATCTGTATGTATGTAAAGAATATCTGTATGCATGTATATCATTACATCTTTTCGAGCTTCATTCATCACTACATTCTCTATTCTAAAACAAATAACAAAGAGATTTGAAAGAAAGAGATTTCAAAGAAAGACTGCTGAGTGTTGCTTTATAGGACAGATGATATATACATATACTACGCCATTGTTGAAAAAGTTGGTATCTATATATATATAATTATCTTCATGGCTCAAGAGTTTGGACACCAAGTAATGGAAAGATCGCTCTTTTATTTTTGAAAGTCTGACGGACTAGAGTTATCCCACGTAATTTTAGGAGCAAAAAAAAGAGGGGGGGGGGAGACAACAAGTAATATTCACCCGTCACTAAATAGCAGGGCCGGACATAACCATTGTAGGGGCCAATGCGAAACGGACTTCGCAGGGGCCAAGTTTGGGTAGGGATAAGGATAATAAGAGAAAAATTACTACACGAACCTTGCGTGTAGCGAAATCATACAGTATATCATAAGAATTCTGTTTCCTACATAAATCACGCTAAATAGCAAGAATTACCAAATGTTTTAATCTATCTACGAGAATAGTTGACCTAAGTAACTCTTCATTAGTTTGAGGCGCGAGAAACTTCTTTCACACCTATAAAATGACAATTTATGTCTATATATTTCAGGAGATTTGTATGAATTTTCAAAAGATTTTTGTAATTTCCAGATATTTCCAGGACTTTTTCGTATATTTTGTAATTTCAGGAGATTTCCAGGAGCTCCTCTGTTATAAGTTATAAAATGGTTTAATTTAATTATTTATACACCTAGAATTAGCGCAGGTCCTATGAAAGTGCGGGGCACACAGTGGACCCATAGGTTGAGGTGGCCTAAGGCTGGCCCTGCAAAATAGCGGCGTATGCTACGCATCTGGTCGACTAGTATATGTTTATTTTGCCTGGAACACTCTTAAACTCTTAAAATATCCGGCTTTTTACACTGTTGGTTACTGCAATGGCATATAATCCATTGATCGAATTTTATACTTCAAATGATCTAATTGTTGTCCTTTATATATTGAAGAATCTGATAGTTGCCCTTTATAACCAACTGAAATCCTTCAGTACTATTCAAAGCTTTTGTAGAGACAGCTTGTGAAGAGGAGCGAGAGGGTTAGGGAATGGGTGTCACGAAGGAAGATGTCAATTGAAAGGTCACAGCGACATCGATTGCAGGTCAGTCGGACAGCGGTGACATGGAAACATGGCGGGAGACAACTGGGACGGGCTCAGACTAGAAAATATCAGAGTGGGGGGAGGGAGGGGGTACTCGTTCACAAAAGTACAACTCAGTGTAATTGGATTTATTTAGGATCCCAATTAATTTCTATCTATCTATCTCTCTCTCTCTCACTCACACACACACAATGTGTGTCTTTGTCATTTTCTCACTTATCACTTTCTCACTTTACTCTAGCATTACACTTTCTCTCTCTCTCTCTCTCTCTCACTTTACTCCAGCATCACACTTTCTCTCTCTCTCTCACTTTACTCTAGCATCGCACTTTCTCTCTCTCTCTCTCACTTTACTCTAGCATCACACTTTCTCTCTCTCTCTCTCTCTCACTTTACTCTAGCATCACACTCTCTCTTTCTCTCTCTCTCACTTTACTCTAGCATCACACTTTTTCTCTCTCTCTCACTTTACTCTAGCATCACACTTTCTCTCTCTCTCTCTCTCACTCTACTCTAGCATCACACTTTCTCTCTTTCTCTCTCTCTCACTTTACTCTAGCATCACACTTTCTCTCTCTCTCTCACTTTACTCTAGCATCACACTTTCTCTCTCTCTCTCTCTCTCTCTCACTTTACTCTAGCATCACTCTCTCTCTCTCTCTCTCTCTCACTTTACTCTAGCATCACACTTTCTCTCTCTCTCTCTCTCACTTTACTCTAGCATCACACTTTATCTCTCTCTCTCTCACTTTACTCTAGCATCACACTTTCTCTCTCTCTCTCTCTCACTTTACTCTAGCATCACACTTTCTCTCTCTCTCTCTCTCTCTCTCACTTTACTCTAGCATCACACTTTCTCTCTCTCTCTCACTTTACTCTAGCATCACACTTTCTCTCTCTCTCTCGCTTTACTCTTGCATCACACTTTCTCTCTCTCCCTCTCTCACTTTACTCTAGCATCACACTTTCTCTCTCTCTCTCTCTCACTTTACGCTAGCATCACACTTTCTTTCTCTCTCTCTCACTTTACTCTAGCATCACACTTTCTCTCTCTCTCTCTCACTTTACTCTAGCATCACACTTTCTCTCTCTCTCTCTCACTTTACTCTAGCATCACACTTTCTCTCTCTCTCTCACTTTACTCTAGCATCACACTTTCTCTCTCTCTCTCTCACTTTACTCTAGCATCACACTTTCTCTCTCTCTCTCTCTCACTTTACTCTAGTTTCACACTTTCTCTCTTTCTCTCTCTCTCACTTTACTCTAGCATCACACTTTCTCTCTCTCTCTCTCACTTTACTCTAGCATCACACTCTCTCTTTCTCTCTCTCTCTCACTTTACTCTAGCATCACACTTTCTCTCTCTCTCTCACTTTACTCTAGCATCACACTTTCTCTTTCTCTCTCTCTCACTTTACTCTAGCATCACACTTTCTCTCTTTCTCTCTCTCTCACTTTACTCTAGCATCACACTTTCTCTCTCTCTCTATCTCAATTTACTCTAGCATCACACTTTCTCTCTCTCTCACTTTACTCTAGCATCACACTTTATCTCTCTCTCTCTCTCACTTTACTCTAGCATCACACTTTCTCTCTCTCTCTCTCACTTTACTCTAGCATCACACTTTCTCTCTCTCTCTCTCACTTTACTCTAGCATCACACTTTCTCTCTCTCTCGCACTTTACTCTAGCATCACACTTCCTCTCTCTCTCTCACTTAACTTTAGCATCACACTTTCTCTCTCTCTCTTTACTCTAGCATCACACTTTCTCTCTCTCTCACTTTACTCTAGCATCACACTTTCTCTCTCTCTCTCTCTCTCTCTCTCTCACTTTACTCTAGCATCACACTTGCTCTCTCTCTCTCTCTCTCTCTCACTTTACTCTAGCATCACACTTTCTCTCTCTCTCTCTTTACTCTAGCATAACACTTTCTCTCTCTCTCTCTCTCACTTTACGCTAGCATCACACTTTCTCTCTCACTTTACTCTAGCATCACACTTTCTCTCTCTCTCTCTCACTTTACTCTAGCATCACACTTTCTCTCTCTCTCTCTCTCTTACTTTACTCTAGCATCACACTTTCTCTCTCTCTCTCACTTTACTCTAGCATCACACTTTCTCTCTCTCTACTCACTTTACTTTAGCATCACACTTTCTCTCTCTCTCTCTCGCTTTACTCTAGCATCACACTTTTTCTCTCTCTCTCTCTCTCTCGCTTTACTCTAGCATCACACTTTCTCTCTCACTCTTTCTCTCGCTTTACTTTAGCATCACACTTTCTCTCTCTCTTAATTTACTCTAGCATTACACTTTCTCTCTCTCTCTCACTTTACTCTAGCATCACACTTTCTCTCTCTCTCTCTCACTTTACTCTAGCATCACACTTTCTCTCTCTCTCTCTCTCATTTTACTCTAGTTTCACACTTTCTCTCTCTCTCTCTCTCTCTCACTTTACTCTAGCATCACACTTTCTCTCTCTCTCTCTTTCTCTCATTTTACTCTAGTTTCACTTTTTCTCTCTCTCTCTTTCTCATTTTACTCTAGTTTCACACTTTCTCTCTCTCTCTCTCACTTTACTCTAGTTTCACACTTTCTCTCTCTCTCTCTCTCTCTCATTTTACTCTAGTTTCACACTTTCTCTCTCTCTCTCTCTCATTTTACTCTAGTTTCACACTTTCTCTCTCTCTCTCTCTCACTTTACTCTAGTATCTTTCTCTCTTTCTGAATTTGTGTTCTTACACTCTTTATGGTCTCTTTCCTCCGCTTCTCTATCACACACACACACACACACTCGCTCTTATTTCTGAACTACTCGAGGCAGTAACTCTTTCTCTCTTTCTTTCTCACTCTCACTGGTTTTTTCTCCGTCTGTCTCTCTATCGCTTGTTTATGTTTTTCTTTATGTATTTGTACCAAGTTTTGTTGGTATCTTTCTTTCACTAAAAATAAAACTTTGAATGGAACATGAAAAAAACACAAAAAAACAAACTCGAAGGCTTAATAAATTTGTCTGAAGGCCGTCGCCTGTCTCCTACAACAGGTCAATATGTCTTCCAGACCTGGGCCACCCAACAGCTGCAAGTTATTCATTACATAGAGGTCAGGTGCACGTCGACAGACAAACGAACAACAACAACAAAAAGAAGGGTGTAGAGAGTGTGTGGCGGGGGGGGGGTCTAGACTGCTAATTTAATGTCTGAAACTCTATGTGCAGAACATTAATTCCCATTAATCGAAAGTGTGCGAAAGAGAGAAAGAATAATAGAGAAACACAAAGTGAAACGGGAGTATATACATTACAAAGACTACTATTAGGTCGTAGAGGGTTAACCAAACTTATGGACTCCCACATGTCTTCCTATGTAGCCTCGCATCGAACTGTACCTCTAGACGAATGGGAAAGTGAAGGTGAATGCTTAAAAACTAAACCGAGTTGTCTGTCCCCCACCTGCACACCTTTCTCTAACACACACACACACACTTTCTATACCTCTAAAGTGGCGCGATGGCTGAGTGGTAAAGCGATTGGCTTCCGAGTCTGTGGGTCCCGGGCTCAAATCCTTATAAAAACTGGGGTTTTTAACTTTGGTTTAGGGTGCTTTTGAGTCCATCCAGCTCTAATGGGTACCTGACATTAGTTGGGGAAAAGCAAAGTCGTTGGTCGTTGTGCTGGCCATATGACACCCTCGTTGACCGTGGGCCACTGAAACAGATGACCTTGACATCATCTTCCCTAGAGACCACAAGGTCTGAAAGTGGAACTGGACTTTTTACTTCTAGGCTAGCAACTCAAATATAGCGGGGGGGGGGGGGGAGAAACAACAACTTAAGCCCCACCTTGCCTCACCTAGGTAACGTGGTCAGTGAGCAAAACAAATTACAATGTATCATCCTTTGTAAGCATTTTAATCCATTCTGAATTCTGGATCTAGCAACATTTCCACCAAAAATTTTTATTATGAACATTTCAAGCCTAACCAAGATTAACAGCATTTCGACCGACGGTAAATACATTTCTTCTTATCGCTGTGTCAACATGTCTATTAAAATGCCGGGCCTCTCTAGTGACACTGGCGCCGTGACTCCACTGTCGCGCTGTAACTTCCAGAGGTCCGAAATCTCACAGATGGCTAGACACGTGTTTTCACTTTGAAGCTCTACAAATATCCACTTGTGGTACTGATCAGATGTGCTGTGGCGGCTTTAGAAATACACAAAGTTGAGGTATTTATATCCATGTAGTTTACGGGCGGCGATGTTCGGCACGGGGACACGACAATTCGTTCACTGACATTTCGTTCACCCGACAATTCGTTCACGCGACATATCGCTCACGGACTATTCGCTCACAGACAACTTGTTCACTGACAACTTGTTCACAGACAGTTGGTTCACGACAAATCGTCCACGCGACTAATCGTTCACTAATAATTCGTTCACAGACAAATTCACTGGTTATTTCCAACAACAAAAAATTGCTAGAGATCAGGCCTGATCCGAAATTCTTTGTTAATTTTTTGTTTGTTGTTAATATTTTGTTAATGAGGACAGTATGTGATAAAACATTATATTTAAAAGAAAAAAGAGATCCTACAAGCAAGCTGAAACATTTAAATGGGACCTCACTTTACTATAGGTAACATTTTTACTTTCAACATGTAGGCCTTCACTCATGTCCGTCATGTAGTCTTGTTCGCTTTACCCATATTTGCTTATCTTCTTATTAGCGGTCCAGATGTTTCATTCACATACCCATTTTATTGACATCTTATTAACGAAAACAAATATACGCACAGACACACTAGTATTTATTCCACAATCCTGTCAGTGTTTTTACGAGAGATAATTTAGATTTTTAACAATGGTACTAGATTTGTTACAATACATGGTGTCACTATGCAACTCTGAACGTCACATACTAGATACAGATCTAAGGTTAATACTTATCAATTAAGACATCTAAGAAAAAAAAAACTAATTACATATACAGCACTAGGAAATATTTTGGTTCCCTATTAAAAAATTATAAATTTATCGCAATGCAACAACACAAAATTGTTTCCATAAATTTGATATTGAAGTCCGAGCAATCAAATTAGTCTACCAATGGGTGGTCACATGTAGAAACAAGTTAACTAAAATAAAAATAAAATACAAATCCTTTTAAAATTGATGGAAAGTACTATACTAGTGTCTAGTAGATATTTTCAATGTTAACACATTGAACATGTGTATAGGCAATGTCCAATAAAGTTTTATTACTTCCAGAGGAGCCAGTCTGTCTAGCACTCCACTAGGTGTTAACTAGAGTATCCAGATAATTGGGTAGATTCCAGGTAGATGGAAAAAAAAAGAGGAGGGTGTAAAGGTATATTAAAGGTGAAAGTAAAAATGTTACCTAAGAGTAAAGTGAGGGCCCGTTTACATTTTTCAGCTAGCTTGTAAGATCTCTTTTTTTCTTTTAAGTATTATTTTTATCACCTAGTCGTACTGTCCTCGTGAACAAACTATTAACAACAACAACAACGAAATGAAATCAACTCGTGTGTGACCTGATCTCTAGACATTTGTTTGCATTTGGAAATAATAGCTACAATAGTTTTAATGTAAATAAATTAAACACGAGACGAGAATATATAATATTAACAATATGTTACTATCCAGTGAACAATTTGTCCGTGCCGTGAAAGAATAGTCGCGTGAACGATTTGTCGTGAACCAACTGTCGGTGAACAAGTTGTCTGTGAGAATAGTCCGTGAGCGATATGTCGCGTGAACAAATTGTCAGGTGAACGAAATGCCTGGTGAATGAATAGTCACGTGAACTAAAAGTCGTAAACGATTTGTCGGTGAACGAAATGTCAGTGAACGAATTGTCGTGGAAACGTCCGGCACGGCACCCATGTCGTCTCTTGTGTTTATTTTAAGTAGAAACAACTTAATCTCTCGTGTTCGCAGCATCACTGACTAAAAGAAAAGACAACTCATTTCGGCTTGCCGATCTTTTGAAACTTAATTTTGAAGGTTAAAGGTATGTTTCAGGTTCCTGCCTGGTTGAGTGGTGTGCGGTTCGGGCTGTCGTCACAATGTCCCGAGTTCCAACTCTGCTCGCTGCCATCGCCTGCCGACCTGCAGGACATTTAAGCGTAATACTTTTACTTAGTTTTCATTGCCAAAGAGCTGAATAAAACGTATGTTTACATAACATAGATCCTATAGGGAGGCACAAAGTTGACAAATGAGTTCTAGTCCATAGCCTACACGGCACATCATTGTCAAGAACCAAGAAGTAAAAGAAAAGGATAGCGTGTCGTACTATTCCTGAGAACCACAGACTCATCTCACTGACCTCTATGTGATCGTTCGTATTTAGTGAAGTGAATATAGCAACAAGATTTATAGTCTTCACAAGGAAGACTATAAAGTGTTCAGATATAATCTTGGTTTTCATATATTTATGTTAATTTATTGTGTGGGGAACATTCATCGATTGCTGGTACTTGTACCCGCATTTGGAGGACATTTTGTCGTGAAATACGATATCACCATGTGTGGCCAGTAGGTCCAGGTTCGAATGATTGAGTGTGAAACAAAACTGCATGACAGAAGTGAACAAATAAAAAAAAAAAAGACATTATTATTGACTCTTGAGAAATGTATACAGGCAAGTGGTAGCACTAGTTTTTGTAGTTCCGTTCCACTGTAAAAAATATGTTTTTTAATATGTGAAATCAATCAGCTGTTGTATCTTGTATATTTATTGATTTAAATGTCAGGATTAAGATTGGTTACATTTGTCATGCATAACAACAAGACACAATGATAATGTGCTGGTCATCACTAAGAGAGTATCTGTCCTATAAGATAAATATCACAGGAGTGGAAATGAGAAGGCTGACACACTCGCCAAGATTGGGAGAACTAACTCACAAATAAACTCTGCACTCTATCCAGAAGAATTGAAGAAATTAATTGTAAATAAAATAAATAAGAAATGGACGATCTCTCATCCAAATCACAAGAAAGATGACGCTTACTATAAGCTATCCCGACAAAAGCAACGTCTAATCTTTCGACTCAGGACCGGACACAACAGAATGCGACAACATATGTACCGGAAGCTCAAAATTGAAACCAGTGAAATCTGCCCATGTGGAGTATCACCAGAGAATGCCGACCACGTCCTCCAAAACTGCTCTCTCTACCAAGAGGCCCGTATAAGACATTGGCCCCAAATCACCCCAATAGAAAGAAAACTATATGGAGATTTCCCTGATTTGGAAACCACTGCGCAGTTCATCTCATATATTGGTCTAGTCATCTGAACGCTCCAACATAACAAGGAAGAAGAAGACAGGAGTTGTCGTAAAGCGTATGTACGCTTACATAATGTTCTTCTAGAATTACATCCCTGTTATAACCATAAAGATAACAGAGTCGAAAACCATGTCTGCATAGTATGGCTTTAATACATTGAATGACTACACAACACACATAACGTGAACACATTCTTACGGACGAGTTACAAGCACATGTCAACATAAGAACGATAACCGATACAGAATATAATTTTCATAACATTCACCCCCGGTTCAAATTATGCTAACTAGTATTATAGACAATGAAAGAATTAAGTAAGTGCTGAATAATAATAGAGAAAGTAAACAAACAATGTAGAATATCATGACATTATGTAACATGTTGATATAACATGGTAAATCAAATAGCTTATTAAAATATACCATGATAGATCAAATATCACATTAAAGTCAAGTCAACAAAGCCAAATGAAAGTAGTAAAATAAACAAATGTCATTTTGGAGACAAGTGTTGACAAAACTGAATGTCAAAATAAGAGTTCTAGTAAGCTGGTGCTTTTACACTTTGTAGTTGGGCCTAGTTCTCCTTACTCTAAGATTGTATGTATGTGTAGTTTCATCTGCTTGAGTTTCCGACGGTCTGGCTATGTTTTCGGTGGTGCTGGTGGTTTCTTCAGGCATGATAGAATCAGTAGGTTAATTCCTGGGAGGTGAGCTTTGGATGGGGCAGCCAAAATCAAGCTCTGTTCTACTCTGATTCTCATTTTCTATAACTTTTTGTTCCTCTCTGGGGGCTAACATTCGTAATGAGACAGTTTCCTCTCGACCGTTTGGTGTTCGGATAACAGCGTACTGAGGGTTGCATGTTACCAAATCAACTTCCTCTGTTATGGGATCATATTTAGATGATCTAACGTTCTTCTTCAGCGGGACAGGACCAGGACTGGTCAACCATGTTGGCAGGGATGTCCCGGAACCACTTCTTGAACCCAAGAAGTCGTTCATGTGGTGTCCTGTTAGTTGCAGTGCATAGTAATGACCGGATGGACTGCAGAGCATCATTTAGTACTAGTTCCCATTTAGCTATGTCCAATTCCTTAGAATGTAAAGCCAAGGTGATGGCTTTCCATAAAGTCCCGTTAAGTTTCTCTATTTGTCCGTTTCCTCTCGGACTGTAAGGGGTCGTTCTACTGGTTGCAATTCCTCTCTCGTGGAGGAAATGCTGCACCTCTGTAGACATAAACGAAGTTCCCCTGTCCGTGTGGACGTACGCTGGAAATCCAAATAGGGCGAATAGTTCATTGAGACATTTAACAATTGTAGAGGAAGACATATCGGGACATGCAAATGCAAATTTAGAACCTATTGTAGGTAAGATGGCGTACAATTCGTACATGACATTGTTATACCAATAACATCATAGGACCATAGTGTTATTGTGACTTTGTTAAACAATACATGAAATGCACCTACATTCCACACGAAAACTTATTTAGAAACAAACGTTTACGAGACTTTCTCAAACAAAAGGAGAATTGTGCTTTATTTATATTTAAAAATGACGAACAGACGAAGAGAAAGACAACTTAAAAACAATTTCTTCTATGGTGGTAACAAAAAAGCAACATTACACAGTTATGTGTCAAAGATCAAAGCTTCTCATCATGAACTTCAAGGCAATGTTTGAAAACACTGCGGAAACATTTCAAAGGTGGCATTACAGGAAGTCAAGCCACTAAGCTTTCGGTTTTCCCACAGATAAAAGAGTTACACCATCAATCAGGAGATAACCAGTCCAGCAATTGTCACGAAGTTAATTGTATATTTGGATTTGCTTTTACTAAGTCCATAAAACCATTTGACGGCACTGGAACAGAGTTCTTCGATTTAGTTTTTAGGGGTTACCCAATTATGACGCCCAGACGAATACTGATTATTTTTATTATTTTTTTTGTTACCATTTCCTTCAATGTCATTGGCGCAACCAGCTCTCTTTTCCATAATTTCAGAAACGTGACATTATCAGCCATTAGGTGGGAGAATTATGAGGCTATCATGCAGTGGCGTAGCTAGAGGTGGGGAGGGGGGTATTTTTTTACATTAAATATTAAATATTATGCAAAATGCAGGAAATCCCAAAGAGGTCAACCCCTCCGGGCCCCGAAATGATGGCAAATTCCTAGCTACGCCACTGCTAATATGAATAGAACATTTTACATGGTTATACTATAAGTCTCTCTAACATTGCTGAAACTAATAATGATTTATCGTGAGATGTAACATAGAGTAATAGCAATAAGGTTGCACTAATGTAGCACTAAGGTAGCACTAATGTAGCACTAAGGTAGCACTAATGTAGCACTAATGTAGCACTAAGGTAGCACTAAGGTAGCAAGGTTGTTGAGAGAAGAAGGGTAAGAAAATATGGCGAAACAGAGATAAGCTCCGAGGAGGACTCAAACCATGGATCTTAGTGTTCATTAGTTTAATTACTACCACTTCTGAAGCTCTATCTATATGTTATATGTTAATGTTAATCATTGCAATTTAAACTACCGGGTCTTTGTCGTAGAAGAAGCCTCAAGTTCGACTATGTGTTGACTCTAAAAATAGAATTGTTTATGAGGAAATTATGGGAGGAATGTGGTTGGGATCCAGAAGTGGAGTGTAATCAGATGAACCTGCGGGACCCACTGGGTTCAATGTTAGGCTGGTAGCGTATGTGAAACCTCTTTCGTGACGAGTATCGTGCTGAGACTTATTCCTTCAGAGTACGTTTAGGTCTCTCTATACAGAAGTAGATCTAGATTTACTAGACTAGATCTTTAGAGTTCTAAATCAGAAGTCTAGGTCTACTGTTAGATCTAGATCTACTAGACTAGATCTTTAGAGTTCTAAATCAGAAGTCTAGGTCTACTGTTAGATCTAGATGTCTATATAATGAACGTACCAATAAATAATCGCATACGTATGCATTGCCCACTGGCCGTCGTTAGTACCAGCAGCTGACGGTGCAATAATAACGGGCTCAATACCCGGTTCTAACTAAATTTATTTTTTTTTAAATATATTTATTCTATCTTAAGGTGTATAATGGAGGTAGTTTTATTTCAAAAGTGTATTTTATTATTATTGTTGTTGTTGTCGTTGTTAATGCTAAGACTGGGAAGCATCGGAGTAAGAACAAACCTTCCTTTTAGAATAGTTTTAAATTTAATTACAGACAATTTTCAATTTCATAAATTACAAATAATTTTAGCCCAACTTGGTATATCATTTGATCACATAAACATTACTAATGTATTCTTAACATATTGTTAGTTAAAACATTTGTTTTCGTTCATTGACTAGTCAGAATGATACTCGAATACAGATCGATTGATTAGTTGGAAACAAAATCAGTTGGGATGGAAATTGTTTTGCTGATTTCCTACAGACGAAATATTATTGACTGTTAATGACATGATCTAATTAGGCAACTGGCGACCAGAAATGTTTGTTAATCATTACACTAGATAAACATTCAGAAAACAGTGCATAAACTCTGTAATTGATTCTACATGATTAGTCAATTAGTCAATGACATTTATTTGTAGGATATCGCTTTCTTCTATCACGACCAACCACTCCAATTCCAAAGGCAGGATTTAGAAAGAGCTGACAGTGTTGAACCAAAGCACGCACATAGAATCATTCTTTGCATTTTAGTGGTATTTTACTAAACACAACCCAAGGACTATCTATTATTTTTAATACTGAATGTATTCTACTGCCAATTCTCCATGACTACACTATGAGCCACATCTAAATGAACTAAATGAAAACTGCGATTCTAATAAAAAAAACAAACGAAACGAAAAGATTTACTCTCAAGTTTGTTTATCCTGTGTATGTGTTTTAGGAGACGTCTGGATTTATTTCCTCGCGCTCTTAACACTCTGAAAACTTGGATTGGATTTAATTGAGGCCCATGATTGATTTCTTTTCTCTTATTACATTATCTTTCTTTTCCAGTTGTTGTTTTTTTGTAATAATTTCACATTGAAATAAAATGTCACAATTCAATCATCACAACAACAACAAAAAAACTCGATATATTAACAAAACTCGAGCGGTGAGGCAGTAGGCCTATTACAACACCAGAAAATAGAAATTAGATCAAGGTACTAACCGACTTTGCACTGGACTTAGTTTAGTACCTGGATGAAGGGTTAAATCTGTTAGATCGTGTACAGTCGGTCAAGCGGTCACTCTAAAAAGTTTTTTTCACGGAAACTTCGTTAGATCTGAGAGAGTTTGACCGGTAATCCCTAGACACCATTGGTCAACTCGGACATTGCCAGGGCGAGGTTTGTTTGGGTGCAAGTTTAAAATGTTAGATAACCAGGTTATGTAAATAGTCCATTTGTCAACCAGGTCATAGGTAAGTTATATCAATAGTTGGAGACACGTAGGCTGTGCCAAGTATATCATCATTGAATATATAAAGGTTAGGTCAAACATGTCAAAGTTTAATGCATGTAGATTGGCATTATTCAGTACCAGTGACGTGGAGATATACTTGTCTTAAATTGGTTACAATTTGGGAAAAGCGTATCTACTAAATTATTGAGTCTTAGAGACCAGTCTTGACAAATTCATTCGAAAAGATATGATACTTTGTGCAATCATTCAAAACTGTAAGAATATAACAATTAACAACAACAACAAAAAAAACTACTTTGACTTGGAAGACTGAATGGTGAGGGCGATATACAAAAATAAAAAATCGGAGCTCGTGGTACAAAGTTTATATTCGGAACTTTGAGGTACATGACTTTTTTTGGTAACTGGAGAACTCTACAGGAATAAGTTTATTTTTACGATACCTCTATTCACGCCAGAACTTTATTGAGTCTGAATCCAGGAACCTGGACAGCTGATCTCAAAAAAGGTTCTAACGATTTTCCTAGAAATTTAACACTGAGAAAAGAATCACTAGTTCGTTGGTTTAATGTGAAAAGCTCTAGTTTCCCCGTTGTAAGTTTTCAAAGTAAAAATAAATAAATGTAAATTTGGTTAGAGACTAAATCTAGGTCTAGATCCAACATCGGTTTGAAAGGACTATCGCATTGGGAAATTTCCGACTGTAAGGCTTGGTTCAAGAGTATAATAAATTAACGCTCAGAAAAATTTTGAGCATCGTCTTCGAAGTCTAGATCTAAAGGTCTATCTTAAGGTCTATCATTAAGGTCTATCATTAAGGTCTATCATTAAGGTCTATCATTAAGGTCTATCATTAAGGTCTATCATTAAGGTCTATCATTAAGGTCTATCATTAAGGTCTATCATTAAGGTCTATCATTAAGGTCTATCATTAAGGTCTATCATTGAAATTATTCAATAAAAATAAAAAATAACTTGGCGTAGTCAGCCGTAGTGTACCGAAATTATGCCATAACAGTAAATTTAAAGTTGCTTCAATTTTATAGAAGTTTATCAGCTTTGCTTACATTTTTTACGTAAATCTAATATAGATTACATCTAGAAGTAGATCTAGACTAGATCAGAAATTTAGATCCATATAATAAACATATCAATAAATAATCGCACAAGTATGCCTATCCCGCAGGGTGAATCACAAAAATCGTGTCAAGGGTTTGATACCTGAATTGAATCAAAAATGTTTACATTATTTTGTTTAACTTATTGTTATTATATTGTAGGTTTTATAATGGACGTAGTGTCTTTAAATAAAATATTTTAAAATGTTTTTCTTGTTGATTCTTTCCTATGAAACAATGGATGCTGGTTGCCATAGTTCCTGACTAAATCACTTGACTCATTAGATCGAATAATTTGCATTGTCCTGGACTGGCTAAGTCTGAATATTTAGTTCCAGAACTTTTGAAATTAACTTCATGTCTTGATTTTGAAAAAAAAGAGACAAAGTTACTCTAATAGAGTTTTGTTACACAATCAAGTTTCTCTGACAGTTTCATTACACAATCAAGTTTCTCTGACAGTTTCATTACACAATCAAGTTTCTCTGACAGAGTTTCGTTACACAATCAAGTTTCTCTGACAGAGTTTCATTACACAATCAAGTTTCTCTGACAGTTTCATTACACAATCAAGTTTCTCTGACAGAGTTTCGTTACACAATCAAGTTTCTCTGACAGTTTCATTACACAATCAAGTTTCTCTGACAGTTTCATTACACAATCAAGTTTCTCTGACAGAGTTTCGTTACACAATCAAAGTTTCCTTGAGAACACAAAATGGAATGCAAGAAAATGTTCATAAAATCGTTTTCTGCAGAACTCCACGAAAAGTTTTTATTTGATTTAAGACTATGAGACTGTTCATAATGCAAGACTAGGGCCAGACAAAATTCAAAGAAATGTTTTTGGAGGAATGTCAAAAGTAAAGAATGTGAAATGTATTCAAATATTTTGTTTAATCGCTGCTCAAGATAAAAAAGATGTCTATTTTGATATTACATAATTTTTACATTATTTACATAGTAAAATTATTATATCATATTATTAGTCAATTTCATTATTATTGCATTAAAACATTAAAATACATTTTATTACATGTTATTACACAACAATGTTATTTTGACACAATAATTACTATTATGGTAAATATTGTGTCATTGCTGCGTTTTACAAATACTGCCATTATCATTATGACTTGACTTAAGTTTCTATCTTTGACTTTGACTAATTCTTTCATTGAGTAACCAGACTGTGTTTTTTGCCAAATAGGTCAACATTCTCTAAGCGCCCCCTCTCCCTTGTCATTCAAAAGGCCTTCTGTGAGAAGCTAGTTTAAAAAAAAAGGTAGCCTCTGGAGGCCTAAGCTGCAATCTCCTAATCTCCAAGCATACACTTTTATTTCTGAGTTCAAGAGGACAAGCTAATTCCTTCTGCGTTTCTGGGGGGATAACTAGCGTCAATACTGTCGGCCGGACAGTACCATGTCCCGCGCATCTCTATTCTCTCCCCTTTCACGCCGAAAAGTGCTAAGTTTTGCTTACCGTCGTTTCCGGTAAACATATTATGCAGACGATGGCCTCCATGTTTATGAGCACCTCTCTGTTTAGGGCCCCAAATCAGCTCTAAGCCGCCCAAAAGACATGTTTAAATAGGTCCACGCCTTGGCCAGGGGTTTTAAATAAGTCACAATCTAATTGCAGATGGAAGAGAGGGTCTCAACATTCATACATCAGACAAGCTCGTTTAACTCCGCGAAAAGGAAACGTTATTCTGGAAAACAGGAGCGGTAAACGACACCGTGGATTTTTTTTTTAACCTTTAGGTTTAAGATAAAAATAAGAAGGAAAGAAACATAGACTGAGTTGTTTCATGTGAGGGCGAGGGTTTGAAGCTATTGGTGTGAGGGAAAATGTTTGAAGCTATTGGTGTGTGGGAAAAGGTTTGAAGCTATTCGTGTGAGGGAAAAGGTTTGAAGCTATTGGTTTGAGGGAAAAGGTTTGAAGTAATTGGTGTGAGGGAAAAAGTTTGAAGCTATTGGTGTGAGGGAAAAGGTTTGAAGCTATTGGTGTGAGGGAAAAGGTTTGAAGCTATTGGTGTGAGGGAAAAGGTTTGAAGCTATTCGTGTGAGGGAAAAGGTTTGAAGCTATTCGTGTGAGGGAAAAGATTTGAAGCTATTGGTGTGAAACACTAAACGATTACTGGTGCTGGTCAGTCAAAACAATATTATTTTGATCATTGTTTAAAATCAAGAATGACAGTAGAATCTCAAAGAACTGAACTTTTTATAATGATGTCTTAGATCGGCTCTTGTCTATGTCTACTCAATAAAACAAAAACCTATCATGTCTGGGTAGTACAGCGTTGACTTCAAATCGAAGGAAGCTGTCTATTAATATAATTGACATACACTTCCACTATCGGAACACAGACCACTAAATATTGCAGCCTATGGTGTGGCTGTGACTCTGGGACAAATGGAACTTTTCTATTAGTTTTCTGTCTCTTTTTCAACCTTAATTCCCAAAGTGCTTGCAGGCTGAACAGTTTCCACCAGCTGCTTTTTCGGAGATCCAAGTTTCTGTCTGTATTGATGACATGAAGTGTCAATTTAATGATCCCAGGCAAAGGAGTTTGCAGTCTGATACATGTGTCAAACACTAAAGCATTGCCTCTCTCCTGTCTATAATACCATTCAGCCAATCAACGTAAACCAAAAAAAACTCAAATCGCAACAATAGAAATAAGAATACATTTAATGAAGAACTAAAATACGTCGTCCCTCTTTCAGTCTCAAGCACTTTATTTAGAGGGGGGGGCACAATTACAAATTTGACTTAATAGTATATCTACTAGTCTTTTCTAGAATCTACTAGTCTTTTGTTTTATTCTGAGACTTGAGAAAAACTCAAAAGCTAATTTACCAAAGTAAGGTTACAATTAAGGTCATGATAACTCAAGTATTCAAGACAAGACAATCCAATAGAAACAAACAGAATGAAAATACAATGAACATTCAGAAAGATTTACTCTTGGAATTAAAATCGTTTTTGGTTTTCTTACTTTTACACTTTTTTTTTCAAGTGATACTTTGGATGTTTTCATGACATATACATCTAGGTTAATCCAAAAAAAAGCAACATTTTTGTGTGTATCCAGATCCAGTGTAAAGTCTAAAGTATTGATAAGCTGTAAATTGAAAAAATAATAATTTCGGGTACCTTTTTAGCACACAATAATCAAACGAGGAAATCCAAAGTCACAACGGTGAATATGAGCAAGTTACGCCGTCACGTGTCTGGCTAAAGAAAAGATTCCTCGTAAAAGACCGAGAGGAATGAATTGAGACGAGCGTAAGATCGTGTGTGGTGCCCAAACGGACTAAGGGACAGCTGAAAGTGAATAAGAAAAAAAAATGAAATAACAAATCAAAATGTATAGGAAGAGCGGCATTTCTTTGGCAATCTTAGAGCATGAACATTTCTTCTAGATGAACATTTCTTAAAGTTCAATCTTCTTTAAGGATGAACATTTCTTCTAGATGAACATTTCTTCTAGATGAACATTTCTTCTAGATAAACATTTCTTCTAGATGAACATTTCTACTAAATGAATATTTCTTAAAGTTGAACTTTTTTTCTAGATAAACATTTCTTCTAGATGAACATTTCTTCTAGATGGATATTTCTTAAAGTTCAATCTTCTTTAAGGATGAACATTTCTTACAGATTTAATAGATGACTGAAAAGTTGTCAAAGCAATGAACTAAGGTAGCGGTAATTTCAACTAACTTGGGGTTACTTAACAGTACTGCGATTGGAATGCTGGTTACTTTATGTTTCTCTTGACTGAATTGTTCTAAGACTTAAAGACCAAGTTGACTTTTCTCTGAGCACAAAATGTGACATTTGAACACTTCTACCCCCCCCCCTCTCTAAGCTGTGAACAAGTTTTTGTCCCAATGCAACTAGACACAGTTCAAGTTTGCTATTTACAAATCGGCATATTGGTGAGTGTAACTAAACATACTAGTCCGGACACTAAAACTTAATGCATTGAAGCTAACAAAGAACGTCTCGAATAGGTAACTGGGTGGAGTTTTTTTAAAATGTGAAGTTTTTTGTTTTGTTTTTTGGAGGGCAAGAGGGACATGTTTGTTCAATGCAGAGACATGTCACATTGTGTCATTTAGCCACATGACATTTCCATGACATGACATTTGGCTCAGTTTAGTTTCTAGGACAATGAATTTACCGTAAGGGTGGTGGTTAGTGAAAACTATTCCCCCCATCACTCTACCGAAGCTACAAATAATTAAATGTGTGTATGTATATATATATATATATATATGTTTTATTATAAATGTAAGATTGGTGAGTATTTTATTATTATGGTTTTTATATAGCGCTACTTTCATGCTTATAGCATGCTCAGAGCGCTTTGGTTCAATCTCATTTGTGGACCAGCGGGGGGGAGGGGGTATCTAGGAGTTTCTTTTCCGTGCTGCCTTTAGGCGCTCAGTAAACACAACTCTGCCCGAACCTCGAGCCCCCTTCTAGGTAGTCAAGACAAGTTCATGCGCACTTAGCCTCCCGACCACGCTTCCCGCTTATAAATTATAGAATAGTATAAGTTCTATTGTGAGTTATAGGAGTACAAGTCTATAGTTTTACTATTCTGTCTCCGTAGGCCTCCTGCCACATCCTCACGTTTTACTACCTACATTTTAAGGGATAAAGTTGTGCTGGCCTGTTCGTGGCATTAGATGATCTCATTCTCTAGAATATTCTAGATATCTTAATTAGATGCAGATATAAACAATGGATATCAAAAATATATGAATTAATTTGTTAATAGAAAAAAAAATGTATAGTTCTTACAGGTTTATGATGCATAGGATTTGATCGGGCGCTACTCATTCACATTTATGTTTGTTTTTGGTTCGATCTAGAGCAACTTACAACTTTGTTGCACAAAGTAAGACGGTAACGTTACAGCCAGCCATTCATTAGAGCGCATTATTACATTTTACACACATATAGGTCTAGATCTACATTAGGTAGAAAAACAGAGAAACAATTAAAATTAAAATTATTAGTTAGACTTATATATATATTACCTTGTTAGAAAAAAAATTAATCCTTATCCAGAATGCATTTATTTGTACAACTTTTTGTTATCCAACTTTGTGAAAGAATTCAAACTGCCGGTGTTCTAAAGAAATACAAAAAGCGCAGGGTGACAGTGACCTGTGTCCAGCACCAAAGTGTTAAGAACAATTTCACATAGTAACGTCACACAAAGTCAACACCCAGCTTCAGAATCCCAGAGAATCCAGTTTCGTTTTTTTTGAAACTTCCCACAAGAAGCAATCAGGTAAAAGGAGAAATTTGAAAAACTGTGTGTGTGTGTGTTTGCCTGTGTGTGTGTCTGAGGGTGTATTGCGGCTAAAGTGTACGCCTGTGTGAATGTGTGTGTACGTTCAGTTCGTTTAAGTTCTATTCTTTTCCCTATTGCTATTGTGAAGGTGGACGCCGGACTCTATGAATGAAACCAGCGAATGGCCGAAAGAGGCGTTAAGGTATTACCCCAGACGACTTATCTGCACGCACCACCGTGAGATTTATCACCGTACAACCGTGGTTCTCAAACATTTGCAGAACTAAGAGCAAATGAAAAAAGCTACTTTTCTTGGACGACATCAGTGGCGTAGCCTCTATGACATGTAGTGGTTCAGTGCGCCCGGGCTCGAGACTACAATGAACTGAAAAATATTACTTTTAAGCAGATGTACAATCATTGATTATCATGATAATTGTAAGAAGTCATTGATTGTCATGATAATTGTAAGAAGTCACTGAGTGTCATGGCACTATTACTTCTTTAAGGTGTAACATACAAGGAAAAGTCTGTTAGTAGATGTATGGACACCAACCGTATGACTTGTTTCTTTTTTGTTTCATCACTGACTTAACCCACTAGTTTCATAGAGGGGTGTTATGGAGTGTGTGTGTTTGTTTTTCTATGGTTACGGTGGGAAGAGTTTAGCGAATAGTTGTGAATGATGCAAGATAAGCGGCATTGTTAGGTACGAGAGACTACTCCAGATGACCAGAGTGAAAAGACGTGTGTTTTTGTAGTAAGTTGGATTTTGTTCAGAATACCATTTTATATTTAAACTCAAGTCTGCTACATTTTTGTTTCAGTCTATCTCAAGTTGATTTTGTTTATAATGTAATGAAAGTTCTATTTAGTTGTGTTCACAATAGAAGTGAATCAAGTGTTACAAGTTCAGAAATACTACGCCTACAGCGGTTTAGATGTCTACCAGTAGTTTGGTGCTACAAGTGAAAGTCCGTCCACAACAAGGGTGTAGGGGCACCATCATATTTTCAAACCCCGGCCCACTCGTATCTTGCTACGCCCCTTACTGGGAACCACTGGGAAGAGAAGGTGGGCTAACAAATCAGTGTCAGGGGAGGGGAGAGAGAGGTGAAGGCTAAGATAAGGTGAATGGAGGAAATGAACATGCTTGGAGGTCAAATAAAAAAAAAAGGGGGGGGGAGGGGAGGTGTTTAGGAGTCTGAATGCCTGAGCGGGGTTTCCCCATCTTCAAGATCTCTGGGGCTTCTTCTTATGGCAATGACAGATCATGTGAACTGGAGAAAGCTGAGATTTTCACCTGAAATAGAAACAAACAAGATGGTGGTCTGGACATGCAGTCGGACGAAAACAAAGTTGCATCAAAACAAACAGTTTGAACCAATACTTGAACTGTGTCCATCATTTCAAAGAAGGAATGCTTCAGCTAATCCATCAATAGAATGTCAAGAATACAGGGGGGGGGGAAACTCAGAGTTCCCTTCCCACTAAATGTACAGGAACTGTATGATTCAAAGACTTCTAGAAATGCTTCATATTTAGTCGCGTCTTGTTTGGGTATCTCGGACTATTTTCCTAGTTTCAAAATAGAACAACATAAAAAGTCAGTATGTTATGAAAAACAAAACCTGTTCTCATCAAGCCTCGGAAGTCTCAAAGAGTTTAAAATAAATCATTTGGTGACTTAACATTTAACATGTTCATGGGGGGAATGAATGGAAATCTTCTTGCAGATTATTTGTGGGGATGTAATGTGAGAGACTCTGAACATTGGATTTCTTCTCCAATGTAAACCTGTTAACTAAGTCTAGAAAGTACTTCAAATAGTTACTCTCTCTCTCTTCTCTTCTCTTTCTCTCTCCTCTCCCCTTCTCTTCTCTCTCCCCTCTCTCTCTCTCCATGTAGACTCACAAATGCTTTATATATGAATCTATTCAAATGTTCATGTAATAATTTTTTTTTATCTTTGTTCGAAATGTTAGTAGTCTCTAGGAGAAGATACAGTGTTGCTTGAAGGAAGCACTTCTAAAGAAATGAAGTCAATTACAACTTATGGATCCCATTTCATTGGCAGCCTTGGAGAACTTTAATTAGTGGCAATGAAATGTCTGTAAGAAGTGGGGGAAGGGAGGATGAAAACAGTAAGTGAGCAGAGATAGATCAATAAGTGAGCAGAGATAGATCAGTAAGTGAGCAGAGATAGATCAGTAAGTGAGCAGAGATAGATCAGTAAGTGAGCAGAGATAGATCAGTAAGTGAGCAGAGATAGATCAGTAAGTGAGCAGAGATAGATCAGTAAGTGAGCAGAGATAGATCAGTAAGTGAGCAGAGATAGATCAGTAAGTGAGCAGAGATAGATCAGTAAGTGAGCAGAGATAGATCAGTAAGTGAGCAGAGATAGATCAGTAAGTGAGCAGAGATAGATCAGTAAGTCAGCAGAGATAGATCAGTAAGTAAGAAGAGATAGATCAGTAAGTCAGCAGAGATAGATCAGTAAGTCAGCAGAGATAGATCAGTAAGTGAGCAGAGATAGATCAGTAAGTGAGCAGAGATAGATCAGTAAGTGAGCAGAGATAGATCAGTAAGTGAGCAGAGATAGATCAGTAAGTGAGCAGAGATAGATCAGTAAGTGAGCAGAGATAGATCAGTAAGTGAGCAGAGATAGATCAGTAAGTGAGCAGAGATAGTTCAGTAAGTGAGCAGAGAAAGATCAGTAAGTGAGCAGAGATAGATCAGTAAGTGAGCAGAGATAGATCAGTAAGTGAGCAGAGATAGTTCAGTAAGTGAGCAGAGATAGATCAGTAAGTGAGCAGAGATAGATCAGTAAGTGAGCAGAGATAGATCAGTAAGTCAGCAGAGATAGATCAGTAAGTGAGCAGAGATAGATCAGTAAGTGAGCAGAGATAGATCAGTAAGTGAGCAGAGATAGATCAGTAAGTGAGCAGAGATAGATCAGTAAGTGAGCAGAGATAGATCAGTAAGTGAGCAGAGATAGATCAGTAAGTGAGCAGAGATAGATCAGTAAGTGAGCAGAGATAGATCAGTAAGTGAGCAGAGATAGATCAGTAAGTGAGCAGAGATAGATCAGTAAGTGAGCAGAGATAGATCAGTAAGTGAGCAGAGATAGATCAGTAAGTGAGCAGAGATAGATCAGTAAGTGAGCAGAGATAGATCAGTAAGTGAGCAGAGATAGATCAGTAAGTGAGCAGAGATAGATCAGTAAGTCAGCAGAGATAGATCAGTAAGTGAGCAGAGATAGATCAGTAAGTGAGCAGAGATAGATCAGTAAGTGAGCAGAGATAGATCAGTAAGTCAGCAGAGATAGATCAGTAAGTCAGCAGAGATAGATCAGTAAGTCAGCAGAGATAGATCAGTAAGTGAGCAGAGATAGATCAGTAAGTGAGCAGAGATAGATCAGTAAGTGAGCAGAGATAGATCAGTAAGTGAGCAGAGATAGATCAGTAAGTGAGCAGAGATAGATCAGTAAGTGAGCAGAGATAGATCAGTAAGTGAGCAGAGATAGATCAGTAAGTGAGCAGAGATAGTTCAGTAAGTGAGCAGAGATAGATCAGTAAGTGAGCAGAGATAGTTCAGTAAGTGAGCAGAGATAGATCAGTAAGTGAGCAGAGATAGATCAGTAAGTGAGCAGAGATAGATCAGTAAGTGAGCAGAGATAGATCAGTAAGTGAGCAGAGATAGATCAGTAAGTGAGCAGAGATAGATCAGTAAGTGAGCAGAGATAGATCAGTAAGTGAGCAGAGATAGATCAGTAAGTGAGCAGAGATAGATCAGTAAGTGAGCAGAGATAGATCAGTAAGTGAGCAGAGATAGATCAGTAAGTGAGCAGAGATAGATCAGTAAGTGAGCAGAGATAGATCAGTAAGTGAGCAGAGATAGATCAGTAAGTGAGCAGAGATAGATCAGTAAGTGAGCAGAGATAGATCAGTAAGTCAGCAGAGATAGATCAGTAAGTCAGCAGAGATAGATCAGTAAGTGAGCAGAGATAGATCAGTAAGTGAGCAGAGATAGATCAGTAAGTGAGCAGAGATAGATCAGTAAGTCAGCAGAGATAGATCAGAGTTATCAGATAATAAAGGAACCAGGCTAAGACTAGGGCAACAGACAAATGTGGAACGTTTCCTCAAGTGCCATTGAATGGCGGTAAGTGAACCTGGGACTATTTCTATGAACTGGGTCAAGCAGTCTGTCCAGGTGAAGACTTGTGAATGGTTAGGATTTTTTTAAACTCTTGTCAACTTCACAGCGGTGACCTAGATTTGATATTCAAAGAAGTCTGAAACCCATCAACATAAGAATATATTGTTCATTTCATGAGAGAGCTCAGCAACACATTTTAAAATGAATTGATACACGTTGTAACTAGAGACATCAACCATTGAACTGACCCAATTAGCTTATAAGTTTACTGATAAAACAACTTGAATTAATGAATTCTCATTGACACTTGTCACTACAAACAACAACAAAATTTTATTGACACCTGTATCAAATTACCTTTTTTGACGTTTGTCGTCAAACCAATCTACGACTATCATAGTATAACATGTGAAATTATCTTGCTCATGTATTATTGTCACACTAAATGTTCGATATGCTCATGTATTATTGTCACACTAAATGTTCGATATGCTCATGTATTATTGTCACACTAAATGTTCGATATGCTCATGTATTATTGTCACACTAAATGTTCGATATGCTCATGTATTATTGTCACACTTAATGTTCGATATGGTCATGTACTATTGTCACACTTAATGTTCGATATGGTCATGTATTCAGGGCCGGTCTTACATATCGCGGGGCCCTATGCGAAACGGATTGCGCGGGGCCCAGTCTGGGTAGGGATAAGGATAATAAGTGAAAATAAAGATTTTGTATTAGCAAATAAATTCGTCTTTGCATTTTATTCATACTCTACTAAGTACAAAATCACTGTCAAATTAACTTTACGAGCCATCTACAGTAGATAGTAGTTTTCCAACAAAAAGCCGATAAACATTCAGACCTGCCTTTTACTACTTTTAGATTTACTATCGACTAGCAAAATATCGCTTTAAAAAAAAAAAAAAAAGAGGTCGAGATAGATTTAGATCTATATTTATATGCCAATGACTATTAAAGTAAATTAAGTATTTGAACTTCTTGTTTTGGTTACAACTTTTTATTCAATGAAAGCTGGCTATGCCTTTTTAAAGAAAAAATTCGCGAGTAGATTAACGTTTTCCATATTGAATGACAGCCCGAAACGATCATTTTGTTTGTTGTTGTTGTTGTTTTTTTTTAGGAAATGTACATGAGTTTTCAGAAGATTTTAATAATTTCAGGAGCTTTTCATGACTTTTTCGTATATTTTGCAATTTCAGGAGAATTCCAGGAAGCCTTTATTAATAAGTTAAAATGGTTTCATTTAATAATTTACACATAGAATTCGCGCAGGGTCTATGAAAGTGCGAAGCCCACTGCGGCCGCATAGGTTTGCATGCATTATTGTCACACTTAATGTTCGATATGCTCATGTATTATTGTCACACTTAATGTTCGATATGCTCATGTATTATTGTCACACTTAATGTTCGATATGCTCATGTATTGTTGTCACACCTTATGTTCGATATACTCATGTATTATTGTCACACTTAATGTTCGATATGCTCATGTATTATTGTCACACATAATGTTCGATATGCTCATGTATTATTGTCACACTTAATGTTCGATATGCTCATGTATTATTGTCACACTTAATGTTCGATGACATGTTCTTTGAATTGTATTTATATTTTCAATTGTTCAAAAAAGCTTTTAAAAGTGTGAGTGTGGGATGGGGCGGGGGGGGGGAGAGATTTCCCAATCCCATACCCTCATCAATAATGTCAATAAACTACACCCTGTCTCTTATTGTTTGGTAGTTTTATGACCCACCTGCACCCTGGGAAGGTCCCTGGCTTTAAGTGCAGGCAAATTTGGTCCCTTATTGAAATGGAGTCTGACCTCTCTTGGAGTCTCGGTACGACTTTTGTATTCTAAGGAATATCAAACAAACGCTAAGTACTGCACACGCCTTTAGTATAAATCTTAGTCTCAGAGACTTAAATCTTTACAAGTTTGTACGGAGCAAACACCAAGTGAGAGGGGGGGGGGCTTTAGGTATGAATTTTAAAAAAAAGATGAAAAGGGGGGGGGGAGTGCAAGAGAGGACAAAAAAGGTGTTGACTACACTAAATAATACAGCTGACTATTCCTTGCTCCCATTTGTAGGTGCCATTCTTGATTCAATTGATGTTACACAAACAAAGGGATGGGGACACTACTCTATATCTTTAGTCTGTTTGTGGTAGTTTGTAGTAAGTTCTCCTTCAGTCATTGTACTCTATATCTTTAGTCTGTTTGTGGTAGTTTGTAGTAAGTTCTCCTTCAGTCATTGTACTCTATATCTTTAGTCTGTTTGTGGTAGTTTGTAGTAAGTTCCCCTTCAGTCATTATACTCTATATCTTTAGTCTGTTTGTGGTAGTTTATAGTAAGTTCCCCTTCAGTCATTGTACTCTATATCTTTAGTCTGTTTGTGGTAGTTTGTAGTAAGTTCTCCTTCAGTCATTGTACTCTATATCTTTAGTCTGTTTGTGGTAGTTTGTAGTAAGTTCCCCTTCAGTCATTGTACTCTATATCTTTAGTCTGTTTGTGGTAGTTTGTAGTAAGTTCCCCTTCAGTCATTGTACTCTATATCTTTAGTCTGTTTGTGGTAGTTTGTAGTAAGTTCTCCTTCAGTCATTGTACTCTATATCTTTAGTCTGTTTGTGGTAGTTTGTAGTAAGTTCCCCTTCAGTCATTGTACTCTATATCTTTAGTCTGTTTGTGGTAGTTTGTAGTAAGTTCTCCTTCAGTCATTGTACTCTATATCTTTAGTCTGTTTGTGGTAGTTTGTAGTAAGTTCTCCTTCAGTCATTGTACTCTATATCTTTAGTCTGTTTGTGGTAGTTTGTAGTAAGTTCCCCTTCAGTCATTGTACTCTATATCTTAGTCTGTTTGTGGTAGTTTGTAGTAAGTTCCCCTTCAGTCATTGTACTCTATATCTTTAGTCTGTTTGTGGTAGTTTGTAGTAAGTTCCCCTTCAGTCATTGTACTCTATATCTTTAGTCTGTTTGTGGTAGTTTGTAGTAAGTTCCCCTTCAGTCATTGTACTCTATATCTTTAGTCTGTTTGTGGTAGTTTGTAGTAAGTTCTCCTTCAGTCATTGTACTCTATATCTTTAGTCTGTTTGTGGTAGTTTGTAGTAAGTTCTCCTTCAGTCATTGTACTCTATATCTTTAGTCTGTTTGTGGTAGTTTGTAGTAAGTTCTCCTTCAGTCATTGTACTCTATATCTTTAGTCTGTTTGTGGTAGTTTGTAGTAAGTTCCCCTTCAGTCATTGTACTCTATATCTTTAGTCTGTTTGTGGTAGTTTGTAGTAAGTTCTCCTTCAGTCATTGTACTCTATATCTTTAGTCTGTTTGTGGTAGTTTGTAGTAAGTTCCCCTTCAGTCATTGTACTCTATATCTTTAGTCTGTTTGTGGTAGTTTGTAGTAAGTTCTCCTTCAGTCATTGTACTCTATATCTTTAGTCTGTTTGTGGTAGTTTGTAGTAAGTTCCCCTTCAGTCATTGTACTCTATATCTTTAGTCTGTTTGTGGTAGTTTGTAGTAAGTTCCCCTTCAGTCATTGTACTCTATATCTTTAGTCTGTTTGTGGTAGTTTATAGTAAGTTCCCCTTCAGTCATTGTACTCTATATCTTTAGTCTGTTTGTGGTAGTTTGTAGTAAGTTCCCCTTCAGTCATTGTACTCTATGTGGCTGATGATGTTAAGCTCATCTTTTCCTTAAGGCCGACGGATAATGAGGGTGTGATGCGGCCCACACAACGACCAATGGCCTCTAAATTAGCTGTGAGAACTCGCGAGTCGTCCTCAAAATACTGAATTTCAAAATTCAAGTCTTCCCCAGCATTCGAACTCGAGAGTTCAAAAGACAAGAGATTTTTCGCTCGACCACCTATCTCCCTATTTTGATATAACTCATTATATTTCTTTTTTTTTACACATTCTGTTGTTAGGATTCTTAAAGGTTCAAACGTACTATTGAAGACGTGCATACTAAATGCAGTCACATTAAGAGTCCCTTTATTTACAAAGTTGATGGTTCATTTGATTTTGCAGTGTTAGAAATGTGAAAAAAAAATAATTCAAGCTGTCAAACTGTAATTGTTTATCAATACTCTGTACATCGAATGAACAATAAAGCTCGTTGGTAAAGAATTAGCCCCCATTTAATGAAAATCTCCCATTAAAAAAATGAAGTATTTAACAAATTAAAATTTAATTGATGATTTCGGATACTTTTCTCCACCTATGAAAGCATGTGGAATAGTTGTTTTTTTTTAGAGGATTGTATTCATACACCCCGACAACTAGACTGCTGTTAAGTAGACCCACAGGCTGACAGGGTTACCATTCAATGCTGAAGGACCCAACGGGAACGCTCTAAAGAGGGTATTGTTATATACCCAATGTTGTGTTGGCCCTGGCGGTGTAAGGTCCCGTCTACTTGACGGCCCAGCTTCAGATAAGACCCCCGCCCTACTCAACATTACAGGTGTGGCTGGGACCACCCTCCAAGGCGGCAACAACCTCTCTTTCCTCCCCATTCCCCGGTGCTTCTAGCTAGATAAGAAACTAATAGTAGAAGCATGCAATTACTTTGGACCCCTGGACCTAGACCTCCTTAAATACCTGGTATGCTGTGCCTGGACACTTGCGGTCATGTTTATCACTGGCTTATCAGGAAGAAAGTCCGAAACCATTTGCCTTTTTTTTAAATACCGTGCCACCCCCTTCTCGTAGTTCTTTCGCGCCAGATGATATATTTAAACGTTTAATGCCTCCATTCAGGGACGTCCAAGCAGGTGAATTTAACACTCTGGCAATTACTCACACATACTTACACACACACACATTAGAAGCACACGCTTCCTGAAAGTTTCCATTCAGCAGAATGCACAAGGAGTTTATCCTATGACTATTTGTTGATACTTAAGATATATGTACAGCGTCCCGTGCAGGAAAAAGCCGCTACTGGTGTCTGTGCTGTCGTTTGGTCAGTCACGTTTAGATCTAAAATTGAAAAACAAGGTTCACCATTGCATGCATTATGTTAGAACAAAAGAATGTTTGAATCAAGAAGGTTCCTGATGGAAATCTGAAGTCAATACATCATTAGGTTAATTGTTTTATGTGTATCTACGTGCTACATACGATCAGGAGAATGTGTGGATAAACAAGAGAAAATAAAACATTCACAAAGTTGATAGACAAAAATAAAACATTCACAAAGTTGATAGACAAAAATAAAACATTCACAAAGTTGATAGACAAAAATAAAACATTGACAAAGTTGATAGACAAAAATAAAACATTGACAAAGTTGATAGACAAAAATAAAACATTGACAAAGTTGATAGACAAAAATAAAACATTCACAAAGTTGATAGACATTCACTTGCATTGTCACTTTAGCATGTCACGAAGCAGGGAATCGTAAAAAAAATGTTAATAGCTTCTGAACGAAAAGATTGGACTCTTTCAAATCTTTAAAGACCAAAGAGTTTCTCAGTGCACTGCCCACTAAAGATTGACTTGTTCATAGAAACGCTCTCACCATTATTTGGACGCTTCAAGTTTTTGTCCGTTTCTAACACGCTCAGATCCTGGTCTAGAAAAACAAAAAAGTCCCTTTGAAGTAAAGTAGCACGCGGGATTTCCGCAGTAATTGTGCGGGAACTGAACCCCGTGAATCACAGGGCTAGGTTTATCTACTTAGGGAAAGGTGGAGATTACAAGTCTAATCCAGTCTCCTCAAGCCTTTTATCCCAGCAACCAATGTTAATGTTGGACTAGAGGAATCAAGTCCAGGTCAACCAGGTATTAGGCGATAAGGCCAGACGATGTTTGGTTCCTAACTATGCAGTAGAAGAAGGTGATACGATGATTTCATGTCAGTTCCATAATCACAGTAGTTAGTGAAAACATACTCCGTCAAGAAAGTCACGCAAATGTAAACTGTAATTCAACACAAGGTATAAGAGACACCAACAATGAACACAAACTAAATCTATGACACCATTTGAGTGTTTCGGTGAACCTTTTTTTTAAAGCTAATAAATGTATTTCATTGTGAAAGGCTAATGTAAATCTGTATCTAATTTACTTTGATTTTTAAAAAAAGTTTTTTTTTTGTTTTTTTACTTTCCTTTTTCAGCTGAAAGATTTCAAAGGTCAAGGACGTAGTGACACACACATTAAAAACAAGGTAAAACACGAGCTTGTTAGAGGCCCCTGCAGCTCCGTCTTACTCACTCAACTCATACGTATGTACTGTATCGCTTTCTCCTATTGAACAACATCATCTGCCGTATAATCGTCTTCTAAAAATGGTTAGTACACTCGAGCATGGAATAATTTTTAGAAAGACACACTGTGGTAAGGCAATAAGTAGACGTTGATGTTGTACTTAAGATACATTGTCAACACGCTAGTTTCTTGATCATTCTTCACTCAACTTTTTTCTTGTTGATATGAACTGGGACGAGTCCCAGTAAGCTAAACGAAATATAACATTGGAGTCGGCAGATTCTAGGACATAGCGCGTATTTTTCTTGCTTTAGTTAGTTAGTTCAATATATTTGTTTTAAATTTTACCATCATGTGAGGACAGTTTGTATAGGCTCCAAAAAAATATGCAGTACACAGATTGAGTATACAACAAACTTGCATAAAGAACAAGATTTTATAATATAATTATATAATTGTAAAGACTTCAATACTACACAAAATGCAGATAGACTACTTAAACTACATGGGCTACATAGACTAGATGTTTGTTAAATATTAAATGACAATCGTATTCGTGCTTCAATAAAGTTCAAACCTATCAGAGAAACAATGAAACACAAAGAGAAAGAAAGAAGCTACGGATTATAATCATTGACATTTTATATCTCTACAATTTAAACCTTTGAAGGAAAAAGACATAACAAGCTTCCAGAAAGTTCTAATCCAAAGAAAAAGACATAACAAGCTTCCAGAAAGTTCTAATCCAAACAAAAGGACATAACAAGCTTCCAGAAAGTTCTAATCCAAACAAAAAGACATAACAAGCTTCCAGAAAGTTCTAATCCAAACAAAAAGACACAACAAGCTTCCAGAAAGTTCTAATCCAAGGAAAAAAAAGACTAAAACTAAAAGGGAAAGAAAGTGTTGACGAGAACAGGAAGTTAGGAGGAAACTGCTATGGTAACCCACAAGTCCACGCCAACTATCCACGGGACGACAACACCTGGACCCGAGTCAAACAAAACACAACGCTATGTAAGAGATATGATGAGGAGGAGGGTGGCCAAACAATGGTTACGTTAAAATACCGATAGGTTGCAGAGATAGGAAGGATAAAAAAAAAGGGGGGGGGGATTGGCCGTGAGACCTGCCCATAGTATTGTTCTTGTGCCAGGTTAGCTTAGCCCATTAATCCATTCAGGTAACTCTTAGGAGAGAGACTGGGGGGGCATGTGGAGAGGTCCTTTTGCACAAAGATAAGAGGGCTATAACAAGCACTGTTAACAAGCGGCGCACTCTCTCGAGAGTCACCATTCGAGAAATAATTATATAGTGAACATGGGATGAATAAAATGGGTCAACCGATAAAGGGCGCTGTTTGACAACTTCACCCATTTTTTGGGGGGGTTGGGGTCGGTGAAAATTCCCATCAACGTTTAGCTGTCTTTGGTTGCATTGTTTTCACCGCCATCATCAACCCCTGCACTTTCCAAAAACATACACTAAACATGGCTGCCTGGTCGTGCGGTTTGCGCGCTGGACTGTCGCTTGGATTAATCGATGGTCCCGGGTTCAAACCTTGCCCGCTCCCATCCTCCCGTCGTCCTGCGGGAGGTTTGGACCAGGAAGTAAACTATCTTCAACTCTGAAGGAACATCCGAAACATGTAAAACATTATACCGACAAACTTACTTGTGCGCATGATTTAGATAAGCGACCTACTTTGGTTCCCAAACAAGGAAAATATAAAAAAATACTTTTAAAAAAAAGCTTATATCAGTAATGTAGCATTCATAGCCATTTTTCAAGCAAAATAATTAATCACCTTCTTCTTGTTCATTCTCATTTTTATGTTGGAGCGTTCAGATGACTAGACCAATACATGAGATGAACTGCGCAGTGGTTTCCAAATCAGGGAGCTTTCTATATATATTAATCACCAATAATTGACTTGTCGGTTAATTTTTTTTATTATTGATTCGTGTTTGGTTAGGTAAAGAAATAATGGAGATTTCAGCTTGATCCGAAAATAAATCTGGGAGAAAAAACGTGTTCAAAATATGAACCAGACAGACAGACAGGGTGAGTTGATATAAACTTTGTACAAAATGAAATTATTAATGTTGATAGTGGATAGAAGAATGGGACAGGCTCTACGTAGACTATTTGTAAGGACTTTAAGGGGAGTACCCTGTACTTTCTAAACAGTGGAAATCTACTTAATGTTACATGTCGCATATAAAGTTCATGTATACCGCACAGAAAATCACCACCAAAAGTAGCGCTATACACAGTAGCATAGCACGGGATTTGTGAGCCAGGGGCATGGGCTTGGCCTCTTCGGGGGGCGGGCTGGATTTGGACATTCGACATCATGACATATGTAATGTACTTACTAATATATAAGTCTAATGTGGGGAATACATGCAACATAGTCACTTAATTACATAACGACAAGAATAGAAAGATAACATTACATTTTCATGTTTGGGCCCTTCCTCTAATGGGGTCAGGGGGAATTTTAAAATTTGGACCCCCCTCCCCCATTCTATCTACACCACTGGCTCTCAACTAATATACGTCCAGATGTTGGATTGCACTATTGGTTGTTTTGTATCTCTCTATTTCTGCACTTGCTAGGCCACTGAGAGGTAGAGTACATGATCCTCTGGTCTACACGTTAGCTCAGATTGTAGAAACACTATATCCTATCCAGTAGCGCAGTACGTTACAACAGTTGGAAACAGCATTATGAAGTGTATGAACATAATAAAGCGAACTTTTTTATTCTTTCAATAGTATCTATATAGAGTTTGCTGTATTTTCTCTGGCTAAAGGACTAGGTCTATATACTAGAAAAATGTAGAGAAAGATACAGAGAACAGCTAAAAGAGTAGCGGGTATTTTTAAAAAAATTAATAAGAAAAGTGACTGATAGATAGATAGCTAGATAGACAGACATCCAGACAGATAGATAGATAGATAGATAGATAGATAGATAGATAGACAGACATCCAGAGAGAGAGAGATAGATAGATAGATAGATAGATATATAGATAGATAGATGGCTGGATAGATAGATAGATAGATAGATAGATGGCTGGATAGATAGATAGATAGATAGATAGATAGATAGATAGATGGCTGGATAGATAGATAGATAGCTGGATAGATAGATAGATAGATAGATAGATAGATGGCTGGATAGAAAGATAGATAGATAGATAGATAGATAGATAGATAGATAGATAGATAGATAGATAGATAGATAGATAGATAGATAGATAGATGGCTGGATAGATAGATAGATAGATAGATTGATAGCTGGATAGATAGATAGATAGATAGATAGATAGATAGATAGATAGATGGCTGGGTACATAGATAGATAGATAGATAGATAGATAGATAGATAGATGGCTGGATAGATAGATGGCTGGATAGATAGATAGATAGATAGCTGGATAGATAGATAGATAGATAGCTGGATATATAGATAGATAGATAGATAAATAGATAGATAGATAGATAGATAGATAGATAGATAGATAGATAGCACAAAAGTCGTTGTTAAGCAAATAAATTTTATTAACATTAAGTCAACAACAGCATAAATTTCTTCCCAAATGAAACTAGATCTAAAAAGTAGATAGAACTCATTGAATGTCAAGGACTTCACAGTAAGATACACACACACACACACACACACATCTAAACATTGTCAGTGTGCCCAACATTTTGTTCTAGTGAATCTAGCTATAAGTGTCTGCACTGTCATGTACACAGTACGCTCAAAACAATTAACACCCATTTTAAATGTTAATCCCCCACCCCCAAAAAATAAACTCTATTGGTTGACCTCATGCGGACTAGTGAAATATCTTGAGTTTATACTAACAGACCTGGAGTGAAATTGATAGAACAATTCGAATCAAAGAAGTAGGTGCGAAATGTCCGGCCATAATTAGCTTAGTGTTAAAACCGTAATACATTTTAAAAGTAGATTCTTTTTTTTTAATCTAACAAAATGTCATTTTGTAGATAATATATTTAACTGTGTATCTACTAGTATCTTTCAATTTATTTTTATTTGCGTGGTAAAATTGTGAATTAAAGTTGGTTTAAATAAAAATAATTTCGGGCAAATATGTGGTTATCAATTACAACTAGATTGCAGGTATACAAAAAATGATTCAATAAAATATAATGTCATGAATGGTATTGGGCTCTATTCACATCCTAATGTTTCGTGTTAGTTCCTGCATTTTGATCGACGTGCATAAATTAACATAAAATATGTCGCCAGACTGTCTGCCCCTGCAACTGTGCATTAGTCTTCATGTTTGTGTCACAATATGTGTTCGTCAATCTGTCAATGCAGCACTTACCTACAGCGAATCTTCGGATAAACTCTTCATTTTCTATGATATAATCCAAGCTCGGCTCAGAATCCATGACCAAAGAAATGCACTCAGCACAGCAAGCTTGGAGCAGAACCGATAAAAAACTGACGTTTCTTGTATTGTTCCGTGCCGCCTCGGTCCCGGCGCTTATTGTTTTGAGATTATTGGCGGCCTCTAGTGTCTCGAATAGAATCTCCAGTCCGTGTCCGCTCAGGAATTCCAAAAGCCAGCGGCGGTCCCCTTTCTTCAGTTCCCTGGCCAGCGACGTGTAGAGGGTGACGGTGGGTTGGTGTCGCTGCTGCTGCAGAAGTGTGACGGCGTGGTGTGGCCTAAGGCCGGTCCCCGAGCCTTGAACTTTGGCGGTGCGCATCCAGCCAATCAGAAACTGTGTCCACTTCTCTGGCTTCTCGGAAATAACGCAAGATGAAGTTGTCTCTGTCGCCCTCACCTGGGGTTGTTTTTCCAGTAGGCCATGTTGGGTCATTAATTCTCCCGCCATTGCTATTGGACTGCGAAAAAAAAGTGTGTTTTTATAATAAACAAATGGAATTAATAAATATATAAAGGATCTTTGATACTATGGGTCCTCTGTGAGATATCCATGGGAAATGAAGGATGGCTTCCTGGTCGTGTGATTTGCGCTCTGGGCTGGATGGTCTCGATGGTCCTGGGTTCAAACCCATCCCCGACGTCCTGATGGAGGTTTGGGCTAGGATGTAATCATATTTAAATCTGAAGGGATATCTAAAACATTTAAAAGAAATATCTTCTTATCTTGTTACTTAATACAGACGTTAATTTAAAAAAAAACGTTGATTACTTTGTATGCATGTCTCTAGGTCAATCTAGTCATACATGTTAATTAATGACTTAAATTCTGCCAAGTCATTGGCACTAATAGCACCGAAGAATGAAGAATGAGCATTTGTACATATGTGTCCTAGCATATGGAAGAAAGAATGTTCCTTCATCTTTGTGCTTTGTCAACTGTTTCTCTGATCAACAATGAAATGATGGCAACACTGTCAACAAATATTTACGATCTATATAAATATACAGAACTAGCTCTCAATGATCGCGACAGAAAAGCAAGTTTAATGGAAGCGGGGTAATTAGTATGTTGGGTTATTTTTAGTTGCTCATCATAGGAATTTAAAAAAAAAAAACGCTAATGGTTTTTTGTGCTGTCCGACACATTGAAATTTCAAAAGCGAAATGTGCTATGAAAATCTGATTTCCCCATCACCTGCATCGTGCTCGAAATAGATGCAGAGGTTTAATATGATCTTCTCAACGTTCACCATTTTATTTATAAAATTAAATATGCAACTGATTTTCAAAGACACATACAGCATTTTAAAACAAATATATAAACGTCCTTGCACTATATCGTAAAGTGTGTTGTTTAATTCTGATGTTAGAAAACTCAGTTCTGTTCTCATTGTAAAGTTACAGACCAGACAATGAAACGTGTATTTTTTCTTGATTGAAAATGCTCGACATAATCTTCTTTTAGATCTATGCACCTCTCCCATATGATAAGTTTAATATCAACGATCTACTCATTGAGAGGGTTTATTACTTCAGATTCAGGTCAACTTCTCAATTCTAGTTTATCTACAACCGTGTGGATGCCATGATCAAGTAGCGCACTTCTTGATAGGGACTTGTTTCAATCTGAATCTCAGGCGATGACTCGGTCACACGTGCCTTGTTCTTTAAATAGAATCTCAACCTAGTTGAACAGCAAACTTTCTCCTGACGTACATGTAAGACTTGAGGGGGGCGGTACGGAGATGTGTAACAATTGGATACTTCGAATAAGTAATTACCACAACGGCTTTACAGACTCAGTGGGTAACAACAAGAAGAAATGGGACAGACGAAGACCCCCAATAAAAAAAAAAGACTTCAGCAGGTAATGATATGAAACAATTTATACAGACTTATTGGTGACTCCCCCCCTTCTCCCTCCCCTAATGCACTCTTCCTCCCAACACTTGACAAGGAGAGTGAGGGATGGGCGATAAACTGATTTGAATTTCTTCTTTAACGTTTGGCGACTATACGTCTGCTGTGACGTCACTCAACGCAAGTCCCGGGACGAGATGACAGAATTAATGCGCACGCAGGTTCTTCATGTTTTATGTCTACATGGGGTGGGGCGTAGCTACACAAGGTTGCTCTTTTAAGTACTAGAGACTATTTTTTGATGTTCAGATGTGCTGCTAAGTCATTACCCCCATTGCCTTGTAGTCTATTGAGACCATCGCAAAAATATATTGACTATTTCTTGTTATCATGTAACAGACCTAAGTCGAATCTTTTGTTTAAATATTGTTTTCTTAATTTTGGAATTTTGATATTAAAATGGTAACTGGTTTAGTCTGGAGGTGGAAAACCAACGGGCACTGATCCCTGCAGAAGGTGGGGAAAACCAGATCCCTGCAGGAGGTGGAGAAATCAACTGGCACTGATCCCTACAAGAGGTAGAGAAATCAACGGACACTGATCCCTGCAGGAGGTAGGTAAATCAACGGGCAATGATCCCTGCAGGAGGTAGAGAAATCAACGGGCACTGATCCCTGCAGGAGGTAGGTAAATCAACGGACACTGATCCCAGCAGGAGGTAGGTAAATCAACGGGCACTGATCCCTGCAGGAGGTAGAGAAATCAACGGGCACTGATGCCAACAGGAGGTAGAGAAATCAACAGACACTGATCCCCAGCAGGAGGTAGAGAAATCAACGGACACTGATCCCTGCAGGAGCTAGAGAAATCAACGGACACTGATCCCCAACAGGAGGTAGAGAAATCAACGGTCACTGATCCCTGCAGGAGGTAGAGAAATCAACGGACACTGATCCCCAACAGGAGTAGAGAAATCAACGGGCACTGATCCCTGCAGGAGGTAGAGAAATCAAAGGACACTGATCCCCAGCAGGAGGTAGAGAAATCAACGGACACTGATCCCTGCAGGAGGTAGAGAAATCAACGGACAGTGATCTTCAGATGGAGGTAGGTAAATCAACGGGCACAGATCAGTGCAGGAGGTAGGTAAATCAACGGGCACTGATCCCTGCAGGAGGTAGGTAAATCAACGGGCACTGATCTCTGCAGGAGGTAGATAAATCAACGGGCACTGATCCCTGCAGCAGGTAGGTAAATCAACGGACACTGATCCCTGCAGGAGGTAGGTAAATCAACGGACACTGATCACTGCAGGAGGTAGAGAAATCAACGGACACTGATCCCTGCAGGAGGTAGAGAAATCAACGGACACTGATCCCCAGATGGAGGTAGGTAAATCAACGGGCACAGATCAGTGCAGGAGGTAGGTAAATCAACGGGCACTGATCCCTACAGGAGGTAGGTAAATCAACGGACACTGATCCCTGCAGGAGGTAGAGAAATCAACGGACACTGATCCCTGCATGAGGTAGAGAAATCAACGGACACTGATCCCTGCAGGAGGTAGAGAAATCAACGGGCACTGATCCCTGCAGGAGATAGAGAAATCAACGGGCACTGATCCCTGCAAGAGGTAGGTAAATCAATGGGCACTGTACCCCGCCGGAGGTAGGTAAATCAACGGGCACTTATCCCTGCAGGAGGTAGGTAAATTAACGGGCACTGATCCCTGCAGGAGATAGGTAAATCAACGGGCGCTGATCCCTTCAGGAGGTAGAGAAATCAACGGTTACTGATCCCTGCAGGAGGTAGGTAAATCAACGGGCACTGATCCCTGCAGGAGGTAGAGAAATCAACGGGCACTTATCCCTGAAGGAGGTAGAGAAATCAACGGGCATTTATCCCTGCAGAGATAGGTAAATATACGGGCACTGATCCTTGCAGGAGGTAGGTAAATCAACGGACACTGATCCCTGCAGGAGGTTAGGAATTCTAAGGACACTGATCTCTGCAGGAGGTAGGTAAATCAACGGACACTGATCCCTGCAGGAGGTAGGTAAATCAACGGGCACTGATCCCTGCAGGAGGTAGATATCAACGATCACTGATCTCTGCAGGGGGTAGGTAAGTCAATGGGCACTGATCCCTGTAGGAGGTAGGTAAATCAACGGACACTTATCCCTGAAGGAGGTAGGTTAATCAACGGGCACTGATCCCTGCAGGAGGTAGATATCAACGGACACTGATCTCTGCAGGAGGTAGGTAGATCAACGGGCACTGATCCCTGCCGGAGGTAGGTAAATCAACGGGCACTGATCCCTGCAGGAGGTAGGTAAATCAACGGGCACTGATCCCTGCAGGAGGTAGGTAAATCAACGGGCACTGATCCCTGCAGGAGGTAGGTAAATCAACGGACACTGATAGCTGCCGGAGGTAGGTAAATCAACGGGCACTGATCCCTGCAGGAGGTAGGTAAATCAACGGGCATTGATCCCTGCAGGAGGTAGAGAAATCAACGGGCACTTATCCCTGAAGGAGGTAGAGAAATCAACGGGCACTGATCTCTGCAGGAGGTAGGTAAATTAACGGGCACTGATCCCTGCAGGAGATAGGTAAATCAACGGGCGCTGATCCCTGTAGGAGGTAGGTAAATCAACGGACACTTATCCCTGCAGGAGGTAGGTTAATCAACGGGCACTGATCCCTGCAGGAGGTAGATATCAACGGACACTGATCTCTGCAGGAGGTAGGTAGATCAACGGGCACTGATCCCTGCCGGAGGTAGGTAAATCAACGGGCACTGATCCCTGCAGGAGGTAGGTAAATCAACGGACACTGATCCCTGCAGGAGGTAGGTAAATCAACGGGCACTGATCCCTGCAGGAGGTAGATATCAACGATCACTGATCTCTGCAGGAGGTAGGTAAATCAATGGGCACTGATCCCTGTAGGAGGTAGGTAAATCAACGGACACTTATCCCTGCAGGAGGTAGGTTAATCAACGGGCACTGATCCCTGCAGGAGGTAGAGAAATCAACGGGCACTTATCCCTGAAGGAGGTAGAGAAATCAACGGGCACTGATCTCTGCAGGAGGTAGGTAAATTAACGGGCACTGATCCCTGCAGGAGATAGGTAAATCAACGGGCGCTGATCCCTGCAGGAGGTAGAGAAATCAACGGTTACTGATCCCTGCAGGAGGTAGAGAAATCAACGGGCACTGATCCCTGCAGGAGGTAGGTAAATCAACGGGCACTGATCCCTGCAGGAGGTAGAGAAATCAACGGGCACTTTTCCCTGCAGGGATAGGTAAATATACGGGCACTGATCCTTGCAGGAGGTAGGTAAATCAACGGACACTGATCCCTGCAGGAGGTTAGGAATTCTACGGACACTGATCTCTGCAGGAGGTTAGGAATTCTACGGACACTGATCTCTGCAGGAGGTAGGTAAATCAACGGACACTGATCCCTGCAGGAGGTAGGTAAATCAACGGGCACTGATCCCTGCAGGAGGTAGATATCAACGATCACTGATCTCTGCAGGAGGTAGGTAAATCAATGGGCACTGATCCCTGCATGAGGTAGAGAAATCAACGGTTACTGATCCCTGCAGGAGGTAGAGAAATCAACGGGCACTGATCCCTGCAGGAGGTAGGTAAATCAACGGGCACTGATCCTTGCAGGAGGTAGAGAAATCAACGGGCACTTTTCCCTGCAGGGATAGGTAAATATACGGGCACTGATCCTTGCAGGAAGTAGGTAAATCAACGGACACTGATCCCAGCAGGAGGTAGGTAAATCAACGGGCACTGATCCCTGCAGGAGGTAGAGAAATCAACGGGCACTGATGCCAACAGGAGGTAGAGAAATCAACAGACACTGATCCCCAGCAGGAGGTAGAGAAATCAACGGACACTGATCCCTGCAGGAGCTAGAGAAATCAACGGACACTGATCCCCAACAGGAGGTAGAGAAATCAACGGTCACTGATCCCTGCAGGAGGTAGAGAAATCAACGGACACTGATCCCCAACAGGAGTAGAGAAATCAACGGGCACTGATCCCTGCAGGAGGTAGAGAAATCAAAGGACACTGATCCCCAGCAGGAGGTAGAGAAATCAACGGACACTGATCCCTGCAGGAGGTAGAGAAATCAACGGACAGTGATCTTCAGATGGAGGTAGGTAAATCAACGGGCACAGATCAGTGCAGGAGGTAGGTAAATCAACGGGCACTGATCCCTGCAGGAGGTAGGTAAATCAACGGGCACTGATCTCTGCAGGAGGTAGATAAATCAACGGGCACTGATCCCTGCAGCAGGTAGGTAAATCAACGGACACTGATCCCTGCAGGAGGTAGGTAAATCAACGGACACTGATCACTGCAGGAGGTAGAGAAATCAACGGACACTGATCCCTGCAGGAGGTAGAGAAATCAACGGACACTGATCCCCAGATGGAGGTAGGTAAATCAACGGGCACAGATCAGTGCAGGAGGTAGGTAAATCAACGGGCACTGATCCCTACAGGAGGTAGGTAAATCAACGGACACTGATCCCTGCAGGAGGTAGAGAAATCAACGGACACTGATCCCTGCATGAGGTAGAGAAATCAACGGACACTGATCCCTGCAGGAGGTAGAGAAATCAACGGGCACTGATCCCTGCAGGAGATAGAGAAATCAACGGGCACTGATCCCTGCAAGAGGTAGGTAAATCAATGGGCACTGTACCCCGCCGGAGGTAGGTAAATCAACGGGCACTTATCCCTGCAGGAGGTAGGTAAATTAACGGGCACTGATCCCTGCAGGAGATAGGTAAATCAACGGGCGCTGATCCCTTCAGGAGGTAGAGAATTCAACGGTTACTGATCCCTGCAGGAGGTAGGTAAATCAACGGGCACTGATCCCTGCAGGAGGTAGAGAAATCAACGGGCACTTATCCCTGAAGGAGGTAGAGAAATCAACGGGCATTTATCCCTGCAGAGATAGGTAAATATACGGGCACTGATCCTTGCAGGAGGTAGGTAAATCAACGGACACTGATCCCTGCAGGAGGTTAGGAATTCTAAGGACACTGATCTCTGCAGGAGGTAGGTAAATCAACGGACACTGATCCCTGCAGGAGGTAGGTAAATCAACGGGCACTGATCCCTGCAGGAGGTAGATATCAACGATCACTGATCTCTGCAGGGGGTAGGTAAGTCAATGGGCACTGATCCCTGTAGGAGGTAGGTAAATCAACGGACACTTATCCCTGCAGGAGGTAGGTTAATCAACGGGCACTGATCCCTGCAGGAGGTAGATATCAACGGACACTGATCTCTGCAGGAGGTAGGTAGATCAACGGGCACTGATCCCTGCCGGAGGTAGGTAAATCAACGGGCACTGATCCCTGCAGGAGGTAGGTAAATCAACGGGCACTGATCCCTGCAGGAGGTAGGTAAATCAACGGGCACTGATCCCTGCAGGAGGTAGGTAAATCAACGGACACTGATAGCTGCCGGAGGTAGGTAAATCAACGGGCACTGATCCCTGCAGGAGGTAGGTAAATCAACGGGCACTGATCCCTGCAGGAGGTAGAGAAATCAACGGGCACTTATCCCTGAAGGAGGTAGAGAAATCAACGGGCACTGATCTCTGCAGGAGGTAGGTAAATTAACGGGCACTGATCCCTGCAGGAGATAGGTAAATCAACGGGCGCTGATCCCTGTAGGAGGTAGGTAAATCAACGGACACTTATCCCTGCAGGAGGTAGGTTAATCAACGGGCACTGATCCCTGCAGGAGGTAGATATCAACGGACACTGATCTCTGCAGGAGGTAGGTAGATCAACGGGCACTGATCCCTGCCGGAGGTAGGTAAATCAACGGGCACTGATCCCTGCAGGAGGTAGGTAAATCAACGGACACTGATCCCTGCAGGAGGTAGGTAAATCAACGGGCACTGATCCCTGCAGGAGGTAGATATCAACGATCACTGATCTCTGCAGGAGGTAGGTAAATCAATGGGCACTGATCCCTGTAGGAGGTAGGTAAATCAACGGACACTGATCCCTGCAGGAGGTAGGTTAATCAACGGGCACTGATCCCTGCAGGAGGTAGAGAAATCAACGGCCACTTATCCCTGAAGGAGGTAGAGAAATCAATGGGCACTGATCTCTGCAGGAGGTAGGTAAATTAACGGGCACTGATCCCTGCAGGAGATAGGTAAATCAACGGGCGCTGATCCCTGCAGGAGGTAGAGAAATCAACGGTTACTGATCCCTGCAGGAGGTAGAGAAATCAACGGGCACTGATCCCTGCAGGAGGTAGGTAAATCAACGGGCACTGATCCCTGCAGGAGGTAGAGAAATCAACGGGCACTTTTCCCTGCAGGGATAGGTAAATATACGGGCACTGATCCTTGCAGAAGGTAGGTAAATCAACGGACACTGATCCCTGCAGGAGGTTAGGAATTCTACGGACACTGATCTCTGCAGGAGGTAGGTAAATCAACGGACACTGATCCCTGCAGGAGGTAGGTAAATCAACGGGCACTGATCCCTGCAGGAGGTAGATATCAACGATCACTGATCTCTGCAGGAGGTAGGTAAATCAATGGGCACTGATTCCTGCATGAGGTAGAGAAATCAACGGTTACTGATCCCTGCAGGAGGTAGAGAAATCAACGGGCACTGATCCCTGCAGGAGGTAGGTAAATCAACGGGCACTGATCCCTGCAGGAGGTAGAGAAATCAACGGGCACTTTTCCCTGCAGGGATAGGTAAATATACGGGCACTGATCCTTGCAGGAGGTAGGTAAATCAACGGACACTGATCCCTGCAGGAGGTTAGGAATTCTACGGACACTGATCTCTGCAGGAGGTAGGTAAATCAACGGACACTGATCCCTGCAGGAGGTAGGTAAATCAACGGGCACTGATCCCTGCAGGAGGTAGATATCAACGATCACTGATCTCTGCAGGAGGTAGGTAAATCCATGAGCACTGATCCCTGTAGGAGGTAGGTAAATCAACGGACACTGATCCCTGCAGGAGGTAGGTTAATCAACGGGCACTGATCCCTGCAGGAGGTAGATATCAACGGACACTGATCTCTGCAGGAGGTAGGTAGATCAACGGGCACTGATCCCTGCAGGAGGTAGGTAAATCAACGGGCACTGATCCCTGCATAAGGTAGGTAAATTAACGGGCACTGATCCCTTCAGGAGGTAGGTAAATTAACGGGCACTGATCCCTGCAGGAGGTAGGTAAATCAACGGACACTGATAGCTGCCGGAGGTAGGTAAATCAACGGGCACTGATCCCTGCAGGAGGTAGGTAAATCAACGGGCACTGATCCCTGCAGGAGGTAGAGAAATCAACGGGCACTTATCCCTGAAGGAGGTAGAGAAATCAACGGGCACTGATCTCTGCAGGAGGTAGGTAAATTAACGGGCACTGATCCCTGCAGGTGATAGGTAAATCGACGGGCGCTGATCCCTGCAGGAGGTAGAGAAATCAACGGTTACTGATCCCTGCAGGAGGTAGAGAAATCAACGGGCACTGATCCCTGCAGGAGGTAGGTAAATCAACGGGCACTGATCCCTGCAGGAGGTTAGGAATTCTACGGACACTGATCTCTGCAGGAGGTAGGTAAATCAACGGACACTGATCCCTTCAGGAGGTAGGTAAATCAACGGGCACTGATCCCTGCAGGAGGTAGATATCAACGATCACTGATCTCTGCAGGAGGTAGGTAAATCAATGGGCACTGATCCCTGTAGGAGGTAGGTAAATCAACGGACACTTATCCCTGCAGGAGGTAGGTTAATCAACGGGCACTGATCCCTGCAGGAGGTAGATATCAACGGACACTGATCTCTGCAGGAGGTAGGTAGATTAACGGGCACTGATCCCTGCAGGAGGTAGGTAAATCAACGGGCACTGATCCCTGCAGGAGGTAGGTAAATCAACGGGCACTGATCCCTGCAGGAGGTAGGTAAATCAACGGGCACTGATCCCTGCAGGAGGTAGGTAAATCAACGGGCACTGATCCCTGCAGGAGGTAGGTAAATCAACGGGCACTGATCCCTACAGGAGGTAGGTAAATCAACGGGCACTGATCCCTGCAGGAGGTAGAGAAATCAACGGGCACTTATCCCCGAAGGAGGTAGAGAAATCAACGGGCACTGATCTCTGCAGGGATAGGTAAATCAACGGGCACTGATCCCTGCAGGAGGTAGATATCAACGATCACTGATCTCCGCAGGAGTTAGGTAAATCAACGGGCACTGATCCCTTCAGGAGGTAGGTAAATTAACGGGCACTGATCTCCGCAGGAGTTAGGTAAATCAACGGACACTTATCCTTGCAGGAGGTAGGTTAATCAACGGGCACTGATCCCTGCAGGAGGTAGATATCAACGGACACTGATCTCTGCAGGAGGTAGGTAAATCAACGGACACTGATCCCTGCAGGAGGTAGGTAAATCAACGGGCACTGATCCCTGCAGGAGGTAGGTAAATCAACGGACACTGATCCCTGCAGGAGGTAGGTAAATTAACGGGCACTGATCCCTGCAGGAGGTAGATATCAACGATCACTGATCTCCGCAGGAGTTAGGTAAATCAATGGGCACTGATCCCTGTAGGAGGTAGGTAAATCAACGGGCACTGATCCCTGCAGGAGGTAGGTAAATCAACGGGCACTGATCCCTGCAGGAGGTAGGTAAATCAACGGGCACTGATCCCTGCAGGAATTGAGACGTAAAAAAGAGATGTACTAAAACAAAATTAAAATACTTTTTCTGTTTGACAGCTCCATTGAGTGACCTCGCGAGATAGACACGAAGTAAATGATTGTGACATGCAGAAAAGTGAAACGTATGTATCGTAATAGACTCGTGTTCAAATCGTGTACACCAAGTTCAACTTGAATAACGAATCACATTAGGCCACACGAACATGCGGTTGTCCTGTCGATCAGAACACGGGGTCCTAAGTAAGGAAATGTAACCATCAGAAGTAGAACTAGTAACAAAAGCAGCAACCGAGACCATTCGTTATTGAAGGCCTCTACTCTGATCTGCAACGTCACAACCTGTTACAGATCTGTACAACGTGGCAACGAGCTATTGATCTTAACTTCCCACAGATTGTGACGTTCCAGGTCAGTTATCAGGCCTTTTTTAAATCGAGGCCGACTTGGCATTTAATCTAACGAATCCTTATACAACGGGGAAAAAGGAAAGGAAAACGTTTCTACTAGTCTGTACTAGTTTGTACTAGTCTGTACTAGTCATTGTGATCATCTTACAGTTCATATTAATTTTGTTATTTTCAAATCTCAAAATGTTTTGTTTTTTCCTATTTAGAAAAACTTCCTAGTTTTAATTCCACGACATTTGCTCGGACTTTTTATTTCTTGCGTCCAGGTACGTTCTGGGTGTGAATCATTTATTTTGAAATTAAAATATTACCTTTCCTGGTAGCCGAATCTCTCTACTCTTTCTTTATATATCTCCTCTCTCTCTCTCCTCTTTCTCCTCCCCCTCTCTCTCTCCTCTCTCTCCTCCCCCTCTCTCTCTCTCTCCTCTCTCTCCACTCTCTCTCTCTCTCTGTCCCTCTCTCTCATTCTCTCTCTCCCTCTCTCTTTTATTTTTAAAGACATTGCTCATAAACAACCTCCTGGAAAAGAAAAGCCACGCCTCCCACAGAGTCTTTAGGGAATTTTACTTTGTCAACAAATGGTTTTGAACTCTAGTCCTATCGATGCCCTCGTCCACAGTTTGATCGGGAAGTAAATTAGCAAAACGAAACAAGATTCTATTTCTATTTCCACTCCTATGTACCTGTCTAGTCTTTCTTTCTATTTCTAGATGCAAAGATTGGACCAATTCTAATAACGAATGACATTTTCAACTGGGAATTGTGTTTTGCCCCAAACTTCTTTTAAATGGATTTTCCAAACAGTTCAGATGTTCTCTGTGAAAGTTCTATTTGGTCTACATAGTTTCTAGGAACTCGTTCTACAGCTGTCTCGCATGTTGACATTTTTTTTTTCCATCGAATTTCCCACCACATCTACTCCTCCAATCGTCATCCATACAAGCTCATGCTCGATGACAATACAAGAATTTAAACAAATCAACCCATTTGTTAATCAATTAGTAGTTATTAATTCCTTTTGTTGTTTTAAATAGAACATACAATGTTTAGAGAAAAAAATTTAGATCTATTCAATCGGCATCCGATTTAGCGTACAACTTATAATCGCGTACAAGACAGAATCAATAATAAAATCAACTTATTAGTTAATTAATTAGTCGTGATAAATGTGTGAAATTAGAAATAGTTTTACAGAGCTTATATTAATTCACTCTCTCTGCCTGTTTGCTATTCCCCATACACCCGTTCAGACATGAATCAATTTTAAAAAGTAACCAATTAGTCAATTAATTACTGGTAATTAATTGTTTTGTTTGATTTCATATAAGCAAATAACGTGAACATATTGATTTTGTTATTACTTTAAAAAATATTTTGGTTTTATAACAACATTATATACATATTATATGTGTCGGTGACCTTGACCAATTAAAACACAAGTGTAGGGCCGTAGACTAAATAGTAAAGTAGCAGTAATGTATAAGACATTAGACCATAATTTACTTATTTAAAAAAACAAATAATAGCATAAATAAATTACCCAGAAAAACAACAATATAAGAAAAAAGGTCGTATTACATATGCTAGGACAAATTCATACTCCTTCCTCTATAACTTCATGAAATGGGTTGCCTGAATCAGCCAGGAAAACCAATAGCTTAGCAGATTTTAAGTCTCTTTTTACCACGCACGATTAGGTGAACACTATGGATACGTGAAGGATGTAAATATCTTCTCTTGTTAAGTAACATCTGTCATTTATCATATAAACAGGAGTTTCCAAATCCTTAAAAATACATAGAGGGAAGTGGAAAGAGGGAAGAATTTAGAGGGCCTGGCCAAGTGTACAGAAGAATTTGAAAGAGATATAAAGAGAAACGAAACATAAAACTTGAGTTCTCTCTATTTAGTCTAAATATAACTGAGTTTCTTTTCCTCTTAACCTTGTGATGACAAGGGAGTGAATGCAGTAAAATACATGATTGTCATTGTGTCTTGAGGATTGATCTGCTTTACCCGTACAGCGCTGATAACTTCCTAACACATTTGTGTGTGTTGTGTTCAATTTGTGTCAACAATCATGTCCAACACGTCGCCATGTCAAATGATACAGAAAAGAAAGTCGTGTTCCTAATAGTCCTAGTCCTAACAGGCAACCAGCCTGTGTCCTCTCCCTCGTCCCTGAGTGACCGCCTATGTCCAGCCATGATGCTATACTTTGTGTAGGGGCAACAATAACGTGGGAAAGCACTTGAATGAGGTGTTCTATGTTAGGGTGTCTCCAAAGGGGATCTGTTTCAAATAGTCTTTGCTATCTAATTACAAGCATTGTATCTGTAAACAGCCGATGTTACTAATCGATGTTAGAGAGTGGAATGTTACAAACTGGGATGTTGAGGTGTGGAATGACGAATGATTTGGTGTGATAGTGTGGGATTTTAGTGTGTGAGATTTTAAGGTAAGAGATATTAGAATGTGAGATGTTGGGGTTTTGCAGGAAAATGGTGTGGAATGTTATAGACCTGTGACGTGGCAACGATATATTAGTCTAAACTACCCACAGGTTGGGACTATGCAGGTCAGTGTTCAGACGGATCCGGGGGTGGGAGTAGGAACACACTCGGCCGACCCCCCCCCCTTTCCTGGATTTTAGTAGCGAAATAACACAATTTGTTTACGAATTGCTTACTTATATTAATATATCAATTAATGCATCAATCCCAGCGGTTCAATGTTTTGGTAGAAATCACAGTTTGTTAAAACTTTTAGTTACATATCTCTATGATAAAACTACTTATTGATATTTAACAAATCTTCATATTGTTTTGCTCTCGTCTGGCATGTTGACCGATTCGGTGGGTTGGGGGGGGGGGAGCGATTACATCTACTTCTGGATCTAGTCTTGACCTACTAAGTAAATATAGAGCGATTATGATCAAGATGAGTTGACCTACTAGTGGGTAATAGTGTATTAGCCTATGCTGTTTGCATGGGAAACCTGTTCAGTTGTGCAGGCTCATTTTTTTTATTTCTTACTATGTCTTTTGTCTACCTTTATATAGTAATCGAAATTGTTGGGAACAAGTAGGTATCTTGCAGCAGTGGCGTCATGGGAGGGGCGAGGATGCGGTCCGCACTGGTCGACACCATTTTGGGTGAGGCAACCAAGTTGAAAAAAATTATATCTTGGCAAAAGCAGATACATCGAAAAAGATAATTATAAAATCTCAAGATATATGTTGTAGCAGTGGCGTCACTGAGGTGGGGTTGCAAGGGTGGGGCTCGTTCCGGTCAACACCATTTAGGGGGTGACAACCAAGTTGAAAAAAATATAACTTGGCAAAAGCAGACACATTGAAAAAGATAATAATAAAATCTCGAGATATATCTTGGAGCAGTGGCGTCACTAGGGGGAGGGGTGTGAGGGGTGCAGTTTGCACCAGTCGACACCATTTTGGGTGTGACAATCAAGTTGGAAAAATTATAACTTGGTAAAAGCAGACACATGGGAAAAGATAATAATAAAATCTCTAGATATATGCCCAAATATGCCTAGACACATCTAGATGGTAGTTTAAGTGTAAATGATAAAGCACTATGTTATACCATTTCTGTCTTAAAGTATAATAAAAGAAACCTTTTCATAAGATGTTAAGTCTGTTTATAATTTTAATTAAATATTGTTGTAAAATTTGCAATAACATTTGAATAAATGTAATAAACATTGGGATTTTACATTTGAGTAAAAATCAATAAAAGTAGGTAATCAGCTCACTGTATTGGTTCAACAAAAAAAAACAAAAATAATAACGAGCAATAGTGTTTATTGGAACATATTTCAATAAAAAAGATGGGGAGGGGTGACAACCTGAGCTACCGCACTAGGTGCCACAGACACAGTATCGGGAGGTTTCCATGCTGATCTTAGATGATCACTTAACGCTACTCTACCTATTTCAAAAGAGTTAGAAGAGTCTTATCAAAGACCACGTGTTGCACTGTTTGCTTTCATGTTACAAATAGCGCTAATTTTTTAAAATTTCTTTAAACGATGAAAACAAGAATATGGCTTGAATATATTTCTAGTCCAATGATGAATTGGATGGGGTCGCCTCTGAGTTTGTGTGATAACACAAACTTTCTTTGTTATCGTGTTTTATGATAAAATATTATAATCTTTTCTTTTGCAATTTTTTATCTACTGTACAAAAAAAAGTTGTTATAATCTGAATTCGAACTCGGGCATCCACATTAGGAAATCGACTTGTTAGACAGGAGCTATCCAAGTACTTATAAAAATAGAAAGTTATAAAGTCTATTTAGTTTACACATTTTAGCGAACGACCTAATTCTATATACAAGGCTTATCTCCCCTTAGCTTAATAGGTCCTACTATCTCTATCTAAAACAAAGTTAGTTAATTACCACTAATCAGTAAACTTTTTTTTTTACAGTTATTTATATTTTGACAATCATCGACAATGAATACTTGTGGAAAGCTTCAACTTTATTCCAGAATATGATGTGGGAGAAATAAAGTGCACAAGATTCCACCCAGACAGACAGACAGACAGAGTTGGTAAAAGCTTTATACTGTTTTTATGCCTGTATGTTCTTTACCCAGCATTAATCTGAAATTTAATGCATCAGTTTGTATAGAACACTAATGACATCTTAATAGAGATTTTAAAATTGTTTTCAGAGTAATTAACACTTTCATCATTACGCTCGTAATCAAACATACCTTTTTTAATCCAAACTATTTGTGATCGCAATAATTCTGTCCCGGTCTCTACATCTGAAACCAGTTCATTTGGTTCCGTGAAAACAATAGCAACATTTTTTTCTATTCGATCTTAAGTCTATAAAATCATTTTTAACTTTTTCCAATGCTGATAAACTATTTAATGTAAACTGCTGTAACAAAATAGCTACAGAACAAATTCATATAAAATACCTTTGTTTAGTACATAGAGCATGATCGCCACAACATTAGTATTTATTTAGTTTGTACATTCTTCGCTTATCTACATCGATATCATACAATTCACCAGTTGTCTTGTTAGATTTAGTGCCTCCGAGAGAATTTCCCGCAGTGTTTCGTGTTACATCTCAATATTAATGTATTCCAGTAGCCAAATGAGTGCCAAATTATAGTGGAAAATATGTCTACACTACTTCTAGTTCTAATGGCCTTAAAAAAAAGAAAAAAAGAAACTACTTACTCCAAATAGTTACTCTTTCTCTCTCAAAGTAAAAAAGAAAAAAAAAGATCTATACAATTGCTGCATGTGGAAACATCTATTAATTATGTAACTTGACTAGTCATGTAGTAAGTCTTCTAGATGTAAGTGGCGTGATGTCAGGACTTGATCTCTCTGATGGCGTGATGTTGCAGCTGTGTACGGGGTGGGACGGGAAGTATTTACTTTTTGATGCATCTCCAGACAAAGTGTGCCTGACAGAATCGTTCAGAAAGCTCAATCGATGCTGTCCCTATGTGTAACTATTGAGGACGATCAATTCTTGCAGTAGAGGCCTAACAATGAAAATCAATTGATCCAAAGATATTTTGTGGAAGAGAATTAAAGAGAAGGACTAGACTTAAACTTTGAACTGGTTGGAAAGAATAGAGCTATTTTTAGACTACCACTGTTTTGTCCTGCTGGCTGAAATTTGTTCAATAGTGTTATTTTTGTAGCATTCATTGTTTTTAGAAATTCAATTTTCTCTGAAATACAATTTCTCAGAAAGTTAATAAAAAGATTACAACAACGGAAATCGTTAACTTTTTATTTCAGCTTCAATAACAAACTGGTTGTAAAGGTGGTTGATAAGCTTGCCAATATAAATCAACACGTGACTTTCTGTTTCGCTGTACACAATGATTTAACCTTTTTGTAGCGAAATTCACACACACTAACACACAGACTACAAATATGGATGACCTGCCAAGTGTTGGGTTATCAGAATGACATCCAAGTGAGATCTTCTCTTTTCTAACCTTACAAGAAAACTGATCGTTTCTCATTCCCAGTCATTTTTAGCTAAAGGGGAAAAGACGCTATTAGTTTTGTGTGAAATGTCTGCCCGTCCCGTTTAGATCTCGTAGACTAGAAAAGATAGTGAAAATCCATTTTAGTCCATTCAAAGTTCTTTTGCAACGGCTACTTTTTTCTTTTCTAAAAGCGAAAAATTTAATTTTTTAAATCACTTATGCAAGCAGTTTTTTCATAAATTACACCACCTTTACAGCTATTCTCTATTAATAGTAATAAATAAGTGTAGCTCTATAGTAGGGGAGATAATCGATCTACCATATTTTTAACACATTTATGCAAATGGTTTTAGATTTTTTGTTAATTTTTTTTTTATGTAAATTGCTACGTTATGTAAGTTCTGTCCTACCAACTACTACATTTACCCAAAAATAATGTTTACTTTTTGTAAGAGAAAAAAAAATCTATTTAGTGTGCACGAAGTGAACTGCAATATCAGGGTTGATCTATAGAACATTCAACTAAAGGAAATTTTTTTTTTACGGAAATTGTTTTTCTCCTTTTGAGGATTGGAATAAGAGATTGACCTTTTACAAAACAATTATCCATTATAAGACATCAGATAGGCCAGGTTCGCATATAACTACACAAAGACATTCACCTATCCTTTGGTCTTCTGGACCGCTGGGGCAACACAAGATCTGTCAACTTTCCTTCTCCATTCTTCTTTGTCATTTGTCTTTCAAAGAGTTTAATTCTGATGTTCTTTCTGAAAATATTGATACATGCTTTTTTACCTGCCTAGATGAGCCTCTTCGGGGGCCGATTTTGAGTTTGTGTTTTGTGATGTGCTTGTTCAGGCTGTCTTGAGGTCAACTAAAGATGACTGTTGAATTTCAACCAATTACTCTGCAAGCGTCTGAGTTTTTATTGTTCGGGTGTATTCAGTGTAGTTGATCAACAATACAGAATAAACAAGACGATCGATTTAACGAGTAAAGAGATGTGGTCAACACTGATGAACAGTTTATCATATATTTATTCTAAGAAAAGGCCACCGTAAAAGTCTCTGTCAAATATAAACACGTCTTTACCCTAGAGAATTCTATCTCTAACTGATTTTCCGGTCTCTAACCCAACATATCCCAAACGTCACTAGTCCCGTTCAATACACGTCATCTATGGTGCGTCGCTAAAAAACTAATACTATAAATAAAGTGTCTAACAGTTTCCACACAAACTGTCTTTGTAACTTTGTTTTTTTGTTGTTGAAATGAGTTGCAGATAGTAAATCAATAACAAAAAAAAATAATTTTTTAAAATTCTTTTTTAAAAAGCTTATCAAAGAGGAAGAATTCTAAACAATATAGAAGTTATTTCCCTTATTCGATACCAAACAAAATAATTAATTACCAATAATAAATTGAATAATTGGTTACTTTTTTTTTTTAAACGATTCATGTTTTGTTAGGTACAATAAATAATTGTATAAAGTTGTAACTTCACTCATGAATGGGTGTTTGAGAAATAACGTGAAGAATTATCTCAGGGGACAAAACCCCACATATATTTAGTCTTTTTTTTGTGAAACTGAAGGATGAATTTCAGTTGTTGGTATCAAACAAAATAATAAATTAGCAGTAATTAATTCACATCTTTTTTTTAAATTCATGTATTGTATATGTCAACAAATAATTGTGTCAAGTTTCAACTTCATCCGAGAATGGATGTGTGAGAAGTTACGTGTACAAACTTTTTGACAAACAGACAGACAAACAAACAGACAGACAGAGTGAGTTGATAGAAGCTTTGTAAAAACACATCTTATGTGAAACTAAACAAAAATGTAGCTGGCGTGTAGTCTTCATGTGCGAGAGACGTAAGCACACGTGAAAGAAATGGAGCCGATATGGACAGACATGAAGCCAACATTTGGGAGAGACGTAGGCAGGGCCGGCTCTAACAATTGCGGGGCCCTATACAAAATGAATTGCGCAGGGCCCAGTCTATGTAGGAATATGAATAATAAGTGAAAGCTAAGATTTTGTATTAGAAAATAAATTCGTCTTTGCATTTTATTCATTCTTTAATACGTATATAATCAGTTAAATCTATATTTATATGCCAGTGACTCTTGTAGTAAAAAAAAAGTAATGAAACTTCCGGTTTTGGTAAAAATTTGACCTATTGTTACATTTGAAGCGTTGAAAATTAGTACATATATAATACTATGGGCTAATGAATTTTTGACCCAGAGACCTCAGAGGGTTAGGGTAAACAATGTAATATCAAATGCACGCATAGTTAACACAGGGGCGCCCCAAGGGGACTGTGACATCGCCATTGTGCATAGATTACATTGAAAAATACTATAAAGATTATTTTTTATTATTAAATGTAAAAAAAAAAAAAGAAATTATAATCGATTTTCGTAGGAAAAAGAAGGAAAATGATATTGTTTCTGTACCTGGAGAGACTATTGAAATAGTGAAAACTTTTAAATACCTTGGTACTATCCTAGACAATAAACTAAATTTTACTGCAAATACTGATTTTATCAGCAAAAAGAGCAGCAAAGATTAGGACTACTGAGAAAACTATCCTCGTTTAATGTTAGCTAAAAGGCCTTGGCTATGTTTTATCACGCTCACATCTGCAATATTTTACGTTTCAATATGACTGTCTGGTATGGCAATCTGAGCATTAAAAATAAAAATAAACTCCATAAAATCCTCAATGCTGCTGGTAAAGGTATTTACCAAAAAAAACAACAAACATTTAGGCAGCGCTTTGAGACAAACATCCTCAAAAAAGCTTAAAAGATTCTAGAAAAAAAAATCACCCTTTGGGTCAGGATTTTGTGATTTTACCATCACAAAAGAGATACAAGCCACCGATAGCAAAGACAGACACAAATACTCTGTTGTTCCCCTGGCAATCAAATCATTAAATAGAACCAATCTGACATACACTTTTCACATGTAAATTATGAGTGAGTTTTGTGTGAATGTACATTTTTTTTTTTATAGTCATAATGTTTTGTCTGGTGTAATGCACAAATTTCCTTACGGACAATATGTTATTATTATTTTTTGTATTAACTGTAGAAAGCTGACGATGCATTTTATATCACGCATAGAATTAGCTCTTTCTATATTGAATGACGCATAGGTTGAATGAGGCATATTTTGAATGACGCATAGGTTGAATAAGGCATAGGTTGCAGTGGCCTAAGGCCGGCCCTGGACGTAGGCAACACACCGGAAGTATGTAGACAACAAAAAGGATTTGCTAAAAATTTTTCTAAATTTATGTTTTACTCCAAAATTGCGGAAAGTTTTTTTTTGTTTTTTTTTGTTTCGCATTTTTATGAAAAGATCTTATTTTTGTGTGTAATCCTGTCCATCTGTCAAGCTTAGATCCTAACGCTATTTAAAATATGATCCACACCTGTACCGTAACTTGTACAGAAGCAACCACTACTTATGGGACATTTAAATTGTACTCTTCTCTTTAATATTACACTTGCTTTTTGTATGCACATATAAATAAACCATTTTAAAAACAATATTTTATAGAATTGTTTCTTATTAAATAAATACACATGGTCAATCGCGTGAATAAATATAAACATATTTATATGAACATATGTGAGCAGGTCAGGAAACGCTGAGTGCTCAACATTAAATTTTAACAGCGCTACTGGGTGGGCTCAATCTGTGACACCTCAGTCTACGACCAAGGGGCTAGAGTCGCCTAAGTAACCAGACATACTAACCTAAACTAAATGAAAGCAAGATAACGAATCTTTAGTTTAGGATAAATAAACAAAACGAAACTTTATTTACATATACAAAAATGAATCAATAATAAAATATTATATACACTAACCACTACAACTAACTAAAACCCTCTAAATCTACGCTACTTAAAACACCAACAAACTAATCAAACCAACTATCTAACTAAACCACTACAACTACTACACTACACAAACACACTACAATAAACTAGTCTAGATCTACAATATTGTACTACTACAACCATAACTAAAACTAAAACAAGAACACCTTATTCTTAGTACCTTACTATTAGCATTCACTAAGAACAGAAACAGACTATAACTAAGCCACTAAGGCAACACAACAGAAACAAAATAAATCTACAGCAGAAGCTTAATAAAGCAGCAATATTAGATACAGCAGCAATAACACAGGAGCATGTATTTCAGCAGCTATATTCAGCAGTAATAATACAGCAGTAATATTCAGCAGTAATAATAGCCTGCAATACATAAATGCAAAACTATAAATACAAAATCATATATTCTATTAGATCTAGAACACTGATGGACGCCGCCATCTTTAATACAGCATGTTGACAACTATTATGACAAATAGTCCAAGTAGAAAACAAAATAACTACCTTGAAATGTAAAGTATATTTACACATAGTGTGACATAGATCTAGTGAAAGAAAATATAAAATAGTTATACACTTACAGGCCGTCCCAGGTACAGAATAATAAACTAATTACACGATAGACCACAACGATCTTCGGCTGTCACACAGACATACTATAATGACACTGGTCAACTGTACACTGAACTGTTTTAAGACGGCATGTAGTACATCACTTTTTATACTATCCCGCACTAACCTATATAAAAAATATGCGGGAGTACAATTATAAAATCTGACACTAACCTATAAAAATAAAATACATATAACCTAACCTATACAAGTAGAAAAATAAAATGACATTTAAAAATAGCTAAAATTACATATAAAAATAGCTCTGGGAGCGCAAGCTCACACATATTTAGCCATTTCTGTGAAAACTGAAGGATTAATTTCCCTTTTTGGTATTAAACAAAATAATTAATTACCAGTAATAAATTGACCAATTTTTTTATTGATTCATATATTGTCTACGCCAATGAATAATTGTGCAAAGTTTCCATTGGATCCGAGAATGAGTGTGGGAGAAGTCATGTGTACAAAACTTTTACCAGACAGAGAGATAGACAGTGAGACAAACAGACAGAGTAAGTTGATATATTGTAAAAGTTGCTCTGTTGTCTAGCCTCCATTATTCCCTTAGTATTAAACAGATGTTTATCCTAACTAAATTATATATTACCTCGCTATTCTAGGTAAGAGACATGATTACCTAGGGGGATCGATTCACTTTCATGTGTGCAACTTAATATAATAAATTCTATATACAAAGGAATCGTCCTGAACCACAATAATCAGCTTATCAATAAGGTCGTACAGAAGTACAGAAATACCTATGGACAACATATTCTTTGTCCAGACGTTTCCAGCGACCCGGCGGGAATGTAGAATGACATTATGCAACAAATGTCTGGTACCTGCGTAACGTGTACAATTGAAAGAATCGAAAAGAGAAGGGAGGTAAGAAGATGAATGGAGTACGTGGAGAGAGGACGCGGGAGAGGGGGGTAACTGTTCGAGGCCTATTAGCTGATCAAAAGAAGCTGTTCTTGGTTGTAAGACGAGTATGATTGAAATGTGTCATAACATTCGATGAATGGCGGCAATTAGCTCCACTCTAACGGTGGGCGATACAGAGCATAACTTTAATTATAGACAAGATCATCTTGAAAATTAAAGCTCTCTGTGTACATAATAAAGAAAACATAAAGTGGCTTCAGAAATAATTATAGAGCAAGCAACAGCAAAGATAGAATACATGTTGGGGTCAGTATTCTCTTTGTTTTTTTTAATGCATAAAATATTTGCCATTCAAAATTTAAAGTGGAAAGGGTTCAAATTAATATTTCAATAAGTATTCCATGTAGCATACCATAGAGGGATGTTGTACAGCCGACAAGAAGAGCTAGGTATTGTTAGTAAATACTTGAATGGAAGAGACACTCATGGTTCTCAAATTAAGGTGAACACAAGAAGTGGGAGAATATAGTGATCTATCATCTAGTAAGCCAATATTAATAACTAGTAAGTCTTTCCGTTTTGCTCAGCTTGTCGAAATAATGGGTTACAAAATGCAAGACATCCTCTACTATAAAGTACAAATTGAAGTACAAATTGTGATGTATTTAGCACTATGAATAATTTAGCCTGGCTGAAGTATATAAACTATCCTGTGGTACATATTTAGATGCAAGAAATAGTTAGACCGCTCTCATAATACAATGTAGCAGCAAGCTAAAACATAATGAAACGTGGAAAATAAAAACATAAGAAATATATACTTAATATCACGTGATGTCACCAGGGGGAACAACTCTAAGTAAAAAATGCTTTTAAGAAATTCAACTTAAGAAAACAAGAAACACATTAAAAACAACACTTTAATGAGAAAAAAACAACAACATTGAATAAATCTTATATATCAATTAGTTTGAATAAGTCATGTCATTCAATGTGTAATAGATCTATACTAACAATCATAAATCTGTGCGATTAGAGATTTATAAATTGTTTTTGTTTAGCACAATTTCCTACTTTGAGTTATCTCCCTGCGCTATGCTCCTATCACCAATGTCTGGACCAGGTGGGGAAAGGGAGAGAGGGGAACGAAGGGATATTTGATTGAATTGTAGCGTGATCGCTTTAGAAATGCCTTTTTGTTTTAAACTTCTTCACTCAGGGCTCAAGGGGACTAATTCAACTTATTTCGCGATATCTGTCAAGTAGGATTTCTTTCCCTTGTTCGATACACACAACAAATAATTAATTACCAATATTTAATTAACTAATTCATTCTTTTTAAATATAGATTCTTGCTTTTCCAGGTACCAGAAATAATTGTGTACAATTTCAACTTGATCCGAAAGTGGGTACGTGAGAAACAACGTTTCCAAACTTTTGACAGTTGAATCGAGTGGATAAAAGCTTTGTAATAAGCGTGTGCAAAAGAAAGTAAGTTTCACCCAAACAAAGATAAATGTATGAATTTGTCGAGCTAAAGAAATATAAACTGGACAGGAAAGGTTTCATTTCCTCCAGCACAACGCGCAACTACTTGTGTCCGGCTCTTTACATAGAAATAATTGTGTTAATTTATTTGACACTATCATGACCATGAAAACAAATACTTCCACAGGTAGGCTACCATACAAAAGTAAGTAAATTTCCCCTTTCAGACTTTGTGGTCTATAGAGAAGATGATGTCAAGGTCATCTGTTTCTGTGGCCATCGGTTAAAGAAAGTGTCATGTGGCCAGCACAACGACCAACTGCTTTTACCTTTCCCCAACTTATGTCAGGTACCCATTAGAGCTGGGTGGACTCAAAGATCCTGAAATTATAAATCCCAGTCTTCACCAGGATTCGACCCCGGTTCGGAAACTAAGCGCTTTACCGCTCAGCCACCAGCGCCTCAGGCTACTATAATGCTACTACTAAAAAGTTCTCTTCTATGATAGATCACTCCGACATCTTTAAATTGAGATACGAAGTTAAATGGAAAACATAAGCTATTTCTTTCAACTGTTTGTAGTCATGTCAAAGTTGTAGAAGTCAAAGAAATTCTTGTTTTCAGGCCGTGTACAAGTAGAGAGGTCTTATTATGATGTAGATGGGGCCTGACATTAAACCTACAAAAGCTGTCTGTTATGACAGTAGTCTATGAACAGACACAGTTCTTGTGCCCTGAGAACGTTGCCTATGTCATAGAAGTAGTTCACTGTTATCTAGTGTCGTAGCTACCAATGTGTGGGTGGTGCGGGCCGCACAGGGCACCAAGTGATGAGGGACACCAAAATTCCCCCAATGTGTATTAATTTCCTATTTCCCTGAGCTTTTCAGTAAAAACGGCCAATTGTATGGACACGAGCATACATAAACTACTGTATTTTAAACATGAACTAACGATTTATAAACTTGTCATGTCGCTATTTTGTTTCATCACCTTAACTATTTCTTCCATACAATGTAAGCTATAGAACAGTTTGAATCTAATTTACTAGATTTATTTCGGACACACGGTACATGTTGTTACTACACTGATCAATGCTCTGTCATATAAAGAAGTAGATAGGCCAACCTTTTTTTACTTCATTGTTTAGTCCATTGGTTTAATCTAGATATTGAGTTTACAAATATATTTCTAAACTCTAGCTCTAAACAATTGTTTTAGTTTATTCATTTCTTTATGATTCTTTATAGTTTAATTTTGGAAATAATTCTATTGTAATGTCAATATTTTAAATAAGCTAACCTTTGTTTTCTAAGAGTTTTTTTTTAACTAACTAGTTAATTGTGATACTGTAACGTAAACAAAATGATGAACAGTGCTCAAGACTGAATAGTCTGGCTTGCGCCTCAAAACACTTTTAAGCTCAGACAAAGAAATCGGCATATCTGGTTCTAACTGCTATATGCTGATGATATTGTCCTCTGGTCAACTGGGAAGAAAGCCGACCAAATTCAGGCGGCACTTCAAGCAATCTCCTCCACGGAGGGCAAGTACTAATTCTAATAGGAATTCTATCAGTGTAGAGCCCAGCTGATTTAGTCAAATTGGCCGCAATGTGGAGGAATGATCTCCACTGTTGCACTAATATTGAGGTGGGTAGTCTAGAGTCGACCCTTTTGTAGCGCTCATAGGCCGTAAGTACCGCCCTCTCCCTCCTTAAATGTAAAGGGGCCACGTTTGTTAAGATTTCAGCAGCGTTTGTTGGGCTTGTTAGAAAGGTGCCACAAATGAACCTTATTGCCTGTGATTGTACTCGGTCGAGTGATTCGAGGGCAGTTTTACTAGCATATACTTAAACTGTATAGCTGTACTCATTTTGTGATCTGACTGCCCCTAAGTACAATGTGCGTAGCATGTAAGCTTTCTGTGTACATAATAAAGAAAACATAAAGTGGCTTCAGAAATAATTATAGAGCAAGCAACAGCAAAGATAGAATACATGTTGGGGTCAGTATTCTCTTTGTTTTTTTAATGCATAAAATATTTGCCATTCAAAATTTAAAGTGGAAAGAGTAACGCTTTTTTATTCAACTTCCTGGACGTGCTGGAACATTGACAACTTTCTATCCAGGGTCACCCCTAGATATTTGGCGTGTTTTCACTTTGGAGTCGAAGCCCACCGAGTTGAAGCTCGAATGGAGCCTTAAGAATGTCGATCCCTAGGCTGAACAGGGACCAGGTCGTTTTGGCAACGTTTATCTGAATCTGTCATTTGTCGTAATACGAGGAGATGGTTTGGAGATCTGCTTTAATGCCGCCTGTATTTAGTCGGCTTTCTTGCCGGTTGACCAGAGGACAATGTCATCCGCATAAAGCAGTCCACCGACTATATTGGGTATGAATAAACTGAACAATTAAAAGCAACAAAGCAAGATGAGACGGTTACCATTAAATCCAGAAAAAAATGACGAGGCCGACATCCTGAATGATGAAAAAGAAGAAAATACTTCAATACCGCAAGGTCTAGAGACTAAAGGACAGCACATAAACATGTTTTTAGCACACTCCTCAAAAATTCATACTGAAGAAGCTGAACCATCAGACAGTGTAAACAATACAGAAAGCAGGATAATAAACTCTAGACTGAACGACATTGGAGATTGGCCTGATGTTATCACAGATAATATTCGCATAAACCTTGTCACTCAAGGATCTGAAACAGTTCAGCGTATGGACAGTCAATTCAGAGAGGTGTATAGACATCAAGAATCAGCAAAAGGAAAGACTAGAAAGCTTTCAAGGGTTGTTTTTCCGGCAAATATCAAACGGCGAGAAAGTTCTTAGAAAGTGGACGTGTTATTCGCCCCAAAAAAAGAATCCTTATTTTGCCTCCCCTGCATACTCTTCTCAACAAGATCAAGTACCAAATATTTATTTAAATCCGAAGATAGATTCAATGAGTGGTGGAGGTTATCCCCGAAATTAGAAAAACATGAGACCAGCAGAGCTCACATTCAGTCATCGCTTGCTTGGAGGGAACTTGAAGTTCGCCTGATAGTAGGGACAACAAGGCCCAAGATTTGATTATACAAGAGACGAAAACCTGGAGAGTTAGTAAAATTACAATCAAACTACAATCCACTCTTGAGGGAGCATGTGCTTCGAACTAAGCTTTGTTCCAGACCGAATACATACATGTCTCCACAAATACAAAATGAATTTATTACAATATTGGGAGATCACGCTAAAAAACAAATCATACAGCAAGTAAAACAAGCCAAATATTTCTCTATTATTTTGGAAAGTACACCTGACATTTCAAAGCTGGATCAAACTTCCCAAATTTTACGGTACGCTGTCATGGATAATGACGGGGTGCAGGTTTGTGAGTCTTTTATTGACTTCATCGACACAAAGGACAAGTATGCTGCTGGAATCGCTGAAATGATTCTAGAGAAACTGCGTTCGGATGGCTTAGACATAATGGACTGCAGGGGTCAAGGCTATGACAATGCTGCGGTCATGAAAGGTCAAAACTACGGTGTCCAAAAACGTATTCTAAAAGTCACTATTCATTGCCTGCTCAAACCATTCTCTTAATTTAGCAGAAATTCGAGCTGCTGCAGCTGAAGTCAATTCGGTAACATTTTTGGTACACTGGACCGTTTACACGCCTTTTTCTCAACTTCAACACACCGCTGGGATATCCTCATCAAAATAACCGGAACTAGCCTTAAACGTTTAGTTGAGACCCGCTGGAGCGCCAGAGGAGATGCCGTCAAGGTGGTTAGGGATACATTTTCTACAATTATAGAAACTCTGGAGACATTAACCATCAGAGATGTAAATTCATCGACTAGATCTGAAGCAGGTGGATTATTGGTTGCTATTCAGTCTTTTAGTTTTCTCACCTATCTTGGATTTTGGGCTCCTGTAATAACTGAAATAAATGATGCGCAATTTTACCTTCAAAAACAAGGATTGTCTATTCCAGACTGCTCACTCAAACTAAAAACATTAGAGACATTTTAAAGTAGTAGTCGAGAGGACATCGCTGAAGCCAGCATTACCTTTGTCGAAAGCGTGTATTCAGATCTGAGAATCAGTACAGAACCTCAAAAACGCATTGGCCATAAGAAAAAGATATACTCTAGCTACGCCACTGCTGTTATCAATGTGTGAAACGAAGCTTAAACAAAGTGAAGAGCTGATTACTTCATAAACTTAGTCACCGAATTCGGAGTGAGAATAGCCCGTTGTGTATGTTGTTTCTTTAGCGAAGGTTACAATTTAATCTAGTACGATGTTCATTATAAGTTGCAAGTAATCTCACATTTTTAAGTTGTGTATGGTCTCACGTTTTTACGTTGTATGCAATCTCACATTCTTAAGTTGTATGACATATCACAGCTTATATCAATTTATTCTATCTGTCTGTCTGTTATCTAGAACAAGAGAAAGAAATTGTACTTGACTGTGGTGGTGGTATAAGCTGAATTAGTCCCCTTTATAGGTGGTCGCTTAAAGTAAGTTTGAAACAAACAATACCTCACTAGCAGAGTGGTTAGAATGTTGGTTTGAGTCATGAGTAAGTTTGAAACAAACAATGCCTCACGAGCAGAGTGGTTAGAAGTCATGAGTTCGAACTCAGGGCTTTTTTTTTTATAAATGCTTTAAAAAAAAACGATGACGGTAAAATGTACCCAGATATACCTTTCTTTTTCCCCCGTGCCCCAGCTACACTTCGTATAAGGTTTATTTCTTAAATTATTTTTTTTGCTTTTCTTGTTAAGCTGTAATCTCAGTTTTTTTAACGCACGTAACGAAGGCATTGAGTTCAAGAAGCTGTCAGTTTGTAAAAGTAGATTGAAAGAGAATGACGCATCTTGCGTGTGTGTCATCCAGATCTCGGTAAGTAGATACTTTGTCACGATATTTATTATACAAATGTTTTAAATGACAATACAGTTATAGATCTGAGACTGATTAATATACAATGTATAAAGATATACAAATTAATACGAACTTAATAACAAATTAATAACACTGAACTTAAGTCTTCTTAATAGAGAAATTAACGCAAAGTAGAGGCTATGAATAGGCCAGTAAGGAGGTCGAACCCACAACATTCACGTTATTAGCACGACGTTCTGAAAACATCGCTAACCAGCTCTACTGTGAACGGAAGTTTAAACTAAATTATTCAAATTGTTTTTATTTGACTTATAGTTTTAGTTGTTGTTTCTTTTTTTACTATGACAAAATGTGTCACCTAATGACAGGAACTGAATGAAAAACAGAATTCTTGTGAATTCAAAATTCAGCTATGCATTGTCTTCAGCAGCTGCGTGGTAGAATTAAAACAATTCACCTAGTCCAATAAGAGATGCTGAATTATATCTTGGGCCCATCCATGGCACAAATGTGAGAAGCCAGCACCATTTGACCGTAAAGAATGTACAGTTTCTACATAGAGTATAGAGACTTTTGCCATTACCTCCTGGAGATCTTCTTCGTGAGCTCAACCAAGCGGAACTCTTCAAGGAGCTGTCTTATGACGTCTATTGTGACCGTTCGGCTAACAGCGCTGGAAATAGCTGCAACGTTTTCTTCTCAAACTACAGGACCTCAAAGTGGTGGCCTGCGTACCAGTGTCGGCGCCTGAAGTCACTGTCTGAAATTGTTCATTAAATAGCTATCAAATAGAAGGATAAATAAAACATATCTGCCTTTGAATGACTTAACAGAGAGGAGAAAAGTTGTGAACAAGAGGCTCTTGAGAGGGGTGGGGGGTCTGTAACACTCGAAGTAAATCGCTAGCACTGATTCAGCGTTTATTTTACGCATAACTGATCAATTTTCTACTTGGTCGGTGATCTGTTTTTTTTTCTTCCTTTTTAATGCAGTAATGTCAATAAATTCAACCAAGGCTCTAGAGTTCCCTATGATTACTAAACATATAAGAGACGGCGATGTAACGAATAGTGCAATTCATTTTAGGAGCTGAACTATAACAAGAAACTCTTCACAATCGAGAGACAAGGAAAAAGTAATAAACTCAACTCTAGGGAGTATATTTTCTTTTAAGGCGAAATCATATACAAGCAATCAACTCTAAGAATATTAAGAAATGTAAAGATAAAATGAATTTCTATAAACCTATAGTATAGGGTGATAAGTATCGATGTTTCTCATAACGTTTCAATCTGACTTCCATTCATGGTATTGCCAATTTCAAGACATTCAGGGGTGACACAAGCATGATTAAAAACTTGGAACCGAAACTCAAACATGAATCAAACATGAATCATTAGGATAACGATACAAATAATTTTGGTGGATTTGCTATTTGAATGATTGAAACGTTTTACTCATCTTTATATTAACTTTCAGGTTAACACACACACACATCAATTTCAATCATCTCTGGATAATATTATGCCTTGCTTACCAAACAGCAGACCCAGTAGGGGCCACAAATGAGTCTGTTTTAACACAAACTCTTATGTTGTTTTTGTGGACTTTAAACTTTTGATTTGAAATTGAAGAAAGCATTACTCTCTGTTAGCAATACATTTGAGATATAATAAAGGGTGGTTGATAGTCATCATGGTAATACGAAATTCTTATTAACCTATGATTAAAAAAAAACGTGAACCTTCTATCAAATCAATTATTGCATAAAAGTTCTTTAAAAAAAAAGGAAATTCCGAAGCATACACGTCAAGTCCAGCCTTCTGCAGAAACCTTTTTGGACTTGTCTTGTAAAGTAACTTTTGTAGAGTAACTTGTGTACAGTAATTTTTGTACAGTAATTTTTGTAAAGTAACTTGTGTATAGTAACTTTTGTATAGTAACTTTTGTACAGTAACTTTTGTAGAGTAACTTTGAAGAGTAATTTTTGTACAGTGACTTTTGTAGAGTAATGGGTAAGACTGGGAGAAATAGTAAAAATGTTAAACCAAATAAGAGTTGGCTTTTTTATACAAAGCATATATCAAATAACTATTTGTCTGTCTGGTAAAAAGTTTGAACATGAGTTTTGTCCCACTTCCCACTCTCGGATCAAGTTGAATTTTTTCCTAATTATTTATAATCGACGAAAATATACGAATCAATAAAAATAATAAATTACATAATCATTTAGTAGTAATTAATCATTTTGGCAGTAATTAGCGGTTCTTTCCCTTAAATAAGCTTAGTTTTTATGAAAAAGATTTATTTTTTTTCTTTTGCTTGTTCTATTTCTCATCTCTTTAAAAAAAAGTGTCTTTGCTCTACATTTCATCTTATAACATATTCTAGATCTGATCCTATCAAACTGTGTCCTTAGGTTCAGCAGTTAACCATTAAATTGTGTCGTTGCTGTAACTTTCCATATAAACATCATGTACTATAAGTAACTTATGTGTTTATGTTTTCGAAATACTTACTTTCTTGACCTAAACGCTAGTTCTGAAATTGTGAACACATAAAGATTAATTTGTTGTATTAAACACAAACCCTTGAGCTGGTCAACGAATCATTACGCACACAGGACATTCTAAGACTGGCACAAGACATGCCAAGACTGCCACACGACATGCTAAGACTGCTATAAGACATGCTAAGACTGCCACACGACATGCTAAATTTGCCACACGACATGCTTTATACAAATCTTCACCATTAAATGGCAGAATAAAATACCCGACACAGATGCCTCTTCAGAGAATCGGCTTACAAACATTACACTTTACGCAGCCTCATCTGGGCAGGTCACGTCTGCAGAATCCAAGACTTCCGCATCCAAAAAGAAAAAAAAGGGTTCTTCGTCAGCAGCTAACAAATAAATAGAGCTGAGAGAGGAGTAATTTTAACATGTAGGAAAACACTTGGAGTGTTCTTGAGAGCTTTCAATATGTACACACTGCAGCCTGGAGACTTCCAGAGAACAAATCATGTGGTAGCGTTCTCTAGACGTTGAGGCAAACATGAAGGAGATAGCAATAAAGAAGAAAAGTGACAAAACAAACAAAATACCACAGGCTCCAGCTGAATGACCAGTAAGTAGAGAAACTCCCCGTGCTGAGTGAGGTCTCACCATAGGAAGTATAAATCCAACATGCAAATCCTAGAATTAAAGAGGAGGTCGTCATAGACTTATAAACATAAAATCTAAACTTAATTTTGCGAAAAGGTCTTCCCAGCATCTTTACAGTCCTCAGACAACGCTGCCTTGGTCATGTTCTTCGGATGGAGGACAATCGCATCCCGAAAGTAATTCTTTACCGGCAACTCAGACCTGGCTCAAGAAAAAATTGGTCACTCCCACTTTCGTTACGTGGATATAATCAAAATTACAGACTTTACTTGAAAAAAAAAACAAAACAACAATTGCGTCATGTGTCAATCTAGTCATGCTTGTTAATCAATGACCTAAACTCTGGTAAGTCGTCGGTTTTCCTGGCTAATTTAGGCAGCCCATTCCATGCTCAAATAGCACTTCAGCAAATATGTCCTAGCATATGGAATAAGAAATGTGCCTTTAGGAGATGATAAACGGAGGACAACATTTAAAAAAAAACATAGAAAAAAAAAGTCTATTGACAATATCAGATAGATACAAAATAAACCTAGGCAAAGTTTGGTGATACACAAAACACAAATATATATATATATGCCTCTGGGATTAGGCAAATGTAGCATGCGATATGTAAGTTGAACGAATTGTAAAACGCTTGACATTTTTAAAACAATACATAGGCACCCCTTCTATTCGCTCCTATGACATTTAGTCCATGTAAGCCACATACTCCCTAATCTTTACTGTATCCACATCGCAAACTGGAATGTTTGGGAAATGACAATTGCTCTCTTGTCGACAGAGTTTCAGAAGGTTCTACCAATGTTCCACAGCGCGTAAATAAATATTGACAAGCTCCGTTACGTTGATAGCTGTGAATAGGCTTCTTCGTGTTTCCTTTTTATGAAGAGCTGTTCATATCGAAAACAATCAAATCAAAGAAGCACGCAACATCAATAAGAGTTATGGAACTTGCTTCGAGAGGCATTTATTATGAAGTTTATAATTGTATTCCATTGGACATTTCAATTCAAATATTTTTAAAAATCATTAACAAAAGGTTTAAGAAATATGGCATGTTAACGTCAAAATATTTATGTTGACATATTTATGATTTTCTTGTGGGTGCTAGAATGAGCAATATTACAGAACAATGCGTCTTTTGAATATTTTTTTTTCGCCTTGCAAATGTCTCAGTAGTTGGCAGTATGTGTAAGTGCCTATAGTGAAGAAAGACAACTAATTCCACTTCGCCAGCTTCAAGCACGAGGCAGACTGCAGTAAAATATAATTTTCAATCGCGATTTTGGTTTTCTTGATATGAATGTGACAAACTAGAAATTACCATGAACACAATAACAAAAGTGGCTCGCCATGCAGTGGAACAAAAAGGATGATGTACTTTACTCGTAAGAGAAACATGAAGCTGTTTTGATTGCCAAACAATTGTTTGTAGTTTGTACTAACAAACTAATATCATTTTAAATATCCTAAATGCAAGACTTGCTATTACGTACAACGGAAAGAAAAAATCACAAAATTAAAAGAGATTTAATTAAACAAAACAAAAAAAAAAGAGAATTACAAATTGTGAAGTAAAACATGACACAGATCCCCTCCCCTTAGTTTCAATGTTTGCCCAGCAAGTAGTTCAACACATTTGTATTAGGTGAAACAATCAAAACATAGGAGTTCAACGGGAAGTAGATAGCAGCGAGACAGTTCAATAAAGTGATTTCGTGACTTTCTCACATTTTCTGTTACATTATTTTCCAATTTAGTGACTAAAACAACTATTGTCCATCAAAGTAATGGAACAGATGTGTCTGGATATTGGACCAGAGCGTAGCTAGGGATTTGGGGGCCCGGGTGGATGGGACCTCTTTGGGGGCCCCTTGCATTTTGACATTCTTTCATCATGACATTGTTACGTATCTAGGCGTTGTTTTTTTTTTCTTTTCTTTCTTTGAGAGACGGGTAGGTTGTCTGCCCCTTGTGTAATAAGTTTTTTTTTCTTTTTTATTCGTCAAGCCACACAGACAGTGACCGGTCCTTGACCTGTGTGTGTACCTCTGGTTGAAAGGAGGGTGTTTTTTTTTCTGTCTCTTTGAAGAGCGTTCTAGATCTGGGTGTTGATGACTTTCTATTCTAGAAATTACGAGATATCGACGCGCGGTAGATTATATAAGACCGCTCGCGTAACGTTGACAGACAGACATACGGAGACAGCCGTGGGACAGCATAGCGGAGACATTGCGCGACCCGTGCGTGGTATACCACTTGATCGTGTAAGTTAATATTTTTTTTAAGGCCTTGCTTGCTTGTATTTGTAATTACATTTTCAAACTCTTGTATTGTAATATTTTTACATGCCATTTTTGTAAAAGGGTTTTGGTCAACACATCAATTCTGTATTGAGTAAATGTTTATTTTTTCTTTCTTGTAACTTTATATTTTATTAAACATTAAGTTAATATTTTACCTTCCGATTTCTTGTGTCATTTTTTTTTGTTATTCATTGTAAGTCTTTGATTAAATTCAGACTTATTATAAGTGACACAACTGCTATTCTATTGTCACGTTCCCCTAGGCAAGCCATTTAAACGTAGAATTCAATTCGTAATACGTGACAACATGAAATAATGTACTTAATAAATATATAAGCCTACATTCTAATTGGTACAGTATAGCAGTAAAATTAACAAGAAGTAATCATTAAGAATCTTTTAATAAATTATACCGTTGTTTATTGGCGAAATAATGCACAAAAAACAAATCTCAATTCATATCGCTTCACGTCGTGCTATCTGTGCAGCTAATGAATCTATAACATCATCTACATCGATAGTATTTATCCCTACAATGACATGAAAGCCACGCTAAGCCTTTTTCGTCATTGTGCTCCTGAGGTCGTATTTGATTAACTGGAGAAAGTGATTTAGGAAGACCATCACTTGACTGATCATCAATTACTTCAGATGTTTTCTCTGACTGAGGTAAAAGGTATGCCCTGGAGTCTCTTCAGTACTACTACCTTCATCAAGAGACATTGTCAGTTCTTCGACTGCTGTATCTTTGTATGAATCACCTGGATAGTGATACTTCTCTTTGACACGTTCACGGTCTCCTTTGTTTTCTGTGCTCTTGTCAGGTTTCTTCTTAAAAAATAAGGATGATGAAATAAACTACCCTATATAGATCTACCAAGTTACTTCCTGAGAGTAACACGGCACAAGTCAGCGCTATGGAAGTCATTCCTTGAAAGTGAGAGTAACCCCGCACGGAAAGAGTTAATAATCCGTGTGGAATACATACAATTGGGTCACTGACTTATATCACAACGTGAAAAGCAAGATTACATGACGTATTATTTAATTTAAAAAAAAATCAAATTTCGGACATTCATTTGGGGATCCCCTCAAGTGGGTGCTCGGGGGATCTTCAAATTCCCCCCCCCCCTCCTCCCCTTATCCTATTTGTGACATAACAGAATACTAGAAATCCAAGATGACATGCTACTTCTTTAAAACTGTGATCAAAATGACATAGTCTTTAAATTTCGGGAAGGTAAAGTAGCGTTTTTTTTTTTCATTAAAATTTTAAAAAAAAAAATTGTCATGAAAGGTAGATAACAGCGAGTTTTATTAAAATAACCGTTATGCTTGGTAAATTGTACTAGTTACCTCCCTTATATCAACGCAATGTATATAAAAGGGGTAATTTTGTTTGTTTGACCATCCATGGTTTGACATGTTTCAAGTGTTAATTCGACTATTAAAGCAGTTCATTATTCATTGTTTCAGCATTTAGCTTAACACAGGACGGGTTTAGGTATTCGGAGGCCCCTACAGTATTATGAAAGCTTGAATAAAGATCTACTTAGGAATAATTGAAAACTACAATTAATAATTACAGGTTCATATTATATGTTTGAACTGCAGGCTCTTTACACATAGCAATATACATATACTTTCTGTTTTATATAGTATATAAATAAAACGTATTTAATAATTATTTAATACAAATAACCTTAGAATGTATTACTTCCTAAAATATCAACAATAATTTTATATATATAATATATATTTTTAGTTAACTGTTTTTATAACTTTTCTACTAATCACTGAATTGTAATCTAAACTCAGATTTGTTATTGGTAAAAAAAAATCGCGATTATTCTTGTAGATGCCTATTGACCAATCTTTATAAACACATCGCATTGTATTCAACACAGTGAATAGCCTACATCAGATTTTACAAAAGTGGGAGTCTTTTGTATAATTAAAATAAGCATAATAAGGCTTGTCTTTTAGTCCGAAGATCAGTGAGGAATGCAGCATTTCCCGTGGCTGCTCAGCCTCAACTGTGACCTACATATTTTGCCACACCCAAGGCAAGCATAACCATTGTCCGCAGGTGATCGATTTAGATTTTCTTTTCGCCGTCTGCGTCTGTCCTCGGCAGCGGATTTTCTTTTGGTCTCTAATGTGTATACCGCGGCCTTTGTGAGTGACCTCCAGCTGTCCTGTTCTGAGGCCGCATGCAACCAGGTGCTCTCTTCTATGTCAGTTAAGGCAAGTTGGCGCCTAAGCTGGTCTTTGAAGCGTTTCCGTGGGGCGCAACAAAAAAGACTGCTTTAGGCATACATTCGTCCCCCATATGGGATACGTGCCCTGCCCAGCGTAGCTGTCGGACCATAAGAAGTCCCATACCGGCGTTCGCAAGGACATCGCTGTTTGTAGTGCGGTCTTGCCACCGTATGTCCATGATGGAGCGCGAAGCACCTTTGGTGAAAGCGCTCAAATAGTCTTAGTTGTTGTCTATATAGTGTCCATGTCTCAGATCCATATAAAAGGGTTGAGAGAACCACCGCCTGACAGACATTGATTTTTGTAGGCAGGCGGAGCGATTTATTCCGCCAAACTCTCGCCTGAAGGCGTCCAGAGCGCTAATGGCCCTGACCGGAAGGTTATCAATTTCCATTGAAAGTGAGGCCTCATTTCATACTATACTACCCAGATATGTGAAGTGGTCTACCACATTAAGGGGCTGTCCGTTTACGGTGATCTTTGGGGCTAATTAGGTTTTATTGAGTGACTTCTGGAACATGACTTCTTTTTCCCCGGGGTTTATAGATAAAACGAAAGAGGCTGCACGTATGCACATTCGTTGACCGCGTTCTGGAGATCATGTTCATTGTGAGCTAGCAGGGCGTAATCATCGGCTCCGTTTTGACCATCTCCTTTGTATTTTGTATGGGATAGTAGACGACGGAGATTGAGAACATTGCCGTCCGAACGAAACCTGATGTAGATGCCTTCGTGCAATCGTTGTCTCATTTGACCCAGCATTACGCCAAAGAAGATAGCGAATAGAGTAGGGGCAAGTACACAGCCCTGCTTCACGCCATTTTCTATTGGGAAGTGATCAGACAGGTCACCATTGTGTCTTATCTGGCCTTTTTGTCCCACGTGAAACTGCTTGAGAATGGATAGGAACGTAGGTGGGCATCCCAGCCTAGCCAAAATCCTCCACAAACCATCGCGACTGACCGTGTCGAAAGCCTTGGTGAGGTCCACAAAGGCAGCGTACATGTTTAGTTCTGCTCTTTGTATTTTTCTTGTAATTGTCGCAGAACAAATATCATGTCAGATGTACCTCTACCGGCTCTGAAACCACATTGGCTTTCAGATAAGACCTCTTCCACTTAAGACTGGTTTAGTCTGTCGAGCAACACTCGAGCAAAGATCTTTCCTGCTACTGACAGAAGTGTAATGCCTCGATAGTTGGAGCAGTTAGACTTATCTAGAGCCATCTAACGGTAGTCTAAGCGACATCAGTCGGTCTGAGTGACCATCAGGGATATGTTTTACCAAGCCACCCCCGATTGCCAGGGCATCTTCCAGATCAGTATAGGGTGTAGCCAGCTCCCTTTCCGTCAGCGACCCCTGGCTCGCCAAGCGTACCTCACTGAGGGCAGCTATGTCTACATCTAGCCGAGCCAACTCTAATGTAACCAGTGCAGACTTCCAATAATTTAAGACAGACCAAGTTTGTATCGTAACTGATTTCAGCAACCTGAATACTGAAAACACACTGCAAACTAAAGTCAGTGCATCTCCCTCCCTACAAGGCAGGGTGGAACGCTCGACAAATGCATTAAGCAGGCTTACAAATATAAAAGTTTGTTCCCACTTGAAGAATCTGACCGTAATCTGGACCATCTTATACCAAATTACAAACTTACTTACAGAGGTGCCCCACGGAAACGTTTCTTTAGAAAACTAATGCAATGATTTAAGTCTATTAAGAACAAATTTGCCATTTTACTTTGTCACAAAGTGCCTGTTTTACCCTATAACGTAGAGATTTGCGTCACTTGATGTTTCGTACTAAAGCCATAATGAATATATATTAATTCCATAATTAAATGTCTGAAAGTAACCATCTGAGAAGTAACACTGCCAAGACTTTCTTATAAACCAATAATAGTAGGCCTACAATAGTTTTACGCAAAAGATGGATTGTAAAACTATAAGACGGACATGAGGTGTGGTTGGTCTAGACAATAGGACGACATAAGAGACTTTATATTTAATCGCCATGTACAATTACATTTAGAACTAACAGAACACTAAAGCAACTCTTCAGATTATAATCTTAATCTGATCGTTCATTTTCGTAATTACAACAATAGCCCAATAATTTTACGCGAAAGAAGCAATGTAAAACGTTAAGACGTGAGCTGTGGTTTTCTATAGGCCTACTGTATGGGGGACTTTCTATTCTAATCGCCATGCACAATTACATTGAGAACTGACAGAACGAAAAAGCAACTCTTCGGATTGATAGTCTTTACCCAATCGTTCATTTACGTAATTACAAGAATATTCCCAAAATGACTTCTGGTATATATCCTTCCTTAACAAACTGTTCATCCGAGCGAGGCTCGGTCACCTGATATACATACATACATACAAGATTTGCTCACTTAAGAGTATAGGATATATATCTAGGTCAGGTAGTTTGATGAGTCTATAACTATGTATTCGTTTGTTTGAATCATCACCAATAGCGATAAAATGAATATAACATCTCGTTATTAGTTTATATTTGAATGTTACTATAATAGTTTACCCAACTCAGTATTTCAAGAAGATCTAGATTCTAATTATTAAAGATATAATTCAGAAATTTACACGATTTTGTTATTTATTTAAAATAAAAAAGAATATACATAAATATTAATATTACAAAGGGTCCCGTTCTAATAGACAATAAACGGAATCATAGTCTCAAGTAAACAAAAAAGTTGGACTAAATTTCACAGTGGGAAAATACGAAACTACGAAGTTAGTCGTGTGCTAAACAATTTACAAAAGAATTTATTGGAATTGATCTGAAAGTCAAATCATGCCAGAAATCGTCCTACCAAACTCACCAAATTGGTTTTTGTCTTCAGTAAGCAGTGGAAATGATTCGGGTCTCTATGCATTTGGAGCGAGAAATAATGTCTTTGTCTATAACGTTCAACGAACGAGCGATTCCGACCATGAATTGAATGGGGAGAACGGCAACGATTGTACAACGGGTACGGTTGTACCATCATTTGTAGCTTGCTACACTGAACACTCCGAGAAAATTACTGCCGTTACATTGTCTCCAGATTCATCTCAATGGTTGTGCTGCTCATGTGATGAAATCTCAATAAGATTATGGGATATAAGATCACTTGTCACTATTCAAAGTCAAAATGAATGCAAGGTGAGCTTCATCTTGTCTTCAAACTGATACATTTACATTAACATACACTTCATACACTCAGACAGTGATACTCATTGAAATTGTCAGGGGACGGGTCTCAAGTTTAAAAGTAAATAGATCTAGATATAGACTATATATAGAGTCTAGTTACTAATGAATCTTATAAAAATCTTTTCTTATTTTGTAAAATAAATTATAATACAGGCGTTACTTCAAAACAGATGATTACGACATTACCTCATATGCCAGGAAAACCAAAGACATTGACATAGCACTTAGAATTAGAGTTTAAGATTAAGTGTATACGATTAACATGCATGACTAGAACTAGATTTATACATGAAATGCATTAAACGTAATTATCTTCTTTTTTGAAGTAAAGATTTAATAATGTCTGTTTTTATATATACAAGATAAGAAAAGATAGAAGATTATATAGTATCTATATAGATCTCTAAAGATCTAGATCTATAATATTATTTCTAGATCTTGATTACAATGTAAATCTAGAATCTAGACTTTCTTCTTCTTCTTCTAGTTGTCCTTTCCTGTTCTTAGTTGAAAGATTGTATAGATATCTATTTATTGCTCTTTGCGGGGGAGGAAGTTAATACTGTCCAGTTTCTTTGGCATGGTCATTTCTTTGTACATGGCTCTGCCTGTGTTTCGTGTTGCCTATTGGTTCTTTTATTTTTATTGTTGCCTAACTTGTTCTAAAAATTAAGGTGAAATAGTTTTAACAGGTCTGGTTATTCCATCTAGACGATCAAGCCTTTGATAGTTTATTGGTCTTTTTATTTCCCATGAGGCCAATGTATCCAGGGAGCCACTGTAATGTGATATATTATATATATATATATATATATATATATATATTTATATTTAATTTTGTCGTAATTTGATGGATTATTACGATTATTGTTGTCAGCTCTCTTGGGCTGGTTGAGCTGCTGCTGTTACGTGCTTGTAAAGACAATATAGTTGATGAGAATTGTACTCCTTTCAACTGTCTGCAATGCTATGGTAATTGCCTCAATTTCGGCCTTGAAGTTTGAGCAGTAATTACCACATGGTGAACTTACTATAAAGTGTTTATTTTTAGAGACCAGGTGGGCACCAAACTAGAGATGTATGACATCATTAATCATGATATATTTGTAAATAAGTAAATCATAATAATAAATATATAATAATATAATACATATATCTAATTTAGAGAATTAATAACTTGATAGATTTAGATCTAGAGTTAAGTATTTAGTTATAATTATAGATCTCAGATCTAAATTTAGTCAATTTAGATCTAGATTACATGATTGTCTAGGTCTAACTTGTGTATCATTCATTCTTTGTATGATGATAACAGGCTGTTAGATTTATCTACTAGTACTAGATTTATAGTGTACATACTCTAGTTAAAAATAAAAAGATAAAATTAAACTTTGAAAACATGTTGGTAAATCATGGCTGTAAAACTTGTACTGTTTTAGGATCATATTTCTAAGATGAAACTTACAACTTAACATTTATTATTTCACCACTTGCTAAAACCATTCATGTGGAAACTTTAAATGCAAAACATTTTGTTTTGATTCTGGGCCTGCTCTGTGAAAAAAATGGCTCTCACTTAGTAGCTCCTCTCTTATTCTTGTCAGCATTTCATTGATTTTTTATCTGGTTGAATGTGAGCACTATGCCCATGAATATGGTTAAAAAAAAAATCACAGTAGATATTAAAGAGTCTTCTATAGTTTCTTTTGAACAGCTTTGAATGTAGGAACACCTGCTCTTGAAAACAATTAATCTTTCTGCTGTTATTATGTATGGGTTTAAGGCTTTAAACAAGAAAAGTTGAAGAACTGAATTCAATTGATAGAAGTAAACAATAAACTATTAAAGCCAGATATTTGCACACTTTAGGCCACTGTCTGCTGAATGGAAGACAAGACCCTAAATTGACTGTCTGAATTAAGATTTAGAGATCAAGTGTCTAGTATCTCAGCTCCTAACAACTGGCTGACATGACCATGACATAGTCTTAGAGTTAGACTTTAATGAATACCATGTTGTTGTTTTTTTGTGTGTCTAAAGAATGAATTCTAAACCTATCTGTATCTGACTCTCAGTTCTTTTTATGACTGTTATTCACTAATATTTTGATTAGAGATGGGAATCAAACTCAACTTTTAAAGTTTGGGTTCGGTTCTATCAGATTTAAGCTCAGGTTCGGCTAATTGACAAGTATAGTTTGGGTTTGGTTCGGTTTGGTCAGAACTAAAGTTCGGGTTTGGTTTAATGTTATGAAATTAGGTAATAGAAAAACTTATGTGTACATGTAGTAATGTCTAATTAATTCAATTATTTATTATTTTATACCAAACTTTATTTGGCCTGTTGGCCATTTTAATTTACTAAACTCGTGTTGTGGGTCACTATACATAAAAATATACAAAAAACATTAAATAAAAAATAAAGCACTTTTATAGAAACCCATGGATTTAATAAAAATAAAAAAAGATCCCCCTTCCAGACCTTGCGATCTATAAAGCCGATGATGTCAAGTTCATCTGTTTCTGTGGCCCAGGGTAATGAGGGTGTTATATGGCCAGCACAACAACCATCCACCTTTACTTTTCCCTAATTAATGTCAGGTACCCATTAGAGTTCTTTGACAGTGGTGTTCACTATAAAATATATATTATATATTTTGTTTTTGATAGAATAATGTAATTACTGCTAAGTATTAATTATTTTAAGTGTATATATGTAACTAAAATTAGCAGGGTGTTCAACTGTACAATAAAGACACTCATTATCTAAATTTATTCACCAAATAAACAACTTATTATATAAATATATATATATGGTTCTATTTCTGTAGGAAAAACTCACTTGTATGACATGGTGTCCACGTAATACAGATTTGATTGTTACTGCCTGTGAAAAAGGAACTGTGCTGACTTGGAAGCTGAGTAAAAATGCTGTACAAAGTTATCGGTTTGAGAAGGAGTATGTGTACAGCATAAAGGCATCACCTCATCATGCTTCACAAGTAGCGCTTGGGTAATTATTTTTTATTTAAGGCACTTCAACTTAACTAAAAAGTAAAAGATAATGTCCATCACTAGCATGTTCAATGTCAAAGCCACTAGACTAAACTGTAAATGATATTGGAAAATCAGTTTTTATATAAAGAGAAAAATTATGGTTGATTCTGGACTTAAAAGTAGCACTGATTATTTTCAGTCATTATTGTAGGCTAGGGGACTGGTCATTGTACATTAAAATCTTGAGAATTTTGTTTTAATTGATTTTAACTTTTTAATATACTTTGATCAATGGACTGGTGTTTGTATTAAATAACTATAGATCTAATAATAATTTTTTTTTGTTTTCATATCACAGATATCGTATTGGAACGGTGTTGATTGTGGATTTAAGCGGTAATGAACCTGTCATCTTACAAAAACTGAGAGGTCAGGAAGGTGAGATTACTTCAATCAGCTGGTGTCCTTTGCGAGGAGAAAATGTTCTGCGTGGCAGTGGTGATGGTATGTTCACTTGTGATCCTTTTATTTAAAAAATTTTTTTTTTGATAATGGTAATACTTACAAAACATATTATTTTTAAATGGTGAATTTTTTTTTAATCTCATTATTGTTTCACCTTTCAAATCTAATTGCACTTTAATGAGCAATGTAGTGTTAGATTTGCTAATAATACAGTATTGAACCAAACATATTTTCCATAAACAAAAACTTGTTGTTTCAATTTTTAAAAAAATCTCTTTTGAAAGATAGGTCTTTTCACAGGTCTTGGGCTAGAAATGTAATAAAAAAGGAATGTTAATAAATAGTGCAAAAATAAATTTAATTATAATTTAAAATGGTTGTGCTATGCATTATTTTATTATTTGCCATTGTACTGTGCTTATGTCTTTACATCTCCAGCACCCATATTCTCCCTCCCTCTGTCAAAACAATAATTTAAAAAAATCTTTCCATTTAAAGACATTTCAAGCTTTAAAACAAATGTATTAGTAAAATTTGCCATACAACAAAAAGAAACATTCAAAACATTTGACATTAAAAAGATAAAATAATTTTATAAATATTTTAGTTAGGGTCCTGTTTTGTTTATATGATCATAAATAAAAATTGCGAATCCATTATAGTAGAGTTCAATGTATAAAGTTTAGTTAACATTACATCTTGTGTTAACAATAAAATTTTAACCCTCAGTTTCGTGTTCCACATTTTCCCATTAAAAGTTGCAGTATTGAATGTTTAGAAACAATGTGTTATGTTATCACTGTTTTTTTCATGTTTAGATGATGATGGAGTTCTTATAGCAGCAGCTAGTAGAAAAATTGTTAAAATTTGGAGCTCAACCAATGGAAAAGAGATTTGGTTTAAGAAACTCCCACAGGCAGCAACCTCACGTCAAGACCCTCAAGATTTGATGGGCAAAAGACAGTGGTTAGATATCTTATGGCACAAGTCAATGCCTCAGTATATTCTGTGCACATCTTCAGGGTAAACAGCTCTAATTAAAATAGTACATTTTATAATTGTATAAGTTTACATAATTTAGGACTATCAGAATCCTGCTTAGATATTTTTCAGTGATGTAACACATTTTCTGTACATTTTTTAGTCGGTCAATTTAAAAAAAAATAATTATATAGCATTTCTAACTAATTAGGACTAGGAGATCATATTCCTTTAAAATAAAAATGCTATTTTCTATATTTTATGGACTTTTCAAATTCAAATGGTATTAGTTAAAAGAAAAAACTGATTTTTATTTTTCTGATATGCCAAATATGAATAACAATTGACAAGACTATTAATGCTTAAAATTTAGATCCCACAGTGCAGACTTTTATATTTTATTTTTTTATTTCCATTTTTAAAACAATTTAAAGTTTCAGTCATATTAATCCATACATAAGTCATAGTAATAAAATGTTCCTAGAACCAAGTCTCTGTGACTGTAGGCATTTTTTTAAAACTAAAAGTAAAATTAAATAAATAATCTTTTACATATTTAATTTTGTATGAAAAACTATTTTTATAACGATAATGGCAATATTTTGACTTCTAAGAAACAAAGTATGGGACCTAACAAACAAATTGTTGCTTATAATTTAAAGTATATTGTAAAAACAAATACTTGGTTCTATTGAGATGCATAGGTCTGGAAAGATCAAAGGTATAATTTTAAAGCTTAATTTTTCTTCCTGGTTCTGTGAATTTGAGTTTAGATCTAGTTTGTACTAATATACCAAAATATTTGTTTGTTTGTTTGTCAATGTAGATATTTCTGTAGCAATAGTGACAACTGGAATGGATATCTGATTGTAAATTAGGTATTTTACATTGGATGGTGACTGTGTTGAAAGATGCTTCTTTCTGTTTTCGTGTGCTATGATTTAGCACTTCTGGTATTTTCAATCAGTCTCATGCCAGTTGCCTAGAATTTATATCATTTGCTGCAGGCACTATCGAAATTGACTATGTATTCATTTGTTATATAAATTTTGTATGAAAAAAGTTTTAAAATTGTAGGATTATTTTTGCTTACACCATCTCCTTAACTAATCTTCAAATGTTGCAATGAGCCAATGCCACTAGCCATAAAATGTATTTTGGACAATGGAAAAAAAAAATCTATTCTCATCTTTTTATAACCCTTTTTTTTTTTCATACTTATCACTTTTTGCAATTTCTAGTTTTTTTTTGTGTTTTTTTTTTCATAAGCTATTTATTCTTTCTCTAGGTCATTTGGAGAACTGTTTTTACTGAATGTATGTCAGAAGAATGATCAGGAAATGGAACATTTTACTTTACGTCCAACAGGCAAAAATAGATTTATATTCAATATAGCCGCTGTGGGAGGAGATAAGTTGTGTACATTTTCTTTGGACAGAATGGTAAGAATTTGTAATTTTCATAAATCACACTTACTCTTATTTAAGCATTTAAAATTGTTACAGTTCATAAAAGGTCACAAAATGAGTAAGATATTTGTTTTTTTTTTTTATGCAATGCAGGTTTAAAATAAAATAAAATTTATGTGCACATGATATGTTACGTGGAAACAAGCTATTGGTCTAAACTGCCCACAGGTTATGACATCGCTTGTCAGTGTTCAGGGCTACTATAACAATTGGTCTTGATGAAAGACAAAAAAAAAGGACATAGAATTTGAGGGGCTATAAAATTGTGTTAGCGGTGGGGGAGCTTTGTAATGCAGGCCATTTTATAAGGGCTTTAAAAGTGTTCTGGGCAAAATAAACATAAATATCCACTATTTAAACTATGGTGTAAAATGGTTATCAGCTAGCATAGAGATAAAATGTGATAAGTGCATATATTTAAATTTGTTACAAATAGATTTTTTTGATGTGTTTATGCACAAATTTAATACTGATAAATATGTATTGTTGATGAGAATATCTATTAACCTTTGACTGCTAGATCAAAAAGTATTTAGTGGGTGTAACAATTTTTTGATCTCACTAAAGTTGTGGATTATAAATGGAAATTTTTAGATTTCTGTGTGGAGTTTAAAACAACGTGAGTTACTGTGCTCAATAAGTTCATTTGGTGGCCATGTTTACTGTATCAGAGGATCACCAGTAGATCCAGGTAAATTAACTTTAATTTATTTTATTTTGAAAGTGTGAAAAAATAAGTTAGTTTCTGTGACCAACTGGATGTTCCAAAACATTAGATTTTTATTGTGTATTGCTTTATATTATCTGATCAACTAGAGACTTGAATGAGGCAACATTTTCAGACCCTGGAGATTGTTTTCAAACATTATTAAGAGCTTATTGAAAACTTTGCCATTTCAGACTCTTTCTGGGCCATTGGTGGACTCTTTGAAAAGTCATTAATGTGTGTGTATTTTGTGTCAGAACATAGTCCAGATATTTATTAGATGCACTTTTAGTCACAAGTCTTTAGTCACTTGTTCGTAGTAAAACTTTACTAATCAAACTATCTTTCTTATGTGTTTACAAAATATAATTTATATGATTTTGAAAGAAAAAAGGAAAATAGTTTTAAATATTTACTAAAAAGTTAATTTTTTTTTGGATATGGCTTAAAAATCCTGAACATTGTTTTTTAAATTTGTAATTTTCATTGTTTAACAAAGAAAGTATTGATATAATTATCTATATTATAAAAAAGTAAGTAAGGCGTATGTATGTATGTGCTGAATAGAAATCAAAACCGTTTGACCAATCTTGATAAAACTTGGCAGAAATGTTCCCCCAAGGAGGAGTCCTATCCCCAACACTTTTCCTAATATTAATAAATGATCTAAATCAAAACCTACCAACAAAAGTTAAAAGCAGCATGTATACTCAATAATTAGTCCAAAGACTGGGGCATGTCCATCAACACAAAAAAGACAACATATACCATATTCTCACTGTCAACAAAACAACAAACAATAAAATTAACATTAGATAAGGAAGCTTTAGAAAAAAATGACAGCCCTACATATCTTGGAGTCACCTATGACCCGAGACTAAACTGGAAAAGCCAAATAGATAGGGAGAGAACAAACTGTAATAATAAATGGCTCTAAATCAACACCAATAACAGTAAACTCAGGTGTACCTCAAGGAACAGTCTTGGGTCCACTACTATTTTTAATTTACATAAATGATTTACCAAATTGCATTAGTTCAGGAACAAAAGTCAGATTATTTGCAGACGATTTCATATTATATAGAACAATAAAAACAAAACAAGACACAGATATTTTACAAAGAGAATTAGATGAATTACAGAAATGGGAATCAAATTGGAGCATGTCTTTCCACCCAGAAAAATGTCAGTTGTTAAGAGTAACAAAAAAACTAAAACAAATTAATTCCACTTATCTTATTCATGGCAAACCAGTAACACAGACTAAAAACGCAAAATACCTAGGTGTTATAATAAATGAAAAACTGTCATGGAATCCACATATTGATGATACTATAAAAAAATCCAACAAAGCATTAGGGTTTATTAAAAGAAATTTCTATAAATCAAATAAGAACATAAATCTAAAATGTTATTTAACCTTGGTTAGGCCAATAATAGAATATGCATCCACCGTGTGGGACCCCTCAACTCAAGAAAACATTAAGAAACTGGAACAAACACAAATTAGAGCAGTGAGATTCATAACAAAGGAATATTCACATTTGACTAGGGTAACACCATTAGTAAAATCACTAAATTTAGAAAGCCTTCAGGACAGAAGACTCAAAAGTAAAGTAGCAGTTATACATAAAACACTGAACCATAATCTTCAAATACAAAAACAAAATTTAATAAAATACTCTGAAAGACACAAAAATAAAGGCACATTCCTCGTCCCATATGCTAGGACAAAGTTGTACAAATACTCCTTCTTCCCTAGTGCTATTAGAGCATGGAATGGGTTGCCTGAGCTAGCCAGAAAAACCAGTGACTTGGCAGAATTTAAGTCATTGGTTAATATGCATGACTAAATGCATGACGCGTAGGACGTAATCATCTTCTTTTTTGAAGTAACGTCTGTATTATATAAGATAAGATAAGAATAGATAAAACACAGAGTAAAGGCATCCAGAGACTATCCCTCTTGAAAAAATTAGCTGGCACAGATTGGGGAGCTAATCACAACATCCTGAAAAAGACCTATACCAGTTACGTAAGACCTGTACTAGAATATGGTGCCACAGCATGGGGCTCAGCAGCCCAAACCAACCTAAGAAAAATAGACAAGGTTCAAAATATTGGACTAAGGATAATGACAGGAGCAATCAAGACAACACCCATAAGAGCTATGGAGGAAACTGCTGCCCTGATCTCTCTGGATGAAAGAAGAGAAATAAAAATCCTTTCCCAATTCACTAAATTGGAAACCTTGGAGAAGCACCCACCCAGAACAAAAATAAAAAAAAACTGGCACAAAAAACCGTCTCGAAAGGACCAATTTCATACAGGAATCTCTAAACCTAAAAAAGAAAAACCAACTTGAAAAAATCACTCTGGAATCCTCGATACACTATAATGAATCTCCACCCTGGGACGAAAGCCCTCTTCCTACTATAAGGGACCATATTGAAAACATAAAAAGAAAATCTGATTACAGACCAACAGAGCTCAAGGAAATACTGAACTGTTTTCTACATACCAATTATCCCAGCAATCAGTGGATCAGTGTTTACACGGATGGCTCATCCCATAAAGCCAACGCAAATGGAGGAGCGGGAATACTTATCAAATGGCCAGATGAAGGAAAACTACAAAAATCCATTGCTACTGGAGAGCTCTCTGACAGTCACAGAGCAGAAAGGGAAGCACTAACTCTAGCTGCTACCATGATAGCAAATCATCCATGTTCCTTACGCAGTCAGATTGTTTTTCTAACCGATGCGAAAACAACCCTCCAAAGCTTGCAAAACTCTGATTCCTCTTATATTAAAAACCTCAGAACAGCACTTACAAAGCTCAACAACAACAGCAAAAAAACTGTTATTCAATGGATCCCAGCTCATATAAAACTAGAAGGAAATGAGAAGACTGACACACTCGCCAAGAGTGGGAGAACCAACTCCCTAATAAACTCTGCACTCTATCCAGAAGAATTCAAGAAATTAATTGTAAATAAAATAAATGAGAAATGGACAAGCTCTCATCCAAATCACAAGAAAGATGACGCTTACAATAATCTGTCCCGACAAGACGAACGTCTAATCTTTCGACTCAGGACCGGACACAACAGAATGGGACAACACATGCACCGGAAGCTCAAAATTGGAACCAGTGAAATCTGCCCATGTGGAGTATCACCAGAGAATGCCGACCACGTCCTCCAAAACTGCTCTCTTTACCAAGAGGCCCGTATAAGACATTGGCCCCAAATCACCCCAATAGGAAGAGAAAACTATATGGAGAGCTCCCTGATTTGGAAACCACTGCGCAGTTCGTCTCATGTATTGGTCTAGTCATCTGAACACTCCAACATAATAATGAGAACGAAGAAAAAGAAGAGTTCCTTGGGTACTAACTTAGACTGTAGTGAATGTATTGTAGCCCTAAAACAAACTTAAGACCCTAAAAAAAAAATGTTGACCAACTCTATGAAAGCATTATAACTTCATCGATCTAGGCTATGTTTACAGGAAAAGATCGAAAGGATCTAGATCTAATTTTAAGAACTACACTTTATGCAGATAGTTTTTTACTTTGACATTAAAATACAAAATATAGTCTATTGATCTCATTATTTAATCAAAGTAAGCTTCAAATTTGTGTTTTAAAAGCATTTTTACATAAATTCGTTCCTTATATCTGCGAATTTAGAATTCCTGACGAACATTCTTTCATTAGACATTACGCAAAATGTTACACATCTCTGTATTCCTAGGTCTAAAACTCTAATTCAACTCTAAGATGATAGAACTTCTCTTCGCAAAGATAGTTTTATTTTTTAACACATTAGCATACTAATTATAGTCCATTCATTTCATATTTTAATCAAATTAACATTAAAATTTGTTTTTCTAAAGCATTTTTCATACATTCGTTCGCTATAGCTGCATTTTAAAATATCATTCATGTGTCGCGCAAACCTTACATGCGCAGTGAAAGCACGCTGTGATTGGACAGGCAAATGAGGCTCTATATGGGTGATATTAAATGTACTAACATGAAATAATTAATAAGCTTATTGAACCTTAAATTCAACCTTAACCTGATAGATCAAGAATGTTTAGTGAAAGTAGATGTTTTTTACTTAATTTAAACAAATGAATCTAACTTTAATCTAGGTCAAAAACTATATAAGACTCTAGATCTAGATCTCAATATATATGCAAGCAAATCTTTTTGTAACAAAAACGGATTTAGGTCGATTAGCTATTTTAATAGCACTATTCATACTATTTTTACACTCACGCATTTGCTTTACTTATAACATTATTATTTTGTTTAATTATTTGAAATTATTATTATATCTTTTGTATAGTGCTTCTTTAATGCGTGTAGAATGCTCAGAGCGCTATGGTCCATTCACATTTGTTTCCGTGCTGCCTTTAGGTGCTCAGTAAACACAGTTCAACTCGAGTCGGGTGTCGAGTCTCAAGCCCCCTTCATAGGTAGCCTAGCCCAGCCAAGTTCAAGCATGCTCAGCCTCTCAACCATGCTTCCCACAAACTATTCTAATGTACAATATCAGTAACATGCATATTGAGAGCCGCAGGTCGTGGGTAACAGTGCTAAATAAAAATTTCTTATAAACATTCTGATTTCTTCTCAATTCTAAATTAAATGGGTCTGGCCTCTCATCCACACTCCTGTTTTTAACTATTAATCAACTTATTCAATAAACATTTCTTAAATCTTTTTTAACCAGGTTTTGTAGCTATAGCAGCTGGGGATAGTACAGTGAGGATTTGGAATCAGGGCAACAAATCAAACCCTTTAGATTTTTCAAGTTTATATTTTGCAAATAGAGTGAAGATCACAGCGGTAATTTTTCACAATATGATAATCACATTTTTTTTAATTATTAAAGAATAGAGTTTTTTGTTCTTACTATAATATAATGTATATTAATAATATAATCTATTTAAAACTTTGGATTGTATTTCCTTAGCTTGCATGGCATCCTAAGAAGGAAGGACTCTTGGCATTTGGCACTGACCAAGGCAGAGTTGGAATTTGCAATACCCTAAATTTCAAGTAAGTAGAACAGTTTTAGAAAGTAAATATTTAAAATGTATCTATATAAGCAGGTATGTTTCCCCTTCTTCAGCCTAGAGTTTCTTTTGAACTTTTTCAGCCAATCTTTGTTGAAGCTGTTGTATAGACAGTATGTCTATTGAAATAGGAAGTACAAAATCATAAGCCATTGTCTTCAATTCCAAAGATTAAGGATGAGTGCATTATTATATATATGACAGCACAGTTCTGACCTGCACATTTTGCCACATCTAATGCAGACCATACAGTTGTCTGCTTAGTGGGTGTGTGTGTATGTCTACTTATGTTTTCATTGTCTGCACCTGTTTTTGGCAAGACTCTTTTTTTTGGGGGGGGGGGTCAAATGTGTGTCCCATGACCTTGATGAGAGCTCTCTTTCAGATGCCATCTGCTGCCAGCCTTATGAGGCTATGATCAAGGTCGTTTGAATTGCAATTGGAAGTTGAATGACAAAAGTTAAATTTGCTTAGTTTCAATGTCAAGATAGTTGAGAATAACTTGCTCATAGATCACCTTGGAGTTTTTGAGCAGAATCACTGAATAAGTCATATCCTTCTATGTATTTCTTTTTACTTCACAAATAAATTGCTGTGATTTTCACATTCTTCCACCTTGATTCCAACAATGTTCTGTTACCATTTTAAATTTGTCGTAATCAGGGAAGTTAGAATAGTGCTGTCTGGCTAGTTCTTTGCAAGTCAAAAAATGTTGCAGCTACATCTCTGTAAAGACACAGACCACTATCTCTCTGAAACCCAAGAATTATGTATTAGGTAGCAACACCTTATCATCAGCACATAAACGGTATTGATATTCCCTACTTGTCTGCATTTATTCTAAAATTTTAAACATTGCCAATACAACTCTAGTCACTGAAGTTCAAGTTTTTTTTACAAAGCTTATACCAACTCTATCTGTCTCTCTGCTTGTTTGTCTGGCCAAAAGTTTGTGCTCGTTATTTCTCTGACCCCCAATCTTTAATCAAGCTGAAATTTTACACAATCATTTCTTTTACCTGACAACACAAGAATCAATAAAAAAAAATTAAGCAATTAGTTAATTAACTATTCATAATAAATTACTTTGTTTGGTATTTCAAACAAGAGAAATAATTATTCCCTTTTCCAATGGAAAGAAATAGTACTTAACTGAAGTGGCAACATAAGCTGAATTAGTCCCCTTTATAGATTGTCATTTGAGGCCTATTACTAATTTAATTACATGACTGATCCAAAGTAATAGATACACTTAATATAAGCTTTGTTTTTTAAAAATAATTTTTTTTACTTTGCTTGTTTTTAATTTGGATGCTTTTAACACATCCTATGGCTTCTTCTATGATTGTACATCTTACAATTTAGGGAATTCTCTCTCATTTTGTCTTTCAAAAAACATAATCTTTTCCACACATAATACAAAGGTCTTCCCAGTCAAACCACAAACTACAAAAAAAAAAAGCAACAACAAGAAGACCCTATTTTTAGCGGCCCCTGAAAGGGGAAAAGACGCTATTAGTTTTATGTGAAATGTCTGTCCATCCGTCCCGTTTAGATCTCCTAAACTAGAAAAGATAGTGAAAATCCAACATCATAATATTTTAGTCCATTCAAAGTTCTGATGCAACGGCTACTTTTTTCTTTTCTGAAAGCAAAAAATCTAATTTTTTAAATCATTTATGCAAGCAGTTTTTTCATAAAATTAACCACTTTTACAACTATTCACTATTAATGGTTACAAACAAGGGAGGCTCTTTAGTAGGGGAGATTGCAATCTACCATATTTTTAACACATTTATACAAATGGTTTTAAACTTTCTTTTTGTTAAAAAATTTTTTTTTAGACATTTGTATTGCTACGTTATGTAAGTTATGTCCTGCTAATCACATTTACCCCAAAATAATGTTTACTTTTTTTTAAGAGAAAAAAAAATCTATTTAGTATACATATAAGTTAGACTTAATTTAAAACAATAATTAATAAGTAGGCTTTCATATTATCATGTGAATTGCAGTGCTACTACACATTCATGTACAACTGAAATAAAGAAATTTTATTTCCTTAAAAAAAAAAGTTTTTTTTTTTTGAGGATTTGAATAAGAGATTGACCCTTTACAAAACAATTAGATCAATTAGATATTCATTATAAGACATCAGTTAGACCAGGTTTGCATTTAACTTCATATTCACTTTCACCTGTCCTTTGGTCTGCTGGACCGCTGGGGCACCACACGATATCTGTCAACCTTCTTTCTCCATTCTTCTCTGTCATTTGTCTTTGATATAATTTAATTCTGTGTTCTTTCTGAAAATATTGATATCTGCCTTTTTACCTGCCTGGGTGGACCACTTCGGGGGCTGATTTTGAGTTTGTTTCCACACAAACTGTCTTTGTAACCATGCTTAAAATTGGATCCTCGTGTTTAAAATATCAAAATTTGATTAATGCTTAACACTAATGTATACATACACTTACTATTTATTAGTGTTGCTTCTTATATTTTATAAGCTCCTTCAGTTTACAATATGATATTTTTTTTTTACTATTTATTTTTGACAGCCCTATAATTGTGCTCTTATTCAAATGAAACTATTCTTGTGTAACATTAATCCAAATGTTTTTCTCTTTTAGAGCACCAACAGTCTCAGCAACTAGTCATAATAAAACTGTCTATGTTGTTTGTTGGGCACCACCTTTGAAAATGGAAGCAGGTACCTGGCTGAAGGAAATGTTTTTTTGTTTCTTATACATATATGTGTGAGTGTGTGTATAGGAACTTAAAAAAAAATATATTTATAGACCAAAAATATATATTGTTGTAACTCTAGTGGCGGACTGAAAGGGTTAATGTGTGTGCGGCCTACTGATACACATGACTCAGGCCAATCACACAGGTCAACGGCTGTCGATAGACAAGGGACAGTACTGCTAGTTCACGCAAGTATGACCTGTGTTGTGGTCATGTGATCAAGAGCCTTCACGGTCGAGAGACAGTGTGTAACAAGAGACAGTTGAGTCCAGAACAGCAAGGCATAAGGACTGTGGTACCTTTGAGTCCTCCAAAATGTAGCTGTACGAGCTAGAGAGACTTGTAAAGTTAAGTAAGGCAGTTCTGTTAAGTTCAAGAAAGCATTTGAATTGATCTAGCCAATTGTGTTGAATTGGCTGTCAATGCATTTTTAAATTAAATCGCCACTTTGTTACTTGAAGCTCTTGTTGTCAAGTTCTTGTGTTAGATGTGCTGTTGTGTTGTTAAGTGATTGCAGAAGGCCTGATTGAGAAGATCGTATCAATATATACAAGATTTAACTATTACCGTACATGTATCATGGACATAGGGTAGGGTAGCAAGACCACTCCACAAGCAGTAATATCCTTGCGAACGCCTGTATGGACAGTATAGAGGGACTTCTTATGGTCCAACAGTTATGCAGGGCAGGGCATGTATCCCGTACTGAGAACAAATATATGCCAAAAGCAGTCTTTTTTTTGTATGAGCTGAAAGGTGGTTGACATAATAGAGGTGCCCACATAAATGCTTTAAAAACCAGCTTAGGCACCAACTTGCTTTAACTCTTTATCTCTGTAATTGTTTTCCACGTTTTGACAACTATTTTTCATTACATTTGTACATTCTCCCGTTATGATTAAACTTCAATAACATTTTTATTTGTCGTCAGAGAAAATGTTACTTTTGGTATAGAAATGTAGGAGAATTCATGCTATTTTTATACAACACAAATACAAGTTTACAAAACCAAAAATAACTTAATTTAATGAGGTCAAATCAACAATAGTATCATTAATTAGGAGAGAAAGAATTGACTGACACAGAAGAGAGAACCTGTTTTCAGGTGGCTTCAGAACGAGACAGCTGGAGTTCACTTACAAAGACAGCGGACAAATGTAGACGGTGAAAAGAAAATCTATATTAACCAAAAGCAGACAATGGTTATGCCTGGGCTAGGTGTAACCAGCCTTATATATATTGTTATATGTTATATGTTACATAAACAAATTTTGGCAAAGCATTATTCATGTTTTCTTTTTCTTCCTAAGCCACTGACAGCAGCTATCAAGTGTACTCTGTTGGAGATGGTACAATCCTACAGCATTTCATAGGCGAGTCCAAAAAACCTGCCATCAATTTTTTAAACTCCATAATGACTCTGAACAAGACTGAGGTGAGTGTCTGGTCCTTGTCAAGTTCTTACATCACAAAACTAATTTGATGCTCTCACTGTAAAAAATTAAATATTAGACCGAGACTCTCTTATCTTATCTTATATAATACAGACGTTACTTCAAAAAAGAAGATGATTACGTCCTACGCGTCATGCATTTAGTCATGCATATTAACCAATGACTTAAATTCTGCCAAGTCACTGGTTTTTCTGGCTAGTTCAGGCAACCCATTCCATGCTCTAATAGCACTAGGGAAGAAAGAGCATTTGTACAAATTTGTCCTAGCATATGGGACGAGGAATGTGCCTTTATTTTTGTGTCTTTCAGAGTATTTTATTAAATTTTGTTTTTGTATTTGAAGATTATGGTTCAGTGTTTTATGTATAATTGCTACTTTACCTTTGAGTCTTCTGTCCTGAAGGCTTTCTAATTTTAGTGATTTAACTAATGGTGTTACTCTAGTCAAACGTGAATATTCATTTGTTATGAATCTCACTGCTCTATTTTGTGTTTGTTCCAGTTTCTTAATGTTTTCTTGAGTTGAGGGGTCCCACACGGTGGATGCATATTCTATTATTGGCCTAACCAAGGTTAAATAACATTTTAGTTTTATGTTCTTATTTGATTTATAGAAATTTCTTTTAATAAACCCTAATGCTTTGTTGGATTTTTTTATAGTTTCATCAATATGTGGATTCCATGACAGTTTTTCATTTATTATAATACCTAGGTATTTTGCGTTTTTAGTCTGTGTTACTGGTTTGCCATGAATAAGATAAGTGGAATTAATTTGTTTTAGTTTTTTTGTTACTCTTAACAACTGACATTTTTCTGGGTGGAAAGACATGCTCCAATTTGATTCCCATTTCTGTAATTCATCTAATTCTCTTTGTAAAATATCTGTGTCTTGTATTGTTTTTATTGTTCTGTATATTATGCAATCGTCTGCAAAAATCTGACTTTTGTTCCTGAACTAATGCAATTTGGTAAATCATTTATGTAAATGAAAAATAGTAGTGGACCCAAGACTGTTCCTTGAGGTACACCTGAGTTTACTGTTATTGGTGTTGATTTAGAGCCATTTATTATTACAGTTTGTTCTCTCCCTATCAGAAAATCTTTAATCCACTGATGCAGTGGACCATTAATGCTGAAATATTTTAATTTTTTAAGCAAACTATGGTGGTGAAATTTGTCAAAAGCCTTGGAAAAATCTAGTAAGATAGCATCTATTTAATCCTATTAGTTGTGTTTCACATGATCTATATTTCCTAAAGCCATGTTGGTATGGGGTGAGGACATTATGTTTGTCTAAGTGGTTTATGATGTTGCTACATATTATGTGTTCTAGTATTTTACATGTGATGCTGGTAAGTGATACTGGTCTGTAGTTTCCTGGATCAGATTTTTCTCCTTTTTTAAATAGGGGGGTGACATTAGCTTCTTTCCAGTCCTTTGGTACTCTGCCCTGGTTAAGCGATGCCTGAAAGAGTATTTTGAACACTGGGGCTAGCTCATTGCTTAGTTCTTTGAGTAATCTAGCTGGAATACCATCAGGTCCAGACCCTTTATTTTGTTTGGTGTTGGATAATAGTTTTTGAATTCCATTTTCTTGAACTACTATATCTTCTATGTTGTCTACTTGGTTCAAATTAAGAAATATGTCTTTGTCTCCTGGGGCTGAGAATGCTGATGCAATGTATTTGTTTAGGATGTTTGCTTTAGTTTCATTATCATTATGTATTATGTTATGTTCATCTTTTAATGGCGCTATGCCTGTTGTTTCCTTTTTCTTAGACTTAATGTATGACCATAGGTTTTTGTTGTTATCTTTAGATATTACATTGTTTATGTATTCACTCTGCAGCTGTCTGCTTACTTTTTGGGTTAGGTGTTTAATTTTTATATACTTTTTGTAAACTCTTTCTGCCTTGGTTTCTTTAAATTTTCTATATAGGTTTTCCTTCTGTTTACAAAGCTTCTTTAGTCTATTATTAAACCAGCATTTATTTATTTTGTTTGATGTGTATTTAGTTGGTATATGATTTTCTATAATGCTTTTAAGATTGTTTTTAATGAAATTCCAGAGGTCATCAACTGGTTGGTTAATGTCTTATTCTAATAAGAATGTTTGTTGAAAGTTTAATGCAGCTTGGTGTAGTTGTGTTAGGTTACATTTATTCCAGAGTAAGATTTTTCTTTTGGGTTTTGTATTGGCTACTGCTTTTATCTGACTGTGTATTTTTATGATCTCATGGTCTGATAGACCAGGGATAATATCATAATCAACTACTAATCCAGGTCTGTTGGTACTTTATTATTATTTTTTTATGTCATGTACACAGAGTTGCCAAAAGTATGCATCTTGTGTAATTTGTATGCAAAAGGACACGAAAATACGCCGGGTACAGTTTATCATCTGAGAATACGCATTTCCCCCACAAAAGCAAAAAAAAAAAAAAGACTAACTAATGGTTCCTGCTAATCATATATATAGATCAGTGCATCAATGTCTGGAAACAGACTATTCTTATTAGATCTAAATCTACCTCGAGATAGTATCGCTTTTTTTTTTCTGACGCCCGAAGATTTAAATGTTTACTAGCTCTTACTGATCTAAATAAAGCGAAAATTCTTTCAATGTATCAGTTTATATGAAGTCTTGAACATGATTGGGAATTAATTGATTGACTAGTTCTTTTCATCTAGACTGGATCTAGAACTAATGATATTTCACGATGTCAGGCACCTATGATTGAATTTACGTAAATCTAGATTTAGAATTAAGATCTAAGTCTAGATCTAGACCTAAATAGATCTAGATCTATATAGATAATTCTAGTCTAGATTATAGATATAGATCTAGATGTTACCAGGTGTGCTCTAGACTTAGATTTAGAAATATCTTATCTTATATGATACAGACATAATTGAAAAAAGAGGATGATTACGTCCTACGCATCATGCAACTAGAACTAATATAGATCTAAGACGTATATCTAATTATAGATTTAGAGAACTGACTAGTTCTAGTAGCTCAAGGCTCTAGATATCTGTAACTAAATCTAGTTCTACTCAAAAGCAGCAATCTGCCATCTTATCAAGAGATTTATTGATCTCCTTTCTCATCCTTTATGGAATCTAAAATAAAAAAAAAGGGCAAAATTTGCTGTTCTAACTTTGTGTAGGTCTAAATCTAGTCTTTCACATTCACGATAGAGCCTACAATTCCCTGGGATTGTTTAAAATACCTTTAAATAGGCCTATGCATATTAAAAACCATTTAACTATTAATGAAGCTGCCTACATCTATCCCTAGATCTATGCTAGATCTAGATTCGATTTTTTGTAAACCACCAAATTCAGGAGAGAGTTGTTTTGAGATGAAAGTGAGAAGGAAAGAGGTTTTAATGGAAGAAGTATTGGTTGAGCTTAATCTCTCTCATAGCATGATAAAGGGAATCGAACTGATGTGGACCGACTTGCAGAATTTATCTTCTGTGGCAGATTGAAAGCTACTGTTATAGTCACTAGTGACTAGCTAGGTTCCATTACTTATGAAGGCCCAAATTCAAAGAATGAAATCAGGGGCATTCAAAGCTGAGTGTGTTTGCTAAAGCAAGGCTTTAATTGTGCTGACAAAAATTATACAATTATTGATTCCTTGTGCCCTCCTTCAAAACATCTGTTTGTTTTATAAAACAACTTCTAGCATCAGGAACTAGAATAAATAACTTTATCTTACAACAGATATTTATCCGACTCAAAAGCCCAGCTTTTATATTAGAAACAAATCCAATGATTAATTAGGATTATCTGCCTGAAAAAAATATAATGTTTCATATTAGTGATAGTAGAGGATGCCGAAAAGCTTCATCGCTAACTCTGCAAGGAATGGTCTGAAAAACAAAATACTGAATTTTTTCAAAATGTGATAAAATATTTCCAGTGTCTGGATACCTTGTAAAGAAATTGCTATAAAAAACTGCTTTTATAGAATTAGATGTCACTGATCCAGCTAAGCAAACCATTGCATCTGGTTAAAGTCTAATTTCACTTGTAACAAAAATTTCCATTTTCAAAATGAATTTTCTGTTGCTGCTATTATGGAATGTGGAATACACTAAAGGTATTATTATCATAAAATCATTGCAAAGTGACAAGAAGGGCCTCATTTTAACACATTCTAGAAAAGTCTTAGACAAAAATCAAAAGTGCAAATATTTTGACAAATGTACACAATTTCTTATATAACTTTCTGCTGTGTTAACTTTAGGATTGCTGCATTTCGAGTATATTACGTGCTTGAATGATTTTAAGTCTCTCTTGAGTTTATTTCTTTATATTTAGGAAAATACACATTTGCTCATTTCCAGGTCTGGGAATTCACATTTCCATTTTGGCATGTAGGCCTCTCTGTGTACATTTATTTTAATTCCAGAACGCATTGCAGTTGAAACTACAGACAAGCAAGCAAACAAAAGATCAACCCATACAATTTTAATTTGACTTTGTTACACATTGTTTTGTCAGCTTTTTTTTTTCTTCTCCCTTCATTTAAATTTTTTCCTTAAAACTTTGATATTATCATCACATTTGTAAACTTCATTTAGTGCTTGATTGAAACTAATTATCCTTTTTTACTTCCAAAGATGTAATTTTTATATTTTGCTTTTCTTTTCATTCTATTTTGCTTTTCTTTTCATTCCACATTCTGCAGACTGAGAGACTGTCTAGTAGTGAATTGTCTTGGCGTAAAGATAACACTGGCTTTGCTGTTGGCTACGATACTGGGTACAGTTTGACATTTACTTTTACATAAGTGTAAAAATGATGATATTGATTGACTTGGGCATAGCTTTAAACCATTCTGATTCAATAAAGTAAAGTAAAGCAATTTTCAGATTGAAATATTTATTATCAATGTTTATATAGCAAATTAAAGTTGAAGTTACATTTTTTTTTGTAGATGAAATAATATACAATAAAAGCAATTTTGTTCTTCTCTTTTGAATATAAATGTTCAACAAGGAAAATAAAATCTATATTATAAAGTAGAAAGTAAGGCGTATGTATGTATGTATGTTATGAATAGAAATCAAAACCGTTTGACCAATCTTAATATAACTTGGCATAAATGTTCCTTGGGTACTAACTTAGACCGTAGTGTATCTATTCATTGTATTGTAGCCCTATAACAAACTTAAGACCCTGAAAAAAAAACAAAGTTGACCAACTCTATGGGCATTCTAGGCCATATTTATATGATAAAAGATTGAAAGGATCTAGATCTAATTTTAAGAACTACACTTTGCGCAGATAGTTTTTTACTTTGACACATGAAAATACAAAAGATAGTCTATTGATTTCATTACGTAATAAAATTAACCTTCAATTTTGTGTTTCAAAAGCATTTTTACATAAATTCATTCCATATATCTGCAAATTCAGACGTCCTGACTTACTTTATAATCCCATTCATTTAACAAATCGGGTAAACCCGTTTTAATTGTACTTTATATCCTAATCATCTATCGCTTCTTTCGTTTTTAATAGATATGAATGTATCGGCTTCAGGTAAACCCATTTTCGTAGCCTAAGAGAAAAACTTGAAAGGATCATTAGTTAAGTTTAACATACATCTAAATCCAATCCACTAGATTAGTAAACACAAACTAAGGTCTGCAGGCCGCGGGTAATGTCTGGCTAGTTATAGATAAAAAATAAATAAATAGCCTGTGGGTAATATCCGGCTAGTATATATATTATATATATTACATATTTATAATGCAAGTAAATGTTACTGTAATCACCTTTTTTTGAAAGCATCCTTATTTCTAAATCTTGTAATGTTGACAGCAGTAGTTATTATATCAATCATTTACTGGGTCAGCCTTTTGTCTCTCCTGAATCTTTCATTCGTTGCAGGACTATTAAAGTTTTTAATACCTATATTTAACTTACCTATAACATCACATACAATTTTTACTCTAGCTGTGTGGCAGTGTACAACTTCCCAAGTCTACAACAGCTGTGTAAAATAACCACACACTCTAAGATCATCAACTGCATCCGCTGGCATCCAGAGACAACTGGAGAGTCACCTGGAGGGTCTCAGTGTAAAAACTGGGTCGCCTTTGCTGGAAATGGAACCACAATTTCTGTTGTTGATCTGTCTAAATATTTTGGTAATACTTTGTTGACATTCTCGCTTTGCTTTATCAAACATAAAATGTTGCTTATGTTTTAAAACAAAACTAATAAAAATAACAGTGCTTAAATTAGCACTCTTCTAATTCTTTTTTTAGTTGTAGAGCAAACAGTAATACTAATTTTAATTATATCAAATAGTATCAAATCAGTATGTAGCATCAATGCACTATAAACAGTATATTTACAATTGCAGACACATTCTATCTAAAAATTGACAAACAAAGATTTTTTTTAATCACTAGATAATTTGAGAAAACAAGATTCTGTTGTAGAGGAGATCACACAGGTGTTTTGTCAGGTTGAAGGTCATTTACAAAGAACAACAGATCTTTGCTGGAGCCCTCATCATGATGGACGACTGGCAAGTGTGGGCTATGACAACACCGCCATTGTAAGTAAAACAAAAAAATATCTAAAGAAATTGAAGATATGAAAAGCAAAAACTGACCAAAAAATTACCTCAAAAAAAAAATAAAAAAAATAAATGAATATATATATATCAAGCAGAATGAGCCTTTGCAATTATAAAAAACCTTAGATGAAATGTTTATTAAAAAAGTTGAAAATATAGTTTGACATTGTGCATAAAACTATTGAAATAATTGAAATGTTCTAAACATGCATTTTTTTATATCTTATACAAAATATGTCTGCAAATAAAAACAATTAAATTGCCAATAATCTTAGATGCATTGTTCTATGATATTGAGATTACTTGGTGAAATGAATAACTATAGTTTCCAATTTGTAAGATTTTATTAAAATTTGTTAAAAAGTTTAGTATAAACGAATGACTGTTTATCCATATATTAGGTGTGGAATATGAAAAGTTCTGAAGCTATTGCTAGCTTTAAAGGACATTCTGTTAAACTGTTGACTGTACACTGGAGCAACTTAGACCCAGATGTTATCATGACTGGTGGTTTTGATGCAACACTAAGAGTCTGGAGAGTCTCAGAGCAAACCTTGTCTATACTCTGCATGGCAGGTGAGACATACGAGAAGTTGTTCTTCCAAATAGGGATTCAGTATTGAAGCTTCCACAATCATCCCTTCTGTGTATGTAAGGAGGGAACAAAACAGTGATATTTATATTTTTAGCCTTGGCTTTTACTATCATAGAAATAAATAGCTTTTATATTTGCTTTTTCATAGGGCTTTCAAGTGCCCATTATATTTATGATAATTTTGAGTGGCCATCTGGACCTGTGTAATTCTTAGTTACAATGTTAGAAATAAGATATTTTAGATTTTACTAGCAGAAATACACAGAATCGCCCATTGTAGCTGGAATTTTTTATTTTTTAAAATTATCTCTTTAAAAAAATTGTTATTTGCTTTTTTTAAATGATATATTTGTATGTGTACTTGTGTCCTCTGGTTGTGGTGAGCTCTATTATACTATGGCCTCTACTATGTTTGTTTTATTGAGATTGATCAGTGTTACAGATCAACATTTATCTCACAATTTGCTTTATAAATTAGTTGTAAGCTAAAAATGTGTGACCATGTTAAAGCCTTAAAAACAACAACTTTTTTCCTTGGGAAAAGCTATTAAACTACATTTCTCTGTCACTGTTTGATCCTGTGTTTGCAGAAAGAAAAAGGAGAAAGAAAAACTTGGCCAAGATTGCCAAAAATTCAAAATGTGTAGATGTGTCTTCTGAGAAATCTTTGGCTTCTCAAGAGGACATAACAGAACTGCAGGAACTCATTATGCTCAAGAAACGACAGCTATTACAGGTTATTAGTTTACTTAAAATTTCGTTTCTTTCTAATGCTTTAGAATTGTTATAAATCTTGAATTGATCTTTCTTGTGAAATTAAAAAAAAGTATGAAGTAAAATAATTTCTTTTGTATTTAGCATGTGCCAAATGGTAACAGTGAAAATGGCCAGGAGAGTGTTGGTGAGTACAATAATTATAGTTAATTGTTTGAATGGTAATTCAATCTTGTCAATTATACTTTTCTTTGCACTCGTCATTTAATCTTTAAAATCAAAGAGATTGCCTTATATTTAATACGGAGACTAAATCTTCACTTAAAATCATAATGAGATTGATGTAGCACAAACCATTTTCTTAGCAGCAGCACTTAAAATAACCATTATATCTGGGGTTATTATTTCATTGAAAAATCACACCTTAAGTAGGGGAGATAATACAGAATAAAGATAAAAAACTATTATTCTTTCTATTTAAGACCAAAGTTTGAATCTGGTCTAGAGGGCTTTAAATTGTCCAGCCAATGTCTTGATTTTGTTTTGATTTTTGTCTCCCATTAGTAGATTAAGTCTTGAATATCTTTAGTTGTGAAGCTACCCAGTAGCTGTTCACCAGCATGTTCTGTACTTTTGGTTTTCAAAGGCTGTATTAATATTAATAGTATTGAATGATTCTGATCATTGAATGGAAACCTGAGCTAATCATGGTTAGCATATTAATAAAACCCACCTGGCAGTAGGAAAACTAGACCCTCCTTATGATTAGACACTTTTACCTAGGTTTGCATCGTGGGAAATGTCCTAACCTTTTTATTGTTTTATAACATTTGTGTACTTAGCTCTATCTGTGTGTGACTTTCATGTCCATCTCTCAAGTATATGAACATAAATGCCTCTTACCATCAGCTTCAATGACATATTTTCTAAATTGTTGAAACATTTTTTTTATTTTTTTTGTTTAACATGATCATGATTAATATCTTCATAAAAAAATTACTTGTCTCTGGTAAAGATCACTTTATTGTCTGCCTTTTCTTACACTTATATACATCAGACAACCTGATTTTTATTTCTAGTGTTGGTTTAAAATGGTCACCAACTTCCTCCAGATGTAGCCAAAGGGTAGACCAATATTAAAATGATATAATAAAAGGGTGTACTGTAAAAGTAAAATTGAAAGTGCTCAATCAGCCCATTGTATTTTGGCAAATGATTGCTAAGTATTTGTTATAAATGAATGATGATCATTGAAAAAGTTAATATCAATGAATGGTCTGTAATTTTAACATACAATTAAGGATTAGCAAACTTTGCAAAATACATACAAATAAGCCAAATAAGAATGAACATATTCCATCAAAAGAAGGTGTACTATTTTCCCCTTCCTTTTTGAATCAGTTCACCTATAGATCAAGTAGAGTACAAAGTATGTCGTTTTAAAACAAAAAAGGCAATGGCAGTGTTAGGAACACTCTTAGAAATGAGAGCTCCATCATTCACATTGGGGAAATAATGAGAGAACTAATGACATTGAAAAAGGTTTCCACCTCCAGCTGACTTCTAATGAAACTCTTTGTTCAACTCTTCACTTCATTTGCCAAGAGAAGAGCAAAGTAAGCAGCTCAAGTAGATCTTTACCAATGTCATTCACCTTTTGACTTGGGTCAGCCTGTCTTCATGTCAACTTGACATTGACAGGTCACCTGTTTTTGGAAAATGTCTTTTCACCCAAAGAGCCAGCAGATGTAATTACCTGTGCTCCAGGGTGTTTACATCAAGTCTTATCAGATGGTTGTTATATGCTACCAAATACTTCACTACAAGCTCTTATTTCTGTCTGTTGCACTTCAGCAAAGATGTATGATTGAAAGTCAACTATCACAATTATTCACCCACTCAAACTGCAGGAACTAGATTGACAAATAAAAAGGAAACTTGACAGTATAATATCCATGGAAGACATACATACTGCATGCGTAAAGGAACTCAATAATCTAACTAGTTCCACATGTAGGCAGAAAGCTAGATCAAGACATTGAAATGTGTTCATTTTACCTCCCCTTGGGTTAGGTCAAAGGTTGTGTAATTTCATTTCACAGTTAGACCCACACAAAAGTAATTCTTTCCTTAGGTGTTTTCTTGTAGTCTCTTGATGTTCACATTTAGTCTGTATCATTCAACTCTTTCGTCTGTTTGGGTGAGCAAAATTCAACTCTACACATTTCTATGCAAACATTTGTACCCTGATTCTGTCCTAAACATTTAGGCCTAACAGACACTTTGAAGATCAGTTAGTTTTCAGCCCAGTGACCAAACTTTGTGTTTTGGAAGAACTTGACAGCAGCTCTCAGCTCAATTCAAATACAAAAACGTTAAAAAAAAAAAGGTTGATTCACTTTAATATCTCAAACTTTATGGATATTGTATTTTAAAACAATCAAGCACGATATTGGTCATATGAATTGTAAACTCTGGTGTGCTGTTTGTAGACTTTGATTTTGTTGCAACATAATGAGAAAATCCTGCTGCGATTAAATAATCTGTAGGTCACTGGAGTAAAATAGTGATCATTTGTTTGAAATATTATGGTACTCTTCAGACAAACTCGACCAGAGATCATTTAATGGTGGATCTTGGTATCCTTGTTTCAGTATCGAGTCAGAATCTAGGTCAGTTCATAGTGATGTTGGTATAAAAATGTTTCGTTACCTAGAAGAGCGAATCAAATCAAATTGTGTTGTTTTTTTTCTCCATTGACTTAATAATTAATTTATGTGTAGACCTACTACTAGTTAATTATTCAATTTAGGGTTCCGCGTAACACAGTTTGGGAAACACTGTTTTAAGGTGTCGATTCTTTGTATCGAACCAAAACAAATTGCATTGAATAATGCATTATATATTGCAACATACCTCATGACAGAGTATTTTGTACGCAAATGGACACGAAAATACACGAGTACGGTTTATCATCTGAAAAATACGCATTTCCCCCTCTAAAAAAATTACTTCTTGCCAGTCAGTGCGTCAATGCCCGGAAATGGACTATTCTTATTAAATCTACCACGAGATAGTATCGCTTTTTTTTTCTCGCGCGCTGACGCGCGAAGATTCATATGTCTATTAGATCTTACTTACTGATCTAAATACCTTTCAATGTGTCCGTTTATATGAAGTCTTCAAACTGATTGGGAATAATAAATCTAGAATGGATCTAGAACTAGAAATATTTGACGATGTCAGGCTTCTATAATAGAATTGACGTTTATTAGAACAACAATTTAAATCTAAATTGATCTAGATTATTCTAGATTTAGATCTAGATCTAAATCAAATTCTAGATCTAGTCTAGATGTGACCAGGTGTGCACTAGACTTAGGTCTGGATTTAGAACTAATTTAGATCAAAGTACTACTGACTAGGTCTAGAAGCTCAAGACTCTAGACTCAAGATATCTGTAACTAGATCTAGATCTTCTCAAAAGTAGCAATTAATTTCTGCCATCTTATAAAGAGAAGTATTAATCTCCTTTCTTATCCTTGATGGAATCTAAAATTAGCTGTTCTAACTTTGTATATGTCTAGATCTAGAATTTAACATTCACGATATTGGTAGGATTGTTAAAATACCTTTAAATAGCCCTATGCATATTTAAAATCAAACAACTGTTAATGAAGCTGCCTACATATCTATATCTATTATAGATGTAGATTCGATTATTGTTTAAACCACTTAATTCATGAGAGAGTTCTTTTGAGAGGAAAGTGAGAAGGGAAGATGTGTTAATAGAAGAAATATTGGTTGAGCTTCATCTCTCTCTCTCTCTCTCTCTTAGCATGATAAAGGGAATCAAACTGATGTGCACTGACTTGCAGAACATATCTTCTGTGGCAGATCAAAAGCTACTGTTATAGTCACTAGCGACTAGCTAGATTTCATTACTTATGAAACCCTAAATTCAAAGAATGAAATCAGGGGCATTCAAGACTGAATGTGTTTGCAAAAGAAAAGCTTTTAACTATGCTGACAAAAATTATTAAATTCCTTAAGCCTTCTTTCAACACATCTGTTTGTTTTATAAAACAGTTTCAAGTATCAGAAACCAGAATAAATGATCTTACAACAGCTATTCGGCAGACTCAATAGCCCAGCTTTTATATTAGATACAATTTCAATGACTAATTAGGATTATCCGCCTGAAAAAAATCTTGCAAAATTGCAAAATATACGAAAAGTCCTTAAAATATACGGAAATATAAAGACCAAAATTGTCATTTTGGGGTGTCATTCAATATGGAAAATTCCAATCCTACGCACGATAAATAAAAACGGCATTATGCATTAGCCGTAATTGTGTAATCTGGTGAAGGAAGCTTCTCGCGCCTCATTCTAATGAAGAATTACTTGAGGTCAACAATTCTCAAAGATAGATTGAAACATTTCGTAATTCTTGCTATTGAGCGTGATCTATATTGGAAACAGAATTATTATGAAATACTGTATGACTTCGCTACACGCAAGGCTCATAAAGTAATTCTGTACGTAGTAAAGAATGAATAAAATGCATAGACAAATTTATTTTCTAATTTAAACTCTTACATTTCACTTATTATACAAACATTTGGAAATCTCTGATGTGAAATCAAGTTGTATTGAAAACGTTTTGTACCGTTCAAATGTCACAAACTGTCTATAAAGTCAACTAAGTCATGACATCGTCAGGTGCGTCTCATGGTGTTAATGAGAGACACTGTTATTCCAGTCTGTTCCATGCCGTCACGGCGTTCCGAGACATGACGTTAAACTGCGCTCCTCTTTCCTTAGCACTTTTGGAGCTCAAAAGTGCCCTACTTCTTTTCTATCACTGTGTCTGCCTCCTCTTTTCCTCAGTCTGCCTTCATTGATCATCACTCTGTCTCCTTATCTCTATATATCTCACTACGAGGATATCTTCCTCCAACTTGATTTATGCATACTTAATGATGCATCACCGACCTACTTGCACCCAGGAACTGGATCTCTCACATGCATTGACCTCATCGTATGCGTCCCTGGACTTCTGGACGACTTTAAATGGTCAGTTAGCAATGATCTACGGGGAAGTGATCACTTCCCAATCATCATTACTAACAATCTCCCCTCATTGGGACGACCTCTGCGATGGAAAAATAAGGCCGATTGGGAACAATTCCAAAAAAGATGCTCCGAGGATATTACAGAAAATATCCTCGATGAACAGAACCCAGCTGATACCTTTGCTAGCAAGCTACTTAGTATAGCCAGGAAAGTTGTCCCCCTAACCTCCGCAAATCCAAAACGGCCTAGCAAACCATGGTTAAATACAGCTTGCAAAAGTGCTATTGGCGATAGGAAAAAACGACTGGCTGCATTTATAAAGAATCCTTCCCTAAAGCTATTCAGGATAGCTAGAGCAAAGGTTAGACAAACCATACGGTCAGCCAAAAGGAATTCCTGGAGAAGTTTTGTCGGCAGTCTGGATGCCAAAACTTCTGCTAGAGCAGTTTGGAAGGCAGTAAGGCGAATCAAAGGGAAAGAATCAAATGCAATAGGGCATCTGAAAAACCAAGGACGAACTGTCAAGTACCCCAGAGAAATAGCTGACTGCCTTGCATCCTCAATAGCAGAAAAGTCATCCACTGCACACTACACGCCTGAGTTCCAAAAAGTCAAAACCAGGGAGGAAAGACACCCCATTGATTTCAGGTCAGAGAACAATGAAGACTACAACAAACCGTTCTCGCTTGAGGAACTGAGGGAATCGCTGGACAAGTCACATGACACAGCGCCTTGAGAAGATGAAATCCATTACGTTCCTCAAGCACCTTCCTTCTAGGGGTCTATAACTGTGTGTGGCAAACAGGCGCTTTCCCAAAGCACGACCATGTCCAGACTTAGGATTGGCCACACCTACATCACGCACTCTTTTGTGCTGAAGAAAGAAGAACCCCCACTTTGTGAGTATTGTGACTCTCGCCTCACCGTGGAACATATCCTCATCGACTGCCCCAGATACCAGGATGTCAGGGAAAAATATTTTAGAGCCACTAATTTAAAAACACTATTCAATAATGTTTACCCTGGGAAGGTACTGGGCTTTATCCGGGAAGTGGGGTTGTCTACGAAGATCTGAGGTACATAAGCGCCTGAAGCTGTTGGACCAAATGACAGCCGACCATAGGGATGTCACCTTCATCTGGGTCCTCTCCCATGTGGGCATTGAGGGAAACGAAGCCGCAGACAGAGAAGCAAAGAGAGCCCTAAATCATGCGGTGTCAGGAACCCAAATTCCCTGCTCGGACCTGAGACAAAGTATTGCCTCTGCCACCTACCAAGAGTGGCAGGACCGATGGGAGGCTGAGACTCACAATAAACTCAGGCAGATTGTGGCGGATGTCAGGTGGCGGTCCACATCTAAGGGTCTGACAAGGCGTGGTAGCACGACCATGTCCAGACCTAGGATTGGCCACACCTACATCACGCACTCTTTTGTGCTGAAGAAAGAAGAGCCCCCACTTTGTGAGTATTGTGACTCTCGCCTCACCGTGGAACATATCCTCATCGACTGCCCCAGATACCAGGATGTCAGGGAAAAATATTTTAGAACCACTAATTTAAAAACACTATTCAATAATGTCGACCCTGGGAAGGTACTGGGCTTTATCCGGGAAGTGGGGTTGTCTACGAAGATCTGATTTATGAATTCTGTAGACATGTACTATTTACATTAGATTTTTACCAAATTATTAAATTTTTACTACCTCTACTATTTTAACTGTGAATAGACCTTGATTTTAATGATTAGACTGTATGGAATTTGGCCTTTGTTGTGTGGAGGGAGAGTGGCCCTTGAGGGACTGCAGGCACGACATGGCCTAAATTGTGCCGATGTGCCCAAAATCACAAATCACTTTCCCAAACAGTTGGAGGAAAGCCACAGTTATACCGATACCTAAACCGGGAAGAGACGGCTCTGACCCAGCTAACTATCGACCAATAGCACTAACAAGCTGCATCTGCAAAACCATGGAAAGAATGATTAACAGTAGGCTGGTCTGGTACCTGGTGAGGAATACAGTGATCTCCAACTACCAGTGTGGATTCCGGCAGGGGCGGACAACAACTGACCACCTGGTAAGGCTGGAAGCTTATACTAGAAATGCATTACTCAGAAGAGAAATTCTAGTAGCTCTATTCTTCGATATAGAAAAGGCCTATGACACAAACTGGAAACATGGCATTCTACGTGACCTGGAGCTTATGGGGCTTAAGGGACACCTTCCCCGTTTTGTGGGGGAATTCCTGAAAGACCGAAAATTTCAGGTTCGAGTGGGCAACTCCGCTTCTGACACTCATGACCAGGAAATGGCTGTAACCCAGGGCAGCATTCTGTCAGTCACCATGTTCAACATTAAAATAAATAGCATCATAAATACTCTGTCCCCTGGCATAGAGTGCTCTTTGTATGTTGATGACTTTGTCATTTTTACTTATGGGAAAAACATGAACACCTTAGAAAGAAAATTACAGTTATGTTTAAACAAAATTCAGGGTTGGGCAAACGATAATGGTTTTAAATTTTCGGACTCCAAAACAGTTAGTATGCATTTTTGTAATTTAAAGGGACTCCACCCAGACCCTGAACTATTTATACACAAAAAGAAGATCCCTGTCGTGAAAACTACAAAATGTTTAGGCCTCACCCTAGATTCCAAATTTAATTTTCTCCCCCACATTAAGGAACTTAAGAAGAAATGCCAAAAGTCATTAAACATACTTAGAGTACTCAGCCATACGGACTGGGGAGCTGACAGAGATACCTTGCTGCTGCTCAATCGGAGTCTAATTCGATCCAAGCTAGACTACGGATCCATAATATATGGAGCAGTATGAAGTCGTACCTAAAAATACTGGAACCAATACAAAATGCTGCCCTGCGTCTCTGTCTCGGCGCGTTTCGTACATCACCTATACCAAGTCTCCATGGATATAAGAATAAAATAGCTTGCAATGCAGTATATAGTCAAGCTAAAATCCAACCCCACGAACCCTGCTTTTGACTCCATATTTAACCCCACAGAGGTAGAATTAAACAATCGAAGGCCTAACGTCATACAGCCGTTGGGCCTTCGAATGAGAGAACCCATCCAAAATTTAACCCCACCCATTGACCAAATCTCTAAAATAGAAACTCCTCAGAATCCTCCTTGGCTAATGAATAAACCCAAATTAAACTTATCCCTCCTTAATTTCAAAAAAGAAAATACAGACCCAAGCATACTACAAGTCCACTTTAGAGAACTGCAGAAGAGCTACGGAGATTGAGGCACCATCTACACAGACGGATCTAAAATGGATGGAAAGGTCGCGTGTGCCTGCTCCTTTCGGAACAAAACAATCTCCCGTAGACTCACCGATGGCTGCCCCATCTTTACGGCCGAATTGCATGCAATATCGCTTGCACTTATGGCCGTCAAAGCATCAGAAAGGAGGAAATTTTTAATCTGCTCCGACTCCAAATCTGCATTGCAAGCTTTGGGGCGGATGAAGACTGACATTCCATTGGTACATAAGAGCCTGAAGCTGTTGGACTAAATAACAGCCGACCATAGGGATGTCACCTTCATCTGGGTCCCCTCCCATGTGGGCATTGAGGGAAACGAAGCCGCAGACAGAGAAGCAAAGAGAGCCCTAAATCATGCGGTGTCAGGAACCCAAATTCCCTGCTCGGACCTGAGACAAAGTATTGCCTCTGCCACCTATCAAGAGTGGCAGGACCGATGGGAGGCTGAGACTCACAATAAACTCAGGCAGATTGTGGCGGATGTCAGGTGGCGGTCCACATCTAAGGGTCTGACAAGGCGTGGTAGCACGACAATGTCCAGACTTAGGATTGGCCACAACTACATCACGCACTCTTTTGTGCTGAAGAAAGAAGAGCCCCCACTTTGTGAGTACTGTGACTCTTGCCTCACCGTGGAACATATCCTCATCGACTGCCCAAGATACCAGGATGTCAGGGAGAAATATTTTAGAGCCACTAATTTAAAAACACTTCAATAATGTCGACCCTGGGAAGGTACTGGGCTTTATCCGGGAAATGGGGTTGTCTACGAAGATCTGATTTATGATTTATTTACATTAGATTTTTACCAAATTATTAAATTTTTACTACCTCTACTATTTTAACTGTGAATAGACCTTGATTTTAATGATTTGACTGTATGGAATTTTGCCCTTGAGGGACTGCAGGCACGACATGGCCTAAATTGTGCCGATGTGCCCAAAATCAAATCCATGCCGTCACGAGCTTTAGGACTGATGAAAAATGATGCCATGTCTCGTGCGGCTGCTGACACCAAACTTGATCTATGACCAGCATTGGCTAGGACGGTTTTGGTTTAAAAAACAACAACATTGGAATGGGAAGGGGGAGCGTTAGAAAGATGAACTCATTTACTCTCAGGGACACCGCGAAGGGATTTTGTTGTCCGACAGCAAGCATGCATTAATTAGGATTTAGTTAGTGGTCACATTCACGTCATTCAGGTCAGTTGAGCTTTTGACTTGATTAGTATGTAACCTTTGAGCTCTACCTACACATGGACATCATCAAATTTGTCTTCAGTCAAGATTTGAGAGGCTCAACTCCCCACTTTTCAAATGTTTGTTGTGTTGCCTGGATGTTCTCATAGAAGAGCAAGTTGAGAAATTGGGGCTGTCAACTTTATGGGAAGGGGCGGGGAAAGGATTTACCTCAGCCAATAGAACATAGGCTAGTTCACTTCCTCCTGTGCAGAATGATTTCAATCCGGTCTGTTTTATGTCCTCTGAAAAACATCTCAATTCAATTTTACCAAGCTACATAATCGAGACGTTTTTTTTCCTCCAGTTTTTGGCCACACACCATTGCCTGCAGTAAGATTTTTTTTTGGTCACATTAAGCTAGATATTTGGTCATTACTTTTTTACTAGTCTAATGGGCCTGACGTACCTTTATGTCTTAAAGTTTTCTTTTTAGTTTCTCTCGTCTAAAAATTGGCTGCAGCCGGTTTGACCAGTTACAGAAAATATGCTGCAGCCGGGTTGACCAATAATAGAAATTATGCTGCAGCAGGGTTGACCAATTATAGAAATTATGCTGCAGCCGGGTTGACCAATTATAGAAATTATGCTGCAGCAGGATGTGCTCTATGTAAGTTTATTCTAGTTTCTTTCATATGGTGGTTTTCTGTGATTGTTTTCTATGCTGTGTATTCTTTAGTCTAGACTCCCGTTTGTTACATTGGTCTTGTTGACACCCTACACAGCAGCTTAGAAAGTCTCTATAGATACGGAGAAAAGACACATGAATACATTTCTTTACAGATTGTGACAATTTAACAACAGTTTATTCAATAGTAACAAAACCTACCAGCACATTGATTGTAAGTATGGTTTGTCAAGACTCATACATTCATTTGGATTTTTTTTTTAAAGAAACGAAAACAAACAAAAAAAACTTGTTAATTCAAGCATATGAACTAGCCAGAAAATTGATTGACTTTGGCCTCTAGGAGGGAACATTTTGAATTCAATCTTTGTGTAGAGAGAACCAGTTTGGAAACTGAATGTTTTCTAGACTCTGAAACAAAGTTTTCTCACTGTCAGCTGCTAGCTATGCAATTCTTCATCTAGTATTGTATGTTTTGTCTATGATTCTTCCAGTGATGAAAGTGTCGAGGTAGAGCCAAACCTTCATTAATCTAGCTGATCCCTTCAGTTGCAGCTCATCGCTTCTTTTTTAACTCATGGTTATTGAACAATTCACTTGCAATTGGAGTTACCTTTTGACTCCCAGATATTTACTTTCAAATGTTTAGTCTACTTGACATTTATGATTTCTACACAAAGGCTAACTTTTTGGCAGTCTCATCCCCTGCCCACATAGTTTCCCCCTCCCCCCCCCCTTTTAAGTTGTGACGAGAAAGTATTAAAAGTTAGACCTTCACTTACTACTTACATAACATTCCTATTGTGAACGACTTGTACAATGTGTTATTGAAAGTGTGGCTTCCTTAAAAAACAACAACGGTCTGCGCTCTACTAAACTGGGGTTGATATCTGAAACCTATATCTGAAATCTATTTGACCAATGCAGTCTAAATGTTAATACGTCAACACATTCACTATTCGCTAATTAAAATCAGTGTGCTAATTAGTTATACATATGCATGTTTCCTTTTGATTTTCCGTGACGGCTTTTAAATTAACAAAAAAGTGAATGAATAACTGTTACACAAGAAATATAATGCAATAATGCAACTTAAAAGGAGTCAGGGTCTTGTCTTAACAGATCCTTTACTAACTTGCAAGGTTCACTACTGGAAGTAGCTGATTTATGACCTCATGGTAATCGTCCAAATTTGTGGTTGTCATTAGAAGTGAAACTAGGTCTCTTGAAACTGTAGGCAAATTAAGCTTCCCTACATTTTTTTTTCTGTCTGAAAAGGTTCCAAGTATATTTAAAGTCTTGCATTTGCGTTTTTTTTTCTGGGGCCCAGATCCTAACACGCTCGGGCTAGAGGCGAGGACGATGACCGAGCACCCCTCGGAGACCCACTCATTTTCCTTCTCTGTACCACATGGGCTGAGCAGGTGTCCTTCATACACGGCCTGTTGAGAAACGTCTTGGTCTGCTTTTAGCGATCGTTCCCCCCCCCCCTTTCCCCCAATGAGCTACGTTCAGGCTGGGAAGAGCGTTGCCCGGGTAGTTTGCGTTGAAGATTTCTGTTTAGCTTCTAGAGTTACTCGTAAGTTTATCTCCAGAAGATTTTGTCACTCTTTGGGTGCGTTGTACTGCTGATTCTGCACTATGTCTGATAGAATATGGTTAATTATTCCGACCAATACTTGGGTCTGGTCTAACGTAGGCACACCTATTTCTAGATCTCTAATTGTGCCTGAGATAGAAAGTCGTTAACCTCACACACGTTTCTGCAGCACTGATTGACCTGACCGACATAGCTTCAGGTCAGAGAATCTCACCAGGCAGACGCTAGATATAGTGGAGTGACGGCTTTCGAAGAGGACACGTTGGGAACAGAGATAGCATCATGTTAAGATGATCTAGTTTTCACAAGAGCTTTGTAGTCTTTTGGCGATGCAATAGTTTCTAGAGCTCGAGAACATCTACTACCATGTTGTGATGTAGTACACAAGTAGGTCAGAGTCACCGAGTTTCAGCAGTCGGCCATGTTCAAACAGGAGACAAACACTTAATCATTCATTAGATCATGCAATTACCCCCCCCCCCCCCAATAAAACTTTTTTCCCCTTCTGCTTCGTTGTACATACACGCCCTTGCCCTCCCTCCCCTTTCCAATTTTATCCTTCCACGGAATAGTCTAGAGAAAAAAAAATTGTGCACGATTTCTGTGGGAAAAGAAATTCGTTTCATAAACCACTGACCTTGACCTTCTTTTTTTTTTTTTTTTTTAAGTCACATGGACTGTAGAATTGAAGTCAAGGACGTAACTGCAGGTTTAGGGAAAGGAAAATAAGAGTTAGGGTGATTTATTCTTTCTGTTTGATTTATTTATGATGACCGCTTTGTTTTGACAGCTGCTTTGTTTCAGAGGCGTGCGTATGTCTCTTTATCCGGACCTGTCTTTGGCTGGAATGGACGGGGGGGGGGGTGAAAATTATTGAGTGTCTAAGTCGGTACATTAAACACTGATTTTATAAGTGACACTATTAGCAACCTTTGTTTAGTTCACTACATACGAGCTCATATAGTCAACTCAGTTATTTCGAGTCAGGCGTTCTGACTGCTGTACCCAGAGGGAGAGGTTGGACAGGAGAAAATGTACTGTATCATTAGCACACTTATGGCATTCTATCATTTGTTGCATACATCGCCCACACATCTAGGTATTGTAGATTATATGTCATTCTTCTGATAGTTTTATAAGATGATTATTTCTAAAATTCTAGGAGTCTAGGTGATACTTAGCCAATAGATAGCTTACAATTTAAACTGTTTACAGCATAAGTCAGTGCTGACCAGATTTGCCTGCTTTCGGTTTAAAGCAGTGATCGTTCGCACTAATATATCATATTGAATCACTAGTTAAAAACTAGTGAGTTTTGTTTGAATCAGTTTGGCTCTACCTGATTAGTTTAAAACATATATACGTATTGGGGGTGTGTGCAAAAGTAGGTATATAGTGTTTAAAATAAGAGAAAACACGTATTTATTTGCTGCATTTATTATACTGAAAGAATAATAAAAAAAGGATAACAAGTATATACAAGTATATACTTGCTGAATTAATCCTAACTAGTCGACGGCGGCGTAGCATACGCCGCTATTTTGCAGGGCCGGCCTTAGGTCACTGCAACCTATGCGACTGCAGTTGGCATAGGACCCGCCCTAATTCAAGGTGTATAAATGATTAAATAAACCATTTTATAACTTAAAACAGATTAATGAAATAAATTATTACCAAATATTGTATAACATTATATTACGCAAAGAATTATTTATTCACATTTTCATGGGGAATTTACTAGTCATAATGTTGAATCTTATTAGCTTTAGAGCTTGATGGTAGAGAAAGTGCTTATCCAACACTGAACTCATCCAACGACAAAAACTCCATTACCTTGTCACCCACCATTCTTTGTTGTCTGACCCCCCATTCTCCCTTTTCTAAATCATTATTTCCATCTTGGAGAAAGAAAAGCCAGATAGTAAATTATTGTCTGATGGAAATAGAACGTATTTGAATAGCAAATCAGACATCTGGCTATGTTCTGTAGCCCGTCCCTTTATTCCCATCGGGATTAACACACTACGCACATACAGCCTCCACCCCCAGCATTGTCTCTAGATTTCCTTGTTGTGGACACTAAGATCTTGGTTTCCCCCTGGAGCGATCGGAAAATGTTAACTTAATCAAAACCTTGGGTTGCAACTGTCCCCTCAAAACTGCTATGTGATTTAGAGGTATGATTATTTGCCATTAGAAGTCTAATTTATCTCTGGATGTTTCTTGTTCCTATCGACATGTACACTATTGACAAGAAATACACCTATCTTTGTCTATTGCAGATGTTGGGGCACTCAGTTGTTTTTTTAATGGTATTGTTTTGTTAACAACACCATAACAATTTGTGTGTGTCTCTTACTTCAGACCCTCTACAGCTATATGATCTTCAGTCGAATTCATGTTTCACTTTCCGCTTGAATCGCACGTTAGGATCTAAATGAATTTAGCCTGAATGAGATCCCAAAGGACTGGGTGAGTTCCAATCAGTATGAAGGAATTATAAAAAGAGCCTGAAGCGTTCCTAATTGCCTGAATGAGTTCCTAAAAGCCTGCAGGAATTCCAAAGAGCCTGAAATGTCTGTATGAGTTTCAACTAGTTCCTAAAGGACGGACTTTGCAATGCCCAAATAAGCATTTTTTTTTTAAACAGAGCATGTTGAGTCCAGAGAGTTGCAATGGAATGTTCTTGTGTGTTTCATCTCGGGCACGCTGCCCTGCCTCATCTTGACGCTCAGGTGAAAACGGTCGTGAGAGGGGACGACAAGGCCAAAAGGAAGCAAAACAAGTGCCTAAGAGGGTGCTAGAGTATCCTCATTGCACTGTTCGGGGATGTAAAAGAACTCCCGCAGCCAGCTCTCAACGTCCAGGCGCCGTCCCTCAAGGGGTCGTTACATAAATGATAAATGGCATGTCCCGCACTGTTAGCCTGGTAAATCAAAGGAATATGACGGGGGTCTCAGTGGTGCGTCTTTCGGCCGCGTCTCTAGTCCGCGAGTCGGGAGTGTCGTGTCCACCGGAAGTGAACGTAAAATCAAACTCCGAGTCTCCGCCCCCCCCCCCCCCCCCGCGTCAGACAGGGTGGTGTGAAGGAGGAACACGCCGCCCACTTCAGGCTGGTGGAAGGGAGCTCTTGTTCGCTTCTGTTGGCCTTAAAGTCCCAAGTGCGATGTATAACTCTACTAGACAATTTCAGATGTGTGTTTGATTGAACACAAAGTGTGTCCCAGTAACGTATCAATTAGGATCAATAAAACTGCAAATAGAATCACTGTAGACACGTGATGCCATGCAATAGTTAGAAAAAGCGGAGTTTAGAGCATAATTACAAGATTACCTGAGATTCATACAAACATACACATGCCTTGATTATAGTATTTTATCTCGTCCCTCGATCAAATGTCCTCTCCGCTAGCCTTCAACTTCCTCTTGATTACTTTCTGAGCGCGTGGGATTACATTTCTCAGTACACGTCCGTTTGGAAGAGCATTTAAGTTAATAGACCCTTGCTTGTAAGGATGGATACGAGTTTCTCGTCTATATGACTGAATAAACGTAACATTGCTAGTCAAAACACATGTGATTACGTCCTCTTGTGCGAAACATTTCACTTCAGCAATTCATTTTCTGTTATGTTTTTTCTTTTTTATCGACTTGTCTCTGACAACTGCAACTTTAAACAATCCCATCAGCGTTTGGCTAGAGAAATAGACATTTTCGACAGCGGAGCCGAAATTTGCGCGGTCGTTGACTATTTCAGTCCTATTAGGATTTTTTCCCTGATTTTTGTAGTGTGTGTGTGGGGGGGGGGTGAGGGTGTTTTTTTTTAAATATTTATTTTTAATATGTATTCATTCAAATAAAAAAAATTAGATTTAAATTAGGATTATGTGTAATTAAAAAAAAAAGTAATTAGATTTAAAATTAGGATTACGTGTAATAAAAAAAAAATAGTAATTAGATTTAAAAGTAGATCATTTGTAATTGTATTCAACTAAATATATGACTTTGATTCTTCCAATAGGATCTAGTCCGACGAATGTGGCATTGGTTAACCACCAACCTGTGCACAACAGTAAGGACTTTCAAGGACACCTCAACGGCGACAGTCAAAGTCTGTGTACCAAGCAGTCTGGCAATGTGGACGGAGTACGTCCTGACATACAGAGTGACGCTGCTGAAGGTGGCCATCCTGTCAGGCGCGAGGTGCCCTTAGTGAGTGACCTGGTGTCTCCAGTGAAGATGCTGTTTCCCAGATCCGCCAGAGTGGATTCCCAAAGTGCAGGACCGGTGGCAGGAGATTGCTTAACATCAGGTAAGCTTCAATATTCATACTCGTGCAAGCTGTAGACACGTGCTTCTATAAACATGTATTTAGGTGTACGTGTGCGTGTCTGTTTGTGTGTGAGTATATGTATTTGATTTAATAACTGCATTGTGGCTGTTCTGTATCCTGTTCTCAGATACATTTCCTGAGGCTGTTCAAAACAGATCTAGTAGGTAAATGAAGATTGTCAAAGAGAACGCTGTACTTCCAAGCTTTTAGTTAGTTCTGTGTTTGATATGCTTACTAAGTGAACGTAGGGTAGTGTAAGGCGTTGACCGACTGAGTTGTTGCTCTTATTTTGTAAGTGAACTGTGGGAAATAGGCGTGGATCTAGAGGTTTCAAGAATCAATAGTTCAAAACATATTTCTAGCTGTTGTGTTCATAAGTGACTGCTTGGTTTATTTGTTGTGAAACTTATATTCTTACTCGATACTTTGCAGGGGTGAAACAATCAGTACTTGGCAGCGGTGAAATGTATTTACATCGATGCACCGGCGAAATATATAGAGTTCGCAGGGGTGAAATATATTAACAATCGATACATTGACATTGCACCGGTGAAACATATAGAGTTCGCAGGGTTGAAGCATGTGTATCATCGATATATAACATTTGCACGGGAGAAACATATTTACCATCCATTAAAGGTAGATTGACACTTAGAGACTACTGTCTATCCAGCACATTGTTCAAAACGTATTTAAAACTGGTTGCTATGTTTTTGAATTAGTTCCCTTGCTGTCAACCAATGTTCTCTTTATGTTTGGTTTGAGTTTTTTTTCTTTCTTTTCTTTAATGTAACAAAGATGTATAGTGTTCTCTAGATGTCAGATTACTGCAGCTTAGGATGCAGCAAAATCTTGACAAACCCCACTGTGGAAGCTTACATCACTCCAGTAAATCCCTAGCTAGGGTTGCATCATCAGAGGTAAATGTTTGAGAAAGTGACAAAGTGTTAGGAATACCCGACAGGGTATTAGTTAGACTGAGCTAAAATATCATTTGTCAATGACACTGGGCGCCCCCCCCCTCCTTTTTTTTTCCCTTTATGTGGCTTGTTTAGTTTTTTTTGTTTTTTCAGAAAAGAGATTGTTAAGACCTAGTCCAAACCTCCAGCATGAATGGCCGTTTTCGAACTCAGGACCATGGTGTCGACAGTCCAGAGCGCATACCTCACGAGCAGACAACCATCGGCCATCAGACCCCAAAAAAATATTAAAAGACATTTATCAACGTAATAAAATAACAAAAACAAACAAACAGCTATACACTCGATCTCAACCCGCTGTTAGTGCAAGACGTGATAGGTCTGGACTGGAGATATCGTCCTGATTGTATTGGAGAGGTTAACCGAGTTCGCTCATCTTCAGTCTGATATGTGCCCTGGTTGCTACCATTTATTTTGGCGCCGTATTCGGTCTGTTTCAATCTTCTCTGGGATTAAGTACAGCACTTTTCTGCTACTTCGTTGTCTGGTGGCGTTGTGAGTAGTGGTGGGTCAAGTTTGTACAGTCCACCTTTCGTATATACTAGCCATTCTTCTCGAATAGTAATCTTTAAAACACTATTCTGCTGCGTTGTGAGTAGTGGTGGGTCAAGTTTGTACAGTCCATGTTTCGTATATACTAGCCATTCTTCTCGAATAGTAATCTTTAAAACACTATTCTGCTGCGTTGTGAGTAGTGGTGGGTCAAGTTTGTACAGTCCATGTTTCGTATATACTAGCCATTCTTCTCGAATAGTAATCTTTAAAACACTATTCTGCTGCCTTGTGAGTAGTGATGGGTCAAGTTTGTACAGTCCATGTTTCGTATATACTAGCCATTCTTCTCGAATAGTAATCTTTAAAACACTATTCTGCTGCGTTGTGAGTAGTGGTGGGTCAAGTTTGTACAGTCCATGTTTCGTATATACTAGCCATTCTTCTCGAATAGTAATCTTTAAAACACTATTCTGCTGCGTTGTGAGTAGTGGTGGGTCAAGTTTGTACAGTCCATGTTTCGTATATACTAGCCATTCTTCTCGAATAGTAATCTTTAAAACACTATTCTGCTGCCTTGTGAGTAGTGATGGGTCAAGTTTGTACAGTCCATGTTTCGTATATACTAGCCATTCTTCTCGAATAGTAATCTTTAAAACACTATTCTGCTGCGTTGTGAGTAGTGGTGGGTCAAGTTTGTACAGTCCATGTTTCGTATATACTAGCCATTCTTCTCGAATAGTAATCTTTAAAACACTATTCTGCTGCGTTGTGAGTAGTGGTGGGTCAAGTTTGTACAGTCCATGTTTCGTATATACTAGCCATTCTTCTCGAATAGTAATCTTTAAAACACTATTCTGCTGCGTTGTGAGTAGTGGTGGGTCAAGTTTGTACAGTCCATGTTTCGTATATACTAGCCATTCTTCTCGAATAGTAATCTTTAAAACACTATTCTGCTGCGTTGTGAGTAGTGGTGGGTCAAGTTTGTACAGTCCATGTTTCGTATATACTAGCCATTCTCCTCGAATAGTAATCTTTATAACACTATTCTGCTGCGTTGTCAGTAGTGGTGGGTCAAGTTTGTACAGTCCATGTTTCGTATATACTAGCCATTCTTTTCGAATAGTAATCTTTAAAACACTATTCTGCTGCGTTGTGAGTAGTGGTGGGTCAAGTTTGTACAGTCCATGTTTCGTATATACTAGCCATTCTTCTCGAATAGTAATCTTTAAAACACTATTCTGCTGCCTTGTGAGTAGTGATGGGTCAAGTTTGTACAGTCCATGTTTCGTATATACTAGCCATTCTTCTCGAATAGTAATCTTTAAAACACTATTCTGCTGCGTTGTGAGTAGTGGTGGGTCAAGTTTGTACAGTCCATGTTTCGTATATACTAGCCATTCTTCTCGAATAGTAATCTTTAAAACACTATTCTGCTGCGTTGTGAGTAGTGGTGGGTCAAGTTTGTACAGTCCATGTTTCGTATATACGAGCCATTCTTCTCGAATAGTAATCTTTAAAACACTATTCTGCTGCGTTGTGAGTAGTGGTGGGTCAAGTTTGTACAGTCCATGTTTCGTATATACTAGCCATTCTTCTCGAATAGTAATCTTTATAACACTATTCTGCTGCGTTGTCAGTAGTGATGGGTCAAGTTTGTACAGTCCATGTTTCGTATATACTAGCCATTCTTCTCGAATAGTAATCTTTAAAACACTATTCTGCTGCGTTGTCAGTAGTGGTGGGTCAAGTTTGTACAGTCCATGTTTCGTATATACTAGCCATTCTTCTCGAATAGTAATCTTTAAAACACTATTCTGCTGCGTTGTGAGTAGTGGTGGGTCAAGTTTGTACAGTCCATGTTTCGTATATACTAGCCATTCTTCTCGAATAGTAATCTTTAAAACACTATTCTGCTGCGTTGTGAGTAGTGGTGGGTCAAGTTTGTACAGTCCATGTTTCGTATATACTAGCCATTCTTCTCGAATAGTAATCTTTATAACACTATTCTGCTGCGTTGTCAGTAGTGATGGGTCAAGTTTGTACAGTCCATGTTTCGTATATACTAGCCATTCTTCTCGAATAGTAATCTTTAAAACACTATTCTGCTGCGTTGTCAGTAGTGGTGGGTCAAGTTTGTACAGTCCATGTTTCGTATATACTAGCCATTCTTCTCGAATAGTAATCTTTAAAACACTATTCTGCTGCGTTGTGAGTAGTGGTGGGTCAAGTTTGTACAGTCCATGTTTCGTATATACTAGCCATTCTTCTCGAATAGTAATCTTTAAAACACTATTCTGCTGCGTTGTCAGTAGTGGTGGGTCAAGTTTGTACAGTCCATGTTTCGTATATACTAGCCATTCTTCTCGAATAGTAATCTTTAAAACACTTTTCTACTCATCAGTAATCTAATCATCATCATGCTGTTGTTGAACGCTCTTTGTATGAGGAATCGCTTGATTTGCTTGGCAGTGTTTTTATAATAATACTAGCCAGATATTACCCGCTGCCCGCGGGTCTTAACTTGAGTATTGCTGATATAGTCACTGATATAGTGCAATAGAAACAATTCAAGACAATAATAATGTTATATATAAGTAAAGCGAATGCATGAATTCATGGATATAATATTATTAATGGAGCTAAAAATAGCTAATCGACATAAATCTAATTTCTTAATGAACACAATGGCTTGTGTATAGATCTATATTTAGAAGCGCGATATCAAGAATAGAGTTGCACTCATGGCGAACGAATGTATGTAAAAATGCTTTAGAAACACAAATTTGAAGGGTAATTTGATTTAAATATGAAATGACTGGACTATATTTTGTATTTTCATGTGTTAAAGTATAAAGTAGATCTATCATCTTAGAATTAGATCAAGAGTTAGAGTTAGGCCTAGGCCAGGGGTCGGCAACCTTTTAAGTCGGAAGAGCCAAAAACTACAATTTACAAAACGTTTAATTTTAAAGAGCCACAAAGTTTTTCTTGCCAACTATAAATAGTTCTCGCATAATAATTTTTTAAAAATGAAAATAAAAGAATTCATATACAACAAATTATATATATATATATATATATATATATATATATATATATATATATATATATATATATATATATATATATATATATGCCATTATTAGATAATTATTTGTATTTCGGTAAAAATTAAAGAAGTTAAGCATTTACTTACAACATTAACTTCAATAACAAACAATGAAGAAGATGAATCATAATTATTGTATATTCTTGTACAGTAATAGAAAATCTGGATACGTTTTTCTCATACGGTAATCTTTTTTTTAGTTTCAAACACAAATCTTAATATTCAATTGTTAATTTACTTCTTACTTTACCCTCAATTATATTCATGCACGAGAACGCTTTATCGCACCATATGTCGATCCAAGATAGTCAGCACTCCAAATGCCAACCTCTTCACTTCACTGTAGCATTCTGGAAGATTATTCCATGCGCCGAATCAACTCGCATTTTTTTTAAGCTGTCCACTTTTATTGCGTTACGTACATACATTTCTGGACCTTTAACACTTCCAACTTGCTTTTCAACTCTGTACATTTACCACTCCACAAAACTTTACTTTTCAAATCGAGCTATTGCATGTATCAATGTGGATTTCTTTACTTTTTGTGTTTAGATGGTATACTAGGAAGGCTCAAAGCTATCAAGAAATTTATCTTTGATTTTTTTCATAACTGTGCTGAAGTAATTCGTGTCAAAAGTTGCACTGATTTTATCGCTATACTGCTTTAGACATTCAAAATGAACATCTTCTGCAAAAAGAATTAATTTTTCTTCAAAACAAACCAATTCTCCTACCAAAAAATAGACTGGGATTTCTTTTTCCTGCAGTTTTAATGTCAGCCTTTTTCATTTAGAAATATATTTATTTCATTCAAGCACAAAGCAAAACGTTTCATCCAACTTACCTTTGGAAAGTCATAGCACTTGTTGGGAAGAAGGACATCGGAATATTGAGTCTCCATTTCGTTTAAGTGGTAGAGTGCTTTTGACAAGATGCTGTTAACAATTTTGATTACCAAATTCATGACCTCATCTATTTTGGTCGGAATCATTGTGGGCACAACGCGCTTCTTGGTGCATTATACAGTAAATTGTAATAATTAAATTGTTTATTTTGCTACGACAAATCTTTGTTGCCCTTTTATTTGTTTTCTGTTTAACTTCTGGCTCCATCAGTTGCCATTGAAATGATTTTATTTAAATCGATCTTATTGTCTTCAGGGTATGGCATGACATTCACTCTATTATCCCCTCTACTTTGTCATGAGAGCGATAGCAAACCTAGAAGTTCTTCTTTAGGACCTTGGGAAGACATATACCTGACAAAAGGGGCAACTTGTGCTGTGTCTTTATGTCGCAAGACTCATCCATAGCAAATGATAAGATTGAAGATAGTTCAATATCTTCCACCTGCAAATATTTTACATTTGATGATATTTTAACTATTCTATCTTGTACTGGTTTATTTTTGAAATCAACGAAACAGTTCTTCAGATGCACGTAGGAAGCAGTCTTTGACATACTCATCATCTTTAAATGGTTTGCCTTTTCGTGCAATTCCTAGTGCTAGTGCAATTCCTAGTGCTACGCAAAGCTTGCTGGAATATCATTATTTGTAGATTAATTTCAACTATGAGAAGATTATTCGCCTCCAACTCATTTATCTGAAGCAACAAACTATACGCCGTGGTTAAGATGCCATTTCGTCTTGCGTCAATGCGAATTAAAACCTACATAGAAACATCCGACGACGGCGTCATTCCAGAGCTTCCGTCAGACTGATAAAAGTGACGATGTGTGTATTGCGGGGGAGGTGTGTGGTGAAAAGCGAGTACAAGTGGCTGAACGATCGAATCGGCGCCTTATCTTCGTTTAAAGATTCAGAACTATTTTTAAAAAATGTGTCAATAAAATAAATTATATTTGCGTATGGAACAAAGAGCCGCAGCTTCACATCCAAAGAGCCGCATGTGGCTCGAGAGCCGCAGGTTGCCGACCCCGGGCCTAGGCATCGGATGTTTGTGTGCAAGTGCATACGTGACCTTTCCCTATTGTCTCATGTTAAAATGTCTATTTGGATTCTAAAGTATGTACGTCAGGACGTCTAAATTCGCAGATATAAAGAACACATTTATGTAAAAATGCTGTTGAAACACACATTTGAAGATTAATTTTATTAAATAATGAAATCAATAGACTATATTTTGTATTTCCACTTATCTTATTCATGGCAAACCAGTAACACAGACTAAAAACGCAAAATACCTAGGTGTTATAATAAATGAAAAACTGTCATGGAATCCACATATTGATGAAACTATAAAAAAAAATCAAAGCATTAGGGTTTATTAAAAGAAATTTCTATAAATCAAATAAGAACATAAAACTAAAATGTTATTTAACCTTGGTTAGGCCAATAATAGAATATGCATCTTCCGTTTTGGACCCCTCAACTCAGAAAACATTAAGAAACTGGAACATACGCAAAATAGAGCAGTGAGATTCATAACAAATGAATATTCACATTTGACTAGAGTAACACATTTAGTAAAATCACTAAATTTAGAAAGCCTTCAGGACAGAAGACTCAAAAGTAAAGTAGCAATTTTACATAAAACACTGAACCATAATCTTCAAATACAGAAACAAAATTTAATAAAATACTCTGAAAGACACAAAGATAAAGGCACATTCCTCGTCCCATATGCAAGGACAAATTTGTACAAATACTTCTTCTTCCCTAGTGCTATTACAGCATGGAATGGGTTGCCTGAGCTAGCCAGGAAAACCAGTGACTTGGCAGAATTTAAGTCATAGGTTAATTTGCATAACTAAATGCATGACGCGTAGGACGTAAGCATCTTCTTTTTTGAAGTAACGTCTGTATTATATAAGATATAGGAAGTTATAAGATATTTTCATGTTTAAAAGTAGAAATCTCTGTAAAGTGTAGTTCTTAAATTAGATCTAGATCCTTTCGATTTTCTCTCATGTTAACATGGCCTAGATACATGAAAAGTAATACTTTTATAGAGTTGGGCAACTTCAGCTTGTTTTAGGGTTACTTTACATACCGCACGGTTCCAGTTAGTACCAAATGAACATTTATCAAGATTGGTCAAGTGGTTTTGATTTCTATACGGGACATACACCCACACCTACGCCTTTTTTTCTATTTTATTTCTGTGCATTACATAGTTTGCTAGTATCTGTCACGATTTTAATTTGAGTTGCTGCACTGAAAGAAATACAGTGTTGAAATTCGATTACAGCTATCAATATTAAACAATGAACTGTGAACAAAGAATAATGACCGATTACTGCGGGCCAACAACACTTCGATATCTCTTCTCGCTTTCCTTTTATAGTTCTCAAAAAAAATAATTTCTTAGTAATGACGTTATTTTCTTAGTGTTGACGTTACTTTCTTAGTGATGACGTTATTTTCTTAGTGATGACGTTATTTTCTTAGTGATGACGTTATTTTCTACCTTTCCATTGAACTTTTTTTGGAATATTTTTTTTTTACTGAGATGCGTGTTTGCTTACAAAATAAAGAGTTCAAGGTCTCTTCCGACATTTAGATGACCGTAGCTTATCCAATACATAGCCCACCAAATCGACCTGGCTTAAAATCATTAGTTGCGATCTCCTGTCTCGCGTGGCAGCAGTAGCAGTAGGGTACTCCACTTGTATCATACTGGATAAATAATATTATCTGTTGTACTTTTGCCTTCGAGATGTTGTCGTAGATACAGAGGAGTTAACTGCTCTTGGCCACTGCTAATTAAGTTTTGATATGTTCACAATGTCATTCGGAGAGGATAGGAAGAAAACTTGGCAAACATTGTGGTGGCCACTGGTCCTCGCACTCTTTTCCCTAAACGACGCTATTGTTGGAGACTGCAAGAAAGCTCGGTTTGGGTCTCTCAAGGTTTCTAATCTGGTTATTACTGATATTATATCAAATCAGTCTCTGTCAAACTCTCGTTCCTTCTTCCAGTTCTTGGCCAAATTGAAACTTTGCACAATTATTTAGAGTCGATGACAACACTTACACATGCATCAATCATTCATTTATTAATTTTGTTTGATGTGCAAAATTTACTAAATCGGCCACGGACGACCCCTAACAATAGTCACAATAAGGTAGAGAAATAGGTAGTTTGTTAAAAATCTTAAACTTACAATAGACTAACAAAACATTATATTTTTATAAGTACTAAAATGGCAAAACACTCGAACAGACTTTTTGAAAATGCAGCACAAAATCTTCACAATATGATTGATTACATGATTGTTTCAAAATAATGGATGATTACGTGATTGATTCAAAATAATGGATAATTGAGTACATGATTGATTCAAAATATTGGATGATTGATTAAATAATTGATTCAAAATAATGGATCATTGATTACGTGATTGCATGATTGATTTGAAATAATGGATGCAATTTCAATCATTATAAGTGAGTTTTTTTTAAAAGTATTTTTCATATATAAGTTGTTTGAGCTAGTCGTGTCTAGTATTTCCACAAACTTGGCTTGACTTTCGTCACAATTTCTCCTGGTCAACTTTGAGAAAGCTTTAGTAATGGATTCCTTGATGCTGGGATGGGGGAGGTAATGTAGGACATTAACAAAAAGACAAGAAGTTTGACTTTGTATTTCCACTGCACCAGAACGACTAGTTACGTGTCCATCAAGATGTTCAAAGTATACTTTCCAGAAGAGGAAATCATCAAACATAGAAGCAAATAGTTCCACCGACATAGAATGTCATTTTCCTATATGTCAGGCTTGATTTATATATGTAGGCCATAATGTGTTACTTGACAGGATCGCTTTCCGTCTCGTCTTACTGTTAATTCGCCTAATGGGTTTTTGTATTAGAATAGCTCTCGATCCATTACTAGAACCAAACTTAGTCATTTCTTATCCAGAGTCTTTTCATTGGTTTTGACGTGTAACCGAGGGAATTTTCTTTGAAGCGTTTCTTACAAAGGATCTCACTCTGTCTGGGTGGAATCTTGTACACGTAATTTCTCATACTTCCCTTTGTCGGCACTATTTGAGACGTTGTTCAATTATTCATTGTCGATGACAGCTTATTAATCAATTACGAAATTAACTAATTTGATAATTAATTAGGTGTCATTAATTAATGTTCTTATGTAGAAAATACACTAACAATAGATTAACTATAGAACCTTGAATAACTCAGTGGCTGACGTTCCAGGCTACCATCGAGGAGGCCTGAGAACTCGAGTTAGAGTTCGGACTCAATTCATTTCTTTCTAATGAGCTTTTGAAAACATCTCTGAAAACCTCTCCCCTCCCATCTCCCCAAACAAAAGTGATTGGACCATTGTGCACTCAGGATGGTAGAAGCATTCAAAGCTGCACTAAACAAAAACAATAAATCATATTGACTTGATGTTGTCCTTGCCGCCGCATCGAGCACTTGGTTAGCAGGAAATAAAAACTCAATACAATACTTGTGTTCAGCTAGGTGTTAATTGTTTTGTTATTACGATACCTCTATTCAAGTCAGTTTTCATGGAACCTGGAACCAGCCTAAAAAATTACTCTAACGGTGTTCCTAGAAATTTAACGGTTGATGTATATCGCTGACAAAATAATTACCAGCTCGTTTGTCACTTTGGGAAAACTCTAGTTTGACCGTTATAATTATTTAAAGTAAAAAATACATAAATGTAAATTTGGCTTTAGTACTAGACTTAAAATAACTAGAGCCAAATCGGGAATATCCGAATGTTGGGAATTATTGATTCAAGAGTATAATAAATTAATGTTTAGGAAAATTGTGTACATCGTCTTCTGAGTCTAGATTTAAAGGCCTATCATTGTATAATATTAATTAAAAAAAACCATGGTGTAGTGTACCAATATAATGGGATAACAGAAAAACATGGTGTAGTGTACCGATATAATGGGATAACAGAGTAAATTTAAATCTGCTTCAAGTTTATTGAAAGATTATCTAAGTTTTACTTATATTTTTTTACGTAAATCTAATATGGATTAAATATAGATTTTTGATCTAAAAGTAGACTAGATATTAACAGTTCTAAATCAGAAGTGTATGTTCGATCCAGATGTCTATATAATAAACATATCAATAAATAATCGCACAAGTATGTATTGTCCGCTGGCCGAGACAGAAACATCCTACGTGTAATACCCGGTTTGAACCAAATATTAGTTGCTTTTTTTTAAGTTTAATAATGGAGGTATTTAAAAAAAACATAAATGATTTTTTTATGGTTTTCTTGTTCTTTAAATTATTATAAATTTTGAAATATAGCGCTATGGTTTTGGCTCATATATATACACACACACCAACGCTGGTATAGTGACACTAAAACAAATGGATATGGCTAGAGCTACCGAAGAAAACATTGCAAGGAAAAATCCAAACCTTAACCAGGAATTTTCCGAGTGCCTGGAAAGTTTTTTGACATGTCTTGGTGAACAAGTTACATGTACTTTTTCTTGCACCAATGACAGTTTTTATGGGCGAGATGGAATTCAATAAATACATTTGATTATTGTCCGGTATTATCGAACCAATTGTGAATTATGTTTTTCTGCGATGGGTCTGTTGATAAATTATATAGGATACTCGAGAGGAATGCCTAGATAAAGCTTATCAAAAGTTGATATTTACTGAACCTAGTAATTCCAAATGGTATACATGCCCGAATCACTCTGCACAATACGTTTGTTACATACAAGCACATTACTGAACTGATCTTTACAACTTAAATATGTCTTTACATCAATGATTTACCAAATTGCATTACTTTAGGAACAAAAGTCAGATTATTTGCAGACGATTGTATAGAACAAAAAAAAAAAAACAAAACAAGACACAGATATTTTACAAAGAGAATTAGTTGAATTACAGAAATGGGAATCACATTGGAGCATGTCTTTCCACCCAGAAAAATGTCAGTTGTTAAGAGTATCAAAAAAACTAAAACAAATTAATTCCACTTATCTTATTCATGGCAAACCAGTAACACAGACTAAAAACGCAAAATACCTAGGTGTTATAATAAATGAAAAACTGTCATGGAATCCACATATTGATGAAACTATAAAAAAAAAATCCAACAAAACATTACGGTTTATTAAAAGAAATTTCTATAAATCAAATAAGAACATAAAACTAAAATGTTATTTAACCTTGGTTAGGCCAATAATAGAATATGCATCCTTCGTTTATGACCCCTCAACTCAGAAAACATTAAGAAACTGGAACATACGCAAAATAGAGCAGTGAGATTCATAACAAATGAATATTCACATTTGACTAGAGTAACACCTTTAGTAAAATCACTAAATTAAGAAAGCCTTCAGGACAGAAGACTCAAAAGTAAAGTAGCAATTTTACATAAAACACTGAACCATAATCTTCAAATACAAAAACAAAATTTAATAAAATACTCTGAAAGACACAAAGATAAAGGCACATTCCTCGTCCCATATGCTAGGACAAAGTTGTACAAATACTCCTTCTTCCCTAGTGCTATTAGAGCATGGAATGGGTTGCCTGAGCTAGCCAGGAAAACCAGTGACTTGGCAGAATTTAAGTCATTGGTTAATTTGCATGACTAAATGCATGACGCGTAGGACGTAATCATCTTCTTTTTTGAATTAACGTCTGTATTATATAAGATAAGATAAGAAATACAAACTCCTAGTTTAATTTTCTCTTGGGACATTTCTTTCAAGCTGCTGTATCGGGCACATGTCCGATGCAGTAGCTGACTGAGTATAGCACCTGTGTAGCCCTGGCGGGCTCATTCTGGACTTCCGAATGGCCCGTCCCCTTGTTGGACTCGATGGCGGGTGGGGAGCACAGTGCCGAACTAATATATAACACCCATGGAAAAAAAAACTTCAAAAAAACTACTTGCCCCAGACCTATGTCTGGGCAAGAGACGCCGCATGGAAGACAGAAAGGAGGAGGCCACAAAAAGCTGTGCTACCTGGCCATCATTTCTGGTGGTTAGGTGCACAGAGGAGGGGAAAAGTCTGACAAAGATGAGCCCTTTTGTCATCTACAAGGGACTTAAGTCAGTAGTGGGAGAGCCCAAGAGTGTGTCTAAGCTACACAAGTCTTTGGAACTTCTAGTAGAAGTTGATAGCAAGATACACTCTGATGGGCTTTTAAGATGCAGAAGACTCTGTGATCTCCAAGTGGAAGTCATGCCACACAAGAGTCTGAACACCAGCAGAGGTGTAATCAGCTCTAGGGACCTACTGGAATGTTCCGAGAAGGAAATAGTGGAGGGCATTGAAGGAGTCACCCATGCCCGGCGCATTACCAGGCGCAGGGATGGTGAGGAGGTCAAAACCGCCACTATTATCCTCACATTTGGAACTAGGACACCGCCAGAGTATGTGAAGGCAGGATACCTACGAGTTCCAGTGAGGCCCTACATACCTAACCCCATGAGGTGCTTCAAGTGCCAGGGTTATGGACACGGCGCGGCAGTCTGCAAGAGGAACACTGTGTGTGCCAGATGTGCTGGAGAAGGTCATGAGGACAAGGGCTGCACAGCCCAGTTCAAATGCCCAAACTGTCACGCTGGCCACTCAGCCTACTCCAAGGACTGCCCTGTGTGGAAACAGGAGGTTGCCGTGCAGGAGTACAAGGCAAGAAATGGATGTAACTTCAGCCAGGCGAAATCGGCTGTATTGGCCCTAGCCAAAGGCCAATTCGGCTTGACAAAAACCTATGCCCAGGCTGTTGCTAAGATAGGAAGATCCATAGCCACACAGACGGACACATTGACCCCACCACCCCCTCCTCCTCCTCCAACTCAGAAGAAAACACCGCCAAAGAACACACCTCTGAAGAAACAAGAAAGCCCTGTTGTCATGCTAAAGAACAGGTTCTCTGTGCTCGCTGATGAGAGCATGGAGACTGAGCAGCTAGTCAAAACCAATACTCCGGGAGAACCCGGAGACATCATGTCTGACACAGGTTCTCCTCAGAGAAACCAGTCAGACACCCCAACCTCTACCGAACTAGAGGTTGACCAACTCCCTAAGGGGAGAAATCAAAGCGGAGAGGATGCCCGAGGTGAGCGAGGAGGAAATAACCTCCGCTCTAACCAGAGGGATCTCCCCTCTCCAGAGAGAAAGACTTCCCCCAAAAGGGGGTTGTCCTCCTCTCCATCCAAACCCAAGAATAAAAATACCAAGGTCACTGGAATTAAGGGAAACCCCTCCGGGGGCCTCCCAAAGCCAAATAGCTCCAAGTAGGTCATCTAGAATAAGCCATGGATTCCAGAATTGTACAGTGGAATTGCAGAGGCCTCAAGGCCAATTATGAGGAGATGCAGCTACTGATGGACTCTGAGACTCCTGTAGCTGTCTGTCTACAGGAAACATTTCTGAAAGATAGCATCAGCTTCCGGAGCTACAGTGCTTACAGCAAGAATGTTGAGGATGCAGAGAGAGCATCAGGTGGAGTCTGTATCCTTGTGAAGGATAGCATCCCCCATGAGAGGGTTGAACTACAGACCATACTACAGGCCGTAGCAGCTAGGATAACCCTTCACAAGGTTATCACTTGCTGCAGCCTGTATTTACCACCAGGCGCTCCATTAAACCAAACAGACATGGAGGACCTATTGAAACAACTCCCCCGGCCTTACATAATCCTTGGGGATTTCAACGCCCATAACACCATTTGGGGCTCCAACAATACCGACACAAGAGGCCGTATGCTGGAGGATATCTTCCTCCAACATGATTTATGCATACTTAATGATGCATCACCGACCTACTTGCACCCAGGAACTGGATCTCTCACATGCATTGACCTCACCGTATGCGTCCCTGGACTTCTGGACGACTTTAAATGGTCAGTTAGCAATGATCTACGGGGAAGTGACCACTTCCCAATCATCATTGCTAACAATCTCCCCTCATTGGGACGACCTCAGCGGTGGAAACTGAACAAGGCCGATTGGGAAGAATTCCAAAAAAGATGCTCAGAGGATATTACAGAAAATATCCTCGATGAGCAGAACCCAGCTGATACCTTTGCTAGCAAGCTACTTAGTATAGCCAGGAAAGTTGTCCCCCTAACCTCCGCAAATCCAAAACGGCCTAGCAAACCATGGTTTGATACAGCCTGCAAAGGTGCTATTGGCGATAGGAAAAAACGACTGGCTGCATTTATAAAAAATCCATCCCAGGAAAACCTAAAGCTATTCAGAATAGCTAGAGCAAAGGCTAGACAAACCATACGGTCAGCCAAAAGGAATTCCTGGAGAAGTTTTGTCGGCAGTCTGGATGCCAAAACTTCTGCTAGAGCGGTCTGGAAGGCAGTAAGGCGAATCAAAGGGAAAGAATCAAATGCAATAGGGCATCTGAAAAACCAAGGACGAACTGTCACGTCCCCCAGAGAAATAGCTGACTGCCTTGCATCCTCAATAGCAGAAAAGTCATCCACTGCACATTACACGCCAGAGTTTCAAAAAGTCAAAACCAGGGAGGAAAGACACTCCATTGATTTCAGGTCAGAAAACAATGAAGACTACAACAAACCGTTCTCGCTTGAGGAACTGAGGGAATCGCTAGACAAGTCACATGACACAGCGCCTGGAGAAGATGAAATCCATTACCAGTTCCTCAAGCACCTTCCCGAACCCTCATTGGCAGTCCTGCTAGGGGTCTATAACTGTGTGTGGCAAACAGGCGCTTTCCCAAACAGCTGGAGGAAAGCCACAGTTATACCGATACCTAAACCGGGAAGAGACGGCTCTGACCCAGCTAACTATCGACCAATAGCACTAACAAGCTGCATCTGCAAAACCATGGAAAGAATGATTAACAGTAGGCTGGTCTGGTACCTGGAGAGGAACAAAGTGATCTCTAACTACCAGTGCGGATTCCGGCAAGGGCGGACAACAACTGACCACCTGGTAAGGCTGGAAGCTTGTATCAGAAATGCATTACTCAGAAGAGAACATCTAGTAGCTGTATTCTTCGATATAGAAAAGGCCTATGACACAACCTGGAAACATGGCATTCTACGTGATCTGGAGCTTATGGGGCTTAAGGGACATCTCCCCCGTTTTGTGGGGGAATTCCTGAAAGACCGAAAATTTCAGGTTCGAGTGGGCAACACCACTTCTGACACTCATGACCAGGAAATGGGTGTACCCCAGGGCAGCATTCTGTCAGTCACCCTGTTCAACATAAAAATAAATAGCATCATAAATGCTCTGTCCCCTGGCATAGAGTGCTCTTTGTATGTTGATGACTTTGTCATTTTTACTTATGGGAAAAACATGAACACCCTAGAAAGAAAATTACAGTTATGTTTAAACAAAATTCAAAATTGGGCAAACGATAATGGTTTTAAATTTTCGGACTCCAAAACAGTTAGTATGCATTTTTGTAATTTAAGGGGACTCCACCCAGACCCTGAACTATTTATACACAAAAAGAAGATCCCTGTCGTGAAAACTACAAAATTTTTAGGCCTCACTCTAGATTCCAAATTTAATTTTCTCCCCCACATTAAGGAACTTAAGAGAAAATGCCAAAAGTCATTAAACATACTTAGAGTGCTCAGCCATACGGACTGGGGAGCTGACAGAGATACTTTGCTGCTGCTATATCGGAGTCTAATTCGATCCAAGCTAGACTACGGATCCATAATATATGGAGCAGCAAGGAAGTCGTACCTAAAAATACTGGAACCAATACAAAATGCTGCCCTGCGTCTCTGTCTCGGCGCGTTTCGTACATCACCTATCCCAAGCCTCCATGTGGAGGCTGGAGAACTCCCCATGGATATAAGAATGAAAAAGCTTGCAATGCAGTATATAGTCAAGCTAAAATCCAACCCTACGAACCCTGCTTTCGATTCCATATTTAACCCCACAGAGGTAGAATTATACAATCGAAGGCCTAACGTCATACAGCCGTTAGGCCTTCGAATGAGAGAACCCATCCAAAATTTAACCCCACCCATTAACCAAATCTCTAAAATAGAAACCCCTCAGAATCCTCCTTGGCTAATGAATAAACCCAAATTAAATTTATCCCTCCTTAATTTCAAAAAAGAAAATACAGACCCAAGCATACTACAAGTCCACTTTAGGGAACTGCAAGAGAGCTACGGAGATTGTGGCACCATCTACACAGACGGATCCAAAATGGATGGAAAGGTCGCGTGTGCCTGCTCCTTTCGGAACAAAACAATCTCCCGTAGACTCCCTGATGGCTGCTCCATCTTTACGGCCGAATTGCATGCAATATCGCTTGCACTTATGGCCGTCAAAGCATCAGAAAGGAGGAAATTTATAATCTGCTCCGACTCCAAATCTGCATTGCAAGCTTTGGGGCGGATGAAGACTGACATTCCACTGGTACATAAGAGCCTGAAGCTGTTGGACCAAATAACAGCCGACCATACGGATGTCACCTTCATCTGGGTCCCTTCTCATGTGGGCATTGAGGGAAACGAAGCCGCAGACAGAGAAGCAAAGAGAGCCCTAAATCATGCGGTATCAGGAACTCAAATTCCCTGCTCAGACCTGAGACAAAGTATTGCCACTGCCATCTACCAAGAGTGGCAGGATCGATGGGAGGCTGAGACTCACAATAAACTCAGGCAGATTGTGGCGGATGTCAGGTGGCGGTCCACATCTAAGGGTCTGACAAGGCGTGGTAGCACGACCATGTCTAGACTTAGGATTGGCCACACCTACATCACGCACTCTTTTGTGCTGAAGAAAGAAGAGCCCCCACTTTGTGAGTATTGTGACTCTCGCCTCACCGTGGAACATATCCTCATTGACTGCCCCAGATACCAGGATGTCAGGGGAAAATATTTTAGAGCCACTAATTTAAAAACACTACTCAATAATGTCGACCCTGGGAAGGTACTGGGCTTTATCCGGGAAGTGGGATTGTCTACGAAGATCTGATTTCTAAACTCTGTACTTTTTACATTATATTTTTACCAAATTGTTAAATTTTTACTACCTCTACTATTTTAATTGTAAATAGACCTTGATTTTAATTATTTGACGGTATAGAATCTGACCTTTGTTGTGTGGAGGGAGAGTGGCCCTTGAGGGACTGCAGGCACGACATGGCCTAAATTGTGCCGATGTGCCCAAAACCAAAAACCAAACCAAACCATTTTCTTTCAAAGTGGCTTATCTCAAAGACAACTTGTTCTACAGTTCAGATGTATGATGTAGAGAACATTCTTAATCTGTAGCTCTAGTTCAACTTTCTATATAGATCTACGTACACGCAGATTTGGCTGAGTTTTGTTTTAAACCACATTTTCGTCTAGAGTCACATGGTGAATCCTTATAGTATGCACTCCAATAAAAGTACAAATACAACTGAACGGCTATCTTGAACTGCTGTCCGCATAGATTCCTAGTTTCTACCAACGCGAGGCTATCGTCAGGCTCCACACAGTATTTCAACTACATCTCTTTCTTCCTAGCTCGCATTGTTGATCAGGTCTAAAAGCTCCATCCTGAGAATCTATCCGGTACATCTTTAGACTTGATTTGTGTCTGCGTGGGTGTGTTTCCGTGTCTTCTGTTTGTGAGTGACTGGCCAGATGGACTGTTTAGTTACGTGAGATGAAGTTTTAAATCTGTTTGTCAAGGACAAATGTGGATGAGATTTCGATCAATGGCTGAGCTAGATTAGAAGTGGAAGAAAACAAAAAAAGTGAACCAAAAGTCGTAGGAGTAAAAATGTGTTTCCACATCACTAGAGTCTTCAGCTGGATTGGTTGCCGTGTACTTCACACATGTTCAAAATAAACGGTTACCACTTGTACCGAACGAGAAGTGCTTCAGAAACCAAATGAACTAGGACTAATAAAGTAAAGCTTGTACAGTGTACACCACATAAATACAATACACGGCTATCAGCTGTCATAATCATGCTGTTAATTAAACAGTGTATGCGATATTTGTTTACCTTTAATTCTATGAGAGCCTTACTTTTCTTACCCATAACACACACACAAAAATAAAGGATAAAAATACACTTTGCTAACTAGAACTAGACCGGTAGCCGAGAAGGTTGATCTATAACCCAAGGAAGTAGATCCTTTTAGTTCTTATGGCCGTTATCAAGTTATTTTGTTTCAAATAACTATTTGAAATAAAAATGTATGTTTTGTTTAAAGAGACTCTTGTTCTGGAGAGAAAGTTTACACATTGTGCAATTTGTTTTCTACTCAAACTACTAGATTTTGTGTTCCATTCGTATTCAACTGAAGACTATTCGGTGTACTAACCCCACTGTTCAACTTTTAATTGCTTTATGTTTGTGGCATATATTGTGTTTGCTTGTTTCTTTCTACAAATCGTGAATGTGAAACGTGTTTGATGTGGTAGCCTCGAGCAGTTAGAAACTTGCTTAGATGTGGAAATTTAAAACTAATTAAGTCTGCAACCAGCCTTTTTTTTAAAAAAATGAGACATGACAAACTTGGGTGGCCTGTGGGAGAGACTAACACTGACACGTATTGAGAAAATGAGAGGCTACGAAAATTAATAAACTTATTGATGAGAAACTAGATCATCTCTTAGTTTATAGGTTTACTGCCTCAATGATATAGTCGGTGACGAGTTCAGGGTCAGTACAGGACACATTGTCCGTAAGTTCCAGCTTGCAAAACGCATTGATGTTGAGGGTTTTCTTTTGATTGTATTGGCAGGTGCGGGTGAGCAGCTTGCTTTTTTTATTTTTTCTTAGCACCAGGCACCTAGTGGTGTGGCAAGCTGTGGTGGGATAGCACTTTACTGTCGAGGGCTGCTCGGCTTAGGCAGGCAGTAGCTATCCAGTGAGGCTAAAAAGCCCCTCCTACCGTCAAGAGTGGTCCCTGGCGTTTCAGCTTACGCCAATCAGCTAGGAACTTATCACTGGTAACTACCACATTTTTTTCAGAGACATTACTGTCAGAGATGGAGTGACCTCTCCAGTGTTGGGGGAAAGCCTGGACGATAACTTTGCGAGTGCTGGGCTGTCCACACGTCAGCACACGCATCTCTTCCATACTGACCGGGTCCAAAGGGATGGCAAGCCATCCCATTTTGGGGTCAGTTGGCTGTAGGAGTTTGCCAGAGAGCAGTAGTATTACTACTGTTCCCCCGCCTACGGGGCTCCAAGACCAGATTTTCTGTTAGGGTTTACTCCCTTAGCCTTAGACCTTGCAGGGACACACACAAGGCAGTCCGGCTATTGACCTATAGCTAAGGGTTTGGTTTGTGGGCAGCAGAGCGTGTCCGCACTGTGTATAACAAATACATACTTCTCTGGCAAGGAACGCCATAAAGTCTCTTGGCAGCACCCACGCTCAAAAAGGTGGCAGCAGCTTGATCTCTGCATCACTCGAAGGCTGGATCTGAAAAGTGTCACCCACACCTGCTCATACCCTAGTGCGGTCTGCAACTCAGACCATTCACTAGTGATCAAACTACTTCTCAAGAAGGCTTATACTTCCAGTCAACCTAGAACTAGGCGAATTAATATCAACCATGTAGGTGACCCAGAGAATTCTGTACTCTTTAGCGAGCCCTTGAACAGTTCAATCCCCTTGATAAGTGATGAAGAAGACATCTCTATCAGATTGGAGAAATTAAGAGATGTAATCTACAGTTTAGCAATTACTGCCTTTGGGCCTCAAAAGCACAAAAAATGTAGACTAGTTTGAGGCGAATCTAGCACATATGGAACCTTGCATCGAGAAAAAGCGATCTGCACAGCTCGCTCACAAGACAAAGCCTAGTCCAAAATCTTTGCAAGCCTTAAAAACTCCTAATAAAGAGGCAAAAAAAAAAAGGCTAGATAATGTGCTAACAACCTTTGCGAGGGATACCTGAAACACAATTCAAGAAAGTCTCTACTTAAGAAATAGTAAAGGCATTAAATCTTGGTTCAACAGTGTCTAAGCCAATCCAAATCTGGAGGAAAAATTACAGATCATACCAAGCAGCTAGAGCGATGGACAGAACACTACCTCGAAGTCTATGCTACACAGAATACAGTAGACGATGTCACCTGGCTTCTCTACCAGATCTTCCAGTATTGGAATGCTTAGATGAGCTTCCGAGTCTTGGTGATCTCAAAAAAGCAATAAACTGCATGAAAAAATAGAAAATCTCAAGGGAGTGATGGCATCCAAGCGGAAGTAGTTAAGGTCAACGAATCACTCCTGCTCCCTGAACTCTACAATCTCTGCCGCTGCTGGGAAGCAGGTCATGTCCCACATGACATGCGTGACGCAAGTATAGTCACAATATATAAGAACAAAGGGGATCGGAGTGACTGCATCAATTATGGGGGTGTCTCCTCAGCATAGTTGTCAAAATCTTTGCTAGAGTGGCACTATCCAGGCTGCAAGTGATAGCTTCTAGAGTCTACCCAGAGTCTCAGTGTGGATTCAGGAGTGGTAGATCCACCATAGACATGATACAAGTCCACTTTAGGGAACTGCCGGAGAACTACGGAGATTGTGGCACGATTTACACTGACGGATCCTAAAGGGATGGAAAGGTCGCGTATGCCTGCTCTTTCCGGAACAAAACAATCTCCCGTAGACTACCCGATGGATGCTCCATCTTTACGGCCGAATTACATGCAATATCGCTTGCACTCATGGCCGTCAAAGCATCGGACAGGAGAAAATTTATAATCTGCTCCGACTCCAATTCTGCATTGCAAGCTTTGGGGCGGTTGAAGACTGACATTCCATTGGTACATAAGAGCCTAAAGCTGTTGGACCAAATAACAGCTGACCATAGAGATGTCACCTTCATCTGGATCCCCTACCATGTGGGCATAGAGGGAAACGAAACGGCAGACAGAGAAGCAAAGAGAGCCCTAAATCATGCGGTGTCAGGAACCTAAATTCCCTGCTCGGACCTGAGACAGAGTATTGCCTCTGCCACCTATCTAGAGTGACAGGATCGGTGGGAGGTGAGACTCACAACAAACTCAGACAGACTGTGGCGGATGTCAAGTGGCGGCCCACATCTAAGGGTCTGACAAGGCGTGGAAGCACGACCATGTCCAGACTTTAGGATTGGCCACACCTACATCACGTTCTCCTTTGTGCTGAAGAGAGAGGAGCCCCCACTTTGTGAGTACTGTGACTCTCGCCTCACCGTGGATCATATCCTCATTGATTGCCCCAGATACCAGGATATATGGGGAAAATTGTTTAGAGCGCACAACTTAAAAACACTATTCTGGGAAGGTACTGGGCTTTGTCCCGGAGGGGGGGGGGTTGTCTACGAAGATTTGATCTGTGAAATTGTGAACATATAATATTTACAAAACATTTTTATTAAATTATTAAATTCTTTACTATCTTTTAACTGTGAATAGACATCGTTTTTAATCACTTAACCATATAAAATGAGCTCTTCTGGTATGAAGGGAGAGTAATCCTTGAGGGATTACAGGCTCGACATGGCCTAAAGTGTGCCGATGTGCCAAAAACTCAAACCCAAAAAAAACCAAACCCCCTAACACAGTTTAATATTTTTGCTGTCTCAATGTTAAATTAGATCTATTCCAAAACAGTTTATTGGTTTCTTGTCTCTTGTCCTAACAATGTCATTAATAGCCGTTAATGTGAGAGCATTTCTTTCCCGACTCGAAAATAACATTCTCCTCCCCCGCTCTTGTCTTCTTGCCATTCATCAAAGTCAGTGCTAATGTCAGGGACATAGACCAGCGAGAGAGAACAGAAAGCTATTTTATTTTGATTAGCAGATGTAACTTTAACAGAGCACCATCATCTTAAGTTGATAGAAAGTGTTGCACCAGACTGCTATCTATTAAATCTACCAAGTGCAGGCGATATGCACTTTCTGTCTTTGGTAGTTGAAATAAGAGAAAACAAGAAGTTCAAGTTAAAGACGAATTTAATATTTTGTTTGGCGTGACCTTAACTCCGTTATTTTTTTTTAGCGGCCCCCGAAAGGGGAAAAGACGCTATTAGTTTTGTGTGGCCTGTCTGTCCGTCTGTCCCGTTTAGATCTCAGAAACTGGAAGAGAAAAGGAAAATCGGACATCATTGATTAATGTTTGTTTAGTTAATAAATATTTCTATATTTTTTTATGAGTCACATCCTGTATTATAGATGTGCATTTTTTGATGATTTTTAAAGTATATTTTTTTTTACAGCCTAATATGTTCTATCCTCTACCAATGTCTAGATATGTCCATTTGTCTCTAGGTAGACCACTTCGGGGGCCGATTTTGAGTTTGTGTGTCCACACAATTGCTTTTTTCTCTAGATCTTGGTCACTGCATTGATTAAAACAGTTCATTGAAGTTTTGTTATTGTAAATGTTATAGAATTGGCGAAAATAAGTAAAATATAGCAAAATACTTTTTAAAAAAATAAATAGAAATAATGTTGAGTAAAATTGCGTCATCTATTTTGTTTTGTTTAGCGCAACTTTCATGCTCACTACATTTTGGTCAAATTACTTTCCTGTACCAGTTTTGGGTGGGTTGGAGGGGGGTTATTTGGGAGAAGGTTTCTATGCTGCCTTATCAAGAGCTTTTTTTTTTTAAAGTTGCTCGAGTCTAAACTTCCATGATGAAAAACTGGCACGCAAACCACTTAGCTGTACATTCAAGTACTTATAAAAGCAAAAGGTTTTATACATATTTATTGTTAGTTAAAAAAATTTTTGCGAATGACTAATTCTGTACACAAGGCTTATCTCCGCTTAGCTTACCGCATTTTGTATTTAAAACAAAATTAATGAACTAATGTTGTCATTGACATTGAATAATTGTGCATGTGTTCAACTTGATCCGAGAATGGTAAGTAGGAAAAATAACATGTATAAGATTCCATCCATCCAGACTGATAAACGAAGTGGGTTACTATAAGCTTTGTAATAATAATGTGGCAGCTGATTTCCTAATTGAGTCTCGCATTCAAATGCTGAATATACATTTCGGAACGTTTCTCAGTGTCCTGGCACCCAACGGGTATGTAGCAGTTAGTGGCGATTTCAAGAAAAATTAGACGTCATTAAGCGCCGCCCAGCAGTTCTTGCGCTAGACACAAAGTGGAACATCCAGACTAGTCCCTCCTACCAACTCAATTCTCTCTCTCTCTTTCTGTCTATTTCTCTTTCAGTCTCAATATACACATACTGAGGTTATGGAATAACCCCGGATACGTTTATATTTTTTTTTTAAATGTCGAAAAAGTAAACCTGAAGTCAATATAGCAAACAAACGCCTAGCAAACAACGATAGCTGTATGCAGTCCACATCTCTGTTTGTTATGTGGTAACAATGGTGAGTACTCTCAATATCTGTGATCCACTGAATACCTTCTGTGAAAAATCATGACGTCAATGACCATTGTTGACTCAGATTCCCGCCTCCGGGGAGATACCTCTCAACTCAAGGTTTTCAAACGTCTGCCGTTAACTAATGTAGTGAATGTCCAACGACTGTGATGCTCTTTGACAAGTAGAGATCTAGATCTAGATCTAGATCTCCATCATTTAGCCCAAGGATACAACAGACCTTTTTTTTTCAAAGAAAATAATGAAGGCCATTTAACTGACATTGTAAAGCTATACTTTACGTTCTGTCTGGAAAACGAAATCCATAAACTAGATTGCTTGTGTGATGGAAACGCGAGTGACATTCACATAGCTTTGACAAAGTAGTCAAAACTGAGTTTACAAAACGGTCACACAGATTTAAAAAAATAATTAAATAGAAGTCACGAGGATGAAAACAAATTAGTTCATGTAGCTCAAATATTAACAGAGTCACTCATTTTTAGCGGCCCCCGAAAGGGGAAAAGACGCTATTAGTTTTGTGTGGTTTGTCTTTCCGTCAGTCCCGTTTAGATCTCAGAAACTAGAAGAGAAAATGAAAATTGGACATCATAATATTTTAGATCATTCAAAGTTCTGATGCAACGGCTACTTTTTTTCTTTTCCGAAAGTGAACCATTTCATTTTAAAAATAATATATGCGAGCAGATTTTTCACAAAAAAAACAACAACAACAACAAAAAAGCAACAACACCACAACTTTCTAATTAAACAAGATTACAAAGAGAGTTTGTGTTGCCACACGAACTCAGAGGCGGCCCCCGTGGGAGACGGATCACTGTCGGATCCGCATATTCGCTGGTCGACTGAGGATGGCATCGAGCAGGGTATGAAACCGAGACCGTAGAGATAATCAGTTCTGCGCGCTAACTGCACAACCAGGCATTGCTCTTAATCTAATGACAAACTGGTTAGAAACTAATAGATTACTATTGATAATATACCTACACATTACGGAATGACAACTACCGGATATGTACAATATGTCAGAAGAGCGATTTTAGATAATCTTTTGGTATTGAGCATTTTCATTTAGGCCTAAATGGAACTAGAATGAGGATGTAGATCTACCTAAATTAAACTTCTAATTTAGCACTCTCAATAACTATATCTACTAGATCTAGATCTAAAATATATATTTCTGATAATGTAGATGTAATTTAGATAAGATGTATATAAAAAAAAAACACACTAGATAATCAATTAATAGACTAATTTCAAAATCTAAATATTAAAATAGTAGATTAGTTTTAGTATTTTATAACATTGCAATATTGACAATCTAGACTTTAGAAAAAAAATCTACACTTTAAGCCTAGAAATTAAAATTATAGATCTTGATCTAGTCTAAATCATGGCTGTCTGGTAGTGCGGTTTGCGCCCTGGACTGTCGTTTTGGATTCATCGATGGTCCCAGGTTCAAACCCTGCCCGCTCCCATCCCCCGTCGTCCTACGGGAGGTTTGGACTACAACTCTGAAGGAACATCCGAAACATGTAAAACAACAAACATTCTAAACTAGACCAAGAAATTCTATAATGATTTTAATTAGAACTTAAATCTAAATCTAGTTTTAAAAATCTAGCTCTAGTGTAAGAAAAAAAATCTAGGTCTAGTGTAAAAAATCTAGATTAGATCGAAATCTATTATGTCTTTTTAAAATGCGAGTCACATTACGAGGTTTAATAAACATTACTAAACCGAGTTGTTTTAGCATTTAAAGAATTTATTCCATATGACGTCAAAAAAAAAAAATCCACTACGTCACACGGCCTAGTTAGACTAAAAAATATCATCTATACGAGCAGCGTGTTGAGGGTTCATAGACATTGGTGCACCGAGTGATTTCTTTTAGCAATTCATTTTAAGAATAATTCCATATGGATTCAAAGGAAAAAAATTCCAATACGTCACACGTCCTAGTTGGACTAAAAAATGTCATCTATACGAGCAGCTTCTCGAGGGATCATAGACATTGGTGCACCGAGTTTGTTCTTTAAGCATTTCATTTGATATTAACTTAGACTTAATATATATATATACATAAAAGGATTAAAGACGCTTTTTTTTGTTTTGTCTGTCAGTTTGTCTGTCCGTTATGTTAATAGCGAGAAAAAAAAGACTAAAAGCTATTGAAAATCTGATTAAAATTAATTTCCCTTCCGAAACATCGCATTAGTTTTAAGTTTCTATTATAGATTGTCTCGGATGTTTATATATTTATAGTGAGAAAAAATAAGAATTCCAGATTATTCAAATGCCGTTAATTAAATTTCTGGGATGGTCTGTTATGTAAATTAGATGTTCCATACCCTTATGGAGATTTTATCAAACCATACTTTGGTGTTAGGAAGTTGTTTTCCTTAAAAATCAGAGCATAATATTAACGATAATAAGATTTTTTAACGTTTTAGATAGAAAGTTAAATGTATTGTAAGAGAGAAGTGCGATTTTTCATAAAAAATCCGGAACAAACAATTTTCGTAAATGAGAAAATTATTTGTTTTATTTATTAGAAGAGGGATTTCAAACATTTATTAGCATTATTAAATTTTTCATATAAAATTCGAATCATTTTTGGCGACGATTTGTAAGAAAATTAAGGTAATGTAGGTCGATTTCTTTTTCGAAACAAAATCCGGAACATTCTTTACCGATTAAACAACTTTTATTATGTTTCGGCAAGAAAATTAACTGTAAAATAAGTCTAAAAATTGATTTTCAATAATCGTTTCTAGTAAATTACTTTCTTATTTTAAAATCCTGAATAACCTATTGTCGATATTTTTGAAAAAAATATAATTATTTGACATAAATTTGTTTTTTATAAAACAATATCCGGAACAACTTTATAGTTAATGAAATATAAATCAGTATAGATATTTTTATTTAGCATTTATATGCTATTTACATTAAAAAACCGGACCAATATCCTCATTGACTGCCCCAGATACCTGGATGTCAGGGGAAAATATTTTAGAGCCACTAATTTAAAAACACTACTCAATAATGTCGACCCTGGGAAGGTACTGGGCTTTATCCGGGAAGTGGGATTGTCTACGAAGATCTGATTTCTAAGCTCTGTACTTTTTACATTATATTTTTACCAAATTATTAAATTTTTACTACCTCTACTATTTTAATTGTAAATAGACCTTGATTTTAATTATTTGACGGTATAGAATTTGACCTTTGTTGTGTGGAGGGAGAGTGGCCCTTGAGGGACTGCAGGCACGACATGGCCTAAATTGTGCCGATGTGCCCAAATCACAAATCACAAATCCCCGGACCAATATATTAAAGATAATGTGTTTCTTGCAACGTTTAAGCATGGAAATAAAATCTACTATAACTTAGAAGAGCAAACAAATATTCATTGGCAGTGATTTGTTTTTCACAAAACATCCGAAACAATCTATTATAGATACTTTAAACTATCGCAATATTTCTGAATGAAAAATTAAAGGTTAAATCAGATTTACAATAGCCTCTAGTGTTGTTTGTTAATCTAATCGTGACGGACAGACCGACCAACAGACAAAACGCACAAAAGTAAGCTTCTTTTATTCGGATGGGGTCACTAAACAAAAAATAACTAAAATTTGATTTTTTAAAAAAGTTTAAGGAATTGGTTTAGCACCCGGTCATGTTGCGACGTTACGCTACTGCACGAAAGTTGCTGCTTAAAAAGTCCATTAAAAAAAATGAGCATGATATTTACATACAAAGTGCATTATTAGCCTTTATAAACAAACAGAAATGTTTTCTTTTAATTTTAGCATCTAGTTAACCAGAAAAAACATCTTTAAGTATTATTTTTATTTGTTGTAAACATTTCCTGTTCATTTTATAAATATATTTGACTTAGTGATACTGAAAATACACCAAAAAAAATATTCATCTTTGTTAGCATATTGTAACATTGCCTCCCTTAGATTTACGTAATTGTTTTAGAATTGGTGTATTTTTATGAAAAAATCGCTTGCATAATTAATTTTATTCATAGATTCGCGCATTGGTAAAAAACATTTTCATCTAATGTCGCAATTGAAAAAAGTGTCAATGGATCATTATAAAATATATTTCCCATTTATTAACTAACTCATTAAATGGAATACTGATTCAAATGTTGTTGTTTTTTAAATAATTTTGACACGAACTTCGTTTTAGTCGTAAGTTTTAAAAAAAGGAACTACTTTTATAGCGCGCATTTTTTAGAAATCCTCATTATACACTTGACAACGATCTAAATTCTTATCTTATCTTCTTATCTTATATAATACAGACGTTACTTCAAAAAAGAAGATGATTACGTCCTACGCGTCATGCATTTAGTCATGCATATTAACCAATGACTTAAATTCTGCGAAGTCACTGGTTTTCCTGGCTAGCTCAGGCAACCCATTCCATGCTCTAATAGCACTAGGGAAGAAGGAGTATTTGTACAAATTTGTCCTAGCATATGGGACGAGGAATGTGCCTTTATTTTTGTGTCTTTCAGAGTATTTTATTAAATTTTGTTTTTGTATTTGAAGATTATGGTTCAGTGTTTTATGTATAATTGCTACTTTACTTTTGAGTCTTCTGTCCTGAAGGCTTTCTAAATTTAGTGATTTTACTAATGGTGTTACCCTAGTCAAATGTGAATATTCGTTTGTTATGAATCTCACTGCTCTATTTTGTGTTTGTTCCAGTTTCTTAATGTTTTCTTGAGTTGAGGGGTCCCACACGGTTAGATTAAATAGAGGCCAGAAATAGATCTAGATTTAGATTTAATAGCATTAAACTATTTGAACAAATTTACATCTATAATATATTAAGGAACTAGATTATCTTCTTACTGGTTAGGGGTGCAGAATTATTTATTATGTAAGCAGTAGTATCACATTAAAAAGTGAATCAGCATAAGTGCACTTCATTATTACCCAGTAGTAGGCCTACTAATCCTGATCATAATATGGACCTAGCTCTAGATCTATAATAGTAATTTTAAGATTAAACGTGTAAAGTCACACGAATTCTAGTCTAGATCTAGATTCTATTTCTAGATTCTAGATTTAATCTAGATTCTATTCTAGATCTAGTCTGGATTCTAGATTTAGTTCTTGATCTTGAGTCTATTTAGTCTAGATCTAGACCTAGTCTAGATCGAGATCGAGCTTAAATCTAGAGTAGATCCAGATCTAGTCTAGATATAGATCAAGAACTAGTCTAGAAATCTAGTTCTAGTCTAGATTCTAGTCCTAGATCTAATTTAGATGTAGATCTAGATCTAGACTATATCTAGAACTAGTCTAGAAATCTAGATCTTGTCTAGATCTAGATTCTAGTTATATTCTATATTCTGTATATAGTCTAGACCTACAAAGTAAATAGAGCGATTATGATCAGGATTAGTAGGCCTAAACCTACTATTGGATAATAGTGTATTAGGCCTATGTTGTTCGCATGGGAAACTTATTTAGTTATGCGGGCTCATTGTTTTTTTTAATTTCATAGTCTCTCTTCTCCAATATATTATTCGAAAGTAGGTAGGTATCTTGAAGCAGTGGCGTCACTGGGGGGGGGGGGCGAGGGGTGCAGTCTGCACCGGTCGACACCATTTTTGGTCTACAACCAAGTTGGACAAAATTATAACTTGGCAAAAGCAGAAACATCGGAAAAGATAATAAAATCTCTAGATATATGCCCAAATATGCATAGACACATCTAGATGGTAATTTGGTTGGATATTGCAGTCATTTCTTCATTGAGTCGGGGAGGGTCAGCGATTGATGGCTTCGGCGCTAATGTTTGATGGACAGTTAAGGACGGTACTGAAGTGTTCAGTCCAGCGAACAAGTATATCCTCCTTGTCTGTGAGAAGTTTGTTTCCATCAGCACTGAATATGGGGGATGAGCCATTTTGTTGAGGACCATAAAAAGCTTTCATTGAATGGAAAAACATTTGGGCTTTTTTACTGTCAGAATAGGACTGGATTTCTTCTGCTTTTTTGTTAAACCATGACTCCTTCATGAGTCTCAGATTCCGCTGGACCTCACCTTTCCAATAGTGTAGCGTTCTCTGCTTTGGGGGCAAGCTGGATTACACAGAAAGGCCTTAAAGCAATGTTGCTTGTGTGTTAAAAGCTGTTCAATTTGCACATTGTTTTCGTCAAACCAATTTTGGTGCTTGCGTTTTGGCTGACCGAGGACGCTGCTAGCCAGAGAGTACACAGAGTCCCTTAGTTTATTCCAGCTGTTTTCCTTATCCTTGTTCATATTCAGGGTCTTAATTTCAATGTCTTGTTTGTTGATGAGCTCTTGCTTGATATCTGGGTCTGTGAGCTGACGAACATCTAGGCGCTATGCATGCTTGGGGCCGTCTAGGTGGTTTGATGCATATTTTTAGCTTAGATAAGATTAGGTGATGATCAGTCCAACAGTCAGCTCCGATTTGGTGACTTTGACGTCTTGTCTATCAGTAGAAATTACATCTGTTTTTGAAATTAAATAATAAATTTTTTAATGAGTCAAAATATAATCATATACTTACTAAACCATATAGGGTTTTTATTCAAAAAGTATCAACTGTTTAGTTTATCAGTGGCCCCTACATATAGTATATATATAATTGATTTTGTGATATATATATATATATATATATATATATCAAAAATCAATTGATAACAACTAATTGATTAATTAATTAGGTGATTTTTAGATTGATTCATATGTTGTCATCGACAGTGAATAATTGTGCAAAATTTCAATTGAATCCGAGACAGGGAAGTGTGAGAAGGATTACGACCAGACAGACGGAGTCAGTTGATAGAAACGAGTTCACATTGATTTCATAACTTCCGATAGATTATTTGGACATAAAGACCTTCTTGACACTTGGCGCCATGCCGTATTTGTATTTTTTAGAGACCTTTAATTTTCTTTTCTGTATTCATAAACAGAAAATCTTTTCAAATAAAATTCTTGCGGTCAGAGTTTATTTAGTTGTTTAAAAAAGAAAAAAAACAAATGTGTAGTCAGTTCTAGTAGCTTTGACAAAGGACGACGTTTCCAGGTCTGGAACTAGATTCTTGCTAGCGTTTGATGAAAGGTGTAAGTTCATTCCAGAACATTGTTGAGATTCATGATACCACCTTTCTATTGGATTTACAACAATGATACGTTGCCCTGAGTAAAGCCTAAAAACCAGTAGGTCGGAACAAAGAAGAGGAATGAAATAGTACACACTAAACATGGGACTGTAAATGGAAACACAGTAGAACATTCCACGAAGTGAACGAAGCTCAAACCTGACCGTCTCTTGCTTTGCTAATATGGTCAGTTGAACATGCCTAGGATGGCTAGTGGACTTCAGGGCTTCAATGTAATGAAGTGAAACCTATCGGAATCTTTACTATTACGTAAGAACAAACGGATACTTATGAATGGACCTTGCTAATATACATATAATGGTGAAAGTTGTTTGCGCTGAACTATTGAACAAGTATGAATTAGACATGGCTGAGCACTCTTACATTTCACATGCTCCAAAATTCAAGGAAAGTACACTCACACAGCATCAATGTCGCTCTGACCTGTCCTTTCCGGGTGCTTGCGATTCCTAGTTATATTTACATTGTGAGTAAAGTGTTTCTTTGATCTGGGATTTCACCTTTTTTGTGTGTGTCTGGAACATTGAAAGTGCACCGAATTTTTGTTGAAAAGTGCACTTGTCTTTTTTCACTTCCCACAGTTACCTTTTTTAAATAAGTCGTTCACTCTGGCGTTCATCTGAGTTAATCAGATTTAAAACTTCTAGTTCAGAAATCGTTCATCCTGTCTCTGGTATCGCATGATTCCATTTTTCAGTATCGCTTACATTCATCCTCCAGAATCGTATGTATCGTCCTCCTTCATCCCACAGTAGTACCTTCATCCATTTTCACCTGCATTCAGTCTCCAATTGCACATTTTTTCATCTTCCAGTATCGTCTGCATTCATTCTATTGCATTTGCTTTCATCCATCTCCTATAATGGGCGTCTTATAACTTCCAGTATCGTTTGCAAAAGGCCTCCAATATCACTGCATCCATCCTCCAGAATTGCATGCACCCATAAGTTCATTGCCTTTGATACATTTTTTTATCAAAAAGCCTAATATCTATTGTAACAATGGAATTAGGCAGTAATGGTAGTTAATACGTCTGGATATTTTCCGAAGATAAACCTGCTAACCAAAAAAATCCCTGAAATATTTGTTGAGGTGAAGAAGTAACACTAACTCTCTGTACGAAATAAAACACTTTAATTCTCCTAGCAAATATCACACACAAAAAAATATAAAAAAATTAAATACCCATTATCAATACACAATATAACTTAATTTTAATAATAGATTTACAAAAGTATTTAACATGGAGATTCAAACTTATTAACTGGAAGACTTCGATATTAGCTTGTCTCACCAATTATAGGTTTCCAAATAGAAATCTCTCAAACGGAAATACATTAATATCGCTTGATTTCTAACTAACTCTTGAACTCCTTTCTCTTTCTGAACTTCTTTTTCAAAACTCGAATTCTGGTGAAGCCAATGTGTACACCTTTGGAACCTTGAGGCGTACATCAGATGAAATCAATGTACACATGTCATTTTAATCCAACTCTTTTTGGTTTCATTTCTCTGAGAACTTGAAGTGTACTGTATAACATTCTGAAAAGGATTTGCCAAGTTCACACGTCTATACCAGAGGTTCTCAAACTTTATTGACCCGGGGACTCCTTTATATAGTCTAAACTTGCCAACGGACTCCTAACTGAAAATGCTACATACATTTAAAATGCTTAGTATATAAATTACAAATGTAATAAAAACAACATTTTGTGTAAGGGGTATTTATCGAAATAGCTTTTGTTTCAAATAAAGTATAAAAATATGAATGACTTGGATAAACGTGATGAGATTTTATGAGTTTATTTAGATGATATCCGATTCAATATTTTGTAACTAGCGACCCGCATATCTCCACGGGCAGTTTCTAGTTGGCTTCTTTTCTATGTTGAGCTTTATTACGGTACTGAATCCGCGTTGTTTCGCCTAACAAGACAGGAAAGCAGTCAATAACTTCTTTAGAATGACCCATAATGCAGGATATAAAATTGGAATCTGTTTTTGAAACCAGACTTTGTGGTCTACTTGTTCAAAACTTTGGTTTTTAAGTTTCTCGTTTTTAGGAGACTTGAAGAAGCTGCTCGTGTATTAGAATAGATTCATTTGTGATTGGGTTATAGTTCTTCTACGCGCAAAAAGGTTCAATACCTATTCTGCAATATATATGTAAAAGTAAAATATCTCTTTAAATCTTTGGTTTAGGTCGTTGGTCTGTAATACACATATTAAATAGTGGTGAAGAGCAAGTTAATTATTATTCCAATTATCTAACTGGCTGTTAGCGTGAATAAATTATTTTAATTGTGTACAATTTATTTGTATCTTTCTTCGGACCCCTAACCTGTTTATTTCATCAATCATGTGTCACTGTGAAGCTTGTTTAATTCACCAATCATGTGTCACTGTGAAGCCTATTTAATTCACCTATCATGTGTCACTAGGTATCTTGTTTTATTCACACAATACAAACTTTGCCTTATGAAGTCCATGTGCTCATGTTTGATTGAAATGTAGATTTCTAATTGAGAAGATCTAGCCTGTGGGTTTGTATGAACACTTTAAAGTACACTTCCACTTTTTTCCTTGAACAATCCATTGGCTAACAGGCTTAATAGCCAACTAATCCATACGTCTTCTTTGACATTCAAGGTCTAACTAACTCTTACATATTCTGCCTGTCCTATGGATCTGGAAATAAAAATAATTCTGGACAAGTGACAGAGTTAAATTTTGTGCACACTTTCCAAAATGTGAAAAAGAAAATGGGGCTGCCATCTCCATGAATGACAAGTTTACTTCCCTTTCTCTCTGTGTCTCTGCTCCTCAGAGCTCTCGGACAAAAGCAAAAGACGTAAGAACAAAGCCAAGTCACTCTTTCCCGTCTGCGCTGCGGCCAATAACCGAAGCAAGGCCGCTCTCCACGAGGACATCTTAGATCTGACAAGGTTAATCACAGGTAAGTCGAACATCTCTGGACAACATCTACACTTTTCAAAACATTCATGTCACTTTTTGTTTTCATTTGGTGCACTTTGGATCAAGGATTTTTTTTTCCCCATTTTTAAACAGTTTTTTATGCAAATTTTTTTTTTCATAGACATACGCCATTTCTAAAACACAATTTTAAAATCTATAGTTATTCTTCTTGTATAGCGTCCTGTATATTACATTAAACTATCAAGCAGTTATGTCTGCTATAACATATAAAGCGTTTTCGCTTTCTTAGATGCTACCTGTGAAGCCAAACCATCATCTTGTAGTACTTTTAGGTCAATGATTTCCTTACACCTGAGACAATTGCCATGTTGCCAAGCCCCTGTAGTATACTGCACCATTAGAATTGAACATCTTACTTAACTACGTCTTTTAGTTTTTTGTAATTTAACTTAATGCGAAATAGAATTGGACAGTTTATACCACTACAAGGAACATGGCGACGGGAAATAACAAAATAGTAGAAATATATATTTTAGTACAGGAACATCAACATACTTTCAAGTAAGTTTAGTCAATTCAAGTTAAACATTTTTAAAAAATCTCTCTTTCTCCCTTTTTCTTTCCCCTCCCCGATATTTAAATGTGACACAGCCCTATCTAGCAATCAGACATTTAAGTGTGACACAGCCCTATCTAGCAATCAGACATTTAAGTGTGACACAGCCCTATCTAGCAATCAGACATTTAAGTGTGACACAGCCCTATCTAGCAATCAGACATTTAAGTGTGACACAGCCCTATCTAGCAATCAGACATTTAAGTGTGACACAGCCCTATCTAGCAATCAGACATTTAAGTGTGACACAGCCCTATCTAGCAATCAGACATTTAAGTGTGACACAGCCCTATCTAGCAATCAGACATTTAAGTGTGACACAGCCCTATCTAGCAATCAGACATTTAAGTGTGACACAGCCCTATCTAGCAATCAGACATTTAAGTGTGACAGAGCCCTATCTAGCAATCAGACATCTTCAAATACAAAAACAAAACCCAATAAAATACTCCGAAAGACACAAAGATAAAGGCACATTCCTCGTTCCATATTCTAGGACAAATTAGTACAAATGCTCCATCTTCCATAGTGCTATTCTAGCATGTAATGGGTTGCCTAAGCCTAAAAAGAAAAGAATTTAAGTCATTGGTTAACATACTTGACTAGATTGACCTAGGAACACGCATAGGACGTAATCATCTTCTTATTAAAGTAACGTCTGTATTTTATAAGATAATGTTAGATATCCACAGCAGAACTAATAAAGTGAATGAGACCTTCAATTTCAAAATCTGCTTCTTTCCCTCGTATTACCAAATGAATTCACTCTAGCGCTCCCTCTTATTTATATTTTAAGTATGTCCGGAGTAGACAGTAAGAAGCATTTCTAAATCTAGACCAATTCTCGTTCAGTTCTTGGGTCTGCGTAATTAAATATGTATGTAGTTTTTATAATGTAGTTTGTAACAGTGATATTTCAATGGTTTCGATGCTTAATGACACGCACGAGCTTTGAAGTCTCAGCATTCTACATCACACCTAGTTCATAAATATATAAAAAAACAACTTTGCATAACCTTCCAAGTTGTCATTGTGTTGGACAAGAAAAGCCTGGGTGCTTTAGGTTGAATGGAGTCAGACATGCTGTTACATGATGACAGTCTGTCTGCTTAGACCAAGATCTGCCTGACATTTACACACAGACCGTTTTGTGTACCCCTCCCCCCAGTTGTCTTATTAACATTTAACATTGACTTTGATAAAGATCTCAACTTTCGATTTAAAAGCGGCAAACTTTTTCCTTCTGAAAATGACACCTCTGCAAAATTCTGCCCACAACGCAGGTATTTCAGACATTTTAACAAATGGAGTAGATCAGTCTGAGATGCGCGTTTCGATCCCTGGTCTAAAAAAAATGTTTGACATAAATTTTCCAGTTCATTGTAGATCATTTTTAACAAAAAACTTCTTTTCTCTCTCTCACTCACTCTCTCTCTCTCTCCTCCTTCCTTCGATATCAAAATGTTTTTCTGTATCAGTGACCTAAATTAAACTTTCCAATACAATGCCTAGCTCAAGCAGTAACAATGTTTCTTGAAGTTTGATCTATCTAGTTGATTTACTTTGGTCTAGAAATGAAAGAACGTTATCCCGTTACAAATATATTTTTTTGTTTTTTGAAAGGGTGGGGGACACTTTGGAAGGGTAGGGAGGGAAACTTCGAAGTCCAATCAAGATTTCTTGATAACTGACAGGTGAGAGTGACATTGATTTCCCCCTCAGACCTTTCATCTTTTCCCCATTCCTGTAGATAATTTGTTGGATCTGAAAGTGTGACAATTAATTGTGTAACTGGATGCAGCTTGAAAAGTCTACTAGGAAAAGGAAAAAAAAACACAAAAAAACAAACAAACGATATTTACGTCCTTTCATTGGAGAGTTGATTGGGTTTTCTTTTAGAAGCTGCGATTTCCCTTGATCAACCTTCTTCACCACTGATTTAAAATCATTGAAAACATCTTGAAATAGGTTTATTGAAAACCTTTTACTTCACCTAATACGTAAGGGCTGGTTTCTGTCGCTAGATACAGTTTGGATACAAATCAGAACTGATAGAGCTTGATTGTTAAACTTTTTAGAAATGACCGGGTTTTATTGCTAAACCTATATATATATATATATTAAAATAGAGTGCGTTTTATTGATAAACCTCTTTGTTAGAAGTGAGTGGGTTTTATTCATGAACCTATCTATTATAAATTAGAGGGTTTTATTGATATACTTTTTTTTAGATGCTTGCATTTTGTCTGCTGACCCCAACTGAAGGTATTGCAAGTAACGTATTTAAAACTGTGACATTATCTTCACTAAACAGTGGCTACACACGAATTTCTCGTGTTCAAATTTTTCCAAATATTTTCAGTCTGTCCCATAGTGTAGAAGCGCACCTTACCCGTTCAAATTTATTTTGTACTTTCAAGGGAAAGGAGAGTGCCTTTTCCCCACTGATAGACAATGGATATCACAAGACACTCTGAATATGTTTGAAAGTTAACTTAATGGATTTATAAATAGCATTGGGCTTGAGTCCTTGCTGGCTTCAACTAGACTCTAGTAAAACTCTAGTTAGTATAGTATACCGCTGTGTGTTGGGTTCAAGTAAAACTAATCGGCCTATTATGTCCAGACCGTTCACAAAACAATCTCCGAATGTTCATTCTCCTGAGACTCAACTAAATCCATGCCAAAACGAAAAAATAAATGTTTATTTCAACTCTTCATATACTATCATTTTTATACTTCTGGAGTAGCTAGATATATTCAGTTTTGTTGTAGTATTGAGAGGTTCTATTGATGGACAACACTTAATCGAAATTGTAAAGCATAAACTGTCCTTGTACACATATACAAGTGCTCAATATTCCATAACCTTCTGGTTCTTTACTTGTATTCTCATATAAAGATTATAGTTGATTTCTCTAATGAACATCATATTTGTATTATCATATGAACATCATAGTTGTTTTGTCATATGAACATCATAGTTGTATTGGCATATGAACATCATAGTTGTATTGTCATATGAACATCATAGTTGTATTGTCATATGAACATTATAGTTGTATTGTCATATGAACATCATAGTTGTACTGTCATATGAACATCATAGTTGTACTGTCATATGAACATCATAGTTGCTTTCTCAAATGAACATCATAGTTGTACTGTCATATGAACATCATAGTTGTACTGTCATATGAACATTATAGTTGTATTGTCATATGAACATCATAGTTGTACTGTCATATGAACATCATAGTTGTACTGTCATATGAACATCATAGTTGTACTGTCATATGAACATCATAGTTGCTTTCTCAAATGAAAATCATAGTTGTACTGTCATATGAACATCATAGTTGTACTGTCATATGAACATCATAGTTGTACTGTCATATGAACATCATAGTTGTATTGTCATATGAACATCATAGTTGTATTCTCATATGAACATCATAGTTGTACTGTCATATGAACATCATAGTTGTACTGTCAAATGAACATCATAGTTGTATTGTCATATGAACATCATAGTTGTACTGTCATATGAACATCATAGTTGTATTGTCATATGAACATCATAGTTGTATTGTCATATGAACATCATAGTTGTACTGTCATATGAAAATCATAGTTGTATTGTCATATGAACATCATATTTGTATTATCATATGAACATCATAGTTGTATTGTCAAATGAACATCATATTTGTATTATCATATGAACATCATAGTTGTGTTGAAAAATGAACATCATAGTTGTATTGTCATATGAACATCATAGTTGTATTGTCATATGAACATCATAGTTGTACTGTCATATGAACATCATAGTTGCTTTCTCAAATGAAAATCATAGTTGTACTGTCATATGAACATCATAGTTGTACTGTCATATGAACATCATAGTTGTACTGTCATATGAACATCATAGTTGTATTGTCATATGAACATCATAGTTGTATTCTCATATGAACATCATAGTTGTACTGTCATATGAACATCATAGTTGTACTGTCAAATGAACATCATAGTTGTATTGTCATATGAACATCATAGTTGTACTGTCATATGAACATCATAGTTGTATTGTCATATGAACATCATAGTTGTATTGTCATATGAACATCATAGTTGTACTGTCATATGAAAATCATAGTTGTATTGTCATATGAACATCATATTTGTATTATCATATGAACATCATAGTTGTATTGTCAAATGAACATCATATTTGTATTATCATATGAACATCATAGTTGTGTTGAAAAATGAACATCATAGTTGTATTGTCATATGAACATCATAGTTGTATTGTCATATGAACATCATAGTTGTATTGTCATATGAACATCATAGTTGTACTGTCAAATGAACATCATATTGTATGACAACCTTAGTTGTATGTTTTTAATGACCACCATAACCGATAATAAGTTCGTTGTAGTTGTCTATTTTACCTTCACAAATTAATTGTAAGGTTACTTTTTTTTAACTAACAAAAATATCTTACTTTCTTTAAACTTAATCGCTTATATGTAACAGTCAAGCTCTAGCTGTATCGCATTGAACTGTACATGAAATAGATTTCCCATTTCTGTCATGAAGTGTATACTGTTGTTTCTTTGTTAATATTATGATCCGAATCTGTTCTTTTCGCCCTGTAATATAGATCTCATGGCATGGCACTGGCAGCAGTTGTACGTGATGCAGTGTAAAATAACTTTGCTTTTATGGATGAAGTTTGGACATTTCTCACGTGACTCTTGAAGACAATATTCTTCTCCCAAAAAACCTTGAAAGCTTTTCTATTTTCAGGGATGACTTCAGTCCCATGACTTTGTTTCAGTAAGTTTGAAGACAATGTTATCATCAGCGAAGGCTTGAAAACAGTTCTATTCGCTCTAAGAAACTTGAAGACTGATCTTTTCTCCTTCATCGCTTCAATGTGAATAGTGCACAATGTGAATGCGGTTCAGTTTGAAATGGAGCCTCATTGTACTGAGCAGAAGAAACGAAAACGTACAAAGCGAGGAGGGTAGCAGAGTACTCTAAGTGAGTGTCAAGGTCAACTGGGGAGTAAAGATAGACCCACTTGTGACCTCGACATTTTTACCCGCTTGGAAAGCAGGTCTTACAACTTTCTTTTTTTTTTTTTTGACATGTTCTGTTCGCAATGTAATTAATGTGACGCATGTATTATGATAGCATCCTGTCCTCGTGGCTATTGAGTGTCCTATAATGCAAGTAGTGATTTTGTGCGTTTGTCTTTTCTTCTACTTTGTTGTTGTAAGTGAGCCTAAAGCATGCTTTCAAGGTGTGTGTGAACAAGTGCCACTACCCACACATTTACTGAAACAAAGCTACACACAGTATTACTTGTAGCAACTATCCGTGGTAAGTCAAATCTTGTGTCGACTCTTTAGCTGATCAGTTTCTTTACTCAAATTCCCGTTCACTGATCAGTAACTTTCTTATTTTCACTTCACTGACCATTTTCAGTCTATGTTCATTGTTGGGACGAAAGAACGAGACAAACTGTTTCATTTTGTCCTATGTGATAGCATTCACTGTCACATTTTCATTCTATTGTCATGTTGCAAGGTACATGACAGTTGTCATATTCATTCTGTTGTCATGTTGCAAGTTGGATGTCAGCTGTCATCTTTCATTCTGGTGTCATGCTGCAAGTTGTTTGTTTCCGCATACTATATCAAGAGGCCCGAACAAGACTCTTGTCCCAAAACCCTCCATAACGCTGAACTGCCTGATCTGCAAACAACAGATGTAGGATTACTGATCTGAACCCTCCAACATGTAAAATGAGAAGTTGAAGAAAATTCATTTGTCATGTTACAAGTTGGATGTCAGGTTCAGGTGTAGTATTTCATTCTGTTGTCATGCTCCAAGTCGGATATCAGATGTCGTATTTCATTCAGTTTTTGTGTTGTATTTTTAGATTTTACCCTTCGAAATAAAGTATTCTTTTTCTTACATAAGCCAAATATTGTCCAAAACATTTTAAATGAGCGGTTTAGTTATGAAAAAATCGGGATCGGCTCTCTCTTTCTGGCAGGTTTAGATGTACAAATAAATACTCAAATTACTTGTGAAAATGTAGTGCTTGAAATAAGTGTATCGGCTACTTCAGTCTCCAAAATGAGATAGACTTTTAAAAAACAAAAAGTTGTATTGTAATCCATAAGTAGAAAGACAGCGACTTTGTCTGCGTTAAATGTGGTAAAATAAGTACGGTAAGCTCTAGCTGTATCTGTGTAGCCAATGTACTACTTCAGTGTTCATTAATCTTCTGACACCATCTGTGGTAAACTACTGAACAGGGTCACACAAGCAGCTGATACATCTTGCGTGGTGACAAACTAACATGTCTCGCGCACTAACTTGTTCTTGAAAGGTTACCAGGCGGGCCGAGATTGAGCAACCTCTGACCTTGATGTTAAAAGTTTGTCGTGAGTGATTGGTTCCGTCCATTACTGGTGTTGAGCTGACCTAAAGTCACGTTACTTAAGATTTACCTCCACTGGATTCTCTTTTCAAAATATCGTGACGTCAAAGTTGTTTGTTTTGTGTTTAGTATTGGCTGAAAATGTTCTATGAGAAAAAGGCGGGACAAGTGAAGGGAAGAATTGTCTAAGCCACTGATGCCCAAAATACGGCCCACGGGCTTTTATAAAGTGAGGCCGTTTAAAAGCAATAACATGTAAATAATAATAATAAACAGCATTATAAAACAGATATGACGACATTCTTAGTTTGAGTCGTGAATAAAAGATTGTTAAACTACCTTTGGATAATCGATGGGAATATAGACCAAAAAGAGACACCAAAAGGAGTCGTTGGTAAAGCTATCTACAATGTTGCCCACATATGCAGTTCAGAAATATAGCCAGTTTCGACGCCTATTAAAAGAAAAGATCCTATTTATTAAATACAACTATTGCATGCATGGGTCTCTAACTAATTATTTTACTTAATTAGTTCATTTCATTTCGTTTTTGTACATTTTTAGTCTTGTGGCACGCGTGTCCGAAATTAACATGGCCCGCAGGTCGAATTAGTTGCGCATCACTAGTCTAAGCTAAGCAAATGTTAAAAACGTAACTTTCTTAACAGACGTTAAAGCACTTGGTTTTCTCAATTGCGCATGTTTTTTTTTTTTTTGTGTTAAGATAGAGCTTTGCTACAAACAAACAAAATTCATACAAAAACCCTTTCTTCCTTCCCTCCATTAAGTAGATTATTGTAAGCACCCATAGATCACCTTGCCGCTCACAGTTCAAACCTTTTCATGAACTCAATTGGAAGAACCAGTACACTTTTGTGTTTGTTGACTTAATAACATTGACTAATGAAAGTTACAATGTGTCGATACATCCAAACTTCGGGTCAGTCTTACTTTCGAAAGGCCGAAAGCTTTTTTTCTTTCTTTTTTTATATTACTCCAAATCTTGTCATTTTCATTGAAAGAAAAACAAAACAAAAATTCCTGCAACACTATCTGGTACGTAGAGCTCTACAGATATCTACATTACATATCTCTACATATTTCTACATATCTGACTTGTTGTACTTTTGTTTGTAGGATGTTCTCCCAGAACCTAGTAGTGTATGAAACACATTCCATTCCAATAGAATGATAAGGTGTCTTAAATATTTTTTTAATGGATACGATTTTAACGATTCAAACACATTTTGGGAAAACTACATTTATGAAAATATTTTCAGTTTTTTTGTTTGTTTGTTTTTTACAATAATAAAATACTTGATAAACTATATACATAAGGTTTGAAACAGATGTCTCTGTATATATTTGTCTGACAGTAGCAGAAGAAGAAAGATTCAGGTACTTTGCGTGCATTTTGTTAAACAAACAGAACTTTCTGAGATCTTCATTTGGTTAAATAAAATGATGTTTCTGAGGTTCATTTGGTTATTAATTTACAACACTTATAATGAACTGGACAGTATCTAAAAAAAATATGTACTAAATGTTTTAATGACAGTTGAAAACTAACTGTGGTTGTTATTTGAGGGTGGCAATTGAAGTATCCAAGGTTGAGAATACAGCTGTAAGTTTTAGAAGCATTTTTGCTTAAAGATAAAGCGCTGTTGAGACTTTTGAATATCTTTGTTGACGTTATATCAAGTTAACATTAACATTATTAACACATTTTCGTTTATTCTGTGCTGTAAGTAGGCCTCATTCAGGAAAAGATCAACATTTCTAGTTAACATTTGTTGCTGACTAAAAGAAATGAATATAAGTCTCTTAAGTTTGAACTAGTCCTTGATCAAAATTGTATTGTATTGCTTTCATAGTGAACTTCCTTAGCGTAGTCTTTGTCTTCTAAAGGAATAGAGTTAAGAGGAAAATATTGGCCAAGACGAAACTATGAATAACAACCCATTTGTGTAAATATAAAGTCAGTCTTAACTCGAGTGAAAAGGTGAAACATTGGATGACCTTTAAAAATAAAATGTGAGAATGTTATTGTCAGTATCACTAGCACACTAAGGCTCCAGTCAATGGGAGCATGACAGACCTTGGAGATGGTGTATCACTATCAACACAAACCCTGGAAATGTAAAGAGAAGTCTGTACAGACAGGTCGATACTGTTTGAAGTAGACTGGAACTAGGCCAGTGTTAATGGGAATGAAGGCATGTCATCGCTGTAATAAATGTACTGTAAAGGACTCATGACGCTTCAAATTGAAATGTTTTTGGACCCTCATTATTTCCACACTGGAAATGATTTTCTTATTTAAGAATTCGTCTTAAAATACGGATTCGAATCCGGTGAAGACTGGGATTGGAATTTCAGGATGTTTAGCGCGCTCCTGAGTCCACCCACATCTAGTTAGGGAAAAGTAAGGCCGTTGGTCATTGTGCTGGCCATTGTGCTGGCCATTGACATTCTCGTTATCCGTTGGTCACAGTTCGCTAGGTCTAAAAGAGATACTTTATACTTTTTATACGGGCTGTACTTTATTTTCCTAGTGACTTTATTTATTGTGTCACTCATCTTATCCTTTCTTGGAAATACTTGCTCCAGTTCGATTTCAGTTTGTCACTCATCTAATCCTGTCTTGACTAGCTCTATATTCTATGTAAACATGAAGATTAGTTGCAGATGAACAATCTACTACTGTAAAGTAGCAAGTCTAATATTTACACCTGGAGGGACAGCTAGTCATGTTCATTTAGAGTCATTTATAATTACACTTTGATTTTTACTAATTAAAGAAATAACAAAATGTATGCTTAGTGTTAAAAATATACAACTGGCCTTGTGCGAGATGTAATAATAATTAAAGTGTAATATATATTGAATACATTGAGTTGAGTTCATGAAAAAACAATAAAAAAACATGAATCTAAAGTTTGAATTCATTGAATCCTTCTTCCCTAGTGCTATTAGAGCATGGAATGGGTTGCCTGAGCTAGCCAGAAAAACCAGTGACTTGGCAGAATTTAAGTCATTGGTTAATATGCATGACTAAATGCATGACGCGTAGGACGTAATCATCTTCTTTTTTGAAGTAACGTCTGTATTATATAAGATAAGATAAGATAAGAGTTACGTTTATGAAACAATAAAAAAAAACATGAAACGAAACTTCTCTAGTTTTTTTTTTTTAAATGTTTGTTAGTTCATTGAATGATCTATGTATTTCTTCTGCTCAGTGTCTACTATGAGAAAAACACTGTGTTTATTGGACTCAAGTAATAGCTCTATGGTCGTCATTATATCTATAGACGTTGTCTAGAAATGCAATCGATGGAGGAGCTCACGGCCTTGGACCAATGTTTTCAGCAATTGCGATGGCCACCATAAAAGTTCATCAACAGCTCAACCTGTGTAGCGCTCTTTTATTCTGGAAGTATCAAGGTCTTCGAACTGCTATCAAAGTGGATCTTACATTTCTAAAGCTAATGCAATGAGTTTTTGAACTGCTATCAAAGTAGGTCTTAAAGGTTCGCTCTTTGTGTTGCTAAATCTTTCATATTTAAAAAATACAACACATCAACGCTTAGAACGAGGCATAATTATATCGCAAAAATCTTGAATGTTTTGTTTTTATTGGAAATGTACATTTTTTGGCACAGTGAGAACACTGAAATCAATATTAGATCGGCAAATTACTTTGTGGTCTATCATAGTTATTTGTTTTGTTTGAATACCATAGAATAAACAAGCAAAAATGGATCGTTTCAACAGATTGTAAACATTAAAATTTTCCCCCCCTTTTGTTTGAAAGAATTCATTTTCTGATTAGAATTTCAATGATTATAGAAATAATAATAGTATTAGAGCGTTGAACGCGATTTGGCGCAGTGTCCATTTGTCAGTATTCACTGTATCAATCAAGTTGTACACTATGACTCTAAGAACAAGTTTTGATCCTAATCCCCGTTACTTTGACAAGGGACTAACGAACAAAGATTGACGAAATAATGATAAACAAATCCTAACGTCTGTCTGGACAAAAGAAGAAGTAATTGATTTTTCTTAGCGGCCAATGGCCGTCGCTGTGTTCTTATCTCTTTTGTTATCTCTGGGTAATCTGGCGACGATGTTCATTTGTGATGTGAGATATTCGATCACTGAGCTCCAAGTATTGCCTTGAAATAGAATATATTAGAACTTCCTGGATCTTCCAACTAAGAGATCTGTTGTTGACTTACCAAGGAATGGGTAAAGATGTAAAGTATGTATCATTTAACCCTCAAGTGGGAAAGATACCCAATTATTGACTTTCCAAGACATGTTTACAGAGTATTAAAATAAAGATATTTAACAATTTGTATCCCAAATAATAATAAGAAATAACACCTTTTTAATCCCATGCATTCCATAAAATTTGTGTACATACCAAATAATACTTTTCTTAGTTCTATAAGCTTATTTAGTTCAAAATTGTTGTATTTTGGGATATCAAACTATCTTTTTTTTAACTATCAAATCCCAGAACTATTGTTTTAGTGTTTTAGACTTTAGAGAGATGCTTTCGATCCTAAGGTAAATTTTAAAATGTTATGTCTCACTTTTAGAACTGGAATAACGGATCTCAGGATATCAGATGTTAGAATTCCCAAGAAATAGAGATATCATGTCTTAAAATTCCTAAGTAATATCAGGTCTTAGAATTCCCGATTGATAGAGAGAAATTAATCTTAGAATTCCTAGATATCAGATGCTAGAATTCTCTAGTTCATAATCTAGCTAAATAATAGTCTAGATTTCAGATGAACTAAATAACATGTTCATGAGTATATTTTTTTTCTTCTAGACCAGCGGTTCTCAACCTTTTAAGGTCGGCGACCCCTTTTTTACAATCCCCCACTCTGACGTGACCCCCCCCCCCCACACACACACATACAGCAATAGAAGAGTAGACAATAACAATCCATATTTTCGATGGTCTTAGGCGACCCCTGACAAATCGTCAATCGACCCCCAAGGTGGTCGCGATCCACAGGTTGAGAACCCCTGTTCTAGACAATCCAGTTCATACGGTGTGGCTTTAGATATTCGATCATTGAACTCCCAAGTTCTGGACGGAATAAAAGCACTACTTATTATTCGACAAATGCGCTATGTCGGACACTTATCCCAGAGTAAAGACAACTGCATGCCAAAGGCGATCTTTTTTGGCGGGCTTAAAGGAAGACTGCGTAACCCGTAAGCGCTGTATTGATCAACTCAGTCGCCATTTAGCCCTCACTGGAAAAGAGAAAAGTAGCTGTCAGAAGATGATCTCTGAAAGAGACATTTGGAGAGCTCTTACGAATGCCGCGGGACACACATTTGAGGCCCAAAGACAAGCCCCTGAAGAAGACAGGGGCAGTAGACGTAAAGAGAACTTCAATAGTTTCAGACCTTGCGATCTATAGGACAGTTGATGCTGAAATGCTGGCAGTTTGATTGAAATAGCAAAACTAAAAAAAGGGAGGGGCGGATGTCCAGCGTTAGGATTTGAAAGTTGTAATAAGAAAAAATGTGCCCCGGCCAAACAATATCATAGAGCCTATCAGATATTTCGATTTAAAGCTGAATAGTTCGAGAGTGTCAATAAATAAGTCTATTTATTGAGGCTTAGAGTTAGGGGAGGGGAAAGTGATACTCGAATTTACTGGCCAGTCCAATTCTAGTGACAGATACTCGAATGGATTCATTACTACGGGCATTCATTGGAGCAGTAAATAATGGGGAGTACTTTGACACCATTCATTTGTTCTCCCTGTGTTTCTGTGTTGTCATCTTTTACATCAACAAGTGCTATCGAATTGATTTCTTTTTTAATTACCTCGTCATGTTAAAGAGGGATCGTTTTCAAGTTCCACGGAACAATAAAACATATATAAACACAAATATAGTGAATCACTTGAGAGAATACAAAATCTCCATCTACATGCCATTTGACTTGTGGTACAGAGGCGAGGCGGGTTTTAGTTTCCTGTGTGTCGGTATTGGTCAGCATGCCAGATAATGGTTTACAAATCAGATACTTTACGGAAGAAGTTTAGCGGCCCTTTTTCACCCTGCTAACGTTGCTCAACATGTCTTTTCACCACTGTGTACAGCAGTACTTCTTGTGGTCCATTGTCATCGGATTGCAGGTCAGCTGTAAAATTCTTTTCTTAGGCCAAGGGACCAAATGTGAAACCTTGTTAAAATGTGAAACCTTGTCAAAATCTCTGTATTTCTTTCTCACATGATGAACACGAGCGTAGGAAGCTTGATTCCAATCTTAACATGAGCGCATTTCTGTAATTATTCACTCGAGTGTGGAGCTGAATGAGAACTTATTTAGACCTTCTCACGTGGACAAACATCTTTTTAAACATCTGCAACAACCTTTTAAACATATATATATATTATATATATATAATTCTCTTCAGGGCTCAACAGTTTGGACACCAGGAAGTAAAGAAAAGATCACTCTTTTATTTCTACAAGTGGGACTAGAGTTACCCCACGTAACTTTAATTGGGGGAAAAAAAGAAAGTAGGGGTAGAACAAGTAGTATTCACCCGTCACTAAATAGCAGGGCCGGACTTAACCATTGTGACCAAGAAGTCATGGTAAGATCATTCTTTTATTTCTGCAAGTCGGACTAGAGTTACCCACGTAGCTTTAATGCGGAAAAAAAGAGGGGGGGGGGGGAGAACAGTTAATCTACTCTGTATACACCCGTCACTAAATATCAGGGCCGGACTTAACCATTGTGGGGCCCTATGCGAAACGGATTTCGCGGGGCCAATTTAGGTATGGATAAGGATAATAAGTGAAAGTTAAGAGTTTATATTAGAAAATAAATTTGTATTTGCATTTTATTCATTCTATACTACGCACAGAATTACTTTATGTGCCTTGCGTGTAGCGAAGTCATACTGTATATCATAAAAATTATATTTCCTACATAGATCACGCTCAATAGCAAGACTTACCAAATGTCTCAATCTATCGACAAGAATTGTTGATCTCAAGTAATTCTTCATTAGTTTGAGGCACGAGAAGCTTCTTTCACCAGAGTCCACAATTACGGGTATTCCAAAATGCCGTTTTTTTTTTCATCGCGCGTAGGATTAGCGTTTTCCATATTGAATGACACCCCAAAATGAAAATGTGTCTATATATTTCAGGAGATTTGTATGAGTTTTCAAAAAAATTTTAATAATTTCCGGAGATTTCCAGGACTTTTTCGTATATTTTGCAATTTCAGGAGATTTTTTAGGAGCTCCTGGTAAATCAAGAGGCTGCGAGAAATCTGTTATATAACTTTTGAAATGGTTTAATTTAATAATTTACTCCTAGAATTAGCGCGGGTCCTATGAAAGTGCGGCACTCACTGCGGTCGCATAGGAAGCAGTTGCCTAAGGCCGGCGCTGCAAAATATGCTACTCCGTGGGTCGACTAGTAGATATAGTTACAACCCATTTCAAACTGTTCAAAAGCATATCTAATATCATTCGTATATAGTAATATTTCATTTCAATTTGAATATAGTTATATCTCATTTCAATCTGTACGTATTCATTTCCACCCCCAAACAGTACTTTGAAACGATACTTAGTCATATCTCATTTTAAACAGTATATAGCTAGATGCGCCTGTAAACTGTACTAAGTCATAGCCACTATCAAAGTGTACTTAGTCGTATCCCCTTTTAGTCTGTACTTAGTGATATCTACGTAGATATGCCTAGGCCTAACCTATTCTCCCCTTTGTTCTCATTATTTACTTTGTTCTTGGAATACCGTCCGTGCAAGAGCTAACCAAACGGTTTGTTAGCTTGAAATATAAATTATCAGTGAATGTAAGTTGCAGGCTGAAGTAACGTCATCTATTTCTCAACCCAAATAGCCCTGCTAGGTGCACAGAGGTAATCCTGTCAGCGTACCCTACATTGTAAGACATTCACCTCAGTCACGTGACAGAGCAATTATTGTAATACTGTTTTGGCGGATATCTCCATCATGTGCCATTAGCATCCTTGCACATGAGTTTGTTTGGTATTTGGTCCTGAGACTCTTCAAACTTAATGACTGTCTCAAGCTTGTGTTGTTCTACTTCTCGTGTGTAGGCTTTGATTTAACATCTCCTCTGACTGGATCTAGTCTGAAGTGTGTGTCCATGTTACTCAAATAGCTTTCAGTGGAGTTCTAGAAAGACGTTGTCAATTCATGAACACAAAATAGTTTCGAGACGTTTCCTCTTAATGTTCAGCCTCAGCAAGTCTTTGAACTTTTCACTGCTTCTTTTCTACTCTTTGACCTCTTCTAGCAAAGGTTAGGTGAAGACACTGTTACGTCTTTGTAATGGCACAGAAAGTCAGAATAGTTCCTTACAGCTGTGTTTACTGGCCATGTAAGCCTGCAGGTTGCAGAATTGAGATGACTACTAGCTCCCTTCTTGTATATCTGTCCTGACTACAATCACTCGCTGAAACTTCTCACAAATTAATCCAGATTAGGAAGCAACAGATGGTGTTGATTAGGATTATTGATTATTGCAAGACAATTAGTTTCTACTTTGTTTCAATCTAGTCATTGTTTAAATCTAGTCATTGTTTACAACATTCTTTTTTTTTTTACAAGTATAAATGGAAAATGCTTCTGTAAGACACAGATTATGTACCGCTGACATGATTCAAGGCACTGAATTGGGACAAGAATTTTGTCTTTGAAAGAAATAAACTCAGTGCCGTGACGTAGTAGTGACATAAAAGTACATTTCTCAGTCTTACCAAATATTTTTTATCGATCTACGTCATGACTTCTTGAAGGTTCATTGGTTGACTATTGGGTGAACGACTTGACGTGACCACCACACCGCCACTTCTTTATCTTAGAGATACACTAGGTGTGATACATAGATAGAACAAAAAAAGGAATTGTCACAACCAGTGTAACTCCAGAACAGATACTTCTAGAGCTAAACACTTTTGTCCAATATGGAAGAGTAAGAGCGAATTTATTTATTATTTTTTTGATCATGTGGCTGATCTCTATAGACTTTACTTATGATATATTTGACTCTGTGACTATTGGTAGTTTATTTGTTATTCTCTATTTGATACACTTTTACTCACGTAACTGTGTTACTTTGAAAATTTATCACTTTGTATGCTTCAAGCACATTCTGTAGGTCATTATATATGTCTTTCATTAAAAAATAATCTCTGCAGTCAAAAAAAGGTGTTTAAAAGTTTGACTTTATGGTGACCTAAGTCATCTTACATATCCGAAGATCGGCACTGTATGTGTTTTCCTTTTGTTTGCTATTGACATCAATAGAGCCTTGGACTTGTTTAAATATTTGATCTTTTTCTTGCGGTACCAATATTTTTCTGTTTAAATCAATGTATGTCTCACTAAGCCATAGGATATAGAGAGTGTACTTAACGACATTTCATCTTACTTATTTCTATTGCTACCTTAGCTAGTCATAAAACAAGAAAAATTTAATGAAAAAAAAAAAGACAAGTCCTATTTTATGAAGCTGATGACCGTTTCTTAATAGCGAATGTTTCATTCTTAAAAAATAAAAGTGATGATTGTAAAAAAAAAAGTAACATTTTGTACCCCGCCCCAATCCCCCCTTGCCACGACAAAAAATTTTGTTAAGCGTATGTATTAAATATCTACACCTGAAGGACAGTGAGCTACATTGTCCTGGACGTCTGTTAATTTATTGAACCATGAAACTCCTATATACCAAAGAAATAGCAATTTCGAGTTGTTGTTTTTTTGTTGTTTTTTTCAAATCAATAAAGAAAACAGTGCCTTTACGAATTTCTCGCACATCCTGCGTTGCCGATTTTAAAAATGTCCAAATGCCTTAGTTCTAGTAATGGAACTATACCAAAGGAACAGCGACTTCAAAACAGAACCTTCTACGCCTTAGTTTTATGAGGTTCTCTTACTTCAATCAATTAAATCTAGCATGACAGATTGAAAATGAATGTAGTTTATACACATCAGTTAAAAAAGAGACAAAAAAGTCTAACCAGCACGGTTGAATCGTGCGCGGTGGAGGCGCTACATCCTTCTTTTTGGTCCAAGTAATTGTTATATCACCGTTACCAGGATGCGCGAGAAAATGCGCAAAGACCATGTTTTGAAGTTGCTGTCCTTTAGTTGAGTTCTCTGATGAAATACTTGAAATAATAGGCCGTACATGAGAAATAACGCAAAGACGTAGTCTGTTCAAAATAAAGATTGTCTAGTCCTCTAGGCCCCCCCCCTTTTTTTTTCAAAAAAAAAAGGTAAAGATTGTCTAGTCCTCTAGCCAAAAAAAAAAGATAAAGATTGTCTAGTTCTCTAGCCAAATTAACATTTATTTTCATATGCTTCGAAAAATAATAATGGTCAAACTAGAATTTTCCCAGTGTGGCCAAATAGCTAGTAATTCTTTTCCCAAGATATACAGCAACTTTCAAACTCCTAAGAAACTCGTTACAATCGTTTTTGAGATTCGTGTCCACCCAGCCACCCATGAATTTAATAAATTTATAACCTGAATAGAGGAATTGTTATAACAAAGGTTCTCTAAATGAATGAGATAGCAAAAGTACATCATTAAAAGACAATGTTGCATTTAATATGTTCACATACAGAACTGTCAAGGTGTGAGAGTCTTTGATTTCTGGGAAACATTCCCGCCAACAGGTTCCGTTTCCATGCTCAGTGCTAGCTTTGACGTGTTAGCAAGAACGAGCCCTACTTCTGGTGTTGTGCCCATGTGGGTCACTATGTCATGGTGCGCGACCTAGGTACTATTTCTACTTGCAATAACATAATCTAAGTCTAAATGATACACACAAGGTCATCTCAGTCAACCAACACATGAACCATGTTAACATATCTCTTGTGACGATCTCGTCAGCGTGGTGTTCATCTTCAGATATATTGTTGTTTTTGGATAGTACAACTATAACTTATTCGTATTATGTATGGTAATGTGCTGGTTTGTTTATAACATACATTTATATAGATACATATATCTAGATGTATCTTAGAGACTTTGTATTGTTTGCCGTGTTACAGAGTATCTTTCTTTTTGGTCCCAATTAGAGGATGTTAAAGGCTGTAGAAAAACATAATTTTTTAAGATCTGACTCTAAAAAAATGAAACACACTAAAAAACATTGATAAAACCAACCGCAGATCAACGAGCGCTATAAAACAAAATCAGGATGCATGCACTTAACGTAGAGTACTGCTCAGTTATTGCAACGTCTCAAGTTCAATTATTTCAGTTTGTTGTAGGATGTCCTTAAACGCTGCCAGCCGTGACAGTACTTTTGTATGTTTGATTGGCCGAGTCAGTTTTGGTCTACGTGTACTTGGTCTGGTGTGTATACACACACACACGCACACACACACACGTGTCTTTGAGTTGTTAGATTCTGTTGTTTTTTTTTTTGTTTGAACAATCTATACATTTAATCACAACTTTCTTCAGATTACGTGAGAGCATCATGTGGACAGTATTTGTGTGGCTATAAGGGTAACTTACTTCAATTACTCACTGTTGAGTTGTTTACATCTAGATTTCAGGAGTTACTGACAACGATTAAGTTGACAAGAGCAGAGAGTCAACTGTAAAGTATCTTTTGGACAACAATGGCATGGGTCCATCTTCTTGTCATAGCGCATGGTGCTAATCGTTGTTTGGACTATATGTTAATGCTGTTTTTTATTTGGGACTTTTTGTTGGGATAACGTTTTATAGGAATCACAAGTGTGTTTTCATTGTATGTCTATGTGCGGAGAGTTGGATCAATTTTCAGTTCATTAAATGAACAAGTGATGATGTTAAAACGCTTCTTTCAGATTTTGTTCTAGACTTCTTGTTCTAAAATGGCAAACTCCTTTATTCCGGTCTATGTTTGTATTTCCCTGAAATGTCCATGAAATCTTACAAAAACTCTTTTAAGTTCATCGAAATATGAACATGTGTCTTTAATTCAGGGGTCAACAGATGTGGAAAGCGCTGGAGTGAGGTTTAAAAAGAAATCAATCTTATGTCCAATCTTACATCCAATCCTCGAAATGAAGCACTAAAACCTAGTTGTGATGCGAAATGTTCTGAGTCAGTTTTTGTTTAGTGATAGTTTGAATGTTTTGTTTTGCTTCATATATTCTCCCCAACCATTTTGTAGCAACAAGGCTAATCAAATCAAACATTATTTAGTATTCTTATCTCTGTAATGGACCAATAACAGTTGTGGCTCTACGAAGAATAATAAACTCTTCACTTATTCTTCCTTTTTCTTCATCCTTTTTTAGCCTACTGACATATTGTCAATATAAATTAAACTTAGACAGGCGGGAGTACCAGATATTTTAAACGTAGGAACTGGAACAGATTTTAATTTCAAAACCAAAATCTTGTGTTTAAAAATCTAGTTTATGAATTATATGCAACATAGGAAGTGTGGAGAAATAGAGATGCGAATGAAGAGACATGGATAGCTAGAGAAGACCGGCGGCCACGGGGGCGAACGAGAAAGTTGAATCCATCAGATTCTAGGTATTGGTAAAACATTGGAAATAAAATATAAACACAAGTTCATTTCAGAACATAAACAAAAATACCCCAAAATTTCCTCCTATTCTTGTGTTATGAGTGATAGGAGATTCGAACCATAATGACTGTCAAATGTAACTTCAAACCACATAGAACTGTTTCTATCGCCCTCTAGACGCACTGAAAAATGAAGAACAGGATTTATTTAAATTGTATCTGATTATAGTATGATATATTTTAACTAAAAAAATAAACCCTAATGTTTATCCTTTCTACTTCACTTCATTACCTCTACTTTACATCTCTACTTCACATCGCTACCTTACTTCACATCTCTACTTCACTTCTCTACCTCTAGTTTACATCTCTACTTCACTTCTCTACCTCTACTTTACATCTCTTCTTCACTTCTCTACCTCTACTTTACATCTCTACTTCACTTCTCTACCTCTACTTTACATCTCTACTTCACTTCTCTACCTCTACTTTACATCTCTACTTCACTTCTCTACCTCTAGTTTACATCTCTACTTCACTTCTCTACCTCTAGTTTACATCTCTACTTCACTTCTCTACCTCTACTTCACATCTCTACTTCACTTCTTTACCTCTACTTTACATCTCTACTTCACATCGCTACCTCTACTTTACATCTCTACTTCACATCGCTACCTCTACTTTACATCTCTACTTCACATCGATACCTCTAATTTACATCTCTACTTCACATCGATACCTCTACTTTACATCTCTACTTCACTTCTCTACCTCTACTTTACATCTCTACTTCACTTCTCTACCTCTACTTTACATCTCTTCTTCACTTCTCTACCTCTACTTTACATCTCTACTTCACTTCTCTACCTCTACTTTACATCTCTACTTCACTTCTCTACCTCTACTTTACATCTCTACTTCACATCGCTACCTCTACTTTACATCTCTACTTCACATCGCTACCTCTAGTTTACATCTCTACTTCACATCGATACCTCTACTTTACATCTCTACTTCACTTCTCTACCTCTACTTTACATCTCTACTTCACTTCTCTACCTCTACTTTACATCTCTACTTCATATCGCTACCTCTACTTTACATCTCTACTTCACATCGCTACCTCAACTTTACATCTCTACTTCACTTCTCTACCTCTACTTTACATCTCTACTTCACATCACTACCTCTACTTTACATCTCTACTTCACATCGCTACCTCTACTTTACATCTCTACTTCACATCGATACCTCTACTTTACATCTCTACTTCACATCTCTACTTCACTTCTCTACCTCTACTTTACATCTCTACTTCACTTCTCTACCTCTACTTTACATCTCTACTTCACTTCTCTACCTCTACTTTACATCTCTACTTCACTTCTCTACCTTTACTTTACATCTCTACTTCACTTCTCTACCTCTACTTTACATCTCTACTTCACTTCTCTACCTCTACTTTACATCTCTACTTCACTTCTCTACCTCTAGTTTACATCTCTACTTCACTTCTCTACCTCTACTTCACATCTCTACTTCACTTCTTTACCTCTACTTTACATCTCTACTTCACTTCTCTACCTCTAGTTTACATCTCTACTTCACTTCTCTACCTCTACTTCACATCTCTACTTCACTTCTTTATCTCTACTTTACATCTCTACTTCACATCGCTACCTCTACTTTACATCTCTACTTCACATCGATACCTCTACTTTACATCTCTACTTCACATCGATACCTCTACTTTACATCTCTACTTCACTTCTCTACCTCTACTTTACATCTCTACTTCACTTCTCTACCTCTACTTTACATCTCTACTTCACTTCTCTACCTCTACTTTACATCTCTACTTCATTTCTCTACCTCTACTTTACATCTCTACTTCACTTCTCTACCTCTACTTTACATCTCTTCTTCACTTCTCTACCTCTACTTTACATCTCTACTTCACTTCTCTACCTTTCCTTCACATCTCTACTTTACTTCTCTACCTCTACTTTACATCTCTACTTCACTTCTCTACCTCTACTTTACATCTCTACTTTACATCGCTACCTCTACTTTACATCTCTACTTCACATCGCTACCTCTAGATTTACATCTCTACTTCACATTGATACCTCTACTTTACATCTCTACTTCACTTCTCTACCTCTACTTTACATCTCTACTTCATATCGCTACCTCTACTTTACATCTCTACTTCACATCGCTACCTCAACTTTATATCTCTACTTCACTTCTCTACCTCTACTTTACATCTCTACTTCACATCGCTACCTCTACTTTACATCTCTACTTCACATCTCTACTTCACATCGATACCTCTACTTTACATCTTTTCTTCACTTCTCTACCTCTACTTTACATCTCTACTTCACATCGCTACCTTACTTCACATCTCTACTTCACTTCTCTACCTCTACTTTACATCTCTACTTCACTTCTCTACCTCTACTTTACATCTCTTCTTCACTTCTCTACCTCTACTTTACATCTCTACTTCACTTCTCTACCTCTACTTTACATCTATACTTCACTTCTCTACCTCTACTTTACATCTCTACTTCATATCGCTACCTCTACTTTATATCTCTACTTCACATCGCTACTTCTACTTTACATTTTTACCTCTACTTCACATCGCTTCTTCTACTTCACATTTTTACCTCTACTTCACATTGCTACCTCTACTTCACATCGCTACCTCTACTTCACATTTTTACCTCTACTTCACATCGCTACCTCTACTTCACATCGCTACTTCTACTTTACATTTTTACCTCTACTTCACATCGCTACCTCTACTTCACATTGCTACTTCTACTTTACATTTTTACCTCTACTTGACATCTCTACCTCTACTTCACATCGCTACCTCTACTTCACATCGCTACTTCTACTTTACATTTTAACCTCTACTTCACATCGCTACCTCTACTTCACATCGCTACCTCTACTTCACATCGCTACCTCTACTTCACATCGCTACTTCTACTTTACATTTTTACCTCTACTTCACATTGCTACCTCTACTTCACATCGCTACCTCTACTTCACATCGCTTCTTCTACTTTACATTTTTACCTCTACTTCACATCGCTACCTCTACTTCACATTGCTACCTCTACTTTACATTTGATTCACGCCGTTAGCTTTACTCCTTTCTCTCCCCTTTTACCTCTTTTTCACATTTCCATAAGCTTATACTTCTCTTTCTTGTACTCTACTTCACATCTCTCCTTCTGCGGGCCACAAGTTGAACAATGAGTAGATGATAGTTTTATTTTGATACTTGCTAATGCTACTAGAATTCTATTTATTATATACTTTTTGTTTTATCGTGTCATTTGATGTCTGGCTAGTCTAAACTAACTTTTGAAAAAGCTTCTACAGCTAGAAAGGGGTTACACTTTTTGACACCCTTTCGTAAGATTCTCTTTCAAACTGCTTCTGTCTTGTTTGGTTATATATTTGGAGATATGTTCGTCCCTAAAACCTATGCACTTGAACACATTGAGTACATCCCAGACGAGAAATGAATGGCGTCGTCCCTTTTAACTGCTGGCTGATTTTCATTCCTAAAGACCTAGCCTTTTGTGTAATGCTCTTGATAATCCGCTATCTCACACAGTAAGTAGTTCGCAAGACATTTCCAACGTTTTCAAGAGCCCTCTGATTGAGTGGTTAGAATACATATAGGGCTGTTGCAATATTACGAAACATTGAGTTTTGTTTGGAGAAAAAAAACGTTTTGATATTGTACATGTCTTATGTATAATCAAAGTTTTGATTGCGTTGTCCTCATACAAAGAGTAAGTTGCAGTAACTTTTAGTTTTTCTTGACTGTACTTCATAGACCTGTTTACTGTTACTGTTCAGAGGTGAAAGTCTGAAGTGGTAATCCTGGCACGCTTCAGCTAGGGTCTCGAGTTCGCTATAAAGTTATTCACTTGTTCTCTGTGATTAAGGGCCACGCGTCTTCTTCCTTAACTGCTGGTCATGTATCCATGTAACGCTTCTCAAGGACCTCGCCATCTAGTTCTCAAAGGAGCAGAACTTAGAAATACGGTTTCATTTGCAATTCAGTTTTTCCTAATCGGACCACTTATTAGGTATATTTTACACATAACAAAGTAAATGTATCAGATAAAACCAAAGCTAAATCATCTAAAAATACAGCCTGCTGTTCTATGCTGTATGTACTTTTATATATTGTGTCGCGATGACCCAAGCTAAATGTAAACCACTATCTTATCTAAGAATGAACATTGCACATGGGTGTGGGAGCCTTTGTCACAGGTGAATATTACCAGGGGCTATCACAGCGAGTTGAAGAACAACGAATACTACGCTTTATAATTTGGAGAAACGTAAGCTTACATCTGCCTTTATTTAAAACACGATAACCATCGCTAAGCGAGACAGACATTATTCTAATGTAGTACTTTGGCTTGCTGTAGTGGACATGAAAGATAACGGTAGGAACAAGAAACTTCAGAGTTGGTTTTGAACGCCCTGTAAATGTTTTACATGTTTCAAAGGAAATGAAAGAAAATGACGTACTCTAGGTGAGATCTTTGAGGCTACTTTTCATATTGGTCTTGTGATGCTTACTTTGGAAGCCTCTATCGCACCTCTCTGTCTAGACTCTGACTGCCTCTTTCCTCAAGCAAGCTATGTAAAATTATTTAACACACTTCACCATCTTTCTGTCACATTATATTTGTATCTACAGAGTTATTTTGAAGAAGGACACTTCGGTTTGAAATGTTTTACTTTTGGATTTTATACAGAGAGATACAATATTTACAGAAACATTTTTTCAGGCTGATACATTTTTTTTACTTCTCTGGTTATAATAAGAAAGTTACTTTAAGACATTGCAATAGTTTGAAATGAAACACTATAATCATAAATTTTCCTAGCATTATTTTTTTCCCTATCATTTATGTGTTGTTATTGTGGTTGTGGTTGTTGTTTTTGTTGTTTTGTTTTATTGTTATCGTTCATTTTTTTTAATTATTGGACCCAATTTTTGTAACGATTTCTTATTTACCTGTCTCTAAGCAAGGCAGCATTGCTCTAAATCATGAAATCGAACTTGCATTATGGGATTAAGATAGTAGCCTATAGTTCCACAAAGAAAGATAACCTTGACTCTGTGATTGAATCTCTGTTTCAAACGTTTGTTTCGCGGTTGGTCGTCAAAGATATCTAGATATCCAAGTCTTTAGGAAAGTGAAGACGGTTGGTCGTCAAAGATATCTAGATATCCAAGTCTTTAGGAAAGTGAAGACGGTTGGTCGCCAAAGATATCTAGATATCTAGAAAGTAGGTCATATTATATCAAATTTAACTCTTTATAGTGGGTGTTTAATAAAGCTGACATAATTATATTAGTTTTTCTCAGACATACTCCATACCGTCACGTCTCTAATCATTGACCGAAGGCCAAGGCTACACCCTATCCATTTACACAATTACTGACGACTTTGGCCTAGCATCCCTGGCCATTTCGCAAACTGGCTTACTAAATCGCGAATAGGCCGATTTCGTTTTTTTTTTCTGTTATACATTGTTTCCTAAAGTGGGGTACGCGTACCCCATGGGTACGGGAAGACTTTGTGGGGATACTCGTTGCACCTCATTAACCATGCTGATTTTTTTTTCAAATACCCATTTTTTATGTTCATTCTGCTCATAGATGTAAGACGAGTGGTACTCAGCGTTACAAAAGTTATACAAAGGTTGTCGTACTTTAACCTAACAAAAATTATGTTACATCTAAAGCTTTATTACACTGAATGACAAACAACTACACACATAATAAAGATCACGACACGAAATACGGTCAGTACACAGTCTTACAAATGTAAACAAACACTTAGGAGGGGGCAATTGAATAAACAAATTCCACGACAAGTGTACACTTTAGTCAAAAGTTTGGGGAACACTGCTATATGTATGTACTAACCAGTGCTTTTAAATCCCTGGAAGACGGAATATATATCCATAGCAGATCCGATAGAAGGCTCTTTAACCTGGCATGTCTTAAAGCCGAAACGAAAAGGCGTCGTATCTTGATAAGGGAGCTGCTGTTTGCCGATGACGTGGCACTCGTATCTCACTCACAAAGAGGTCTACATACGCTAGTTAACGCCTTAGCTGCTGCTTGTCAAGAGTTAAGCCTTACTATAAGTCTCTCCAAGACCGAAATCCTGGCACAAGACGTCGCAGAAATACCTATAATACATATTGGGAACCACACCCTTTCAGTGGTGCAGGAATTTACCTACTTGGGTTCAACAATTGTCAGTAACCTAGGCTTAGACATCGAGCTGACAAAAAGGATAGGAAAAGCTACCACAGCATTGACAAAACACTCCAAGCGCGTCTGGGAAAATGGTAAATTGACCACAGCGACCAAAATCCTAGTCTACAACGCCTGTGTTGTGAGCACTCTTCTTTATGGCAGTGAAAGCTGGTTAACATACATGTACCAAGAGCACAGATTGAATAGTTTCCACTTGCGCTGCCTGAGACGCATAATGGGCTTCTCTTGGAGGGCCATGTCTCCAATCAGGAAGTTTTGAGATTGGCCAATATGAACAGCATGTATGCTCTCCTGACACAAAGAATATTTCGCTGGCTCGGTCGGACATGTTACCCGCATTCCAGATGGTAGAATCCCGAAAGATTTCTTATATGCTGAGCTTGTGGAAGGAGTCAGACCCAAGGGCCGCCCAAGACTAACATATAGAGATGTCTGCAAGCGAGACATGAGAGCCACAGGCATCAGCGAAAGTATGTGGCAAAACATAGCCAAAGACCGGAGTGCATGAAGACAGACTTTGCGTGCTGGGACAACCCTTGCTGAGAACAAAATAATTGAAGCGGCCTTAATCAAGAGGGAAAAAAAGGAAACTGCCCTGTCCGCTAGCCCTGAATCAGAGGCATACACATGTACGAATTGTGGCAAAGTCTGTCGTTCTAGAATTGGCTTAATTAGCCACCCCAGATTCTGCCCCGTCTCAAGATTAAGCCAAAACCAGTGACTCATTTGGGCGCATCCATTGCCTTTCGAGACAAAAGGAGCCATATATATATATAGACAGACAGATAGACAAACATAGTGCTGGCATTTTGAAAGTTGTAGTTTCCCGAGTCAAAGCTTTGCCATGAATGGTACATTACCGGACATATTCTTGATTCTACATCAATAAAGGAAGGAGGAGACTGCAGTTTTAACTGTATTATCTCGTGATACAAATGTTGGGGAGGTAATTATTCTGTCGTATCCAGATTCACTTAACTAATCTCAGGCACCAGTGTCTTTGGCTCTGATTAGGAAAGATTTGTTAACACTTCTATTAAGATTAGATTTCCAGTGAAGACGTAAAGTGTTTCAAGTAATCCTAAGTAGTAGCCAAGGTGCACATCTTCTTATCTTATATAATACACACGTTACTTCAAAAAAAAAGATGATTACGTCCTACATCAGGTTTTGAGGATAGATTATTTTGGTTAATACCGCTGAAATTGTCTTTTGGACAAGACACTATAATTGCACGAATAAACTATTGGACAATATAAAACTTAGATATGTGAAAAGTGTTTGATTGATATTATTTTTAATATTAACATAAAATACTTCTATTATCTTTTTTTTCCCCTTCATTTGCAAATATTTATATTACAAATAATGCAAATTAGTTTGAAAAGCAGTTTATTCAAAAGTAAAATTAGCATTTTTTCAGCCAACAATCATAATTTATCCCCCCCCCCCATAAAAAAAAAGTATCATACCTGATGAGCTTGCTATTTCTTGTGCTGGATCCACCATTTCCGCTCCCTCTCATTGTAAGCTGTTATCAATACTACAACGTGTCCATTTCTGTTGCACTTGTCTGGACTCCTAATAGAACATCTGCCAATCATTGAGCGGCTCCACACCGTGGGACATGAGGCGTGAAATATCACACAGTCACATTCTCTTCACTTCTGCAGCTGCACTCGTGGACATGTCTCCGGCCTGCCACCATGGCTGAGGGCTTCATTCCTGTAGAGATGTCAGCCACACTGAGGGTCTCTTGTAGTTACAGTATTTCCTTAGCTTGCGATTCTATTGAGACATTGCAATTTATTGTGCTAGTGCAAGGTGTGTTAAATTGGTTATTACTGATACACTGATAGGGCGAGACACGCTCTACGTATGACCTCGTGTACTACATCTAGACCTATATGCTAGTTGTCAATGTTGGTGGGTTTTCTAAAAATGTGAAGATAACTTGATTTCTTGTCATCGGAGATTTTCAAGGATAACAATATAAGTATCTAGCTTTTTGGTGTCTATGGATGGTGTACTGAAGTATTGGTGAGCGAAGTAGTCTTAAAGATAAATGATAATCAAAGTTATCAACTAATTCGCTTGTAGCGCAAAGTAATTTTTTGTTCTATTTATTTACCATTAGTTAGCTTTGACTATGGCATTCTTCACTTTGTTGATCTAGTCTTTTTATTTCAGAAATTCTCACAATCTTCTTGTCATGTTCTTACGTTTTTCTTTAGCTTCCATTATACCGCTACCATATTTCTTCCTATCGTTTTCTTTCTTTTCGCTAATGCTGTATTGTATTATAAACGTCCACAGAATCTTAAGAAACCTGTGTAAATAAAAAGCAGATTACTGTGTGATTAACTTTGAATGTGAACAGCTCCATTCGTCAGCTCCCTAGTTTTATGACCAAATAAACTGCGATATAAATAAGCAAATACTAATTCCTGACCCAGCAACATCGTGAAAGTATATCTTGTACTGGCACTGAACACAAAGGATCAATGGAAACTTGTCAAGATTTGAACCCTAACAACGTCCAGTCTTTGTCTTAGCCTGTTGTTCCAGGTGAGATCACATACATCAGTGATGTGCTACATAACAATAGCTTTGTGTGATTGGCCGTGAGAATGTTTATGTAACGTGCGTCTGTCGGCCATGTTAATCCTGTCACCTGCCTTTCCGCCACGTGCAAGACACGGCCCGCCTTATGTGTCCTCTATTGGGTTCATCTCTCTCATTATTCAGTAGAACGTGACAACTGTTACTACACAAATGGCGGGTGTTGATTAGGTTTTGAGTTCAGTAATTATGCCCCTACAACGGTTTAGTTAGACTAATTGTCCAGCGCTTCAACCTAATGGCTGAATCACCACATTTAGAACAGCACTCTCCCAAGTCTTTATTTGTCTTTAACAATGTATCGCATAAGTTGGACAAGGAAGTAGTCAGCATCTAGATGTACAGTTCACAGAAGAATTCAGTCTCTGGCAACTAAGTCAATGTCTCCATTGAGGGAATGTAAGCATTGGGTTCTATTTGTTCAACATATCCTGTGGTGTTTTACGTCTCTTTTCCCTTGGCAACTTCTGGTGTGACTGAAGAGGCCAATCTTTGCTACACACAACTGCCTTCCACAGGTTGGACACACATCTGTAATCACCAGACACACTGTAAGCACTTTGACTCTTCTTTCTACTTCTGTACGCAACACCCTGCAACCCAGGACCGTATGTGTTACTCCCCCTCCTCTAGATCTTGGGCCTCATTTTCCATGGTGCTCATTACCTTGGCTATTTATCATTATTTTTTGATGTCTCTGTCTATCCATTTCATGAGAAAATTAACTGCAAAGTGACAAGTATTTCCTTGCATGTTGCTCTGGAGTGGAATTGAATTGTCCATTACATCTAGAATGAGAAGTCATTTCTTGTCTCTTAAATAAAGCCAAATCCTAAAAATTGTCTTTAATTTTGCGATATTATCTTTAAGGTTCTACTCTTTTGATACGATGTTTTTTTTTTGCTACAGTTGACAAAGGGCTTCAGTTGCAGCTGACAAATCTTTTCCAAACCGACCCAGCACATCTAGCATTCCTTATATTCCCCCAACTCTTGACTTGTGTACACATCGTGCATCAGATTGTTGGACAGAGCAAAGTCGATTGGGAAATTCCACAACTGTATTCTCTTTCGAGGCAGCCTCAAGAGATCTAGACACATACACTGAAACTTTAAAACTCTCTCTCTCAGTCACACACATACACACACTGGAATTCAAGCTGTGTTGTTGATAACGAAACTGGCCATGTCGGCACTAATGGTTGCTAAACCTTGGTACCATTTCTGTGACTTGTGTTGTTGCCCCCAACGTTCCACACTATCTATATCCCGTGCCACCAGAACAAAACATGAGCAATCCATGTCCAATTAAATAGTGTCTGTTCAGCTTTTGTATATATATATATATATATATGTATCATATAATGCGGCAAAAAAATTTAAGCGCCAGTGATACTTCTGTCTGTTAGGAACAAGCGAACTACTGAATTTCTATGTTAAAAAATGTTTCTTTATATTTTTAAAATTCAATTTGCTTTGAGGACAGGATTTGAGATTAAAGAGAACTTGTGGTTTTGAAAGAATTTGTATTTCTTCGCAAAAGTGACTTCAACAGTGCATGTCTGTCTATACATCTCTGTCGCTAATATAATCTGTGCAGCAGTTGAGTTCAGATTGTGAGAAAAAGATGTGAATGAATGGTCATGAATGATCATCAAAATGACATCGATCTCTTCCGATAGAACTTTAATAAGCACGTCTTAAAGTGGTTTTTACTTCATGAATACAAGACACTAAACTGCTTCTTTACAATCGGTTTGTATTGAATTTCCCTTATTACTCGTTACCAGGTAGCCACAAACTACTAGCATCATTTAAAGCTCCCTCCCCCCTTCCTCTCTCCATTGTTTCATGTTTTCAGTTCATTGATTAGCTTACAGCCTTTTTGTTTTCTACACCTATCTAAATCTTCTATAGATTGCATGCACACCTATGTGTAGGTCTGGATCTAGTCGTTGAAGGGAAATAGTTTCATTCATAGAGGAGCTTCCGATATATTCATTTTGCACTATAGATCTTGATCTAGATCTATCTAAATCTATATCTAGATATGATTGGTAACATATAATTATTGTCTATAATAGGTTTAATCTTTAAATTATTCAAAGGTCATTGTTTAGATCAAATAATTTAAAAATTGTTTTTGAATTGTTAAGTTCGATTTTCATCTGGGTTCCATTTATGATCTATACCTAATTTGATTCTAGTTTGACTTCGCCATGAAGAATTCCTTTTATGTACTTACAAGTGAAGACAATATTCGGATCGAAAATCTTTAACACAAATTAAACAAGGTTACAAAGACAGTTTGTGTGGAAACAAACTCAAAATCGGCCCCCGAAGTGGTCCTTGAGTCTTCAAAAGGATTCGAACACGGGACTTCCGACTCCAAGTTCTTTACCCCTCAGCCACAGCATGTCCATATATTTATTTATCGTACACTTATATTATTTAAAATAATAGTTATTAACCTTACCTTTTCCATACATTCAAAATTAATAACTTAATACATGTAATAAAGAGAAACTGAACAAAAAAAGATTTATTCTTCTTACAAAATTAGATAAATTGGCAACCCGAAATAAAAATTCTCGACCGACTTTAGGTAGTGAGCCAGCTAGAAATGACTTGACAAGACTTTCCCCTCGCAAATAAAAATTAATAACTCCATTGCCATTTGTCATACAAACTAGATCTAGGTCTAGCTAGATCTAGAGCTAGACCTAGATCTAGAACAGATCTATATCTAGAGTTAGATTTAGAACTATAAACCTATAGTATAGTCTAGAATCTTGATATAGAATCTAGGTTTCAGACTAGAATTCGCATGACTTTACACGTGTAATTTTAAAATTACTAGACCTAGGCCAATGTTATGATCAGGAATAGTAGACCTTTTTATTTTGGTATCCTGTTTGTATCCGATGTACTTCTTAATGCGGTACTAGTGTTTACATAATAATTAGATTTGGACCCCTAAGCTGTCAGAAGATAAGCTATTGCCTTAATAATTCAAATTTTGTTCAAATTATTAATACATTTATAATATTTATATTCTAAATATACGTAGATCTGGGCTCTATTTAGTCTTATTGAAACTAGAGATGGGAAACGAACCGAACTCGAACCTAACTTATGACCAAACCGAACCCGAACTTTGAAACTGCTTGGTATAAACCGAATCGAACGAACCCTCCTTTTCTTAACCGAACTAATTTTGCAATTTGTATATGCCTTTATATATATATATTTGATTTAATAAAAAAAAAAAAATGACTTAAATATTTTTTTTATTCTAATGATTCCATTATACTTTAAAAACTTGGGAGGGGGGGGGGGTATTTTGAAAACTTAAAAAAAGACCAAAAAAAAAAAAGCTGCGCGCTGGAATTCCGTGTTTCCGTACATGCCGACTTTATCGCGGGCTGTTTGCAATATTGGTTTTGAGTCGAATAGGCGCCTTCTAATTAGATCTAGATCTAGATCTAGACTCTAGTTCCTAGTAAGTAGAAAGTCAACATTAATTAAAATATTGTCACTTTTATTTGAGATGGCTGTTAGTTGAGAGTAGAATATTTTTACCGATTAGAGAGTGTAGATATCAATCTAAAATAAGTTCATTTAATTATCTTCTATTTAGTGATTTATTTTTACAATATTGTGAAGTATTCCATATTGGAATATTATCAGTGGCGTAGCAAGGGTGGGGGAGAAATGGAAAATCTCCCCGGCCCCCCACTTCAGGGGGGCCCCAAAAGAGTGTTGTTGTTTTTTACAATAAATTTTCAATATTACGCAAAATGCATGGGCCCCCAAAGAGGTCCAGCCCCTCCCGGGGCCCCAAATGATGAAAAATTACTAGCTACGCCCAAGAATATTTTTACTCTTATTTTGTTTTGCATTATTGATCATCAGTATTTTTAATGCAGCGTTTCTCAAACTTTGGGTCCTCCCCCGTGGGTGGGGATGGCGAGTACCTTGAATTGGGGGATGGGGAGACGCAACTTTCTTACAAAAAGGGCTGTCATAGAGTGTGTGTGTGTGTGTTGTCTGGTGGCGGTAAGAAGAGGTTAAGCGATTGATTTGTGTTTATGCATTTAGGATGATGAAATTAGCGTAATGCAAATGTGAAACAGCCGACAATCTTGAGACATGAAAGAGTAAAGACGTTGTTTTGTGGTGACCTAGATTGTGTTTAAATATCAGTATATTTCATTAATATTACATCTCTATCAAAAGTTAAATATGTGAATATTGTAATAACAGTTAGGCTATATTTAGTTGTTCACATAAGAAATTTAGTGTAAGTTTATTATGTTTAAATATTATTATAATGCTTGTCTGAAGAGTAGTGAGGAATGCAGTTTTTCCCACGGCTGCACAGTCCCAGCTGTAATTTAGTTTTTCCTTTTGCGTCTACGTTTGTCCTCGGCAGCGGATATTCTTTTGGTCTCAAATGTGTATCCCGCGGCCTACGGAAGTGAACTCTAACTGACTTGATCTGAGGCCGCATGTAACCAGTAGCTCTCTTCTATGTCAGCTAAGCAAAGTTGACTCCTAAGCTGGTCTTTGATGCGTTTCCGTGGGGTGCCTCTGTTACGTCGACCACCTTTTACTCACCAAAAAAAAAAAAAAAGACTGCCATTGGCATACGTTCGTCTCCCATAAGACCTTGTCAACTGTAGACTGCTTTTTGCGAGGCGCGTATGCACAATATGGGTCAAAACGTTTTGAAGAAAACTTTTAAAACATCTCCGCTAGTGTGATTCTTCTGCATTTTTTGTCTCAGAATAGTCGAATTTCTTCCATATATTGCCATTTATTATTGTGACGACTTATGTGTGAAAAAAAAATCCTCGATGGAGACTTCTTTACACGAAGAATATTTGTTTTAAAAGATCACGTGTGCAATATGTAGGCCTACCTAGAATGTCCCTTGCATAATTCTATTGGCCAGGTCTGCCTCTTTATTATTAGATTTAATATAGCCCCTCGACTTTTTTTTATGATGATGAATAGTGCGTTCTGAAAGAAATCACATTGATATTAACTGTTTTAAAAAATTATCTCTTCTTACTAAGAGAAAAAGGTTAGAATACGCTTAGCGCCGAATCACGCCCGGAATTAAACCATTTGCGAAAACCTGCCGCATCTTCAATTCTATCTCCAAAAGTAGTTCTTTTATTATTAACTAACAACTAAAAATCTTTTTTAAAAACTAAATTTCAATCAGTATTTTATGCCATAAGTTAATAAATGGAAAAATATATTTCATAACTAATACATTGATACTTTTTCCATTGTGACCTTAGATGCAAATCTTTTGTACTAATAAGCGAATCTATGAATGAAGCTTTAGTTATTAATGAAAGTCATCCTTGACCTTTTCAAACAAAAATTACCTTCCCTAAAGTTTTTCATTGAAAAGTGGTGTATTTTTTTTTTTTGTTTTGTTTGAAAAATCTGCTTGCATAGATAATTTCTAAAAATGTTTGTTATTAACGTGGTTTGTAAATCGCATAGTGTGTGTGAGGAATTAAAGCTCATCAGAAGAATGTAATATGAAGATACTATTCATTTAGAACGTAAAATGTGTTCAGCTTGTGTTTGCGTATAAAGTCTGTCAAAGATCTTTTAGGAAAAGGTATCTGAGGGATAATCACGCAGCACCATTTTAAAGAAAATATCATACAATCTTTTATTTGCCTTACTGTCACTCAAAGCAGTTTATTCGGTGGAGGCCCTATGCTCATAAGGCCAGTCCACCCCTGCTTTGAACTTAGCTTAGTGAAGACACATTTTTTGAAGTTTTTAGAACAGTAGAAACTAAAACAATGGTATCAAGCGCTCATAGATCTAACAAATGCGTCCAAATTAGCTGGGTGACTGTGATTGTTTCATTACTTCTAAACATGCTTAGAATAGAACAATACACGTGACCTGTTGTGTCTGCATAGTTATCCCTAGTCTGTAGTGGACAACTAACTTAGAAAAAAATTACAAATACAAGTCAGCCCAAGTCTGAAGTGGACATCTAACTTTGAAAATTACAAATACAAGTCAGCCCTAGTCTGAAGTGGACATCTAACTTTGAAAATTACAAATACAAGTCAGCCCTAGTCTGAAGTGGACATCTAACTTTGAAAAAATTACAAATACAAGTCAGCCCTAGTCTGAAGTGGACATCTAACTTGGAAAATAACAAATAAATACATTTTTTTTTTCACCGCATATTTCCATTTGGATGACACATTAGACTGGTGTCAATACCTAATATCCGCTTGTTCATTTCATTTGATTTAGTGATCATTACCGTTCAAATCAACATTCATATCCCTTCTCTTTGTGTCTTAGCGGGAAGAGAATATTGACTCTTTTTTTCATTGTTTTTGCTTTGCGTTTTTTTTAAACTGGTTCTCTTGAGTTGCTATTTGTTTCCTGACTCGGCCCCTATTCAGCAGCGGGATGTACTTTAATCAGTATGAAGGCCACGGTTCCCGTACGCCCAACTGCAGACTCTTGTTTGAAGAAGAAGTAGGCCAAAGGAAGAAAAAAGTTGGCACACAAAAAGAAACGGAAAGAAAGAAAAGGTCTTGATTAAAGTGCGTCTTTCCATTTCTTTTTAGAAGTAAGGCTTTTTTGTATTGTGTTCTGTTGAAAGCATTTAAAGATGATAAGAATGTTTTCTTATTAAGATACCTGGACCCCCTAGCTAATAGCGATGTAGAGAATTGGCTAGTGGTAACATACACATTTCTTTAGGATCAACTGAGAAGTGATGTGGGGGGATGCTTTTAGTTTACAGAGGCCATCATTGAAGTAGTTCATCAAGTTGTTAAATGTGTTTATAGTGGCTCACTTTAACGAAGGATTTCCCCCCAAACAATAACAAAAAGTTCCGAGGGCGATATTCCTATACATTTCATCGCTTATTGGCTCTCTTCCAAGTCATTCCAACAATAGTGAATTACAGCTCAGTAGTAATCAAAATCAAAGTAATTAAAAACAAAAAGTGATGAAGGATTACCCGCGAGCTGCAGTGGCTAGTACCAACCAGTGGAATTGAGTTTTTGGTAGCCTTTTGTTCTTCTCTACGTATAGCACAACTATGTCAGTCTCTTTCTGCTCTTGCTGCGGCAATGTTCCGCGAGTACTTGAGGATGAGATATTCCTTTGTAAGACTGGCAGCTTCAATTGTTATCTTTTGAGATCCAATGGTATGACTAGATCCACTTTCACACTTAAGACCAAAGTTGAACCTTTGGTCTGTAGACCTTAATGTTTTCATTGAAGCATTTTGCCGTCATGATCAATGATGTCTGTGCAGAAGAACATAAGGCCAAACTAGCTGTACTCTCTGTTTTCTGGCTGGGTTTTGATCTATAGACCCTTTCTTGTTCACGTTCTCAATCCTCATATTCCTTTGAATACTATTTATCAAATGATATATATATATATATATATATATATATATATATATATATATATATATATATATATATATATATATAGTGTCCTTGCTTGGATTTTGTATGTTGTCTGTTTCTACTACAATTCACTATAACATACTTGATAAAGTTTATTTATTTACAGATGAGGATGATCTTCTTGTTTGTCTGTCCGTCGTTTAATTAGCGGTCTATTCAATATACATCTCTCTACAAGCCCTAGCCATAGTCTTCTCCTTTCATGTACCGCCATTCGTCTGTCTGACAACGTCACTTCTTTGCCGTCGTTATAAAAGAAATGCACGATGTCTTCTATATATATAATTCTCTTCTTCGCTCAAGAATTTGAACGAGAAGAAGAAGTAAAGGAAAGATCACTCTCTTATTTCTGCGGATAGAGTTATCCCACGAACTTTACGAGCCTTGCGTGTAGCGAAGTCATACAGTGTATCATGAACATTTTATTTCCTACATAGATCACGCTCAATAGCAAGGATTAAAAAACATTTAAATCTATCTACGAGAATTGTTGAACTAAAGTAATTCTTCATTAGTTTAAGGCGCGAGAAGCTTCTTTCACCAGATTACACAATTACGGCAAATGGATAATGCCGTTTTTATTTATCGCCCGTAGGATTGGCGTTTTCCATATTGAATGACACCCCAAAAGGACAATTTTTGTCTATATATTTCATGAGATTTGTATGAGTTTTCAAAAGATTTTAAATAATTTTCGGAGATTTCCATGACTTTTTCATATATTTTGCAATTTCAGGAGATTTCCAGGAGCTCCTGGTAAATCAGGCGGCCTCGAGAAATCTGTTATAAGTTATAAAATGGTTTAATTTAATAATTTACACCTAGAATTAGCGCGGGTCCTATGAAAGTGTGGGACCCACTGCGGTCGGATATGTTGCTGTGGCCTATGGCCGGCCCTGCAAAATAGCGGCGTATACTACGCCGCCGGTCGACTAGTATTGATATGTATTTCTCGGAGAAGCAAATGAAAGCTCATTTGTACAAGAACTGGCGAGTCTTTGGCCATTTATTAAGAGAATGCCAACGGACAAGAAATCCAGTTCCTATTTCAATGCCACTATCGCTCTCTGAAAACTGTTCAACTTGCTCAACAACATTAAGTTGTCATAGGTTTTTTTTTCACCCTAGCGAGAGCTTGGGTTTTAGCTAATTGAAAGCTATTTTTCAAGAGGAGTCATTCCCAAAAAAGCTGTGGATGAAGAATTATAAAAAACAAAAAAAAATGTTTTGTAGAGCAAGTCACTGTTCTATTTGTTGTATTCGTTTTCCAAGGCTTATGTCTAAAACCGTCAAAAATATGAACCTTGACCCAAAGTAAGAAGTAATCTTGGGAACAATTTTATGATTTCCCAAACTCTAAGTCTAATGTGTACCTGACCTTAGTTAGGAAAGTAAAGGCGATTGGTCGCTCTGCTAGCCACATGACACCCTCGTTAACAGTGAGCCATAGAAACAGATGACATTTACGTCTGCCCTTTAAATCACAAGGTCTGAAAGGGATAGTTTACTTTTTTTAAAATTTACTATGAAAAGCAAAATATGAGTTTTAATAATCTTGGCTTATTTTGTAAATCTAAATAACTACTACTGTTAATATTGTTATATATTTCTGAATCTTCTGGCTAAATGTACTAGTAGACACACAAATAAAAACACTGCAAAGAACTTGACGACTCAACTTTCAGCTTCATATAACTTTAATGACTATTAACTCTAACATTACTGTAACATGTAGCGTAGAGGACTGTACAATATCTGTTAGTTTACAGTTAGCTATACTTCGTTGCAATGCATCTCTTCACTTCGTTGCAATTCCTCTCTTCTCAACTTGCATCGAGCCGTATTCCACAGAACAGACCAACGACACACTTCCCAGTGTCGCTCCAGGTCTCCCAAAGCTGAACCAAGTTGTACTCAAGTCTACCGAATCAGAGCCGCACACGTCTTACATCGACTGTATCGACTGTATCGGCTCACTCACGACTGACTTTCACATTAACTCTCTGGCTTATATAGAGTTCCTAATCGCTCCTCCAAAATTGCACAAACACTGCTAGTATCCTCTGGAATAACACGTGAGGAAATGTCACATCCTGTCTTTGTTTTTACATGTAGATTCCAGAGAACATCTGCTGCAGTGTCATCAAGCCGTGTTCACATGTACTGACCTCTATCTGTCACTGTTCATTAGTAACAGCCCCCTTCTTAGATCTGTTTGTCCCCTAGAACAATACGTGAGGACACGTCACATCCTGTCTTTGTTTATAAGCGTAGATTCCAGAGAACACTGGCTGCTGTGTCATCTCGCTGGGGTCACACTTTGACCTCTTCTTGTCACTGTTCATTTGTAACAATATAGTTCCTAGGGACCATCCTCTAATGTGATTGATACCTGTTTGTGTAGTGTTGCCATCGAGTCCTTGCAACATGCTGCTCTGCGTGTCCATCCCGAGTCACAAGCATGATACTTCTAATCGGGGAGCCTGGCAGTAAGAGAACCTTAAATAAACAATCGTATCGAAAGGCCACCTGGAGGGTCTTATGTTTTCCCCTAGTTCTCGACATATTAAACGCTACATGTTCTTCTCCAGTCATGTGGGGCTTTTGTTAGAGAGAGACATGTTGGTGGTAGAGCTAGTACTAATCATTTATTGAGACTTAAGGAAGTATTTGTTTCGGTCTTTAGTCATGAATTCTATTTCCGTCAAAACCTGATCGCAAGACGAGTTGATAATCTTAGGACACTTGATCTATCTAGTCAACGAAAGGTCAGTTTTCATGACAAACTGTTAAAGGAAATATGAATGGTTTGCGTGCTGAGGTTCAGCAAGTCTAGAAAGAAAGAGCGCACAGTGTTTGACAACCTAAGTAGAAAGATCAAGATTGGAGCGGCATGAAGCATACTATTTTATATCTCGCCTTCCAGCTGGCCTTTAAACTATATTCTCTCTTTTGTGTGAACAAGTAAAACTGTCGCAAATACAAATAAACAAGTATTTTAGGTCTCAGTTAATGGTCAATTGAAATGTCTTTGAACGGAGGCGATGAAGAGACATTATTAAGGATTTCGTACCTTATGTTTATGTCTGCTGCCTCAAGGTCACTTATTTTGACAGCCGTGAAGTGCCTTAGCTACTAATCTGACTTAGGGTAATTCAATTTAAAACTTAAATCTCACTATGGTAACTATATCATCTTTTGCTAACATGTCTCGTGGACTAACATGTCTTGTGAATTTATTGATATTTTAATCAGGTCTGGAGTCTGCGATAGCGAAACAAATAAGGATGCTGGCAGAGGCTGCAGTAGTTTCTGTAAGAAATAGCAAGCTAGGTAAGCCTAGGAAAGAAGTCCGACACAGCCGTAGAGATAGACGAATGGGAATCGCTCCATGCACCACTATCGGCATGTCTTTCTTACATGAGCACAGTTGCGTTTGAGACTAGTTCCCTTAGAAAACATAAACCCTGCTTCGACGCACATATCTAGTGCTTTTAATAGTGCTTTTAACCAATAGAAAAGATGGGTTTAATTGACTGAAAGTCAAACTATATTGTTTAGTTGACTTTGTTAATCTGACAATTGTTGTATAATGTTTGTGATCTTTGTACATCTAGATGAGTTAGACAAAAAATGTTGGGCCCAGCTGTATCTGACCGTATCCTGCTTTGTGGACATTGATACGTAGAATACGCTGAGTTCCCTACCCTTTCCTTGCAAGATGTGAAAGCTGAAGCTGTTTGTTTATTTCTAAATTGTCAACGCTGACGTAGAGCAGATCTGTCAGGCTAATGTTATCTTTGCATCTTTCATGTGCGCATTTCCAGGGCATGAGTCACCTGACCAAACAGTAGACCATAGCAGGGCACATCGGGAGTCATCTGGACACTGTTAGGCTGTTACATGGAAACACCAGAAACGTCTTAATCTCATGGGAACATTGGAACAATTAATTTTGACCAAGAAAAGGGTTATTAGAAAAAGAAATTATGAAACACTTTGTACATAATTATTTTTATTAGCGGCCCCCGCAATGAGAAGAGTCGTTAGATCTCTCTAAAATTAGAAAAGTTATTGAAAATCTGATTTCCTTATATTCTGTAGCTTGCTAAATTTAGGTGCATCGTTTACTTTTAGTCTTTTGAAAGTGAAACCTTTTGATTGAATACGGAAACCGCTTTGTTTGATCCCTAAAACTGAAACTATTGTGTGCACAGGTGCCGCTATTGATTTTGTATGTAGAAGTTGGATGTCAACAGAACTTCAAATGTAGGCGTGATACTTGTTGCTTTACACTTGTTGCTTTACACTTGTTGCTTTACACTTGCAATGGAAGGAAGAAGAGAAAGATGTCTGCTCGGAAGCCACGGTTAAAATGGTTGAAAAAACTTTAGAGCAAACGATTAGTTGATAGCACTATTTAAACTGTGCCTCTTCCTAAACACAATCACCTAACCTGGTAATTATCTTGTTTTTTGTAACCTGTTCATTATTTGTTTATCTAACCTGTTCATTATTTGTTTATCTAACCTGTTCATTGTTTGTTTATCTGACCTGTTCATCATTTGTTTATCTAACCTGTTCATTATTTGTTTATCTAACCTGTTCATTATTTGTTTATCTAACCTGTTCATCATTTGTTTATCTAACCTGTTCATTATTTGTTTATCTAACCTGTTCATTATATGTTTATCTAACCTGTTCATTATTTGTTTATCTAACCTGTTCATTATGTGTTTATCTAACCTGTTCATTACTTGTTTATCTAACCTGTTCATTACATTTTCACCCAACCTGTTCATCTTACTTTCCCGTTTCTTGTTCGAATTAAAAGACTTTATATTTTTGGTAACATATTCTTTGTCTCACTTTACATCACCAATTTTTTTTTTATTCAAAAAATTGTATTCTAATTTTCCTTGTAAATAATAAAACACAAGCGTGAAATCGATGGATTATATTGAGCTTGATATTACAAAACAAGCGTGAAATCGATGGATTATATTGAGCCTAATGTTACAAAACAAGCGTGAAATCGATGGATTATATTGAGCCTGATATTACAAAACAAGCGTGAAATCGATTGATTATATTAAGCCTGATATTACAAAACAAGCGTGAAATCGATGGATTGTATTAAGCCTGATATTACAAAACAAGCGCGAAATCGATGGATTGTATTAAGCCTGATATTACAAAACAAGCGTGAAATCGATGGATTGTATTTAGCCTGATATTACAAAACAAGCGTGAAATCGATGGATTGTATTTAGCCTGATATTACAAAACAAGCGTGAAATCGATGGATTGTATTAAGCCTGATATTACAAAACAAGCGTGAAATCGATGGATTGTATTAAGCCTGATATTACAAAACAAGCGTGAAATAGATGGATTGTATTAAGCCTGATATTACAAAACAAGCGTGAAATAGATGGATTGTATTAAGCCTGATATTACAAAACAAGCGTGAAATCGATGGATTGTATTAAGCCTGATATTACAAAACAAGCGTGAAATAGATGGATTGTATTAAGCCTGATATTACAAAACAAGCGTGAAATCGATGGATTGTATTAAGCCTGATATTACAAACGACTATTTTGAGTTTCTTCTGTTTCTAAAGATTCTCTTTCAGTCTGTGAACATAGAAACGGTCATGTCACGTGCTAATTAAATGATCAATATCGGATTTGTTCTCGCGCTGAACGCAATTAAAATATTCTCTGCCTGTCAATGTGTCTGACGTTTTGTGTTCCAACATTTTAAAATGTTTTGAAATAAAATCAACTTTTATATCCTATTCAAATATTCTCTGCCACATTTAAAACTCTAAAGTTAAAGTTAAAACTCGTTGAAGCAGCCGGCTGTCAGCTGTTCTGGCATTCAATGACATAGTGGATTGCGTTATATCGTCTTAACAAAACTTTGCTTCTCTCCTGAACTCTATGAATGCATGAGTTTGATTTGTTTCTTTCTGGAGTCAAACACTTGATCAATTTGTAACAACCCTGCAATCCAGTAATGCGCATGTACATACCTCCAGACATACACGCACTCACACACACACTGGAGCTGAACGGAAACAAATATGCTAAGAGATTCTAATCGAAATAAAAATAAACTTACAATACAAAAAAAAAAATTCTTATTCTCAACGACCATCTTTGTTTCTTCAACCCTCACTTCTTTTTCCTCTCTCTGTGTGTGTGTGTGCTCCAGCCTAAAATGTCGTATCGGTATCCTTGCCTCTTCTCTAATCTTCTCTCTTTCAATTTCCCCTTCTCTCCCTCTATCTCCCTCTCTCTCTCTTACTCTCTCTCTCTTCCCCTCTCGTCTCTCTCTCTCTCTCCCTCTCTGTCTCACACTCTCTTTCTTTCTTTCTGTGTCTCTGAACATATCGCTACATTACAGTTGTAATCTATGTCAGCAAATAGAATTTGGTCGATGCTTCAGTTCTCCGTTCAGTGGAAACACACATTGCAAGCTTCCTTTCACCCAATCATTCAACTTCTTGATTATGAGACATCCTTTTGAAATTCTTAAGACAACAACTGTAATGTGCAGATCGTTTATCAGCAGACTCATGTAGAGGTGTAGTTCAAACTCTACTCCAGAAATAGCTCATCAAACAGGGGAAGAAGAAATCTAATTGTTACAAATGATAGTCTTTCTTTACAAAGGTGGGAAGTGGGGGCTGGCTGGCATCGTTTTCCAAGAATATAGGACGGAAAAAATTGCCTAGGTTTTGATTTTATCTTTGACATTTCACGGCTCGCACGCGTGACATTGATTTTTATCTCAGATCTTGTTCACTTCCATTTGAATATAATTTTTAAACAACCCACGTGTCTATGTCCTTGTCCTACGTGAAGTAGTTCCTTGTCCTACGTGAAGTAGTTCCTTGTCCTACGTGAAGTAGTTCCTTGTCCTACGTGAAGTAGTTCCTTGTCCTACGTGCCATGACAACCAAGCCATATGTAGTGTACTATTTCAGAGATGTCGGGATGGATACCAAAAAAAAAAGGGGAATCACAGATAAACTCTAGGGAATCACAGATAAACTCTAGGGAATCACAGATAAACTCTAGGGAATCACAGATAAACTCTAGGGAATCACAGATAAACTCTAGGGAATCACAGATAAACTCTAGGGAATCACAGATAAACTCTAGGGAATCACAGATAAACTCTAGGGAATCACAGATAAACTCTAGGGAATCACAGATAAACAAAAGGGAATTCTTATGAATAAAACTGAATTCACAGATAAAGAAGGGAATTGTCAAATAAACAAAAGTGAATACTTCACAGACAAACAAAAAGTACTGATGATGATAAACAAAATTAGTCTTTGTAGAGAGTTTATTGTTTATGTCCACTTCTGACTCCAATTTATTTATTAATTTATTCTGATTCACTCCAATCGACCTCTCAAGTACTTCATGCGAATCGTTTCCATACATAGTAGGCCTACTTGTTAACAATTATTTCCTGAACATAGATCTAAATTCTGTTGCTTCTGTGGATATTGGAGTAATATGATCTACTTTGACATGGAATTTCTCCTTAGATATCCTTACTGACTATAATCGTGAACTTTTGACATAGTGTACCTTTATTATGTTTAAACTCTTCTATAGCATCCAAACTATTTACGGTCATTTCCTAATCGTATTCCTTTTTTTAACGAAAAAAAAAAGTATTTTTTTTGGTACTATTCAAGGCAACACCAAAAGATCCTGCATTAAAACATCTGTATATATTGTTGCAGGCAGTTATTGAAATAGATTGTTGTAGCTTTCACAAATGTACTGTTCTGTTTTCAGACCAACGTTTTGTGAGTTAGTCAGGTTCATGTTAACACTGCCTAAGTCACACTTTGCTTGCTTACTTCAGACACGGCTGAAATTGTTCGCTCTATTCTTTCTGACGCCATTCAACTTCTTCCCCCTCCCTCCCTAACATGCTTGACATGCTGTACCGGTACATCTATTTCTCCACACCTAAAGCAGCTGGTGACACGAACATCTCTCCTGGACACTTCGCTTACATCTTGACTGTGTCATGGGACCAAAGGCCTGCAGCCCCTGACGCGTTTGGTGACACCTGATACTCTTCACTACCAAAACTATTATATTGGGGATACTCCGAGAGTTATAAGGGAGACTTTCTGAGCGACCTAAAAGGATACTTTTTCTATTTTTTAGCAACAAAAGGCGGCTTAGTGTTCAGTTAACTCATGGCGTATTCGGTGTATATGGCATTGTGCCACAAGTTATCTTTAATGAATTTTTTGTTTATATCATGAGATACATGACCTTAAGTATTATCATTAACTAATAGCATGTGATACATATCCAAAGATGTAGACGGTATTATTAGTTGCATCCTAGTAAACTAACTAATGGAAGTTCCGCTACCTACAGCCTATTGTTATAGGTACGTGGTTGATAAGCTCCTTGCTTTTGTTTGCATTAGACCTATCCTGTGTTAAGTTCATTTCTATGTAAAGAAACAACATTTTGCCTTCCAACTTACTCAGCTACCCAAAGCCAGTGTAAGTGAGTCTCTCTCTGTTGATTGTAAATATTTCACAGTCTTTCTGTTGATTGTAAGATGTTTCACAGATAATCTCTCTGTTGATTGTAAGATATTTCACAGATAATCTCTCTGTTGATTGTAAGATATTTCACAGATTTTCTCTCTGTTGATTGTAAGATGTTTCACAGATAATCTCTCTGTTGATTGTAAGATATTTCACAGATTTTCTCTCAGTTGAATGTAGGATGTATGTGAGGTAGTTTCTCCTTCGTATATATATTTCGCTAGCACGACCTTGTTGTATTCTTAAATAAAAAGAGAATGTGACTTCAACATGTGGACCTGTACGTTATCATCTCCTCGCCAATGGATCTACGGGGGTTTAGAAAGAACGAGGAAGAAAGTTGGCCTGATAGCGCTAAGATTCTAAGACGACTTGTCAAGCACGAACTGTGGCAAAGTTTGCCGCTCTAAAATCGTCCACAACGGAGTCTGTCCCGACAAAACAGTCAACACCAGTCGTTTTTTATATGGGCGCGCATACATTGTCTCTCTAGACGGATCCATATAGATCATAGACAGACTACATTATCAAATACAAATAGTTTAAAAACCATAGTGTGAAGTGGAAGCTATTTTGCAAAAGGTTACAACTGATTACTATTACAGTGTACAAGTAACACAAGTAGCTTTACGTGTAGCTCTCTCTTGTACACACTCAGTACACAGACCTACACGGGCCTGGAAGTGACAAGTTCAGTGCGCGTCAGTTCTGTTCATGGTTTACGACACCCCCGGCCCTTTCCCTTTTCATTTTCACACACAAACCCTTGACATCACATTACAGAAAATCTTCCCACGATCTAATAAACACAGGAACACCAAACCAGAGAGAGAGAGAGAGAGAAGGAAAAGAAAGAGTTATATCCTCATTGTTTCCAAATGAAATCATTGACAGTACTTGACGTAATGAGCGTCTCTGTGCGAGATTTCTGTAGATGTATTAAGAATATCTTTTGTTTAAAGTGTGGGTTTAAAATGAGACTTTGTGTTTAGATAAGTTGTGCTGTCCAATGTACCCATCCATCCCCTCACTTGTACAAATATTAGTTTACAGTTTCTAGCTAAGAAGTGATAAGGTCCCGTTAGAGCTTTCCAGCATTCCTCTTTGGAAGAAATATCTTTAAATCACGTGACTTAATGTTGTTTTTTAAATTTCTTTTATTTTTGCACCCTTCTATTTTCAGTTCTTGTTGTGTATAATTCTTATGCACTTTTGTTCTAAGTTGTTTTTAGAGTTACCTACAAGCAGCCATTTCGTTGCTAGTGAAGTTGTGCACTTTAAGCTCAGTTTTAATGAAGTTGTAATTAGAAAAGTGTTTCATTCCTAGGGCCAGTCTTCGTCAAGTTTACACGGGCCAGTACCTGCTGTGGGAAGCTTGTAGTGTCCGATTACTAGTTTCGGTTTGTTTCAATTTCTTATGAGAAAAAAAAATGAATGTCATGTAATTTGTTGAAAGATAAGATGAATGTCATTTAATTTGTTGAAAGATACTCGCTCCAAATGATTAGAACTAATTTTCCACCTAGTCAATGCCATATACCGGCTCCGATTGACGGATTGAAGATGATTTTGAAACGCTCTAAGTTTACTGTTTAGCTATTACAGGTGCCCCTGTTGCTTTTAGCTTGAAGCACCCCTTTTTAAAGCATTTATTTAGCAGCCAAATTTCTGATACATTTCGAGTTGTCCGAAACAAATGACATGTGAGCGAGTTCTTAAAGTCAATTTAGTAAGAAGACTCGTTTCCTGTTGAGAACCAAAGTGGTTTTATATACACGGTCTAGTTTTGAGTCTTGTTGGCAAATGTGCAAGAGTCCGACTGTTTGAAATGTTGTTCCTGCTGCGCAAGTTCAATACATTCAACTAGCACGGAAATTGTCCAACTATTTGTTTACAAAGCTTATGCTTATATCAATCCATTCACTGTGGTCTGTCTCTGGGGTATACATTTGGAATACGTGACGTCTCCAACTTCCCAGTCTCGGATCAAGTTCCTAACAAAACATGAATTAATTTTAAAAGAATAGTTAATTAAATAGTGGCAATTAATTATTTTGTTGGATATCGAAAAGGGAAATAAATCTTACAGTATTAACATTATCATTCCTTTCTCTCCCCCCCCCCACCCCTTCAATGTTATTCTCCGTCCAATCTGTGTATTGTAAAGGTTTTTGGCTGCTCCGTTTATAATTCTTGTATTTAAGTTTCTCTTACTTTTTTCATTCTCTATAATGGCAATGTCCTCGTTTCTGAAGATTTAAGATGAGTGCAGTATTTCACATGCCTACACAAACCCATTTGCCACCTGCATATTTTTCTCCACTTATGCAGACAAAGCTGTTGTCCGTCGGCGGTCTATTTAAGTTTTCTTTTCGTCTTCGGCGCCTGTCTTCAACAAGAGCTTTTTCGGGAGAGACTTCAGCTACGTCATCCTCTTTTAAGCTCGTCAAAGAAGATCCCCTTTGGCAAGCGGTCGTGTCCCATGCGGGACACATGTCTGACCTTGCGCAATAGTTGAAATGTAATTAGTACTTCTATACTGTTCACACCGGCCTCCTGCAGAACATTGTTACTTTGAATGTAGTCTTGCTAGGGTATGCCCATTATAGAGTGAAAGCACATTTGATGGAAGCGTTCGAGGATCCTTAAATGCCTTCGATAGAGCACGCAGGTCTCAGAGCCACACAAAAGTGTTGTTAGAACCACTGTTTTATAACTATTGATTAGTTGTTGCTTGGTAAAGAAACCTATTCCGCCATACTCGTATTTTAAAGCGACCAAAAGCGCTGTTGGCTTTTGCTAGACAGTTATTTCTCTGGACAGTGACGCATCGTTGGACTCTTTGCTACCCAGCTATGTAAAGTGGTTAACTACATTAAAGAGATGGCCATTCACATTGATTTGTGGAGCTGGGTTAGTTCCGATTGGGGACTTCTGAAACATGACCTACCTTTTATTTGTTTAGGTTGATGGACAGGTCAAACAAGTCAGCAGCCTCAGCAGATGCATAGGCAGCAAGTTGAAGCTCCTGTTCGGTTGTGCAAGAAAGACTCAATCGTCCGCCTTTAGCAGTTCAGTATCAATTATCTATTGGTTTTGTGTATGTGGGAGCAAGCGTCCTATATTAAATGCTGCCATCGGTGCTTCAATTTATTTAACTTTGCTCCAAGGAATATTGCAAAGAGTGCTGGAGCTAGCACGCAACCCTGCTTCGCGTCATTTCAAAAGAGCTGATAGGTCACCATTGTATCTGATCTGACCTTTTTGACCCTCATGCAGTTGTTTCAGAATAGCTATGAATCTTGGAGGGCATCCTAGCCGAAATAGAATCCTCCACAAGCCATTGCGATTCACTTTGTCAAAAGTTCACTGCATTTTTCCTGCATTTGACGCAAGACAAAAATCATGTCCGATATGCCTTTACCAGCCCGTTAACCACACCGACTTTCTCAAAGCACATTGCCTACTTATGCCTACTATGGAGTTGGTCAATCTGTCAATGAGTATCCTGTTATGGATTTTCCCCGCTACTGACAGCAAGGTAATGCCATTATCTATATGCTCGTGACAATCTGTACTGTTATCAAGTAGACGTATATTGAGAAGTTCATTAGTTGTAAACAGAGAGACTACTATAAGACTGGATAGATACTGGAGTGTTTCGAAAGTGTTGTAGCCAGAGAATGAATTTCTCAAATGTTCTTTGACCTAACACACAAATACAACAATTACAAGCAAGAAGAAAAGTAAGTGGTTACCTAGAACGTTTCAAACCTAACGCTAACAAGTATATACTCATCCAGTCACTCATGTAGTACTAGTCAGCTATCTTGACCATGCGGGTCCCGTTAAAGGATAGACAATACTTCAAGGTTTCAGAAAGACTTTTTGACTCAATAGTCAAAGACAAGTACTCAATGTAGAAACTTAGGGGAGTTGGTTTTAATAGTCTTGTACCAGCACAGTTCTACAGTGTTTTCTTGGATTCACTTTAACAGTACCGGAGGGGGGGGGAGTTACTTCGTAAACCAGGTGCTCACAAGCGGTGTTTGAAAGATTGACCACGTTTTTGTAAGGTTATTATATAATGCTTGTAGAACTCTAGTTTGCTCTGTATGATCACTTCCAAGAAAACGTATCGCTCTGTAAACACTAAACATGATTTATCCTCGATATAACCTGGCACAAAGTTATACTTAACATCTCTCACAGCCAGACAGCAAAAGATCAAATAAATTACCCAGATTTCAATGCTAGCGACACTTGCATCAGCTCACTTTTATATATGTAATCGGACCACAAGTAGACTAATTAGCTAAGTTGCTGCCGATCTGTGTCTTATCTTGTTCTACATTGTCCTCCTATGGCTAAGTTAATCTTCATTGGCATTATTGCTGCACTTTGCTTGTATTCCCACAATGATAGATCAGTTTATCTGGACATTGAATTTGGGTCTTGTGTTCATCCGTTAACGCCATATCGATCTCAGGCCCAGTAGACAAGAATGACCTTCACTAATCTCCCCCCTCAACCCCACACACACTGGGCATACACATGTGTTTCCTAAATGTCGTCCTTCGGTACACCAGTTCGATGTGTGCTAGTTGGCTTAGAGAGAGGAGATGATTGATAGATTTTGTGGGTATAGCAATTAATATATAATGTTTGAATTCAATTTCTATTAACACCAGAATACGTGTTTGAATAGAAAATCAGTCAATAAAACACTATTTCTATTTGAATCAACACAGTAGTCTTAATATACCCCCCAGGCCATACGCACACAACTCTCCCATATGTACACAACCTTCATATCAACACAACTTCACCACACGTATAACTTTCACACAACTCCCCCACATATGCACAGCTTTCAGACACAACTCCCCACAGATAAATAACCTTCACACACACATTTCCCCACATATAAACAAACTTCATACACAGCTCCCCACATATAAAAAAAACTTCACACAACTCCCCACGTATAAACAAACTTCACACACAACTCCACACATGTACACAACCTTCATATCAACACAACTTCACCACACGCATAACTTTCACACAACTCTCCCACATGTACACAACCTTCATATCAACACAACTTCACCACACGTATAACTTTCACACAACTCCCCCACATCTGCACAACTTTCAGACACAACTTCTCACAGATAAACAACCTTCACACACACATTTCCCCACATATAAACAAACTTCACACACAGCTCCCCACATATAAAAAAAACTTCACACAACTCCCCACATATAAACAAACTTCACACACAACTCCCCACATCTACAGTGTTCACACCTTATCACCCTCCAGTTAAACACACTTTTGGTTATCACATCCAGCTGAAAAAAAAATCTATCTTTCAAAATGTTCTTACCGCTTTCTTAATACATATATATATATATATATACATTATTTTTTCATTTCAGGTCAAGGCCCTTCTGCCCTAGTTGATACCAAACCTCATCTTGGAATTTTCACAGATAGATTAGGAGCCCACAGATGTATTCTCCAAGAAAGTAAGTCATTATCTATTAGGTGTGTACTGAAATGTTTAGTCAACTTGAACCATCTCATGTGACGTGTGTTTGGCGAACGAAATCCTAATACATGATGTCTTAAAGTTGCACGTATGTCCTATGATGTCATTTCTTGGATACACTGTACTGGAGATTATTTTTAGATTTCGGGACTTCCATGCGCAGCTGGTTTTCTTCTTTTTTTTTTCTTTCTTTCTTTCACTCTGTTTACATTTTGTTTTTCTTTTTCCCTCCTCAGCCTGCAGCTGAGCGCGCGAGGTGTTTTGTGGTTAGTGGGGACAGGGTTAGGACCAAATACACAAACATCCTTTCTTCTTGTCATGTGACCAAACTGAAATGTGTGTGTGCAGACCTGAAGAACAAAATGTGGATCATTGAATTGTAAATGCCCGCGTTTTCTTTCTCGGCCTTACTTGTAGTTCTGAGGACAAGGTGCCAGACTTCAGTCCCACCCGTCGCCGTTGTCTAGCAGCTGGCGGTGGTGACTGGATGGAAAAGTATTTGGCAAGACTGGCTGTGGTTTGACTGTGGTAACTCCCGCCTCTCTTAAGAGAGGTTATGTCTTTGACTGTTCCTCCCTCACTCGGGTTCTTGCTTGTGTTTCATTCATAACTTGTGTGAAATTTTGGAGATTCAAATGTAACACCACTCCGTGTTCTGCTTCAGCGTTTTGAGCTTTAGAATGTTTTTTTTTTTTCTTTGCTTCAAAACTGAATGAAGACACGCTCGGTGTCTTGGATTTGGTACATTCCGAGAAGTTCTGGAGTACTGAGAGCTAACTAAGTTATGTGTCTTTGACAAAATAGTGGAGTTTCTTACTTACACACGCGAAGAGGAATGTGCTTTATTTGTTTCCATTCTGAACACATACTGAAAAGTGCAAGACCCGCGCATTTCACCTGTTTTATTGGACTAGTGACGCCGTCCCCCACTGTGACTACATCTAGATAGAGCAGAGCAGTAAATCTTGTATTTGTGGCAACGTTCCAGGGAGTTAGCATTGATTTTCTTGTGTCCAGTGACCTCCAGACATTCAGATGTGTGCGAAGGGAATCATTTAGTTGCAATAACTGGTGGAGTTTTCAAAGACCCAATAACACATTGTGGTGGTGTAGAAGGACAGAGTTAAGGCTTAAGATCACTCTAGTTGGGTTTTGTTCAGCGATTTCTTTGTGTTGACATTTCTACTTGGAAACCGCCAATGTAAACAGAACGTATGACATGTGAGTACACTAACTTGGGAAATCTTCATACACTGATTCATTAGTTTCGCCCTCTGGGTGCCACTCAAGTCAAGGGAGCTATTTCTTGTTTTGACCTAGATCTAGATTTTATGCTCCGTCCGTGTCAGCCCTCGAAAGGTATCTGACTTAGATATGCTGGGTTTCCTCCCAACCTACACAAACAACAGTCTGTGAATGCACTGTTGTGTGATCGCTGTCTTCACCAAATGTGTGATCGTTGATGTGTCTGCATCTAGATCTAATATTTCTTCCTTTGCTTCTCATTGAACTCCTCGCCAAACACAGGGCACACACAATTCTACCAGTAATCAAAGATACGTTGGTTGTATGCAAGATTGACATGTTTTTATACAAAGATTTTGTTTTTTGCCACCACTCACCCACCAAATGTTACATTAATATGTCATCCCCCACCCCACCCCCTCCTTCTGAGCAAAGTTATACATATTCACATGCGTAGCTCTGGTCAGCTGAATAGGTGCCCCCAAGCCAGAATGTTTTGGTACATCAAGTGCAGACTTAGATCTAAATAATTTCAAAGCTAATATTGACATGGGCTGTGTGTAGACCGAAACTCTCCTGTCTTTAAGTAGCCTACTATTTGTTCCTTTTACTTATCTTCACTGTCTACTCACTTAGTCCCCCAGTGGCGACCCCCCCCCTCCCTCTATGTTGGCTTTCTATGTGTCAGTGTAGTGATAGAAGTGCTTGCTTGCTCGATCACATTGTAGAGACAGAAATGTCATTCCTTTTAATACTCGTTTCAAAGATATCAACAATGTCTAAACTAATTCATCTCCTTGTAGACATAGAAGTAGCTACTTAAATGATCTAAGAGAGAGAGTTCTAATGCAACTTTCTCTTCTGATTTTTAAAAAGCAGCTTTGTTTGAGACTTATAATGATAGCAGTGCCCTCCCTTTATGGGTGCAAAAAAAAAGGGGCGGGGCTAACAAATCAAACATAAAGTGCATTTGAAATATACATTGATTTGTTTATTTATAATTGTATTATTGAAATTCGCTAACAATTTAAGTTTATTTGTTCTTCGGTTACTTTATTTTGTTTCACATTTAGGAAGGTACAACATACAAAACTAGTTGTCATTCTTGACTAAATGACGTGACCACCAAGTACTCTAGCGTCTAGTTTCAGCGTTTAGTTTCAGCGTCTAGTTTCAGCGTCTAGTTTCAGCGTTTAGTCTCAGCGTTTAGTTTCGGTTTACTTTACTTTTTTCCCCCCTTGACAGCTACGTTATAAAAAACAATTTGTTGCTAAAAATCTAAAAACAGCTGCAGGAATCAGGAAACATTTGATAGACCTAGTAACAATATTTATTAGCATCATTGAGATTTTACGAACAAAAAAAAAAGAGAATGAATCTAAAATCTATAGGAATTAGTATTTTATTGACATATGAAATGTGTAGGGCATTGTATGGATTTGAAAAGGAACTTACCTTCTATCCTAAACATTACAGTACAAACACTAAATTCACTGTGCGTGTTAATATTTGATAGTACACATTACGTTTAAAGAAGTATATAGTATTGTTATACTTTTCAAGAGATCAGTTATGAAAAACCAATGGGCATCATTGAACAGAAGATCGTCTAGGATGTCTAGTTGACAGCAATACAATTCTTCTTCAAAAAAAATGTTATCAATATTAAATTTTAAAAAAGCCTATTTATATATTCAAATATTTGCAATGAATCTATCACTGCCTGTCTGTGTATTCTATAGTATTAATCAGTTGTTTGATACTTTTTTAACAAAGCTTATATCAACTCATTTTGACTGGCTGTCTGTTGGTCTGTCTGGCTGGTAAAATGTTTGTACACCTTATTTCTCTCACGCGCATTCTCGGATAATGTTTAATCTTTGCACAATTAATTATTAGCATACGTACGCAAAAAGGAATTTAAAAAAAATTATTCAAATTAATTATTGGTCATTAATTATTTTGTGTGATACCAACAATAGAAATTAATCCTTCGGTATTTACAGATATGTAAGGTTTGGTTATACTTGTTATTTTTCTCACACCGATTCTCGAATCAAGTTAAAACTTTAAACAAGTATTTATTGTACTTAACAAAATATAATCAATTACAAAATTAACTAATTATTCAATTAATTGGTGATAGTTAATTATTTTGTTTGATATCAGAAGGGAAAATAACTTCTACATTATAGAAAGATATTGTTGTAAGGGCGGAGTTATTCCCTTTAGATTAGCTTTGCTTTGTTTAAGAAAATGATTTGTATATTTACCTGTTCGATATATATATATATATTAGTAGATCACGAGACCATTAAATTGATTTAGGTTATTCTTTGAAAAAAAAAAAAAAGCTAATCCTAACCCAGAGCCCTGCAGTTACTTGCATACATCACCAGAGAAATGACTTATTTAGAACCTCTGGCAGGTAGGAGGGGAAGACAGTCTAGCACGTTGTCATTTGATGTGACGACTTGCATTTATCTGTGCATTATCGCCCCTGGCCATGTGTAGTACATGGCGTCACGTTTGGTGACATCCAAAAAAGAATTTTAAAAAAAAGGGGGGGGGGAGAGATAGTTCATTAAACTATTGGCTAATAATTGAGAACATCAAGGCACATGTTATTGTTTACAACTGTCAGGTGTTGTCATGTGTGACTTCTGTTCAACTCACCTCAGTGTCCGCCTACAATAGATGACATATTGCTCAATGGTTATGTTGTTTTGTTAGCAAAAACAACAGAATTTTTTTCCTCCTTTTGAAATGTCAACTAGGAAAAGAAAAAAATGTTCAGAACATTAACTGCATTCGAGTCTTAGGTGTTTGTGTGTAGAGAGGTCTATTACCTGCCCCTTCACATCCTCTTCTATTTGTTACTTAGTGTAGCAGTAGTTCCTATACAACCTTTGAAAGAGAAATAATAGGGGTGAAGCAGTTTGTTAGCAACATTACATTAACAGGTTGTGAGCTGTGATGTTTAAACGTCACCAGCTGTTACCTACTCATCCCCAGCTCCTTGACATCTGGGGGTCACGTGATTGTGGCGGGGGCAAGGCTTGAGAAGTGAAACTTCTGACCATGTTTGTAAGGGAAACAAATCCGTACAGTACCGATATGGTCGATGGACAGAGAAAATGGGCGCGAGCTGGATTAGCTGTACTCACCTGATATCATACACCCACTCATACACTGTCTCCCTTACAGAGTTACAGCACAATCAAACTAGCTTACATTTGACACCTGCCACCCACACAGTCTCAGATCTTATCATTTGAATTCTTTTTATTTAGCAATGTTCATTATATAGTGCCTAATATTTTATTAGAATTTCTTTGTTTTCCCTTTTAATTAATATTATTGATTTTAAAAGGTATTAGAAAAATGTATTTTCGGTATAATGAGATAATAAAGAAAGTGAGCAATATTTCAAGTGGTCATGTAGACTCGGCTGTGACCTTCATACTTTACCACCTCTTACACAAACTAAAATAATTTCCTGCCGGGGGTCGATTCTCTTTTCACCGTCTTCGCCTGTCTTCTGAAGTGTAACCTGAAGTAAACCTTTTCTTTCGTTTCTAATATCCATCCCCCCGATATCTTCTTCATAAAACATTTGTTTTCATATCTTCTCTTTGCCAGTTCGGGCATGCTGTTTGCCAGTTCGGGCATGCTGTTTGCCAGTTCTGGGATGCTGTTTGCCAGTTCGGGCATGCTGTTTGCCAGTTCTGGCATGATGTTTGCCAGTTCTGGCATGCTGTTTGCCAGTTCTGGAATGCTGTTTGCCAGTTCGGGCATGCTGTTTGCCAGTTCTGGCATGCTGTTTACCAGTTTAGCCATGCTGTTTGCCAGTTCAGGCATGCTGTTTGCCAGTTCGGGCATGCTGTTTGCTATTTCTGGCATGCTGTTTGCCAGTTCAGGCATGCTGTTTGCCAGTTCAGGCATGCTGTTTGCCAGTTCAGGCATGCTGTTTGCCAGTTTTGGCATGCTGACTCTCGACTGTCCTTTTGAAAACGTTGTCGAGCACTACTTAGAAGCTGTTCACTGTCCACACCGTTCTGAGAACATCTCTGTTTGTTGTCTTACCATCGTATTCTCATGATGGAGCGCCTTGTTTGCCAGTTCGGGCATGCTGTTTGATAGTTCGGGCATGCTGTTTGCCAGTTCGGGCATGCTGTTTGCCAGTTCTGGCATGCTGTTTGCCAGTTAAGCCATGCTTTTGCCAGTTCTGGCATGCTGTTTACCAGTTTAGCCATGCTGTTTGCCAGTTCAGGCATGCTGTTTGCCAGTTCGGGCATGCTGTTTGCCATTTCTGGCATGCTGTTTGCCAGTTCAGGCATGCTGTTTGCCAGTTCAGGCATGCTGTTTGCCAGTTCAGGCATGCTGTTTGCCAATTCGGGCATGCTGTTTGCCAGTTAAGCCATGCTGTTTGCCAGTTCTGGCATGCTGTTTGCCAGTTAAGCCATGCTGTTTGCCAGTTCGGGCATGATGTTTGCCAGTTAAGCCATGCTGTTTGCCAGTCCTGGCATGCTGTTTGCCAGTTCTGGGATGCTGTTTGCCAGTTCGGGCATGCTGTTTGCCAGTTCGGGCATGCTGTTTGCCAATTAAGGTTAGGGTTAGGGTTAGGGTTTGCCAGTTCAGGCATGCTGTTTGCCAGTTCAGGCATGCTGTTTGCCAGTTTTGGCATGCTGACTCTCGACTGTCCTTTTGAAAACGTTGTCGAGCACTACTTAGAAGCTGTTCACTGTCCACACCGTTCTGAGAACATCTCTGTTTGTTGTCTTACCATCGTATTCTCATGATGGAGCGCCTTGTTTGTTTATGGACATGTTTTGGACGTTACTTTCCAAAATGTGTTCCAGTCCAAATCTCTCGGGGGATGGCCGCAGGCAGATTTCGAATCCGGTACCCTCGAGACGAAAGTTAAACCGCAGTGGGCCCCGCACTTTCATAGGACCCGCGCTAATTCAAGGTGTATGAATTAATAAATTATATTATTATTATTATTTTATAACTTATAACAGATTTCCCGCGGCCTTCTGTCGTTTTACCAGGAGCTCCTGGAAATATACGGAAATTTTTAAAACCTTTAGAAAATTCATACAAATCTCCTTAAAAATATAGACATAAATTGTCATTTTGGGTTGTCATTCATTATGGAAAACGACAATCCTACGCGCGATAAAAAAAAACGCCATTATGCAATACCCGTAATTTTGGAATCTGGTGAAAGAAGCTTCTCTCGCCTCATACTAATGAAGAATACTTGAGGTCAACAATTCTCGTAGATAGATTGAAACATTTGGTAATTCTTGCTATTGAGCTTGATCTATTTGGAAATAGAATTTGTATGATATACTGTATGACTTGAAAATAGAATTTGTATGAAATACTGTATGACTTCGCTACACGCAAGGCTCGTAAAGTGATACTGTACGTAGTAAAGAATGAATAAAATGCAAAGACAAATGTATTTTCTAATATTAACTCTAGATTTTCACGTAGAATCCGTATCCCTACCCAAACTGGGCCCCACGTAATCCGTTTCGCATAGGGCCCCACAATGGTTAAGTCCGGCCCTGCCTGCTATTTATTGACGGGTGAATACATATTAGATTACTTGTTCTCCTCTTCCCCTCTTTTATTCGCCGCTAAAAATACGTGGGGTAGAAATTTGTAAAAAGTGATCTTTCCATGACTTCTTGCTATTTTGCGACGGGTGAGTACTACTTGTTCTCCCCCTCCTTTTTTATTTTTTATTTAGGTTAACTCTAGTCCAACTTGCAGAAATAAAAGAATGATCTTTCCTTTACTTTTTGTTCAAACTGTTGAGCCATGAAGACAATTGTATATATATAGATAGACTGAAACATTTTGTTATTTCCCCTATTTGATTTCTTTGGTTGTGAATCATATTTATGAAAGTTTCTCTCTCATCTCTTTGTTATTCAACGAGCAAGTTAACATATTTGTTTTTCACTACTTCGCCTTATGACCATTTCCACAGCTATACCGAGCTGGTGCTTAGTTTGATTTGAATCATCGTTTTAGTCTCGAGCCAATGAAGTATTTCTGTATTCAACACGCTGATGGTGAGACCGTTGAATAAATGCTAAGATTTGTTAAAGGGGTTTCAAAACAAACATCGAGGCCATGCAAGGAAATCAATCATTCCATCCGTTTTGGTCAAAAACTATTGTTCGTATCTGTTACTGTGTTCCAATCTATTTGTTAATAACTGTGGCTCTTAAAGTGTAACTCGTGAAACTCTTGCAGCGCATTTATTTCTTATCCATTGTGATACAAATATTTGTTTAGAACTATCCGGAGGCCAGCTAGCACTCCCCTTTAATGTGTTGCCATACACCTTCAACAAAGTCAACAGAGATGTGCATTTAAAGAGCAGTCATTTCACATCCAGTTTTTACGTAATAGATAGTGGATGTGCCATTGCTTATTATGACATTACAACACTTCTTGACTAGATTCTGCTGGTAGGCATTGTTAGCCAAGTAGTTTTAGAGAGTACAAATACAAGCATCGATTATGATGTTCTGAAGTTCTAGATAATATGTCATACACCCGCCTCCCCCAAACCACCCCTAGGCTTAATTAGTCATTGTAATGCAGTGTTTCTAAAATTGACGAGACTGTTTCATACAGTACTTTGACTAGACATTGTTGCCGCTGTTTCGATCAGATCCGTTGGTTTTTCACTATGTGCCTGCTTCTTATTGTCTCATCTTTTCAATTCTTTTATTTCAGGATATTTTGTTTGAAATTCACCTAGAACTAGAGAGATAGAATTGATAGAAATGTAGAGATAAAGACATAACATTTGGATATAGAACTATTGATAGTTAATGTTTACATCGAGACATCGGAATGAGTTTTGGGGATGAAAAAGCAGGACTTTCTTGTTATTAAAATAAAAAGTAGGTCAGGATGTTGACAAACAAGTCTCGTCAATGTTTGATTCTTTACCACGGTGAGAGGAGGTGCTAGATATGTAGGTCAGAACGTTCAACTGTAAAACTTAAAACGAAAAGGCAGTGTCCAAACGCCATGTTCAGACGTCTATCTAAAAACACTAATATTGACTTAGTCAGGTCAGCGTGCGAAACTTAAAGGGAAAGGTGAAATCAGAAATATTAGACTGTCAGGTAAATGTTTAAACACCCCTGTCCTAGGCAAAAAGAATGTTCTGTTAAGGATTTGTGGTGACCTTGTTGAAAATACCACGGACATGGAAACATGGGGGACATCCTTCAGCTGGTCATGACATCAGCGACACTAGTTTTGTGCAGATTGTATTATTTCAGTGTTGACGTTCAGTTCTTCAGCTGGTCATGACATCAGCGACACTAGTTTTGTGCAGATTGTATTCTTTCAGTGTTGACATTCAATTCTTCAGCTGGTCATGACATCAGCGACACTAGTTTTGTGCAGATTGTATTCTTTCAGTAAGACATTCAATTCTTCAGCTGGTCATGACATCAGCGACACTAGTTTTGTGCAGATTGTATTCTTTCAGTGTTGACATTCAATTCTTCAGCTGGTCATGACATCAGCGACACTAGTTTTGTGCAGATTGTATTCTTTCAGTAAGACATTTAATTCTTCAGCTGGTCATGACATCAGCGACACTAGTTTTGTGCAGATTGTATTCTTTCAGTAAGACATTCAATTCTTCAGCTGGTCATGACAATTGCGACACTAGTTTTGTGCAGATTGTATTATTTCAGTGTTGACGTTCAATTCTTCAGCTGGTCATGACATCAGCGACACTAGTTTTGTGCAGATTGTATTCTTTCAGTGTTGACATTCAATTCTTCAGCTGGTCATGACATCAGCGACACTAGTTTTGTGCAGATTGTATTCTTTCAGTAAGACATTCAATTCTTCAGCTGGTCATGACATCAGCGACACTAGTTTTGTGCAGATTGTATTCTTTCAGTAAGACATTCAATTCTTCAGCTGGTCATGACATCAGCGACACTAGTTTTGTGCAGATTGTATTCTTTCAGTGTTGACATTCAATTCTTCAGCTGGTCATGACATCAGCGACACTAGTTTTGTGCAGATTGTATTCTTTCAGTAAGACATTCAATTCTTCAGCTGGTCATGACATCAGCGACACTAGTTTTGTGCAGATTGTATTCATTCAGTGTTGACATTCAATTCTTCAGCTGGTCATGACATCAGCGACACTAGTTTTGAGCAGATTGTATTCATTTAGTGTTGACATTCAATTCTTCAGCTGGTCATGACATCAGCGACACTAGTTTTGTGCAGATTGTATTCATTCAGTGTTGACATTCAATTCTTCAGCTGGTCATGACATCAGCGACACTAGTTTTGTGCAGATTGTATTATTTCAGTGTTGACGTTCAATTCTTCAGCTGGTCATGACATCAGCGACACTAGTTTTGTGCAGATTGTATTCATTCAGTGTTGACATTCAATTCTTCAGCTTTGTTGAGGTATCTTGGTTTACTTGTCCATGTTGTCAGAGAAGTCTAATCATCTTTTTTACAAAGCTTCTATCTACTCATTCTCTCTGTTTGCTAAAACCTTTGTACATGCTATTTCTGCCACACCCAATCTCGGATCAAGCTGAAATTTTGCACAATTATTTCTTGTAATTGCTAAAACAAAAATCAATTAAAAAAATAATTATTAATTATTGGTAATTAATTATTTTGTTTGGTGTCGAACAAGGGAAAGAAATTGTACTTAAACAGATGCGGTAATATAAATTGAATTTGTCCCCATGAAAAGGATTAAGCTATGAAAGAACAATTTCTTTTTATGCATTTAAAAACCGATCAGGGTGACATGCACCCAGATACCCCTTTTTTTAAATCCTTTTTTTACTCATTGGCTTCTGGTAATTTCTAGTTTCTACACAGAAAAATATTGGAGATTGTTCGTTTTCGGCACCAGAAAATTCTATTACTTTCTATTTTTAATGGAGATTCAAGCTTCATTTCAAGTCTGCTACTGTGAATTTATTAGCAATAGCATAATCCCTGGCACACACTAGGATATAAGGTCACCAGATTGAACTCGTGAAAACTATAATTCATATAAATAGCACATAGTAAAAGAATGCTTTACTGGAGAAGTTGAAGAAAATGTACAGCTCACATTGAATAGTTGCATACAATTACGTTATAGGAGTCTGACAGTTGTAATGTCTTTATCATACTTGCCATGCGATATCTGAAATTTAGGCTCGATCTGTTTGAGTTATAAACTAGTGCATCATACTTTCTATTTTCTTTTTCATGTTTGTTGAATAGAAACAAAAATGTCTAGGAATAACATTTTTAAAACAAATTTGCTCATATATATATATAGCTCATCCTTCGTGATCGAAGATGAGCACATTTCTCATATTCTATAGATATCCTCGCTTTAAAAAGCCGGCCGCATATATATCATGGGCGTAGCCAGGATTTTTTTTCGGGGGAGGGAGGGTTTTGGGGGGGATACCCCCCCCCCCATTTCCCTCCTCCCAACAAAAAAAGAAATATGTATGTGTGTGTGTATCATCTTTATTACATTCTGACCCTTCATTCCTTTGGAAGACGTTTATTGTGCCCAAGAATAGGTTCTTCCTGGAGTTAGAGGAAAATTGTAGATTCCCCGCCACTGCTAGCAAAGGCTTCTAGCGCTCCCCCATCGCGGGGCAAAGCCCCGCCGCCAAGCACTATTTCTGCTATTGAAAGCCAACAAAATGCATATTCTGAGGTATCTACAGTGCATTTTCCTGCTATTAAAAAAGTTTTATTTCAAAAACCTAATGTGCTGTTCTTACTGACTTAGACCCTCCCGCGCCGTTCGGCGCATTTTCCGTCCAGCTGTTTCCATAAAAATCTGTCACTGGTAATGTCTGAGGCCTCTTCCATCTTGCTCTGAGGACCTCCATGAATGTGTGGCGCCAAGTTGTACTAGGATGTTATCGCAACTCTTCTTATGCGTAATTCATTTTTTCGTAGAAAATGCCCAGCAAAACTTCCACTTCGGCTTAGGATTTTTTAAATTTAGACCCGATCTCTATAACTGACTCCTAAAATCTGTCTTTGTTGAGCCACATTTAGTGTTTTTCAATTTCTGTACATGACTATTCACTGCAGTTTATTAATGGAGCCCCGCCACTGGTAGAAATGTGTAACCTATCTTGCATACGCTCTTGGAATTAAGTGACCGTAGTTTGCTTTAGATTTTATATCGAAAAGAGAAGTTTTATCGTCAAAATCATCTGTTTGGGGTTTTAAACTAAAAAATCTCAGGAGTAATGTTGTTTTTTTAATTTAAAACCCCATTTAGCTACGGTCATAGAATTTAGTAACTGTAGTTTGCTTTAGAATAATATTGAAGATAGAGGTTTTCCATCTCAACACGCTTTGTAGGGGGATTTTAAACTCAAAACCATCTGGAGGGGTTTTAAACTGTAGTAGAGCCATCTGTAGTAGAGGGTTTAAACCTAAAAATTCCAATAGGATTGGCTTCGCTCAAATAATTTAAGTGTGTAATTTGCTTTTAGCAAATGCTAATAGCATTTTGATTGCGTAATTTGCTTTTTTTCTTACACTGAAGATGTATTTTTAGCTTCAAACCCCGCTGGCTGGGGGTTTTACAGTCAAAACCCCTTAGGCTACGCTCATAGATTTTAGAGTGAGTAATTTGCTTTTTTTTATATACATTCAAGAGGTATTTATTAGCTTCAAACTCCACTGGAGGGGAGTTTAAACTCAAAACCCCTTTGACTACACTCATGACATTCTAAGTGTATAATTTGCTTTGTTTTTATTATTAGAGGTATTTTTTACCTTCAAACCCCGCTGAAGGGGGGTTTAAACTCAAAACTGAGTCAAAACCCATTTTGGGACGCTCATAACCTTAGCTTTTTTTTGTATTGAAGTATATTTTTTAGCTGCAAATTCTACTGAAGAGAAGGGGGGGGGGGATAAACTCAAAACCCCTTTGGCTACGCTCATAGAATTTTGAGTGTGTAATTTGCTTTTTTATATTGAAGAGGGGGTTTATCGTAAATTTTGGAGGGGGGGGGTTAAAATCAAAATCTTCCTTAACTGTGCTCTTAGAATTTGGGGGATAGTCGTTTGCATTTTTTTGTGTTTTGTTTTATAGAAGAGTAGGATTTAACTGTAAAACCCTTGGTAGGGTAGGGGGTTTTAAACTCGCCCCCCCCTGGTAGGGGGTGGCGAGACTCAAAACCCCCTTGGTTGTGCTGGGGCAAGTGATGGTTTAGTATTAAAATCTCATCTAAAATAAACAAAATCAAAGCAAAAAATTAGTCACTAAATTCCAATCCCCCTCCCTGCGGGGGAGGGGGGGTAAACCCCAACCCCCCCCCCTGAATATGCCCATGATATATATATATATATATATATATATATATATATATATATATATATATATATATTTATATATATATATATATATATATATTGAAGGGAGATATTGAAATCCCATTTCGACTAGTCTAGCCTTGCTAATCTTAAACTTAGAGATTTGAATCGAAGCAGTTTATAGCATTAGGCTATACAAGCGAATTCATTCAGACTTTCTAGAATCAAAATGGAGAAGCTCAGTGAAACAACGGAGTATGGTTTGGCTTTGGGATTGCTTTTTGTGTTTTGTTTTACTTTACATAGGACATCTTCCATACTTTGATCATGCATAGGGCGCTATGGTCCAATCTCTTTAGTGGACCAGTGAGGGGCGGGGCTGCCCTTAAGCGCTCAGCAAACACCTCTCTGCTCTAGTCGGGATTCGAACTCGAGCCCCTTAGGTGGCCAAGTAGCTAAGTGGTTTTGACCCTCTCACAAAGACATCTCACAGTTTATTAGTTCTGATGTGAGGACTACTACAATAAAGTAGTTGCTAACATGTAAGCTCGTTCTGTCCCGCCTTGTATTGACTGATATATCTGCCTGTCAAAGTTGGTCTCCCCTCCATTGGAGTTAGTCTCCCCTCCATTGGAGTTAGTCTCCCCTCCATTGGAGTTAGCTCCATGGAAACACCTGACCTGTCAGAAAGTACCTTATCAACTAAACTAGTGCCACTGTAACAATGTTGGTGTTCACAATCCTAAAAGTTGTCTATGTCTTGCTCAATACTGGCAAGTTCTTCTTGTTTCTACATTGGCATACCGTGTAAGGGTTATCAGTCGGAGCTGAGGAATAATCTGATATAACCATCTCTTGCCTTAGCAGTGGAACGTCTTGCTGTTCCGAGTCCTACCAGTATTTTAACGAGGAGAAGGAAGATGAAGACGTACTCATGCGTAGTATTTATTAGTACAGCATTGTGTGCAGTGTAGTCTATTAGAAACAACTAAAAGGAGGATAAGGGATCAATACATTCACTTGTATTTAGCCATGGAATCTCTAACCCATCGTTTCAAACTCAGTATTCCTACACTCAAAATGTAGCTTAATGAATTTGGGAGTAAGAATGAAAACCCTCTAATCAGACAGAACTAACAATGTTCTTATTCATATATTACTAATATAGATGATGTGAAATCGAAACTGGGTAAGTTTTCATAAAAAGCAATAAACCTTTTAGAACTGAAAAGTTTTTTCCCCTATCATTGCTCATCTGTTGTAGCTGTACACATTTGGAGATGATTACCTTTGACTTGTTTGGCTTCCAGCCAGTCCGTTCTCGTCCGGTGACAATGGGCTGCTTTGTGTAAACAACACTCGAGAGAATGTGATCAGTGGACCAGAAAAAAACTCCCTTCCCTGTACTTTTACTATTCTCTGGTTCCCAGTATTTTCATTGAATGGCTTATAGGCAAAATCAATACAGTTGAACATAAACTGTCTCATTAGTTTTGAAAAGCTCTTCCGTTGGTTGGTTCCACACCATCTACACTCAGTCTACTGGCGATGTATCATTAAACAAAGCTCAATAGGGAGTGATCGGATTGAACGGTTCAATTACGGCGTCTATCTGTGGTAGTGTGTGAGGCATGGGCGTAGCCAGGATTTTTTTTCTGGGGGGGGGGGATTTTTTCTCCCCCCCCCCACCCCCATCGCGAAAAAAATAAATTTATATGTATGTGTGTGTGTGTATAATCTTTATTACATTCTGACCCATCATTCTTTACGAAGACGCTTATCGGTTATTCCTGGAGTTAGTGGAAAAATTGTAGACTCCCCTCTACCGTCAGCAAGGGGGTCTGGGGGAGCGCTAGGAGCTCCCCCAGCGCGGGGCAGAGCCCCGCCGCCAAGCACTATTTCTGCTATTGAAAGCCAACAAAATGCATATTCTGAGGTATCTACAGTGCATTTTCCTGCTATTAAAAAGTCTTATTTCAAAAAACCTAATGTGCTATTCTTACTGACTTAGACCCTCCCGCGCCGTTCGGCGCATTCCCCGTCAAGCTGTTTCCACAAAAATCTGTCAATGGTAATGTCTGAGGCCTCGCCCACCTGCTCTGATGACCTCCATGAAAGTGTGGCGCCAAATTGTACTAGGATGTCATCGCAACTCTTCTTATGCCTAATTCATTTTGTCGGAGAACATGTCCCGCAAACCTCATGCGACGCTCTGTCACAATCTTACTAAAGGGTCGACTCCCAGTTCGGTAAAGGATTTCCTTGATTTACACCCGATCTCTATAACTGACTCTAAAATCTGTCTGAGCCATCTTTGTTGAGCCACATTTCGTGTTTTTCAATTTCGGCAGATGACTGACTATTCACTGCACTATATTAAATGAGCCCCGCCACTTGTAGAAATGTGTAACCTCTCTAAAATACGCTCTTGGAATTAAGTGACTATAGTTTGCTTTAGATTTTATATCGAACAGTGAAGTTTTATCGTCAAAATCATCTGTTGTGGGTTTTAAACTAAAAAATCTCTGTAGTTTTGTTGTTCTTTTTTAAATTTAAAACCCCATTTAGCTACGGTCATAGAATTTAGTAACTGTAGTTTGCTTTTGTGTTTTATAGAAGAGTAGGATTTAACTGTAAAACCCTTGGTAGGGGGTTTTACACTCCCCCCCCCTGTTATTAAAGATAGAGGTTTTCCACCTCAAATCGCTCTGTAGAGGGATTTTAAACTCAAAACCATCTGGAGGGGTTTTTAACTGTAGTAGAGCCATCTGTAGGAGAGGGTTTTAAAATCAAAACCCTCAATTGTCTTGGCTACGCTCAAATAATTTTAGTGTGTAATTTGCTTTTTTTTTTTATTGAAGAGGTATTTTTTTAGCATCAAACCACTTTGAAGGGGGGTTTAAACTCAAAACTCCTTTTGGCAACGCTCATAGCATTTTGAGTGCGTAATTTGCTTTTTTCCTACATTGAAGATTTATTTTTTAAGTTTCAAACTCGAATTTTGAGTGTGCAATTTCCTTTTTGATATTGAAGAGGGGGTTTATCGTAAATTTTGGAGGGGGTTTAAAAATCAAAATCTTCCTTAACTATGCTCATGAAATTTGGGGGATTGTCATTTGCATTTTTTTTTTGTGTTATTGAAGGGGGGAATTTAACTGCTAAAACCCCTGGTAGGGAAAGTTTTAAACTCAAACCCCCCTGGTAGAGGGTTTTAAACTCGAACCCCCCTGCAGCTGGTATTCCAGCTAGATTACTCAAAGAACTAAGCAATGAGCTAGTTCCAGTGTTCAAAATACTCTTTCAGGCATCGCTTAACCAGGGCAGAGTACCAAAGGACTGGAAAGAAACTAATGTCACCCTCCTATTTAAAAAAGGAGAAAAATCTGACCCAGGAAACTACAGACCAGTATCACTTACCAGCATCACATGTAAAATCCTAGAACACATAATATGTAGCAACATTATAAACCACTTAGACAAACATAATGTCCTCACCCCATACCAACATGGCTTTAGGAAATATAGATCATGTGAAACACAACTAATAGGACTAATTGATGACTTTTCAAAAGGTTTAGATAATAGCGAACAAATAGATGCTATCTTGCTAGATTTTTCCAAGGCTTTTGACAAAGTTCACCACCATAGTTTGCTTAAAAAAATTAAAATATTTCGGCATTAATGGTCCATTGCATCAGTGGATTAAAGATTTTCTGATATGCAGAGAACAAACTGTAATAATAAATGGCTCTAAATCAACACCGATAACAGTAAACTCAGGTGTACCTCAAGGAACTGTCTTAGGTCCACTACTATTCTTAATTTACAAAAATGATTTACCAAATTGCATTGCCTCAGGAACAAAAGTCAGATTATTTGCAGACGATTGCATAATATATAGAACAATCAAAACAACACAAGACACAGATATTTTACAAAGAGAATTAGATGAATTACAGAAATGGGAATCGAAATGGAGCATGTCTTTCCACACAGAAAAATGTCAGTTGTTAAGAGTAACAAAAAAAACTAAAACAAATAATTCCACTTATCTTATTCATGGCAAACCAGTAACACAGACTAAAAATGCAAAATACCTATGTGTTATAATAAGTGAAAAACTGTCATGGAATCCACATATTGATGAAACTATAAAAAAAATCAAACAAAGCATTAGGGTTTATTAAAAATAATTTCTATAAATCAAATAAGAACAAAAAACTAAAAGGTTATTTAACCTTGGTTAGGCCAATAATAGAATATGCATCCTCCGTTTGGGACCCCTCAACTCAAGATAACATTAAGAAACTGGAGCAGACACAAAATAGAGCAGTGAGATTCATAACAAACGAATATTCACACTTAACCAGAGTAACACTTTACGTAAAATCACTAAATTTAGAAAGCCTTCAGGACAGAAGACTCAAAAGTAAAGTAGCAATTATACATAAAACACTGAACCATAATCTTCAAATACAAAAACAAAATTTAATAAAATACTCTGAAAGACACAAAGATAAAGGCACATTCCTCGTCCCATATGCTAGGACGAATTTGTACAAATACTCCTTCTTCCCTAGTGCTATTAGAGCATGGAATGGGTTGCCTGAGCTAGCCAGGAAAACCAGTGACTTGGCAGAATTAAAGTCATTGGTTAATATGCATGACTAAATGCATGACGCGTAGGACGTAATCATCTTCTTTTTTTAAGTAACGTCTGTATTATATAAGATAAGAAGAAGGGGGTTTTAAACTCAACCCCCCCTGGTAGGGGGTTTTAAACTCAAAACCTCCTTTGCTGTGCTAGGGCAAGTAATAGTTTAGTATTAAAATATCACCTAAAATAAACAAAATCAAAGCAAAAAATCAGTCACTAAATTTCGATCCCCCCCACCCCGATTTCATTTTGGGGGAGGGGGGTTGAACCCCAACCCCCCCTGGCTACGCCCATGGTGTGAGGGAATGTGTGTGTGTGTCTTTTTGTGGTAGTGTATGTGTGGGTCTGTAGAAGTGTATGTGGTGATGCTTGTGTGGGTCTGTCTGCACTAATATTTATTATATAGCGCTACTTTCATGTTGTCTGGGAGAAGATAGCTCTCAGTAAACGGGTGTCGAACCTTGAGTCCCTTTCATAGGTAGCCAAGCGTACTTAGCCCCTCAACCACGCTTCGTACGGTAGTGTGTGTGTGGGGATGTGTGTGTCTGCCTGTGGTAGTGTGTGTGTTTGGGGTGTGTTTGGGTCTGTCTGTTTGAGAGTTATGTGTGAGTTATATCTGTGTGAAGTATGTGGGAGGATCTGGTTGTTTTGTCAGTCAAGACGTCTCTGTGATGTCTTCCATGCAAAGCTTTACATTCATTTCTTCCAATCAGCTCAGACTCTGCTACTTAGTACTAACACACGCTTTTGATAAATGCTGCAACTGAACTGCAGTTGCTAACAGGGAATCGTGTTACTTTTATAAATTGCATAGCCTAATTAGTCTGTGGAATTTGAACATTGATTATGAACTGGGAGATGCTTGTATATCTCTTTCTGATACATAGCATGCACCATTTGAAGCAGTATACGTGGGGCTGTTTGAACTAAATGAAGCGTGAGTTTGGCTTTTTGTATTCCTAGACTAAATTAAGATATTGAATATGGACATTGAATCTGAGGATCGGAACATTTAAACCTATGTCAGAATAGTTTGACTCAGAATCACTGGTTGAGGTGTCAGAACTAGAGTTACAATTCTTTGGACCGTTACGTTAGACCATGTGTGAAATTCACTTGACTAAGGCTTAGGCACCATCGTTACGAGAAGCTTTAAAAAAAAACAGTCGACCCACGGCGTAGCATACGCCGTTATTTTGAAGGGCCGGCCTTAGGCCAATGCAACCTATGAGATCGCAGTGGGCCCCCGCACTTTCATATGACCCAAGCTAATTTTAGGTGTAAATTTATTAAATTAAACCATTTTATATCTGGTTTACCATGATCTCCTTGAAATCTCCCGAAATTGCAAAATATACGAAAAAGTCGTCGAAATATCCGGAAATTATTAAAATCTTTTGAAAACTCAAAAAAAAAAAAAGTCTGAAATGTCATTTTGGGGTGTCAATTAAAAATGGAAAGCGCCAATCCTACGCGAAAAAAAAAAACGGCATTATGCAATACCCGTTATTGTGGAATCTGGTGAAAGAAGCTTCTCGCGCCTCATACTAATGAAGAATTACTTGAGGTCAACAATTCTCGTAGATAGATTGAAACATTTGGTAATTCTTGCTATTGAGCGTGATCTATATAGGAAACAGAATTATTATGAAATACTGTATGACTTCGCTACACGCAAGGCTCATAAAGTAATTCTGTACGTAGTAAAGAATGAATAAAATGCAAGGACGAATTTATTTTCTAATACAAACTCTTAAATTTCACTTATTATCCGTATTTCTACCCAAACTTGGCCCCGCGAAATCCGTTTCACGTATGGCCCCAGAGCGGTTGACTCCGGCCCTGCTATTTAGTGAGGGGTGTATACAGAGTAGATTACTTGTTCTCCTCCACCACCCCCCCTTGTCTTTTTGCGCCGCTAAATCTCCGTGGGGTAGAAATAAAAAAAGAGTGATCTTTCCATGATTTCTTGGTAACAACGGTTAAGTCCGACCCTGCTTTTTTGTGACGGGTGAATATTATTTGTTCTCCCCCCCCCCTTCTTTTCTTTTCGTCGGGTAACTCTAGTCCGATTTGCAGAAATAAAAGACTTTTCTTTACTTTTTATCCAAACTGTTGAGCCATGAAGAGAATTATATAGATAGATGTGTTTGTTCAATGGTATTAGAGAAATACGAGATATTCACTGACATCGTAACCTCATGTTCACCTTACATTTACTTAAGTGTTCTTGTGTGCGCTTTTAAAGTTTATGATTGTAGGATCGCTTTATTTCGGTCTCATGGGCGAAACCTGTGTGGACACGCATCTCGAAAACGGCTCTAAAGATTTTCCTAGTAATGATGTTTATCATTGAGAAAAGAAGTACTAGCTCTAATATTCTAGTTTGACAATTATAATTTTTGAAAGTATTTTTAAAAAATTAATTTAGCTAGAGGACTAGACAATCTTGATCTTGAACAGACTACGTCATCGGGTATTTCCGCGTGTAGACACTATTATTAAAAAGTTAAATAAATTAATTTTCAGGAACATTTTCCTCTTGTCTTTTAACTCTGTCTGAAGACCTATCATTAGAATAATATAAAGACTAGTAGATTTATACATTCGCAGAACCAGGACTTTTTTTAAAATCTTTGGGGGTGGGGGAAGGGGGTGGTGGAGCAGGGTAAAAAAATATTCAATTAGTTTTTAAGAGCAAACTAATCCCTCTATAAGTTTCTTGTTTACATTTGAGATATTTTGTAACGTCCGTTTTTCTATCAGGAAGTAGCCTAGACATTTAAACAAGTTCAATCTGTTATTTCCCTACTAATGTTTCTTTTCTTCCATTTAGTAAGTTAAAGATTTTATATTACATATTTCTTTTTTTTTTTTTTCATCTTCTCTCCTGGGTGTTCCATTGGGTCTGGCATTCCCCCCCCCCCTTTCCCAAACTTTACTGTTGATCAGGTCAACAAACTCTTGTCATTTCCCAGTGAAGCCTCATCTCTACGCACACGCATCCTTGTGGCTTCTTTTCGAGACTTGCAGTGAAACACGTCAATTTGAAGAGGTCCGGGGAAAAGTCAGCCAAGTGGGCAATGGCTCGAGATCTATTTAGTCAATGAGGCCAATGTCATCAAATCATTACAACTAGAGTTTAGTTGTTGGCACTACAAACAATCCCTTTGATTTCATTTCTGTAGACAAGCTCACAACGGTATGTTTAGTCAAATCTTTTTATTTTTGTGGACCAGTGGCTGGAGGGGGTGTTGTTGGTCGATCGTTGGCTGGTAGCTCCTATCAGCTATAACATGAACCGATGTAGACGTATTAAATTTTTAATATATATGCTTTACGTAACTTGAACAGACTTCTTTATTAAAATAAACACAGAGTTAACTTTAAATGAGATATAGATATTTACATAAAATCGAGCTCACAACAACAGAAAAGTATATACTCTTTCATATCTTTATATCATCTGCCGTTTTTAACATCAATTATGACAGACCATGTCGTGATTTCATCATTCTCCAAGACCAAAAACTAATGCTACCTTTCTTCATCATCACCTTCAAACACACACAAGGGGGGCTACCAGGGCGAATGGTATTGTTCTGCCTTTACAAAAGCAATTTTTTAAAAAATTGGGTTGAAAGGGGGGAATAAGAAGCATGTTATAACGTCTGACCTCCCTTGAAGTAAATTATTTTTTAAAAGTAGTGTATTTTTCTGAAGAAAAAAAAAACTGCTTGCTTGTTTAGTTTTTAAAATGAAGCGGTTATCTTTGCACTCAATGAAAGATGTAAATTATCATGATATCGGATTTTCCATATTTTACGGTATTTTTTAACGCAAACACAAAAGACAGACCACACAAAACTAATACGCTAAAAACTAAAATGTTATCTCCATACACTTAGTTCAGTAAAGGGTAAAATGTTCATGACTTTGTCACTTAAATGAGGTCAAAATTCACAGTCATTCTTTAGTCACAAAAGTTTGGGTCAAAATATCTTTTGTTTTTCTGATGTCCTCAACCTCCCTTGGCGACAGAACATTTGACATATGTGGGGGGGGAGGGGTAAGTGCTGGGTTGGGCGACATCAGTCCGTACAGGCTAGTCTTAAGAATCCTGTTTACTTCCATTCATCACATCCATTTTTTTTCAGACTCCTTGGAAACAGCGACATAATAAATCTTTGCTCATAAACACCAGAGGTCAGTGCGACACATTTTAGTCAACAGTAAAAACCACCAGGCACTTAGTCGCGCAAATTTTTCCTGCTGTCATAGCCTCTGTGGTTGAGGAATATCTGTTGAATACATTATACAATTTATAACATTCGTAGTATTTCTCAACATAATTTTTACCATGTGCATACTTCAACCCTAACCTTATACCCTAACCCTAAAAACTTAAATTATTGTTTAAAAAAAAAGACTAGCTTGCACACTGTATTGATATATTTAAATACATTTGAAGACAAGATTTAGCAGGTTCGTGTTGTTTTATACTTAGTAACAAGCACGTGGTAATTTATTTGTGTACAGAGTATGTAGACTTAAAAGCACATGATTTTCTCTCTATTTCTTCTCCGCTTGTTGTAGACCATGCAATGTTCAGGCTTGTCCTAGGCATGCACGGCCTCGTAACGTAAGGGGACGTAGCCGAACTTTCAATGTCCAGTTTGTAGGGAGGGAAATAGCTTAGTGATTACCGATAGCTTGTTGTGGATCATTTCTGCACAGTACTTTGTTCTTTATATTAGCAATTACTATTATATTATCTCACTGTTCATATATTAAAGCGTCAAAATGAAAAGCACTATTATAATGTTCATGTTGGAAATTAAAATTATCGAAACATGCAGAAAAGGCGGTCCTAAAGGGGCCGCCTAATAGTTTGTTTCTAGACCCAGTTTGTTTGTTTTAAATAGCTTTGACATTACATCTATTCTTCCCTTCATCTGAGAGCAAAAATTAAGTCTGAAATGTAACAAAAAAACAACAACAACAATAGACTTTGTTACGAGTTCACATTCGCGAAAGTACAAGATATCTTAGAGCACACACAATCAGTTTAAAATGTATACTTTCTACTTCAAGATTCGAGTCCTATACATTCTGCTTAGCAACGAAGAGTTCCCACTTTATAGAACAGATATCCACATAGGTAAAAAAAAACAAAAATGACGGATCCAGGTGAGAAACAACATTAATTAAGTGTTGCTGTTTTCAAAGAAAGTTAATTACTTACTATTGTTGATACCATCCATGATAAAACAAAACAAAGAAATGTCATGTTGAAATAAACGTCAGAAGACCTACATTCGCTTGAATTGCGGTAATGGAGAGATTTTGTATAGGCAAGTGAGCTTACACTAAACCAAACAACAAAGACACTCCAAGCTTCACCAAAGACAAATGTAGCCTTGAAGATACAACAGCAACATAAGTCTCACCCAAACATCAAGGACAGTCCAACCTTTACCAAAGACACGTGTTGCCTTGAAGATACTACAGCAACATAAGTCTCACCCAAACATCAAGGACAGTCCAACCTTTACCAAAGACACGTGTTGCCTTGAAGATACTACAGCAACATAAGGGTCAGCCAAGTTGTCCTAACTCGTTCAGAGAAAGCACGCAATAGATATTTTGTGCTAGTGTTCAGAAAAAGTCCTGGACTCTTCAAAAACTCTGACCAGAACTGATAAACTATTCATCGTACAGGGAGACGAAATGTTTTCTCACCTAATGGCCAGCTTGAAGTCAAAACATTTGTTTCCCTTGAAGTCTGGAGACCTTGCTGCTATGTTTCTTGCTCAGAATTTTTGCCAACCTTGCTTCTAATTGTGAAATTAAAGTTTCAAAGAAACAGGCTAATTGATTTTTACTCCATACGTCATTGATATTTTTTCCCCTCGCATTTGGCTGTGGTGTAGTTAGTAAATGTGATTCAATTACGTGCCATCTCATCATCTCATCCACAAGAAGAAAGGCGACGTAGTGTTCATCTGATCATTAGTCTGTTCTGTTCTAAATGAAAAAAAAATTGTTCCAAGAGTATATGCCAAGGAGAGAAAAAATAAAAGATTTTTATTTTGTATTTCTCTTACTTTTCTATATAATCATATGTCCTCAGTTGAACTCATGATGTTATATTCGTTATAGAGATGTTCGTTATATGGACGTTCGATGATCTTTTGATATTTTTCTTCAAATGAGATAATGCTTTTGCACAAGTTTGACTATTTCTATTGATACTAGCAATATGCTTTGGCTACGCCCCTTGATTTGTTTTCATAGCTCCAGACTTTTTACTTTAGCCGGAACCTTCCCTCCGCTCCCCCCCCCCCCCCAATCCCCATTACGATGAGTGAGAACGGCCCGTATTAAACGCACCCTCACACACATACTTTTGGCCATTGAATTTCAGCTACAGATGTAAAGCCAAGTACAAACTAAGGAAGGATGCATACATATTACATTTGTACAGGCAGCACTAAAGTCCCTTATTTCGTCATATTCTAGTCACCATTTTGTTGTTAACATGCAAGCAAGAGTCCACGACAACGGAGACTACTCCAAGCCTTTTCCTGTCTCAAATGGCGTGAAGGAGGGCTGTGTGCTGGCTCCAACGCTTTTCAGCATAATGTTCACCGCCATGCTGAAAGATGCCTTTCGCACAGAAAGCATTGGAGTTGGCATACGATATCGCACCGATGCAAGTTTATTCAATGCTCAAAGACTCAAGGCAAAAGGCAAAGACCAAAGTAAACTACGACTGCTACAAAGACCTGCTATTCGCAGATGACTGTGCCCTAAACGCCGCAAACGAAGAAGACCTTCAAAAGAGTCTGTCCATCTTCGCTAATGCCTTCAAAATTTTTGACCTCACCATTAATGTAAAAAAGTCAGAAGTGCTGCACCTGAGATGAACTCCAATTGGTGGCAAGGCAGGGAGACCTAGGTCTCCCGTAGTGCCCTGGTAAGGAACTCTGCTGTTTGGCGTAGTGCCTCATAGCTTCCATACAAACATAGTGAACCACTGGATACGTCTTCCCGCAGCTCGCGGAGCTGCGGACACTCTTGCAAGACGTGCGCCACCGTCTCTTCTGATTTCCCGCAGTGTCGGCAACGGACATCAAAATTTGGTCGGAACCGGGCGAAGTACGCACCTATGGGGCAGTGTCCCGTGCGCCACTGCGCTATTGTTGTTTGTTCCGACCTTTTTAGCCTCCACCACGGGTCCTCTCGATTTGGGCGACGCATGTGCTGCCAGACTCCCCTGGCAGTGTTGGAGTCATCCCAGGATTTTAACCACTTTTCATGTACCCACTCTAGTATAACTGTGGTAGCCTGTTGAAACGTACTTGGTGACTCGGCCAGCGCTCCTTCTCGAGCTAGAGCGTCAGCCACGGCATTGCCCCTCACGCCGCAGTGCGAGGGCACCCACTGCATAAAGATGACAGCTCCAATAAATAGGCGGAAGTAATTTGCGGCGCCTAATGCCTCTGCCACCAATTTGGACTTTCCCCCTAAGCCAGGGATTGCTTGGAGGCAGGAATGGGAATCGGTAACCATTACAACGGTAGTCGCAACGGTTATCTTTTCAAGCAATTTTTGGAGCAGGCATTTGAGTGTGTTGGTTATCGCCGTTAATTCTGCATCAAAGCTGCATGCAGCGAGGCTGCATGTGCCTGACAGCTTGTCTGGTTCATGGTCTGGGTAACAGATATAGGCCCCATACCCAGCTCTTACGGGGTCCTTCATGACCGACCCGTCTGTATAACAGTAAATGGCGTTGGCCGGGTTGGTCTTTAATGTGTCCATTGCCATTTTTCTTAGTAAATCCGGGTGTGTGTGTCGTTTTGTGGCCCCCTCCAACCCGTGTATAGTTAGATTTATGGGAGGGATGGGCTGTCTCCTCCAGGGCGGGCACGTGCTTATCCGTCGGATTGGGACCCGGTCAGTGGAGAGGTCAGCTTGAGCACTCAAATTTGACGCGCAGTGCATAAATGATGTCCGTTTTATCCTGTTTTTTAATCTCCACTGAGTGACTAATGTATGGGTCGGTAGCCCTGGTTCGCCCCTTTTGTACAGGCAGCACTAAAGTCCCTTATTTCGTCATATTCTAGTCACCATTTTGTTGTTGACATGCAAGCAAGACTCTACGACAACGGAGTTTACTCCAAGCCTTTTCCTGTCTCAAATGGCGTGAAGGAGGGCTGTGTGATGGCTCCAACGCTTTTCAGCATAATGTTCACCGCCATGCTGAAAGATGCCTTTCGCACAGAAAGCATTGGAATTGTGCATACGATATCGCACTGATGCAAGTTTATTCAATGCTCAAAGACTCAAGGCAAAAGGCAAAGACCAAGGTAAACTACGACTGTATCAAAGACCTGCTATTCGCAGATGACTGTGCCCTAAACGCCGCAAACGAAGAAGACCTTCAAAAGAGTCTGTCCCTCTTCGCTAATGCCTTCAAAATTTTTGACCTCACCATTAATGTAAAAAAGTCAGAAGTGCTGCACCAACCTCTTCCAAATAAAGCTGTCACCTAACTAGACATTCTCATAGATGACCAGAAATTAGCAAACGTTAAAATGTTTGTCTATCTGGGAAGCACCATATCAGCAAACGCCAACCTAGATGATGAGGTTGACTTTCGTGTTGCTCGTGCTTTTGGCAGACTTCAAGATCAAGTGTGGCAACGGAGAGGGCTTAGTATATCCACAAAACTGGAAGTCTACAGTACTGTAGTTCTCCCGTCAAACCTATATGCATCAGAGTCCTAAACCCTATAATCCCGCCACACCAAAAAGCTTAACTCCTTCCACCTACGCTGTTTAAAGAGTATCCATGTGGTGCGTTGGTCCGACCACATACCAGACACAGAAATCTTAAAGCTGTCCAACATGCACAGTATCAATGCGACAGTAAAAAGGTCCCAACTTCGATGGTCGAGACATGTATTCCACCTTCTTAAGCTTGATATTGTTTATTTTGCCGGAACCTACACTCTAATACAAGCATTTGAACGCTCCCCTCCCTCCCCCCCCCACCCTAAAAGAAAGAGTAACATTCATAAGCCCTCATATTCACTCTGAATTCTTATTTCTAGATCTAGATATATTTCAAGGAGGAGATGTTGAGCTCGAGTTAGTCCTCTTATCAAATACAAAGTGCTTTCGATGGTCTAACGCTACAAACTGCATACTCATCTATTGTTTACCACAAACACGCGCGCACGACTTCCGTCCTCAGGATAAAAGAAATATCGAATTTGCTTTAATTAAATGTCTATTTTTTGTGAATTTGTGAAAGAACGTCTTCAAATAAAAGAAAGAGGAAATAAATACACAATAGGATGTAAATAAAAAAGATTAAACATTAAAAATTGAATAAGAAAAATCCATTAGGAAAACTCGACCTAGTAGCTGTTTTAGTGCGTAGCCTGATTAGCGAAGTTTGTGTCTACCTGTGTGTTAAAAAATAACTGGGAGAATTAGTGAATATACTTCTTAGTTCTGTCTAGAAATATTTGATAGGCTTTGTGTTTCTTGTAGAAGCTGTGAATCAAAAAAATAATCTTGGGGAAAATGTACACAGCCGTTTTGATCGTGTAAGGTGCTTAGTTGTTCTAGGCACATGGTAAGTATTAACATGTTCAATTTAGTTATAAGAGGGAAATCAGTCAATTAAAGCTTTTACAAATATATAAAACTACTCATTTGAAATACTAACTAAATAATAAGACATTGTCTTCGAGTCTGAAGATAAAGGAAAAGAGTGAAGCATTTCACAATACATTTTCACGTAAACCCAATTGTGGCATATCTTTTCACATTAGACGCCTTACAAAACCGTTGTCCGTGTGGATGTACATTCTAGGTCTACATCCGACGAAAATAAATAACTAAACCAGTTTTTCTTTTGACGTAAGTACATATTTTTATGTAATCGTCACTAGCCAGTTTTTAGTTCTCACCCACAGACAACAAAGAGCGATGAAATGTCAAACTCTGTACTTCCTGTTTTTTCGCGAAGAAAGGAGAGAATGTAAAGCTTGTCAAACTCTGTACTTCCTGTTTGTTCGCGAAGAAAGGAGAGAATGTAAAGCTTGTCAAACTCTGTACTTCCTGTTTGTTCGCGAAGAAAGGAGAGAATGTAAAGCTTGTCAAACTCTGTACTTCCTGTTTGTTCGCGAAGAAAGGAGAGAATGTAAAGCTTGTCAAACTCTGTACTTCCTGTTTGTTCGCGAAGAAAGGAGAGAATGTAAAGCTTGTCAAACTCTGTACTTCCTGTTTGTTCGCGAAGAAAGGAGAGAATGTAAAGCTTGTCAAACTCTGTACTTCCTGTTTGTTCGCGAAGAAAGGAGAGAATGTAAAGCTTGTCAAACTCTGTACTTCCTGTTTGTTCGCGAAGAAAGGAGAGAATGTAAAGCTTGTCAAACTCTGTACTTCCTGTTTGTTCGCGAAGAAAGGAGAGAATGTAAAGCTTGTCAAACTCTGTACTTCCTGTTTGTTCGCGAAGAAAGGAGAGAATGTAAAGCTTGTCAAACTCTGTACTTCCTGTTTGTTCGCGAAGAAAGGAGAGAATGTAAAGCTTGTCAAACTCTGTACTTCCTGTTTGTTCGCGAAGAAAGGAGAGAATGTAAAGCTTGTCAAACTCTGTTCTTCCTGTTTGTTCGCGAAGAAAGGAGAGAATGTAAAGCTTGTCAAAGTCTTCCCGAGCCTTCTTTCCGTGTCAATGAGGCAAAGGTTTGGAAATGAAATAATAAGATCATTCGAAACATGAAGTAGGCCACATGGAAACTGCTGCGTTATTGTTAAGTCGTAATGAGTTGAACATCCCTGGCATGGAGTGTCTAAGGTCAACTGTGTTCTTGACTGAATAGCTGCTGCAGCTAATTCTTTGTAAATAAAGGCTAAGTGAAGAAAAAAAACAACTTTAAGTGTTCTTCACTTTCATTCACCAGTGTGAGGCAGGTCGTTGTCTTAACATTGGACTACACACGCGCGCACACTCACGCAGTTGCCTTTAATTGGCATTTGCCTTTAATTGACATTTGGCATGCGTCCGTTTATCTGATTGCATTTAAAGATAGGAGCATGTTTCAACTCTGTGGCTTTTTTTTTCTTCTCTAAATGCTTCTAGTTGTCAGTGTCATCAACATGATTTTATCTGAATAGAACTCCCCCGCCCCCCACCCCTTACACGAACACATCTTTTTGTGACATGACAGTGACAAAGGATTCTCGTTATTGCTCTACTAGCCACCCCCTAAGGCCGCCCGTGCATAGCTCCCGGCATAAAGTGTCTTGGTATCCATGTCTCGCGGCATAAACTATATCCATTTTACATGGCATAAAGTGTCCTGGTTATTATGTCTCCAGACATATAATGCCCTCTTGGTATCCATGTCTCGCGGCATAAACTATATCCATTTTACATGGCATAAAGTGTCCTGGTTATTATGTATCCAGACATATAATGCCCTCTTGGTATCCATGTCTCGCGGCATAAACTATATCCATTTTACATGGCATAAAGTGTCCTGGTTATTATGTCTCCAGGCATATAATGCCCTCCTGGTATCCATGTCTTAGGCATAAAGTGCCCTCATGATGTTCATATCTGTCAGCCAAGTCCTCCTAGTACCCATTTCTCTTGTCTTGCTCTAGTTTTACTGTCTGTCCAGTTCACTCAAAAGTTGAATGAAATCTAAGACAATCAATTTCCATTTCACTATAGCATACTTTTGTTTTTAATTGGTCATCCAATTCTTGGAGCCACTTAGAGCTAAACCAAAAGTAGAACACGTTATAGCATTGCAGAAATGACCTTCAACAATACACCATTATTATAGGCATTATCACACTATGCACCATTATGCTATACAGCATCACACTATATTGACCATCCACTTTTTTGTCTGAACTCCCCTCATGCTGTACATTCTATAAAACATTTCTGTGCACTACTTACTTGCTCAGTTCTAGTGACATGGTTACGTGTTATCTCCACGACTTTCAAAAGGTAAAGACGTACATGTACTGGCTCAACAGTTTCTCTTTAGCTACAGACCTAGACATGGCTGAAGTTTTTCAGTTTAACCGAGACCAATCGTCATAGAAGGCCTGAACACTGACCTGCAACGTCGCAACCTGTGGGCAGTGGGGACCAATAGCTCGTTGCCACGTCAAAGGTCTTAACGACCTATTGGTCTCCACTGCCCACAGGTGACGACGTCGATTGGTCTTAGTTTAAACAACTTAAAAATGAAAATGGGCATCTATATTTGATAATAGACTAGTATTTGTTCCTAGACTTGATTCGCTTCTCACTTGACACTGGATCTATGCCATTGTTACACAGAACTGATTTGTCCGTGTAGATAGCGTTATATTTTACCTTGAGTCTACCCATCTTTCCGGAACATTTCACATTTAGAACATATTCTAGATCTAAATGCAGTTTTTATTTGAACAATTCACACGATACACCTGGAAACCGTAGGTCACGGAAACGACTGAAGTCTACATTAAAGCTCCTCTGGGTTACAGAGGTTTCTTTTTTTTTTTCTTTTTTTTATTTATTGCATTATTTACTCGTGTAAAAGTTTCCAACATAATGTCTGGTGAGCATGTTTGAACTAAGTTTGCCAATTTCACTTTAATATAGTTTGTCTTACTATAAATTGCTTAATTTTTAGCGGCCCCCGAAAGGGGAAAAGACGCTATTAGTTTTGTGTGGCCTGTCTGTCCGTCACTCCCGTTTAAATCTCAGAAACTAAAAGAGAAAATGAAAAACAAGAATATGGATTTAATATATTTCTCGTCCATTTTGTGAATTTGATGCGGGCTGACTCTAATCTTGTTCATTATAGTGTTGGAAAAAAACGCACTTTTAATTCACTAAGTATCCAATATAATCGCTTGCCCTTTGTGTGCTCCACAGGCGAGTACCATCTCAACAATGAGAACATGGAGTATCACCTCCAGTTGGAGTTATGGAGAGGTAACATTGCTGGAGCTGTGCAGATAGCCAGACAGCGAAACGAGTTGTCTGACTGGATAGTGGCCATGGCACCTTTGGGTAAGTTACAATTTTTACTTTAACTTTGGGTATCAAGTCTCACCCACATTTCTGTTTATATTGAATCATCATCTCATCTCTGCCTGTGGTCCCTTCAGAAGAAATAAGTATTACAAACCATTCCATACAAGATCTAGTTTTACCGGTAACTATTACTAACCTACTAATTTAAGAAAACTTTAAGATACTAAACAGATATTAAATAGAGCAGTGAGATTCATGACAAACGAATATTCACAGTTAATTAGAGTAACACCTTTAAATCATTAAATTTAGAAACCCTTCAGGATAGAAGACTTACAACTAAAGTCGCTATAATACATAAAGCAATGTTGTACCATAATCTTCAAATACAAAAACAAAACCTAAGAAAATACTCAGAAAGACACATTAAAGAGGCACATTCTTTGTTCCATCTTTTAGGACACATTTGTACAAATGTTCCTTCTTCCCTATCGCTATTAGAGCATCGAATGGGTTGCCTGAATCAGCCAGAAAAACCAATGACTTGACAGAATTTAAATCATTGATTAACATGCATGACTAGATTGAGCTATGGACACGCGTCGGACGTAAAAGTTACTTTTTGAATTAACGTCTGTATTATAAGATAAGATAAGCATTCCACAAAAGTTAGCCTAGATAGATTTGCCCAATTTTTTAAATACTCATTTCACCTGCCCAAATTATTCTGTATATATTTCTCAAGTTTTTTGTTACGTAGCCATGATTTGTAGCTACAAATTTCCGACATCTTGTCACCATTATGTGTTATCCAACTGTATTCTTGGCATGCACGACAATGCTCGGCGATTATCTTCCATGTCTCTGTTACACGCCAACTGCATTATTTCTATGCTCTATTGGTTAAACTAATGTTTGCATTCCTATCGAGAACATAAGTATATAGAAATTCCAACTTTGTTCTATCAAAGTGGCTCAGACAGGAGCGATGTAAACTGATTTTTGTTGGAAAGAGATTAATAATGGCCTGACTTCGGACAGGAATAAAGATTTACTTTTTTATAGCAAGTTGTCTGTCATAAACCACTTACGTTTGAAGATATTTTTTTTTCTGATTTGTCATTCATTGCTAGAGTTTCTATCCAAGGCAAAAGAGGAATGGTGACAGACTGTTAGCAGACTATTGGTAGGTGTGAAGGTGATCAATGCTTATAGCCGAGGTAGAACTGAAGTGAATTGTGAAAGCACTGGTCGATTTTTACATCTCGATATGAATGAACTAAACGTCGGGTGTGAAAACTGAAGTCGACAAGACCGTGTTACGCGAACGATCTGGCCCATGTAGTAGGCTCGCCTAGCTCGGTCACTTGCCGTAAATCTTGACTTGACGTCTGATCGGTTCACTCAATCACCTAACAAGTCTGTGTTGAAGGGACGAGAGGATCGTGATCAACTTCTCGATAAGAGAAAATGTTTGGATGGTAAAAGTTCACTTTGACCTAGGTCTGTGTTACATATTGTCCTTTTTAAATTGAAGCTCAGTTTCAATCAATTTAAACTTGTGTCTTATGTAATGACATGTCTAGCCGAGGGCAGTGATTCTAAATTGTTAGAAAGTAAAATACATTTTGGTCACAATTTTTTTTTTATTGCATCAGCCTTCGAAATTGTGCATTATTGTTCGCATGTCAAAAAGACTACATAACAACAATAAATTCACACAAACTTATAAGCGGCAGCGGCGGCCCCCGTTGAGTGATGTGCATGTCGAACGTAAAGTGTTTATAGTTTTGAGCAAGACGAACATTATGGTGAAACCCCAGATGACATTAACCCCGTTGCTCTTTGAAATGAAACTAAAATGTAGAACTAGCATTCCCTTGGATAACGGAACACGCTATTCCTCCTACATCTATTCTCAGATATAGTTGAAACTTTAAACTGTTACTTTTTGCACTTAACAAAACATGAATCGATAAAAATATTAACCAATTATGCAATCAGTTATTGGTAATTAGTTGCTGTTTTTTTTAAATATCGAATAAGGGAAATAATGTCTACATTATCAAGAGATATATTTGTAAGTGCGGAGTTCTTTCCCTTAGATAAGCTTTTTGTTTTATTTTGCTGTTATATTTTGCTTGTTGTTTTTTTTAAATCTTTATTTGTGTATGCTTAATTAAACAAAAACATGTTTCGTAAGACCAGAAGAAGGTGTTGCACTCTTATTTAGAATCCAATATAGACTAGTATTTCTTGAGACCGCCCAAAAGCTTTAATGGTATTCCCAGCTAAAAATCAGTTTTCTGAAGTTTTCTGAAGCTTTAAAATATAACTAACAAAAAAAGTGAAGTTTCCCTTTCAGACTTTGCAATCCAAATGGCATGTAATGTCAATGTCTTCTGTTTCTGTAGCCCACGATGTACATTTAACAAGCTGTTACGCCAACAATGGAAAGGAAACATAATGTTGACAAAATTGACTTTGGTTACGTCAACGTTCATTATTGTTCATTATTATTTGTTTGCTCTAGCCAGGGTTCTCGTTTCATGTTTTATTTCTCTGGGCCATATAAAATGAGTATTAGCTATTGCTCATAGATCTCTAACCAACTGCTGATCTTCCTGTTTGGTCTGGTTCCTACTGCTCAGCCAAGATGAATAATTATCTGGTTGTGGTTTTGAGAACTTTATGTTATCTCCTGTGCCTGTTGCGTGCCCTGCTCTGTGATGTACCGCATTAAAAAAAATAGTTTTAGGAGGAAAGGCATTTCCTGCTGCGCTCTACCAGGCAGACGATAGTCTGTGAAGTTTGAGCCAACACTGCTGGAGTTGCTTCTAACAAACTTTGAAAAAAATACAAAATTTTGTTAAGGCCATTTTCTTATTCAAATTGTAAGACTTGAACCCCATCTCTGTAGTTGAACAATAGAAATGAAAGGCCACTGCAACCATGAAACGACAAAACCAAATCACTAGTCTGTAGAACAAATGGGGAGGAGGCACTATCAAAACGTACGATGTGCCGTAGTGAACACGTCATTCCTTTTGACAAAAAAAAGATGTACCAAATACTAATAATAGTCCATTGTTTGCCCCTCCTTTCAACCCTGTTACCCTTCCCTTCACCAGAGTCACGTGCTTTTTCTGTACTAGTTAAACAATGGAACAGCTTTGAATTAGTGAGAACTGAATCTCTGACTTGTTTGACTAAATTAGTCTTGATTGTTTGGCGTTCCTCACAAGCCACGACTCCCTTTTTTTGTTTACAAAGCTTATATCAACTCACTCTGTCTGTCTGGTAAAGAGTGCGTACTAGTTATTTCTCCCACACCCATTCTCGGATCAAGTTGAAACTTTGCTCAGTTATTTATTGGCATAGGCAAGACATGAATAAAAAAAGTAGACAATTAATTACTGGTAATTAATTATTTTGTTTAATACCAACAAGAAAACTAATACCTCCTTATTGACAGATATGGTTTCAATGTGTTGGGTTTAGTCCCATTACGTTACCACTATTTCTCCCTTTTACGTATTCTCCGATCAGCTGATATACTTGAAACTCAATTATTTTATTGGCACCTAACAAAACATGAATCAATAAACACAAATACTCTATTCGTTTGTTTGATATCCAAGGAGTGTTCATATTTTGCTTGTTTCACATAATTGTGATGATTTCACCAAGGTGTTCACATTTAGTCTTGCGGTGGTTTGCTTCTGCGGAATTGTTTCTCTCTCTTCAGACTAAACATAAATTGTAACATCCAGGACTTCTTTGAAAATCTTTCATTTAGAAAGAGGAAATTATTCTGTTCCAATTGAGATCGTTCGATTAATGACGTCTAATGCCTGCTTTGTTCTCATTCAATGTCTTTACAAATAAGACTGTTTTATTTTTTGTTCGTCAAGGCGTGCTTTAAGTGTCTTGTTTTTCTCTGTAGTGTAGACACATGTCGCTGCTACCTTGCCTGGTTCTGAACCAGGAATGAATGTTTGTTAATTTTAACAGAGCAGAAATCACTTTGAGCTGAATGTAACATTGACTACATTGCATAGATATCAGCTTCAGAAATAGGTGGCTTTCTACTGCAACACCTCCTCAATCTGGCTGAAATTATTCATACATAAGACTAATCGGGTTGGTCACTATTAAGTCTCTACATATTACTCGCTTCCTTTAATCTAAAACTGATTGAACGGTGAAAGCCCACAATCTATTTCAGTTACTTCCTAGCTCATTACAGTAGCCACCTGGTAAAACCTCGTACTATCAATGTCACTTGGTTTCACTTACATACATAGTTTTAGGAAAAAGTTACTCTAAAAGCAAAAGTACTTTTATTTCTACACGCTTGCCAGTTAGGAAGTATTGATTGTAATAAGCAAACATGCGACTATTATGTGTTGAACAATGTTACTGAGTTGACTGTGAAATGTACATCCCAGAACAAGTAGAAAGAGTTATTTTATGCATTCAGTATGTTAGCCATTGCGTCCCTTTTTTAAAGACTTTATTTATTTAATGATCAGTGCTACTTTGATTGAATGCTCATTATTTTCATAGTTGAATATTCAGTGACACTATGGTTGAATATTAAGTGACGTTATGGTTGAATATAAAGTGATGTTATGGTTGAATATTTAGTGACAATATGGTTGAATGTAGAGTGTGTTATGGTCATGTTTAATTTTGTGGTTAAATTTAATGAAAGTTAGTCTGTTAAGTTTGAAGACAACCGGTATGTCTCAAACTGTTTGTGACACAATGAAATATGACCGCATCTAGTATTTGAATATGTTGAATACTAAGCAACATGCTCAGTAGTAGACTAAATAATAGTCTCACAATAGTTTTTTCAACTGGAATTCTACTAACGGCAGAAGAATGCAGACATCCATCTTACTAACCTGAGAAAGACTTTTTGTCATTATTCCGAGCATTTGAAAAAATACAAAGTAAATCTCACGAAACACACTTTCAAAAGTACTCATATATGTTGTGTTTTTTTTTTAATTTACCGCTACCTATGAATATTAAACATATAAAGTGAAGAGAGCTTGAAATGAAATCAAGACTACCTGCTGCTTGTTAGATGGTTATAAGTCTCATGTCTTCTTGTAAGAATTGTTTTAGACATTTCAACTGGACTAGGTTCAAACCTGTTATCAATTATATAGGCCTTACATTTTGAAAAGCATATGATCCTCGTTGGTGTTGAGAAGTAGACAAGAAACTCACAGATTCAATTGTGTGTTAATGAAACATGTATTTCTATTCTATATACTCTTTGTCCAATATGTTTTAATGAATGTTGAGACTCAAGTGTGTCTAGTTTTTAAAGGGATCTCACAATGAAATTAACGTGTAGATTTAGTGTTGGTGTTGTTTTTCGTAGCTACAAGAGTTAATCGCTCTTGACGCTGTCTATTTTACTGATGTAAAACTTGCCATCAGCTCAAGCGAAATGTAAAACAATAGGGGAAACAACTCACAGTGTTGTGTGGTCAATTTAACTTTCTAAAGGACAGTGATTCTCAACTTGAGAGCTCGTGATTGTCTGAAACTGTTTATCGTCTTGTGAGACTTCTAGCTTCTATCTAGACAACAACGTGGTGCTATAATGATCTAGAAACAATTGTTTTATTAAGATCATTTAGTTACAAGCCTTAAGACTAAGAAGGTCTAGCAACGTAATTGTATGATTTCTACAAAATCCTACCTTGTTCTAAATAAAACAAACGTTATGTATAATGGTCTAGCTAAAGTAAACATAATCGTATGATGGTCTAGCTTTAGCCAATTGATAGTGACCTCCCCTTCAAGGCTTCAACTGTGTTCCAATTCATGACAGTATTTAAACTTTAAAGTCTTCTAACGTGTGGTGTGTGTTTTGTCAACTTTGTTGGATTGAAATAAAGTCAAAATAGAAAAGTTTCAACACAGATTACAATTTTGTAGAACTACGAAACAATTACTTGCTTTCCAATAATTAATTTTCTTTTTTTATAATTGATTCAAGATAACAGATTATTTTTACCCAAATACCTATAATAAGGAAACCTCAGAGTGGCCTACAAGTACGCATCTTGCGTATTTTGTACGCCAACGGTCATGAAAATACGCAAGTACGGTTTATCATCTGAATATACACATTTCCTTCTCTCTCTCTTAAGCAAAGAACGACAAATCACCCACCCCAATAATTTTTTTTTTTTTTTTTGAATTGTTGTTTTAAATTTTGTCCAACTTATATGCATACTTAATAGAAATTTTCTCGTTTTTTTTTTAAAGTAAACTTTTTTTTTGTATAAATGTAGTAGTTAGTATGACAGAAATTACTTAACTTAGCAATACAAATGTAAAAATATATATATTTTTTTTTTTTTACAAAAAATCAAAAACCGTTTGCATAAATGCGTAAAAAATATGGCTAATGGTGATCTCCCCTACTAAAGAGCCTACAGTGTTTGTTACTATTAATAGTGAATAGTAGTAAAATCTAAATCTATTCTTTCTAGACCTAGATTCGATGTTGTGTACACCTCCAAATTGAGGAGCGAGTTCTTTTGAGATGATAGTGAGAAGGGGGGAGGTTTTAGTAGAAGAAATAGTGGTTCAGCTTAATCTCTACCTTAACATGATGAAGGAAATCAAACTGATGTTTCCTGACTTGCAGAACGTATCTTCAGTGTTAGATCAAGTGCTACTGTTATAGTCACTAGCGACTAGCTAGTTTTCATTACTTATGAAAGCCTAAATTCAAAGAATGAAATCAGGGGCATTCAAGGCTGAGGCTGTTTGCAAAAGAAAAGCTTCAATTATGCTGACAAAATTATTCAATTCTTGATTTCCTGCGCCCTCCTTCAACATAAAATCATTGCCAAGAGACAAGAGCGGCATCATTCTAACATATTCTACAAAGATTAAAAGTGTAAATGTCTTGTATAACTTTATGCTGTGTTAACTTTAGGATTGCTGCATTTCGTGTATGTTAGGTGCTTGAATGATTATCTTTCTTTATATTTAGGAAAATACACATTTGCCCCTCAAAATACACATTTCCAGGTCTGGGAATACACTTTTCCCTTTGGGCATGTAGGCATCTCTGGGAAACTACAGGATATGTTTCAATGTAAAGGAAAAATGGGTTTCAAGAAACTATTGAATATTATATAAAAACCATGTATAAACCTAAAAAGAGTTATATACAAAAAAATACATGTAGGTATAAATGAAACGTGAAGATTAGTACAGTTAGCAAGCGTAGCATACTCATTCAGAAAGTAATTGTCGGCTATTGTAGTTGTGATTCTGTGAATGGGTTAGTTTTAGAAACCCTGTTGCTACTGGCAGTCAAAGTACTACAAGGCAGTCAACGAATGTCAACATTTGATGAGCCAATGTCTGTGTGCGATCCCGTCATTAGAGGTGGCTCTCGAGTCAATCTTGCACTTGTCTTCAGCTCGCTACTTCTTGTTTAGAATTCATTCTGTGTGCTTGTACTTTAAAGTTCAGATGAAAGGTACATGTCTAGACTCGGCTGCATCCGCCTTGTAATTGTGTCTTTGTGGGAGAGACAGAAACGTCAACAACAAAACTATCCTAGCGACAAAACCGTACTCTTCAGTTGTGAAATAGTCAAACAATAACAGTCAAAGCTGGGGAACTAACAATAATTTGATACTTATAAACCTAAACTAACTCTGGAACTAACCATTGTCAACCTTAACTATCAAACAATAGGACCTAGACACTAGTCAACAATTTTACTGCACTAATATTGATCTCATAAGATGACGGTGTGGTAATAAAAGAAACTTTACACACAGTGTTAGGTATGTTATCGATACAATCTTGACAATTTTTATGAACGGTAGTAGACATTCCTTGGCATTGTTAAGTTTCATCTGTTATTTTAGGCCTAATTAAAGGGTTGCAAGCTAACTGGTAGTCGGCTTTTTCTTTTCCGGAAGGCAATAATTTTGTTCCATATTTTAATACATACGAGTATATTTATAAGAGTAGACAAAATGTACACAATAAAGAGAGACGCTTTCGAAAGCCTTTAATATCTGTGACATCTATTTGAGCACGCTTGAAGTAACTGTGAAATGTATCTTTTAATTGCGCTTCTCTTTATCGAGAAAGGAACATGACAGACAGAAAACGAAAAGATTTCAAAAGATAGGTCGTCTTAATGAACTTCTTGAATTTAGTGAAACGTGTTGTCTGAGCTCAATGGGGACTGAGTTCTAAACCTTTAGTCCACGCACTGAAATAGACGGCCAAACGTAACTTTTGGGGGAGAAACTTGGCATTGAGCTGATGGAGCGCATGGCTCTCTGAGGGACATATGGAGTGATCAGTTCGCCAAGGTGCTATTGTAGATGTACTGATGACTAAAAAAGTGTCGCTATTTTATAGTCGAGCTTTCACAGGAAGCCAATGGAGTTACGCATGAGAGCTTTACCAGAATCACATCTTGTTTTTCATGCAGTGTTGTTCTGAATTCGCCGCAGCTTTGCGACATTGAGTATCCCTGTTAGCACGGCATTGCAGTAGTCAACATTTTGTTGACTCATTATCGTCATGTCGCTAAAAACCTAGCACCTAGCCGCCTTGTTAGATGAAACTTGACAATAAAAAGGAATGTCTATCTCCGTACATCAAGTAGTCAAGATTGTATTGATAACATACCTTACACTGTATGTAAACGATTCTTTTATTACCTCAGTTATCTTGTGAGATGAATATTATTGCAGTTGACTAGGGTCTAAAGTTTAGGTGCTATTGTTATAGGGTTAGTGCCTGTGTTCAGGTTGCCAATGTCTGTACTTATGGTTAGCTCCATAGTTTAGACTGCTATTGTTTTTATATTTTACTACTGAAATTTACGATTTTGTCGCTAGGATATTGTCTAGAACCTAACGACCGCGTAACCTAAACTGGACACTACAGATACGACGTGATCTCTCTCTCCTTCTGTTCTGTTGAATGAAGCCTGTTCTACTAGTTGATAGCATGCACCCAGTGTTCTAGGACGATCGCCATGTCGGATTGTAATAAGTAAGACCGCTGAGAAACAATGACCTGCCCCTACGATCTGATTATGGTTTGTTGGTGGTGTTCTCATCAGTCGAGTTTACACTCAATAACGCTTTCACATATCTATTTTTTCTTTGAACTGTTAGAATGTTTTAGGAAACACTTGGGATCTGTACACGTCATTCTAGAAAAGCGGGCTCAGAGTCAAACCTGCCGCGTCTTTTTGTTGTGACGTGTGCTGACTGGTTCCGTCGTCTGAGGAAATAGCAAGATGTGTAGAGCGACTGAACTAATACTGACCTAACAATACCTTCATTTTATCACAAGCAAGATTTTGAATCATTTCACCTTATCCGGCTTGACCCAAACCGTGAAATACTTGCCGCCCGGTGGAATTCAATTATTTGAAGGAAAGAGAAACTGTTGAAAGATGTTAAGAATATTCCAGAAACTATTGAAAAGATCTACAACAACGTTACATACACTCCCCCCCCCCCCACCTGCTGTGTCAGGTGAACTATGAGATTGTGTACAATGTACTTTGAGAATGTTATTATTTTTTAAAAAAATCTTGTATGCATATTTCTTTACCGCAAGTTAAAAAAATAAAATAATAAATGAGAGTTTGTTATGTGGGTCAGCCAACTTTTAGAATTTTCAGACATTTTCGATCTGATACAGCTGTTGATTTGAAATCTAAACGTCAGGTGAACAGACTGCACTTGCTTTGTGGGGCCGCTAGACAAATGCATTCTATCTTTTCCGTTTGACTGTATTTAGACATACATATTAGTCAAAGATTTATAAGACTTAAAGAGAACAAATAATCCAATAGTTGCTGGTTTACTTTCAAAATCCAAATCTGAATGAAATATATCTCTTGAAGTTCTCAGTTCTGAAGTTGTTGACATTGCGCCATGGTGGACTTCTTTAATGAAACTATTTCATGACTTCCTAACTAGATCAAACGACATGCTCTGGTTTGGTACTTTTGTTAATGAGACTCGTACTACATGAATACTGGCATGTTCTCTTGAAAAGTAATTTATTCGTATCCTTTAGTGAGCTAGTCCACTTTCCTGTGCAGTATCACTTGACTATATACATAAAACCACCATCACCTCTGCTCTGTGGTAGCCAAACACGAGGAGAAATACTTTTTTGTGTTTGTTTCTTCTTTAAATCCAAGAAAATGTGAACTCGTTGTATTTAGAGACGAACAAGAACAAACATTTTGGAAAAGGAAAAAAGTTTTATTTCATTGTTTTCTTGAAAGTTGGCTAATGTGTTGGTTAATGAATGTTCAAGCAGTCACTTTCCAACATCCCAAACTTAGCACATTCTAGATTAGTGTATCTATTAATAAACGGAGATGTGCTTGCTGAGCGCCTAAATGGCAGCATGGAAACCTTCTCCCAGATACCCCCAGTCCACAAAAGAGATTGGACCACTGAGCGTCCTTTTAAGCATGAATGTTGCGCTATATTAAAGCGCTTCAAAACTCCATTGGTCTAACTAGCAGCTATTTGTGTGTGTGTCACTTTGTCATTTCCATTGGGCCAGCCACAACATTTCTGTTAGTGTCAGACAGGAAACAGGTTCACGATGCGCATGTCACCATAAGACATTCTTGTCATAGCAAACAAATAACGATTATATAACTGGGAGTTACCTCCCACAACGCATTGCTTTAGCTTGTTTAAAAGGCAAAGTATTGTGTGGGGGCGGGGTTCCTCTCTCCTCATAATACAATCTCCTTAAACTTCAATGTTTTCATGTCTGATAGTACAACTCTAAAGTATAGTCTCAAGGAACAGTTGATCAACCGTGTTATGTTGTGTTTTTTTTCCAGTTGTATGTCAGTTTTTTTGGGCACTTTTTAGCTCTGCAGAATTAAATTTTTTGGAATTTTGAAACATGAAAGTTTTATTTAGCATCCTTGACAATTTCTAGTTTATCGCATCCTCCGTTTGGGATCCCTCAACTAAAAAAAAACAACAAAGAATTTAAACGAATTCAAAATAGAGCAATGAGATTTATATCAAACGAATATTAAAATTTGATTACATTAACACCATTAGTCAAATCACTAAACTTAGGGACACTTTAGGACAGTCAAGTAGCTATAAAACACTGAACCCTAATTGACAAATAGACAAACAAAACGTAATAAAATACCCAGAAAGACCCAAAGATAGAGGGACATCATATCTTAGTCCATACGCTAGTTCCTTCTTCCCTAGTGCCAGTAGAGAACGGAATGGGTTGTTTGAATCAGCCAGGAAAACCATAGACTTAGCAGAGTTTAAGTCACTGATCAAAATGCCTGACTAGATTGACACATGCGTAGGACGTAAGTATCTTCTTGTTTGAAGTAACCTCTGTAATGTATACTATATGACAACTACGTTATGATTTCGAAATACACATTTTGTCTCAGAAGGAAGTCTGAGTCATTCTAGTGGTAGAGATATATTGATCATTTATTTCAAATGTTTTAGTCAGAAGCTGAACATGAGGAAATAGTTTCAAATCAATCCTTAATAGGGGGTTTGTTTATATTTTCTTATAAATAGAGACCGGCTTATTTTGTGTTTAAAAAATGAATAAAATTGCTCTTAAAAAACGCTTTTAAAGAAAAGGGACGTTTCGTGGAGGCAATCTTACAAACAAGAATCCAGTCAACTCAAATAGAACCAACGTACATCAGAGTTATTAGTCTACTGACTCTCTCTTTCCTTTATGAATGAATGCTTCCTTATCTACTTTGTGTATTACAAGCTGTGGTATCAGTTCATTCCTAGGACCTGAAGCAGATGATGTATAGGGCCAGGGGGAAGCACTGGGGACTAATGAGACGTAGACATTAGTTCGCAGTCGCTGGATATACACGCCCAACCAACTAGCGAGCTCCTTCAGACAAACATTCCTATATAGTAGGTGAGGGTTTAAGCAGACTTGCGATATAGCGGACTTTTGACCACGGTCAAAACGTGTGATCCATCACGTGATAGTGGCCAGGAAGTGCAGGTTCAAATATCTGATAAAAATGACCCCGACTCTTGGTCGATTTCTCTAGATATTTTTTTTATTCTCCATTGTACAGTCTCCCTTTGACTGCTATGTTAATGTCTTCTAGCTTGGCATGCTAGGCGGATGCTGTTTAGCAAGTGTCTAGTCTTGTGATAGGGATTGGAAAGCTGTTCTATTGACTAATGCTTTCATGGGCGTAATTTTTAAATAGTATCTATTTCCATTGGTTAATAAGAAACTATCAACTTTCAATCTTTTTGTTGTATTCTGTACTTCTAGTATTCTTATTCATACATTATAAATAGTTATACAATCATCGGGCGTGCTTTTAAAACCCAGTCCTTTTTCTCTGCTATAAAAGTGGCAATTCTGTATATAGAATTTGTTTGAATGACTTTTTTAAAACAGTCAACTATTATTAATTATTGCAATATAGCTGGAGTATTTTAAAGATTATATTTAAGACTATGTTGGTAAAAGATTATATGAAACACTCTATGTATATTAATCATGAAACTTTGTATGGGATTTGTTAATTAACGTCGTTTTAATCACCATGTCGCAAATGATTTCCTTTCTACAGACATACATTGACTTACAGTCAGATTGTAAAAAAAAAAAAAGGTATAAATAGAAATGTACAAACAATGGTTTGTAGTAGTCTACCTAAGACTTCAATCCTCCCCATTGGGCGGTAATGTCTCTCCATAGAGATCTGTCAATGGCAACGTCTGAAGCCTCTTCCCATCTTGTGTCCACTGCTCTGAGGTCCTCCATGAAGGTGTGGCGCCAAGTAATACGAGGATGTCCCTGTCCTATTGACCTCCCCCTTCTCTTGGTATGCTTAATTCAACCTCGTTAAGTGGGTCGAATGCCAGTTCGGCAAAGGATTGTTTGTCACCCAATCTCTGTAACTGACACCTAAAATCCGTTTTAACCACTTTTGCTTTAACCACTTTAGCCTTTTCTAGATTTTGGCAGATGACTTTTCATGTCGGTATGACGATTGTTTAATAGGTGGAATTTTATCTCAGTACCAATAGCATGAGTTGTCCAAACAGGCCTTAACCTTTTTAAAACCGCCCATGCCTTTCCTATTGGGCCTGATACTTCCTGATGGGCATCCTCATCGTTTGATAAGATGCTGCCTGGGTCTGTGAAGTTATCTAACCTTGACCTTAATTAGGCCAAAAGATGTATTTCTTGTTTTCAGTTAAGCCACAATGTTGTTTAACATATTCCAATAACATCGCTAGCTGTACAGTTGCTAGTCAGAGAGATAGACCTTCAAGGTATACATCTAGTTTGTTTTCATTATATCTGTACACTTTATGACCATATACTTTAAGTTTAGATCATTCAAGTTCTTCCACTTCTTGTATGCCCAAGTCCTTCGGTTTCTTGTTGTGTCACATATGCCACGATCCTTCTGTTTCTTGTCGTTTCACATATGCCACGGTACTTCTGTTTCTTGTTATGTCACATATGCCACAGTTCTTCTGTTTCTTGTTGTCACATATGCCACGGTCCTTCTGTTTCTTGTTGTGTCACATATGCCACGGTCCTTCTGTTTCTTGTCGTGTCACATATGCCACGCTCCTTCTGTTTCTTGTTGTGTCACATATGCTCAGGTCCTGACGCTTTTTTTTGATCTGTCTCTTCTTCCTGTTCCCATTGTTCCTGCCCGTGGTGTCACATCTGTCTGCATATACTTCTTATCATTTGTGCCAACTTGTCCAGTGTCTCTAGGGAAACCTAACTTTACACTGATCGAATGGTTAAGTGTTTTGTTTGCAAGTAGAAAGAATGTGTTGTACTCTGGCGAACAGACTAATTAGGACTTGTTTGTCCGGTCTTGGCTTGTTAATTTCTTATTGTTCACATAATTATTATCTGTTCTGTTTCTGGTCTCTGACTCTCTTTATTCTTATTAGAACTATTTCTTTGCTAATTCTTTCATCCGCTTTGATCTAAACTCCATTTTTTTAGTCGATCTTTCCCGATTTTTGTGTTCGATCAGTTTCTCCCTTGATTTTATTTCGATCAATTTCTCCATTGATTTTATTTCGATCAATTTCTCCATTGATTTTATTTCGATCAATTTCTCCATTGATTTTATTTCGATCAATTTCTCCATTGATTTTATTTCGATCAATTTCTCCATTGATATAAACTGGATCACATTTTTCGTTAATGTAACTTTTACATTCTCCGTTCCTGACTCGCATTCCTTAAAAGTCATTTGAAATACTTTTAGTAATGCCTATGGTGTCCAATAGAACTAGTTCGTCTCTACGTCACTGTTGTATAATGAGTTGCAATCAATTAAATCAATCAGTGATTGACAAAAAAATCAATATTTATTATTAAACAGACATATCTATTATCCAATATACATGCACATCAATTTTAACCAAGATAGTTTCATTTCTAAATATTTAGATTTGAACCACTTCTAACACACCCATAGTTATTTAACTAGAACAAAGAATAGATCCTAAAGTATTCATGAGCACACAATGTGTCTACGTTGGAGACATGCTCGAGCTAAGCAACATGATATGTGTGTGGATAGACTTCACATCTATCTGTACATTTTCTCCCAGATCTCCTCGCTCTATGCCTATGGCAATAGTTCCAGTGAGAAGTCACCATTAGTTCCAGAGAACCTTTGCAAACAATGCTAGTCTCAATAGTGTCTGACCATTCAACTCGCACGTCATTCCTTATGGGCTAAGGAAAAAGGAGGGGCGGTGGTCTCTTTCACGCAGGTGTGGCAAGTGAACAACTAATCGCCGTTTCCATGTGGACAGTAAAAGTTTGGGCGCCAACCTGTGATAAGTTAAGGTAGTTTCTACTTGGGTAAACTAAGAAGCAGAGGTTCCATCTATCTAGAGATGAACAGCCCCATACTCTTTAGGACCGGAAAGGAAATTGAGGCAATCGTCAATAGTTTGAAACAAATCGATCAGCCGCCAAAAACTGTAGACTCATCCCCCCCTCCCTCGATAATATACGATTATAAATAAAATTGTAGATCTAATATCTTCTATACTTTCCTGAAACAATTATAATAAGAATCAATGTCAAATCTTCTGTCAATGTGCGTTCAATACATGGCATATTCAGCATTTTTGCTCTAATTCCTAATGTTGTGGAGAACAAGACCATCTAAATGAGGTTTCAACTGTCTGCATTGACAGTGCATTGGTGAATTGTCTTCTAATAACCTATGGTCTTGAAATCATGTAGAATCGTATTAAAGACAAACTTGATGGCTTGTAAATTAATGCGTTTATTTATTTTTTTTCTTTCAGTATTCTCTCCGTATGTAAACCTTGACATTTAAGATAATCACATCTAGCTATAGTTCAAATGTTCTGATTCTGAGCACTAGGTATGGACTCTGCCTGTGGTATTAACATGTCTGTACTTAATATTTTATCTTTTCCTATCGGCAATGCGAAAATGTTGCTGCCGCTGACCTTGACATTAACAAATAAGCAGAGAGCGACTAACGTAGGTGTCATTGATATGATGTCTCCAGGATGAGTGGCCAGTGATCAGCCAGTCTCTCTTACCATCACATATACAAAGAGATAAATGCTGGACATGTTTGTTTTTATGTCACTATGACCTTGCATTATTGCGTTAGGTAACATCTGGAACGCAAGCCTGCTAGTGTGCACCTAGTTTGAATCTCTAACGTAATCTTTGCGGTGTCAGGAACCCTAATTCCCTGCTCGGACCTGAGACAAAGTATTGCCTCTGCCACCTATCGAGAGTGGCAAAACCGATGGGAGGCTGAGACTCACAATAAACTCAGGCAGATAGTGGCGGATGTCAGGTGGCGGCCCACATCTAAGGGTCTGACAAGGCGTGGTAGCACGACCATGCCCAGACTTAGGATTGGCCACACCTACATCACGCACTCTTTTGTGCTGAAGAGAGACGAGCCCCCACTTTGTGAGTACTGTGACTCTCGCCTCACCGTGGAACATATCCTCGTGGATTGCCCCAGATACCAGGATGTCAGGGAGAAATACTTTAGAGCCACTAACTTAAAAACACTATTCGATAATGTCGACCCTGGGAAGGTACTGGGCGTTATCCGGGAAGTGGGGTCTTCTACGAAGATCTCATTTATGAATTTGTGAACATGTACTATTTAAATTAGATTTTTACCAAATTATTAAATTTTTACTACCTTTACTATTTTAACTGTCAATAGTCCTTGATTTTAATGATTTAACTGTATAGAATTTAGCCCTTGAGAGAGTAGTCCTTAAGGGAATGCAGGCACGACATGGCCTAAAATTGTGCAAAAAACCAAAACCGTTTTCTTTGCTTTTGGAAAACTAATTTAAGCACTTGGTCCTTTTTCATTTGTTATCCTAGACTTGAGCTGCTTTGTATGGGGGGCGAAATCATTCTCCAGAAAAGTTCTCTCCTGTCACTAGAAGAATTGATGCAGAGAAATACCTTGTCTTTTTTCGATTGAAGTCATCCAAACAGATGTGCTCTACTAGCTTTATGTCCCCATCTTCATATCGTTACAAAGATGGGAATTACTCTTCTACGTCAATGGAGTATTTTTCAAATGAAAGAGACTAGTGTCTAATTAGATGTTTCATTCTTTGTACATCTTTTCTCTTTCACTTCTGAAAGGTTATATTGTTCTGTTTCTGCATCATTTCCATAATATACTGTATCACAATTGCAACCAGTCAGTGCAGAAACTAGATCTAATAGTTTTCAAGTTAATTTTGACTGCTGATGGTCACGTATTCAATGGACATAAGACTTACTGTAAAAAATGTTTTACATTGTTTCGGATGTTCCTTCAGAGTTGAAGATAGTTTAATTCCTAGTCTAAACCTCCCGCAGGACGACGGGGGATGGGAGCGGGCAGGGTTTGAACCCTCGACCGTCGATAAATCCGAACGACAGTTCAGCGTGCAAACCCCACGACATGCAGCCATTTCTGTTTGAGCTACTTTGATGGATGCACAGAATAGTCATTCATATCCTCGCGGTTTGTTGTTTTTGTTCTTACTCCTTAGTTCTAGTTCTACATGTACTATGTAATGTAATAAGGCCTACATGTAGTACATGTTCAAGGATTGCCTTTCACTTCGCCAAAATTGTGTTCATGACAAACCTATTTACAAAGTTTAGACAACATTACATTGATACATTTAGTCGTAATGAGATCTATTCATTATTCACTTGGCCTATGTAGAGTTATGTCTAATGCTAGTTAGTGGTTTCTATTTCATCTCTCGAAACTTTTTTATATAAATAAAGACTCACACACACACCTCCCACTAGTACGTCCATGTTTGTCTCCTGTTGTTGAAGTACTTTGTATGAAAGGATTTGTATTTCTTGTCACTTGTACACTATTGCCTAGTACACTTCCTGTCTGTTCACGTGTGCAATGTATGTCTTTTCACGTGTACACTATTGGCTAGTACACTTCCTGTCTGTACACGTGTTCAATGTGTTTGTAATTCTTGTCACTTGTACACTATTGCCTAGTACACTTCCTGTCTGTTCACGTGTGCAATGTATTTCTTGTCACGTGTACACTATTGGCTAGTACACTTCCTGTCTGTACACGTGTTCAATGTGTTTGTAATTCTTGTCACTTGTACACTATTGCCTAGTACACTTCCTGTCTGTACACGTGTTCAATGTGTTTGTATTTCTTGTCACGTGTACACTCTTGCCTAGTACACTTCCTGTCTGTTCACGTGTGCAATGTGCTTGTATTTCTTGTCACGTGTGCACTATTGTCTAGTTCACTTTCTGTCTTTACACGTGTTCAATGTGTTTGTATTTATTGTCTCTTGTACACTATTGCCTAGTACACTTCCTGTCTGTTCACGTGTGCAATGTGTATGTATTTCTTGTCACGTGTACACTATTGGCTAGTACACTTCCTGTCTGTACACGTGTTCAATGTGTTTGTATTTCTTGTCACGTGTGCACTCTTGCCTAGTACACTTCCTGTCTGTTCACGTGTGCAATGTGCTTGTATTTCTTGTCACGTGTGCACTATTGTCTAGTACACTTCCTTTCTGTACACGTGTTCAATGTGTTTGTATTTCTTGTCTCTTGTACACTATTGCCTTTATACTTCCTGTCTGTACACGTGTTCAGTGTGTTTGTATTTCTTGCCTAGTACACTTCCTGTCTGTACACGTGTTCAATTTGTTTGTTCTCCTCTCTGCCAGCCTCTCACGACCTCTGGGAACTGGTCAGTGCCGAGTACGCGGAGCAGCTGGAAGAAGATGGCCAGTACCACAAGGCCGCCACATACCTCCTGGCCGCCCACAAGGTCTACCAAGCCATTGATCTGTTCAGGAGGCATCGTCTGTTTAGGTGAGTTCCTGATAGACTCTAATGGAAGGTCACTTAGTGGGATGGACAGATGCAGTACTGAATTTTAGCTACATTAAGTCACAGCGTGTATGTTTGTGTGTTAGAGAGACAAAGAGGGGGGGGGGGAAACGGGGGTTTAAGAAAAGTTTTGAAAGAGAATTTTGTAAGGAAAACAAATGTCCAGGCTGTTAATTTGTAATCGTATAGACAAAATGTCAAAAGGTTTGATTTGTCTGGACAAGAGTCTTGTTGTTTTCTTGTAGTACTTCACACTTCTCAAGGAATACCTTTAAGCTAAACATTATAAGTTTATTCAAAAAACATTTATTTGCAATTGTTGCAATGCTTTTGACATCTTGTCATTCCCTCTGCCTAATTCAGTGCCTACTATTAACTTTCATCATAGTAAAAAAAAATATTTTTTTTGGACAATTTTTCATCATCCTATCAAGCTGAAGTTTCAAACTTATTACAATTTCTGAAAGATCACATCTTTATATTTCACCTACGGGACTCTGGCGAACTAACGATCATATTGAAGTATTCTTAGTACAAAGAATCAGTAATATCCCGATGCATTAAAAAAAATTATGAATGTTTATTTGATTATTTTATCTGAACAATATAGTAGGAATGCCTAGTTTTCTTCACTGTAGTGTAACTTTATCTAAAGTAGTGTCTGTCTCTTCAATGTAGTGTAATGTTATCTTTTAATGATGTCTGTCTCTTCACTGTAGTGTAACTTAGACATTTAATGATGTCTATCTTTTCAATCATTGTGTGCTAGAGCAGTACTAATGAGTTCAATGTGTCACTCCACAGGGAAGCAGTATCACTGGCTCGAATTCGACTGTCTCCTGTGGATCCACTACTGGAAGACCTGTATACAGAGTGGGGCCAGAACTTGATGAAAGATGGACTCTTTGAACAAGCTGCCAAATGGTCAGTTGCTTTTAATGTGTTGGATTAAACCAGTTCCAAGTTTTCTATTCGCTCTCTTGGATGGAAGGATAAAAAAAAAACTGGAATTGTGTCATCAAATATTTCTAGATGGTCCTGTTGCAATATTTGGTCTTACACTCACAGTTTTATCTCCAGCTTGTTGGATTAAATGGAATTAAATGTCTTGGTGCTGCCATTGTGTAATGGAGGCCATTTTTAACTAATTGTTCATTACACTGTGTATCTTGGTTGCCTGGTCATGCGGTATGCATTCTAGACTGTTGTCAGGATGGTCCTAGGTTTGAACCCTGCCAATAACTAAATATTTGAAATTCTTTAAAAAAATATCTAAAGAAAGCCTCCTCCTTAAATGAAGAAACTTTTTTAGAATTTAAAATGTTGAGAAAGAGATTGGTTCTTGTTAAGTCAAATGTTGTTAATTCCTAAACAAGTTTTACATTTATGTAAATATATACTTTATTCCTTCACTTGAGATATTCTATTTCCCTATTGTGTTCTAGTTATCTGGCTATGAGACATATCCAAGAAGCAGGAAAAGCACTCACCAGGAGATATGATCAAACCTCATTGAAAACTGCCTGCCATATGACACTGCTGGTCAACGACAAACAACAAGGACTGTCCTACGCCTACAAATTGTTCACTCAAAATCTTTTGATGGGAGAGTGGCAGGAAGCATACACGTTTTTGGCAGAACACAACTCTCTAAAGGTGAATAGCTTTTTTACAAACCTTATATCAACTCACACTGTCTGTCTGGTAAATAGTTTGAACAGGTTGTTTCTCCCACACCTTCTCTGATCAATTTATTGTCGTAAAAAGGACATGATTCATTAAACAAAATTAACCAATTAGTCAATGAATTGTTTTTTTGTTTTTTTTTTGTGTATACCAACTATGGAAATTAATAAATTGTTGGATTTGGTGCCCTTCATTAAATGACAGGTTATTTCTCCAATTATTCAATTAATTATTGATAACTAATTTTTAATTTGCTATCAAAAAAAGAAAAGAATTTCTACTTTATTGAGATACATATCTGTAGCAGTGGAAGTTTTCCTCATTAGTTAAGCTAATTATTTTTAAAAAATTGGATTTTTTAATTTTGTTTGTTTTTATTTGATTTATTAATGAAGCTTTACAATTTAAAAGTTGTTTTTATCTTATTAGCTTGCAAACTCTTCTTGGGTTAGACACTGATCTTGAAAAAAGCTTTAACAATTTTTCTTAAGAATTTGACAGTTTTTGTATATTTTTGGTAAAAAATTACTAGCTAATTGGCCACACAGGGAAAACTATGGTTTGATGGTTATAATTTTCCATCTTCAAATGAAATTTGGTCTGGAGATCCGTATCCACATGAAGTGGAAATAGCTACTTATATTCACTAAAGAGCCAAATAACAAAATAGACATCCAGGAATATTTGTGCACTAACTCAGTCTAGACTACTGTTTAATAGTTTTCAGTTTAGATCTATATCCTCATACTAAACGTTTATATACTCTTGAGTAGATTTATACAAGGATGTTACCAGGAATCTTTTTCTGGAAAAAGGATAGTGGGCTTATGGGCTGGTTAATAAATGTTTCTTTTTTTGTATGTATCTTTCATTAGTTTAAGTAGCCAAGAGCAAAGTCATCTTTCTTACACATACTCATCACCTTCTTACTTAGACTTACTTAGGCTTAAGTCCTCCGGCACCGTTTGGTACATTGCGAAGCAATCTCTCTCCACAAAGATCTGTCACTGGCAATGCCTGAAGCTTCCTCCAACCTGGTGTCCAATGTTCTGAGGTCCTCCATGGGGGTTGTGGTGCCAAGTTATACAAGAACGTCCCTGTTTGCACTTTCCTCGTTTTGGCCTCTATTTTAACTGTGAATAGACCTTGTTTTTAATGATTTAACTATATAGAATTTAGCCCTGGTTATGTAAAGGGAGAGTGATCCTTAAAGGATTTCGGGAACAACATGGCCTAAATTGTGCAGATGTGCCAAAATTCAAACTCAAACCCCCTGTATTGGCCTCCATGTCATCCATGTCCCGCGACGCTCTTTCACTAAGTGTTCGACTCCCAGTTCGGCATAGGATATCCTTGTTTGTCATCAGCTTCATCAAGGAGGAATAGTCTTTTGAAAAAAAACTTTTCTTATGTTATGTTTTAGTGTTGTGATCAGGTTGATGCAAGAATAATAACTCAAAAAATACAATTGAACTTTACACTAAGTTCTTGTTCTTGATTTGCAGATTTTGAATATTTAACTTTTTAAAAATATTCTCTAACCATCTTTTTATGCCTACCCTTGACAAACATAAAGAATTCTTCTTTTTTAATCAAATGAGCTTCTGCTTGTTTATTGTAAACATATTCCTTCATTTCTTTTCCCCATCACACCTTATTGGTTACATTCAGTGGTATCAACAATCATTTATAGACTTCAGAAAAGGACACTATGCTAGTTTCACTGGTCTTGTAGACATTGTTAGTTGTATTGATAAAATATAATGCTAGACATATGTAGGAGAGGAATAAATGATCATCTGTTATTTGATTGGCTTTTAAATTGAACTGGTTCACAACAGTAGATGTGCCCAAAATTTAAGAAATCTTGATTTGCCCCTTACCAAACTCAAAGCAGCTATGAATATTATGGGCATTACAGTAGCCATTGTCTACAGCATCAGCATTAGGTGCCTTTAAGGGTGAGAGTGGTAACCCAGTCAGTTGTAGGCTTTTAAATAAGTTTTGTGCTTGATCAGTCTCCCAACCTTCCTCTCAGTGGCAAACTTTGTTGATGTATTTTGAACAAATGTGTTTGATTATCACTCACCTTAACTTGTAATTTAGAGGAAGTTCTAGTCTCATGTCCTATTGTTTTTGTTTGTAGATTTAGACTTCAGTTGATTTGAATTTCATTTCACAACATTTTGTTACAGGTGTTGTTGCCACTTCTCAGTACACATGAACTGCTGATCCATCATCTGTCCATCATGTGTCCATCGATGGTACTCACACAAAAGCCAGTGACTAAGGCCAGTTTCTCACAGTGGTGTAAAACAGATGACATGAAAAGCACCATTTCTCTTCCAGGCAAGTAGAAATATATTTTTTAGTTGGCATCACTTGCCTTTTTGCTTGAACATGCTGATCAGACTTGAAATTTAAAAAGTCTGAACTAGAAACTCTGTCCTTTAGGTTTTTGTTGATTACACTTCTAAATTATGTCAATACATTTTTTTGAGATTCCATGTTCTGTTGTTGTTTTTTTAAACCTCTTATATTTACATAGGAACTACTTTCATTTCATAGAATTCATGTTTCAAGTTCAAGAGTTTTATTTTGGCATTGTCTAACATTGTCACGAGTATTTCTAAGGGTTGTTTTTTTTTTTGGTTATGCAATTATTCACCTGCCTTTCTCTACTAGCAAAACAAAGAGTGTTTACATAAAATTGTGGTATTTTTTACAAGAATCTATTGTATGTATTTAAATACTTCTTTTTGTTTAAGTATGAATCTATAAATTTTGTATTGTTTTTTTTTTATCAGAATTTTTAGTGGACAGGTCAGATGTTGATCCAGTGGTACCCTGGGAGCCTTATCTAATTGGAGGACACACCTTTCCCCACCACTTGCTCAGGGTCTGGCACCAACATTTGGATATTACAATGGTGACTCAGGAACTAATGGCCATGCACACAGCTATTTCCCAACTTATTTCACTCCGACAGAACCTAGGAGACTTGCCAAATGTAAGTAGCACTAGGCTGCTTTGTGATCTTTCACATTTTATTTTAGTAACATTTTTCTCCAGTGCTTTTTGTGTATTTAAGTTGTTCCTGGGTTTCTGAACTGTGAGAAGAGAGGAATTATGAAAGTTATTCATTTATTTTCCATATCAAAGCCACCAGTTTATACAAGTTAATTACTGCATCCTTAAGGTGGCTATTTGTGAAAAGAGAACTTCAGTAGAGCTTTTTAAATGTAGTGATATTTGAATGTTATGTGCAAACCCAAATATCTTCCACACTTGATTGAAAATTGTAGAAAGGATTTGGAACAAAATTTGTTTGGCTGTATCAAAATTAAAAGAAATCCTTTTTATATTTGGTTTTGTTAATGTAAATTATTTTAACATAAATTCTTACAATATATATTAAATTATTTCTACACAAATTGTTACAATAGCTATTAAATTATTTCTACACAATTTTTTCAATTCTTAATGTCTTTTATTACATTTTTATGCCATATTTTTTTTTTATTGCATTTCACACCTCATGGCTTAGTGACCTGTTTTTTTACTACAAAATATATGTATTTCCTCTAGCTTCTGATTCTAGTTAGCATGGACATCACTTTATGTTTGTTAGTACTACTTACATCAGAGACATCCTCAGCCATCGTCCACCTCCTACAGGCCATGTCCACCCTTCACAGTAGTGGCAACAGGTTACTTCTCCAGGCATTGTGCCGGCTAATACTGCCGCAAGGTAAGTCCAAAAGAAATTTGTTTTACATTTATGATATATTAGCTTAGAAATGGTTTACAATAAATACAAGTAGCATTATTTTCTAATTGAATATTCATAAAATTAATTTCTCTATTAGCAATCTCCAAGGCTGATTCATTCCCTAATGTCTTTTAGTCTTATCAATGTCAGACAAGTTATATTAGTACCTACTTAATGTACGAAATTTTCAACCTTGCTTTTTGTTTAGATAACTCTTGATATTTAATAGATCAATTAGGAAGATTTGATTCTCCTTCTTTACATTTGAAAACGTAGTGAATGTTGTATTTATAGTTAATATTGCTTATTTTCCTCTAGGTCCCAAGTATATGTTAAAACTACAACAAGAATTCAATGCCTCCAGAGTTCTCATCACCATGGAGAGTCATGGTGATGTGGACAAGGCTGGGGGTGAAGGCCATAACAGCATCAAGAAGTTTGTGACAGACATCAAAGAGGACAGTGCCATCACAATGCCCAGCCCCAGGTGCAGGGAGCTGGACTGTCTGCGAGCCTTCTACTACCTGGCTGTGCTGGACTACCTCCACAACAGCTGCTCATCCACACAGAAGGAAGAAGACATTCTGGATGGCATGCCCAATAGACAGAATCTTTCCAGAGATAACTTTAAGGTGGACTTAAAGGAAACAAAAAACTCAGGTTCTGACATGGTGGATGTAGTTTCCAGAGGTTGTGATATCACCATAAATGTTAACCCTACCCATAATTCTTTGACAGCCAGTTCAGTGTATCAAACAATCGTTACAGACTTTTCCAATATAGGAAAAACCTGCTCAAACAGTGATTATTGTGCCAAAAATAGTGTCAATTTCTCTCATTGTACAGTATCTCCATCATCTGCTTCTTCATCCTTGCCAACTCTCTTACTGCCAGTTTTAAGGTCGCCAACAGATTCATCATCTCCAGTTGATCCTCCGAGTGTGCCTTCCAGTGTTCATCAGACCCAGTCTACAGTTCATCCAAGTACGACCTCTCATCAATCTATCCTGGTAGGCACTGCCACAACTAAAACTGCCACAGCATCAGAGGAGCCCTCCTTGCCTGATGCCAATGGCAGCAGTCCAGTGATGACTGGAAAAGGTCATGATTATAAAGGTCAGCTCAACCACAAGAACCTCCTGAGACTTTCTAAAGGAATCCTCTGGGATGTCCAGGCTAAGAGAGAGGCCCTGACTGAGACTCTGGGTCACATCCACAGTGCCATTGCTCAGCACCTGCTGGCCAACAGGTCTGAGGAGATGTCCAAGTCAACGTCAGCCCTCAGCCCCACAAACTGCACCAGGCCTTTCATGTCTCCTCTAGATGGAGAGTTGGAAGCGGATGGTTGCTGCCACCAGTCACGCCACTTCACACTCCCATCACAATCTTTGTCCCCAACATCTTTCTCAGTGATCAACTCAGACTCCATTTTATGTTCAGCAAACACTCCACAAACTGTTTTGGATGCTGTGGCAACATCATTTACAAAAGTTGATGATCAAGTGGCATCTAGTGGGGACAATGTTAGCCTTGATCGAGCCAGGTCATTGTCTCCTCAGCCAACAGTTAAATCCAGTGACAAGGTCAACAGAGGCCCGTTCCGTAGTAAATCTGAAAACTCTACCAGCAACTTGTCAGTCCAACTTGATACTACTGTATCACCCCAAGTTGAGACTGAACTGTTGAATAGTTTTGAAGGTACTTCTGTAGCATTCCAAAAAACTAAAAAGGTAAGCATTCAATGCTTTAGATTCTTTTTTTTTGTTGTTGTTTTTTTACTTGTCAATTATTGTCATGTACCCTGTTGGGTAGCATAAAGGTTAAAATTAGAATTATTAATCATGGTAGAAGTGTTGGGATGTCCACCAACTCCGATTGGTATTTAACATTTGTTGATGAAATGAAAGAACATTGTGCAAACTATGGGATATAGATCTAGAGAGAAACTTTGCACAAAATTTAGTTTTTTTGTCAGGCATTTAAGAAAGTATTTTGTCTTTCTAATGATCAGTTTTAGAATAACATTCACACACATAGCCTTTTTCTTCATTTCTTAAATGAACCAGAATTATTGGAAAAGACCTAATTCTTTCTAGCCAGTAACCATTATAGCAGTACAGGGTGATTAAAAAAGAATGCCCCAAAAAACCATTTGCACTATATTTTTAAAAAAAATGAATACCTAGCTGGACACAATTGTTGTATAACATAGCTTCAAGATTTGATGTCATGCTTTACAAGTGCTCATTGTGATTATCACCGGAGGCATGAACAACATCAAGCTGATATGAAAATTCCTTTGAAATGCGCTTTAGGATGTCCCCATTCACTGTGACAATCTTCGATGTCATAAATATTTACTTTCAATGGTGGAACAAAAACCTTTGTCTTTAACACACACACACCCCGGGAAAAAGTCACACACAGTGAGGTCAGGGGACATGACAGGCAAGCACTGAGAGCACACAAAACGTCTTCTGCTAAGGAGTCACTTTTTTAGGGTTTACAAATAAACAAGTGATTTTCCTACAAAGACAGATTGAAACTGACACTCATTTTTTATTATTATTATTATTATAGCTTTAATATAGCGCTACTTTCATGCTTATAGCATGCTCAGAGCGTTTTTGGTCCAATCTCATTTGTGGACCAGTGGGGGGAGGGGGTATCTGGGAGTTGCTTTTCCGTGCTGCCTTTAGGCGCTCAGTAAACACAACTCTGCCCGAGTCAGGTGTTGAACCTCGAGCCCCCTTCTAGGTAGCCAAGCCAAGTTCAAGCGCACTTGGCCTCTCAACCACGCTTCCTGTAACAAGAGACCAGTCAGTCTATTACAAGCTTTTGAAAAGAATAAATGCCTGGTGATTTTGGCATATTCTTTTTTAATTACTTACTCTTTTCTGGGAATTTATGACTTTTGTAAAGCTAGATCAGTTGAAACTGTATATATTTATCCATGGAAAGAAAGAAAAGACATCAACATATTTCCATTAAAAAAAATTACTTACTTTCAGAATGTTTTAGGTGTTTTTTTTTCAATTAACTTTCTTTTTCATAATGGCAGTGATAAGATACAACCCTGTTTTCTTCAGCTTTATTTCTATAACAAAGTAGATGCCCTTTTTTTTTTACTATTTGACTGGTTAGCATAACAAGTTAGACCTGCTAGATATTTTATTTAGTAGTATCATAATACTATATAATAGTAAATATACTGGTATGTATTGTCCTAAAACTTTTCAGAAAGTAACTCTAAAACAATGTGTTGTTTAAATGATGTAATATATGAAACTTGAATGCACAACTATTGATAGTATTTACTTGAGGAAAACCTTTTTTTTAAATAGTTGTGAAAGCAACAATTCTCAAAGCAGCTAATCTAAATCATGCAATGTAAAATGTTCAGGATAAGATCAGGCCTACTTAGTATATATAGGTGTTAGTAAACTTTGTTACCATACTCTGAGTACTATACATTACAAATAGTCTTCTTGAATCTATTTTGTCATGTATTTGGACCTTGATGTCTGGTTGCTTTTGTTAAAGATTCTGTGGCTGGACAACAGTAGGAGATCCATGGATGAAAGTCTTGGCAGCCCACAGCCAACCATCTCCAAACTTACTCCTGATGGCAATGTGATCCCTGTTGAATGGGTTGACCTTCCAGTTGATGTCAGATACATTCAGCCTTACCTCACCCTACCACTACTTAAACATGAGCAGGAAATTGTTACTCAGGAACTGAAGCGGGTGCCAGATGCCTCCAAAGTAAGTTTTTAGGTTCTTTAAATCTTATGAAAATGTATTTACATATATCTCTTTAATAATGAGGTCTTGAGTTGAACATTTCTGTGCGTTCCTTCAGAAACTAAGATTATCTGCTGCGGGACAACAGGGAATAGTGGAAGGAGCAGGATTTTAACCAGGGACTAAGAAGATGACAGTCCTAAGTGCATATGACACCTCCATGCATTTGTATTTACAATTACAAAACACAACCTATTAAAATACTAGGCACAAAGATAAAGGCACATTTGTTTGTATAATGTTTTCCATGTTTTGGATGTTCCTTCAAAGTTGAAGATAATTTACTTCTTAGTCCAAACCTCCTGTTTGAACTTGGGATTAAACGACTGTCTAGCGCGCAAACCGCTAAACCAGGCAGCCATTTTTAATTCCAAATCCAGGACAAAATCTTATAAGTATTTTTTCAACCCTAGTGCCATTAGATCCACAGCAGATGTATTTAAGGATGTCATAGTTATTGCATATATAAAATTTTAAATTATGATCTAGGCTTATTGTTTTGTAGATTAAAATGTAGTAAGATCATTTCTTTTTAAAGTCATTTGTCTTTCAAATGAGGCAAAGTACCTTCTTGATTTAAAGTACCAGATAAGTCTGTTCATCACTTTGTCAGGCCAGTAGCTTGTAATGTTGATTAGCAGCTTGATGTAAAACTAAACAGACACAAAAACTCTTTTGTTCCTTTCGCAATCAAATCATTGAACAAAATGAAACCTATTGTTGTAAATGTCACTTGTGTTGTTAAAGAGAAACTGGGATATGTGTACAAATAATTCTTCTAATCATGTACTGTTTTTTTGTAATGCATAAGTGTAAAACAAATTTCCTACTAGAAAACAAGGTGATCTTCTTGTTCAAAATAAATAACTCTTTCTATCCCAGGTTCCTTTTCCCTGTACCAGCACAAGTGTTCGAAGATTGCTAGAAGCTTGCCTGAGTTCTCCCCACCTGAGTAAGGAGCAAAAGGTGAGCTACTTTAAGCAGTTGAATGACTGGGCCATGCTGTTTGCTGTCACTACACATCAGCAGCATGATACCAACACTATGTTCTCTGATGCCTTCGCTGACTACTTTAAGCATTGACCACCTTCCACTGGGGTTGGCAAGGCATTTCTTGTTTGGCTGACTACTTCAAGCGTGACCACCTTCCACTGCAGCTGGAAAGGCATCTCTTGTTTGTCCACTTTTAGTTTAACCACAGAACAGAAGTTATATTCAACAGAATGTGCAATGGCTTCTAAATATTTTTTTTCTAAAAGCACCTACTACCTGCTCAGTCACTGGATTATTAGGTAATAAATCATTGAACAGCAAATGTTCATATTTAAATGTATTTTGTTTTAAGAAAGTCATTGTATTTAATGTGTCACTTTGCTAATGAGCATTTTGACTACCGGTAATGCTGATATTTAGGTTAGTGACTTACAATTCTTTACTTCGCAGTATGTTCTAGGTAGTGATTGCACATTTTGATGAATATGTTGTTCTGTCTCTTGACTGGATTATGTTGATTTTAAAACTGGTACACTACCATTAACTTTTGTTGTCAAGTCATTTGTACTTTCAAAAAAAAAAGCATTGTTTAGATTATTTTAATATTGGTTTAGATTATTTTCATTTTTTTATTTATGTATTGAAAATAGATAGTTGGGAATTGTTTAAATTGTATTTATATAAGTTACATTTAATATTTCATGTGCATAGTTTCAATTCTTTTAATGTACAATCTCATCCATTTTAGAATTCAAATTTTAAAGACCTTACTTTACCATTATTTATTAAATTGACACTTGTGTATTAGACAAACATTTCATACTTAAAAGAACAACAAGTACTTAACTGAACAAGCATGAGAAACAAAATGATTAGCTTATTAATTTTAGTAAAATGTATGGAAAGTTATTGAAACATGTGCCTCCTTGCCATTTTCCCTTGGAGAAGAAATGTTCCCAAATGCCTTGTGTATGTTGGAGAGTACAAACTTGGAAGTAATGTCTCTACTCCTGAGCTGATCATTGTAAATAAGTCACTTGTTGTGAGTCTTACAAAACATCCTTGACGTGGTGACCTTGTTGTTTATGTTTGAGTTGCTGGTGATGTTGAGCAGAAGTCTACTGGTGTAGAATGATGTCACTTGCAGTTAGCACAATTGATGTCTAGATAGAAACATTCCATTGGTTACAAAGTTTCAGTGAGCATCAGTTGATCACTTTGTGTTTTTTTATTTAATGCAATTTGAAATGTACAAGGTTAATGTTTTTCTCTTTTACTGTCTACTTTTTTTAGCCCAAAAATAAATATTTGTAGTGTATTTTGGGTGGGTCAGCATTTTGTTTTTAAATCAAAAATACATCTTTTTAGTTATATTGGGGGTGGGGCATTTTATCTATAGTGGATAGTTTTAAAAAATAGAGAGTTAATTAGGTTTATGGTTAACATCAGATTGTAAGTGAACCAGTGGGCTTAACTGATATTGATTTTTGTTTAAAAGTCACTCTTTAGGATACTATTGATTACAACCTTGTTGACACTAGGGATATTTAAATAATTCCCTTGTAAGTGTTAAGTTTACATTTATAATAGTTTTATTTTGTAAGCAATAGAAAAACCTGTTGAACTCAGACCACAAAAGGAGAATGACATTAACTAAAGGATAGCAGTTGTTTTGCTTGTTTATTTTGTTGAAGTCATCACTCTGTTATGTGTTGAATGCATTTGAATTGTTTTGAATTTTTCTGGGTTACATTTTTCATGTTTGTTTGCTCTAGAAACCTCAGTGTTGATAGCAGTGTTTGAATTGGTCCTAAATAAGGTCCAGAGTTATCAAAAGCTATGTATGAGTCGTATGCAGTACTGTCATTAAACTATTTCAATTAAATTCTTTTTCTTTTGTGTTTTAAAATCTCTTTAACAGTACCTAATACATGTAGTAACATTTTTTTTACATTTTTGAAATAAATATCTTCATTCATTTTGATTTTTCATTTGGTCTACTTCAAGCAAACTGTTATGGAAGCAATCCTGAACTGTAAGAACTTAAGAGAGCATTTACCAAACAATGATAGCCGCTAGACCAGAAGGAATTAGCCAGCTATTCAGTATTTTTACAATACCTCTATTCAACTAATAACTTCATGGAAAATACTCTGTGGGCAAAACCTTGACGTGGATCTGATAAATGCCTCTATTGATTTTCCTACAACTTCGACAGTTGCTGTAAAAAATGTTTTTAAAACTATCATTAATTAGTTATCAAGTGCAAAATAATTGTTTTAAGTTCTCTAAAAGATATATTGTCTTTGTATAGTGTTTTTTAATGTTTTTCTTGTTTGTAGGAATTAATACTTCCTAACTATGACTTCACTCTTTTCTTATAGCAATTTGAAATATGTAAAAAAAAAAAATAATAATAATAATTGGACTTTTTCAATCTGAATATAAATGAGGAATGCAGTGTGGACAAAAACTAATTACATTAATTACTGGCACATTATTATTATACAATAGAAACCTGATTTCAATTAATAAAACACCTAAGTTGACAAAAAAAAAAAATTAAAAATGCATTTATAAAAATATTTGAAACAAAACATTTATTTCTTGTTTCTCTAACACAAAAGCTGCTGGAACTAAAGACCATATAATATTCTTCTTTCTCTTTGTTTTTGTATATATCTCTCCATCAGTTCATTGCCTGTCATCTCTGGTGGATAGTAATGTTTGGGTGGTTTCCCTTCTCTCAGTCTTACAAAGAAATTAGTGTATCTGTACTGAATAATTCCATAACGAGCTCGAGCATGCCGTCTTAAGCCTTTAACAATGATTCCTCTGGTACAAAATGAATCACCTGGTTAAAAAAAAAAAAAGATCATCTATAACATAAAGCAAAAAGTAAGATGTATGTATGTCCCAAATAGAAATCAAAACAGTTTGACCTATCTTGATAATGCATGCGCAGACTGAAGGTTCCCGCATGTACAGAAAGAAAATCTCTCCAAGACTTCATCTAACTCTAGATCTAACTCTAACTTCTAATTCTAAGATGATAGATCTACTTTGTACTACTTCTACACGAATATACAAAATAAAGTCCATTCATTTCAAATTAACCTTCAAATTTGGGTTTCTAAAGCATTTTTACATACATTTGTGCACTATAGCTTCGAAATGTGACTTTAGGAATTATTGAACTCCAACCATTGCCTCAACTCCTACATCAAAATCCTAGCATTTAGTCACACATATACTGTTCACATTCAAAGCCCTGGAATTATATTTTTAAAAAAGAAAAGTAACTCTTTCATACAAAAAAATCAACCCAGTCTCTACATGCTACTGACAAAGTGATCCAAAGATCAATGGTTTGCCCAGGGAAGTGGGGAGACTAAATTAGATCACAGAAAGAAAAAGGTTTGAATCATATTAGTCATTTGAAATTACTAGAATTATAATTTGTTTTCTTTTGAAAGGCCTTAAACTGGCCATAAGTCCCCTATTAGGTGTATACCTTTAAAATCATGACAGAATAAAAAGTAAAAATAAAACATTTAAACTGTAAACAAAACATTTTCAGCTTGCTTATTGCTAAAATGTTTTTTTTTAATTAAATACGGTTATGGAACAATTATTGTCCTATAAGTTATTGAAACTGTATTTGTACCAATAGTGGTACTTCCAGCTATGCCAAGTGGATTTTGTGTGATCCTCAATATCTTGATCTTTCTTTGTATACATCTAACTATACTTTGACATCTGATGTAAACAATCTAGAAAAGGAAGTACAACTTTTTGTTTTTAATTATCCCCCTTAGTTAAAGAAAAAATTAAGAAATTATTTCACATCTGTCACTTGTGTGTAAAACCTGGTTTCTCAGCAAGCATTTCTTTAATCCAATGGATGGTTTGTCTCAAGGAAGATGGTACCTTTGTGATCTGTGTGCTGACATTTCCAAGCACAAAGTTTGATATCAATGACAGATAATAAGCATTTCCAAGAACAATCATTTACAGCATTCAGGAGTATAGTAAGCAAAAAAAAAAAAGCCTAATGAGCACAATTGCTAATACAGCACCACTATCCTTTGATTTTGTGTGTCTATAAGATAAGACCTTTTCTTCTATACACTCTCCTTTGATTTTGTGTGTCTATAAGATAAGACCTTTTCTTCTATACACTCTCCTTTGATTTTGTGTGTCTATAAGATAAGACCTTTTCTTGTATCACAAACATAAAGAAGAAATAAGGAAACTGCATTTTCTTCTTAGATTCATAACGATGGCAAAGAAGCCAAAGCATGCCTTAGGCTAAACATAGCAATACCAGGGGGAGTAACCTTACAGAAGAGATCATGTACTTTGTATATGAAAAAAGTGAACCAGTTAATAATCTTCTCCACTATTTGATGTCAAATAATGCAAAAGACTTTTCAGTTGTTTTATATGTATACACCATCTGTTGTTGTTTTTTACTACAATTCTTTAACAAGAACATGATAGAAATCTTCTTACTTATCCACAAATTAGATTTGAATTCAACATTATGGTCTCTGACAGCCATCTCTTGGGCCTCTTCAAGCACCTGTTCAAAAGAAAATAATGAAATGGCTGCTGTGAGAAAATATTTGTTTAAAATAAAATAATTAGATCTTACAGATCTGTATATAGTAGTCAAATATTAATAAGAATAATTTGAAAAAACATTTTACAGTGCTTTTAAGTCCAATTAATGAAAACTATGACTTTATTCAAGAAAGTATTTTAAACCAAATGATATATCACTGAAAGCAATCAACAAAGTTATTTTTTAGTTTATTGATTTAGAGGGGAAAAAAATGGAACTACGTTTTTTAAATACTTAAGTCTCCTATGTAGAATAGTGTAGTCTAGATATTTTAGGCTAGTTTGATAATTAAGCATAGCATCCATGTCGAAGAACTCAAGTAGAAACTAACCTCTTTAGCATGAGCAGCTCCTTTACGTTTGTGAAATGCCAATTGTTTGATAGCCTCATCAATGGAGAAACCTCGAATCTAGAATGAAACAAATTAGTTCTTATTCTTGTGTTATTGCCATTTAAAAAGTAGGAAGAAACAGAAAATATCAGTGAAAAAGCCTTATAATGTAACAATAAAAGCACTTACCATTTGGGCAATATACCACATTTTTTTGGTACTATATTTGATGTTCATTCTGAAGTGACATATTTCCTAGGGATACAAAATTATCTTGTCACATAGAAACAGAATAAAAAAAAAAAAATTACTTGATTAAAAAAAGTTTTTTGCTTATTCTATGTATAACACTACATTTCTTTTAGTCTTTATATAATAATAAAACTAGCTAATAAGTATGCTTGATTAGGTTGTAATGTTTCATTTTGTCTGGAATCCTTTTTTTTTTGTATCTTCACAAAATTCAGCTACATTAACCTATATCTAGATATATATCTAGCCCTAAAATTAACATGAAGATATACATATACATACAACTATTTTTACTTAGACTTGCTAGTTAATGCACCAATTAAGTATTTTTCTTTAACAAAAAAGGAAATATCATTTTGGACTATTAAATATGTGTGTTTCACCTTTAATACAACTTTTTGGACACATTAATTAGTGAAACATTGATATGAGAAAACTGGTAATTTCAAACATAAAAAGTGCTTAGTTGTTCCAAGTACATAGTTAAAAAAAAAATAGAGATCAGTCAGTCAGTCAGCTGGGACTTTGGCATAGTTAGGTTCACAAGCTAAGAAAAAAAATCAGATAAAATGTAAATGTACGAGTACACCTTTAAATTTTTCTCTGACACCTAAATCAATTCAAGAACTTACTGCAGGCCTCTCTGGTTCACCTATTGGAGTTGGTTTATAGACAACAGTGTTGTATTTGGTCCAGTTGGGAGGAACTAATCTTGCCCTGCCAACTTTCTTAAGGGGTGCATCCTCAAATTCTGTGTTTCTGTAGCTGGCTTGTAGAGAACTTGTGTGAAACATAGACCAACAACATGCAGGTGTTCTGTGTGTTGAAGTGATCTGTAATACTGAACGACATGATGAATATCTGCGGAAATAATCATTTATTTAAACATAATAATATACAGTTCCCTCAATGCAAACCTAAAGTAATTGTTAAACATACTGGAGCACTTGAAGAAAAAAAAAATGTATACTACAGACACTAAATAGGAGCCAAGAATAAAAAGGACCTAGCAGCTTTAAAAAAAAGTGCTGCATTTCTCATGGAATCAGTTGCAATGCATATATGTTAACATAAGAAAGAAGAGATGGGTTTTTGGCAGCCCATAATCTCAGCAGCAGTTATTATTATTTTTCCTGCGTCATCCTTTCATATTGTGATAGTTTATGGTATAGAACAGCACAGGCCAATTAAAAAAACAAAGACTCTTGGCAAGATGGCTGCTCCCTGTTTACAGTTATCATAGATGAGTTAATTTTTTCGTTTTGTTGTATTAAAATCTAAACTAATTCCTCAAAAAGCTATTCAACTAATAACTAATATCTTTAAATTATAGATTTAACTTAATTCAGCATTATTTCCACTAATTAATTCAAATTAACAACTTTTAGATCTAGTCAGTTTAGTCACATTTACTACTTTAGTGTTAGACTTACTTTAGACTTTAGTTAAGGCTTTAGATCTACTAATCATCTATTAATACTACTACTAATAACTAATAGTAATATTATACATAGTTAGTTATACACATAAATATATTGAATGTTATAGACTAGAATTAGTGTTAGACTTAGACTAGATTTAAAATAGATTTAGACTAGACCTTTCCTTTAAAAACTAAAATCAACAACTGTCATCATGAAATTTCTCTGGCTATTTATCCTAATAATTATTAAATACACACTAGCTGAACACAAAACTAGATCTACATCAGTCAACACTAAGCTAAAAAAGGAAACAACAGTCATTATCAATCATCACACTTAAGATCAATGCAACCTCAAAAATAATCTTACATACACATCCATAACATTAAAGAAGATTACCCATCACAAATGGAAGTTCTCAATCAGACACAGCAGAAATAAATACCTATTACTGTTAATATTAATAGCAGGAGATGTAAAATCAAATCCAGGGCCTAGATCTAAAGTTAGATGCAACATCTGCAAAAAAGTATGCACTATGAAACAGAAAGCCATTCAATGTGACACCTGCGATGAATGGTACCATGCATCATGTCACCATATGAATACACCTGTGTATTATGCCTTAGGCAACAAAGACACATCATGGCACTGTGTACAGTGTGGGTTACCTCAGTTTACATCAGGACTGTTTGATTTCTTTGATGCGGACAGTTCTAACCCATACAACATCCTAAACACCATCCCAAACCAAACTCACCAACCACTAAATTGGAAAACACTAACCATAGATAAACATCAAAACCTTAAGGACATAAATGAGCTTTTCATAGAAACTTTTACACAACCCAAGTTTAGATCAAATCATTAAAAAGCCAACTAGATTAAACAACACATTAGATCTCTTCTTAACCAACAGACCTGGATTAGTAGTTGATTATGATATTATCCCTGGTCTATCAGACCATGAGATCATAAAAATACACAGTCAGATAAAAGCAGTAGCCAATACAAAACCCAAAAGAAAAATCTTACTCTGGAATAAATGTAACCTAACACCAAGCTGCATTAAACTTTCAACAAACATTCTTATTAGAAAAAGACATTAACCAACCAGTCGATGACCTCTGGAATTTCATTAAAAACCATCTTAAAAGCATTATAGAAAATCATATACCAACTAAATACACATCAAACAAAATAAATAAATGCTGGTTTAATAATAGACTAAAGAAGCTTTGTAAACAGAAGGAAAACCTATATAGAAAATTTAAAGAAACCAAGGCAGAAAGAGTTTACAAAAAGTATATAAAAATTAAACACCTAACCCAAAAAGTAAGCAGACAGCTGCAGAGTGAATACATAAACAATGTAATATCTAAAGATAACAACAAAAACCTATGGTCATAGAAAAATGGAAACAACGGGCATAGCACCATTAAAAGATGAACATAACTTAATACATAATGATAATGAAACTAAAGCAAACATCCTAAACAAATACTTTGCATCAGCATTCTCAGCCCCAGGAGACAAAGACATATTTCTTAATTTGAACCAAGTAGACAACATAGAAGATTTAGTAGTACAAGAAAATGGAATTAAAAAACTATTAGCCAACACCAAACCAAATAAAGCGTCTGGACCTGATGGTATTCCAGCTAGATTACTCAAAGAACTAAGCAATGAGCTAGCCCCAGTGTTCAAAATACTCTTTCAGGCATCGCTTAACCAGGGCAGAGTACCAAAGGACTGGAAAGAAGCTAATGTCACCCCCCTATTTAAAAAAGGAGAAAAATCTGATCCAGGAAACTACAGACCAGTATCACTTACCAGCATCACATGTAAAATACTAGAACACATAATATGTAGCAATATCATAAACCACTTAGACAAACATAATGTCCTCACCCCATACCAACATGGCTTTAGGAAATATAGATCATGTGAAACACAACTAATAGGACTAATTGATGATTTTTCAAAAGGTTTAGATAATAGTGAACAAATAGATGCTATCTTACTAGATTTTTCCAAGGCTTTTGACAAAGTTCACCACCATAGTTTGCTTAAATAATTAAAATATTTCGGCATTAACAGTCCACTGCATCAGTGGATTAAAGACTTTCTGATAGGGAGAGAACAAACTGTAATAATAAATGGCTCTAAATCAACACCAATAACAGTAGACTCAGGTGTACCTCAAGGAACAGTCTTGGGTCCACTACTATTTTTAATTTACATAAATGATTTACCAAATTGCATTAGTTCAGGAACAAAAGTCAGATTTTTTGCAGACGATTGCATAATATATAGAACAAAAAAAAAAACAAGACACGGATATTTTACCCAGAAAAATGTCAGTTGTTAAGAGTAACAAAAAAACTAAAACAAATTAATTCCACTTATTTTATTCATGGCAAACCAGTAACACAGACTAAAAACTCAAAATACCTAGGTGTTATAATAAATGAAAAACTGTCGTGGAATCCACATACTGATGAAACTATAAAAAAATCAAACAAAGCATTAGGGTTTATTAAAAGAAATTTCTATAAATCAAATAAGAACATAAAACTAAAATGTTATTTAACCTTGGTTAGGCCAATAATAGAATATGCATCCACCGTGGGGGACCTCTCAACTCAAGAAAACATTAAGAAACTGTAACAAACACAAGATAGAGCAGTGAGATTCATAACAAACAAATATTCACATTTGACTAGAGTAACACCATTAGTAAAATCACTAAATTTAGAAAGCCTTCAGGACAGAAGACTCAAAAGTAAAGTAGCAATAATACATAAAACATTGAACCATAATCTTCAAATACAAAATTTAATAAAATACTCTGAAAGACACAAAGATAAAGGCACATTCCTCATCCCATATGCTAGGACAAATTTGTACAAATACTCCTTCTTCCCTAGTGCTATTAGAGCATGGAATGGGTTGCCTGAGCTAGCCAGAAAAACCAGTGACTTGGCAGAATTTAAGTCATTAGTTAATATGCATGACGCGTAGGATGTACCGTATTTTTTGCCGTATAAGACGCTCCGGCATACAAGACGCACCCAATTTTAAAGGAGGAAAATCTAAAAAAAAAAGATTCTGAACCTACCGTATTTTTCGCCGTATAAGACGCACCAACTTTTCCCCCCCAGTTTTGGAGAAGAAAAAGTGCGTCTTATACGGCGAAAAATACGGTAATCATCTTCTTTTTTGAAATAACGTCTGTATTATATAAGATAAGAAGATAAGATGACAATCCTAATAAGATCTTTGTACTTATTTTACCGGTGGCTAAGTATTGTGGAAATGTGGTGCAGAGATGGATAGTTATTTCAAAGTACCATCAGACAACAAGAGGAGTCAATATAAAATCCAATTTAAATCATTTCCCATTAATATCAAGAGTAAATTGTTTTTGTACTTTTTTTTTGCCTATTTACTGGGTCATAAGAAAATGATAACTATCATACACAATGCTGTTAACAGTCTTGTCTTTTTTATGTCAAAAACTTAAAGAAATTTTTTTAAGGAGACAAAAAATGTGATATTTTAAAAGGGAAACAAAATGATATACATGTAAGGAACATCTGTTGATTTTTACTGATAAAATGCAATGTGTTAAGATTTTTTAAGCCTTGTCTGAATCTGTACTACAAAAACAGTGAAGTTTGTTTAAAAATATTTTTCTTTGCTCAACTCACGCTTGAAATTGTGGACAAAATACTTGCTGTAGACACTTGAAGGAAAATTTTGTAAGTGTAAGACCTGAAAAAAAGAAAAAGTTATTTTCATTAGTCCTGCGCAATATATTCTTCAAATGCTACACATTTAACTTTATAGATGCAAGACCTTCTAATGTGTTTCCTGTTGTTAAAAAAATTAAAGTAGACAAATAAAATTATTTTTATTCATACTTATGATCAAAATGGTCTCTTTATGGTCAGTCCATGGTCACAGAATTTAATTGGTCAATTTTTTGTCTATCCCATCCTATTTTTAGAAACACACATAGGAATTTTTCATTTAGATTAACTTTTATAATGTTTACATGCTAGATTATGGAGAGGAAATGTGTCTTTATTATTATGACTTTGTAATTTTCAAATTTTAAAGTAAAAATAAATGTTTTAAAATAATAATATTAAATCTAATATTAATTTTTTTTTTCACATTTTAAGCTCTGTGAACTATTAATTTTTTTATTCTTTTCAGTGTGTAGTTTTTTTCTATTAGTATACATGTAAATTAATATTTAATAAATGAGTACATTATATTTTTAAAATGATGAGCTATTACTGTACAAAAATTCAAGTAAAAAGTCTTTTAATAACTTCTAAAACAATCGCAAGGTTTCTTTTTGTCTGATGTAAGAAATTTTTCATTTTTTACAATCTAATTTTTAAAGCATTTAAATTCAGGCATTTTAAAATGATTTATTGCCAGTGCTCTACAAAAAGGTTTAATCTTTTTTTTATGTATTATGAAGTTTATTAAACTTATAGTCATTAAATTTTGGCAAATATTTTTCTACGCAGTGCTATTTTCATTTATTATTTATAAAAATTATCTATCTGTTGCATATGAATAGCTATTTAAATACAGTAGAATTATAATTAAACAAAATAAAACCTACTACAGATCTCTGATTTGTTTTATTTGTGATTTTTGGGCTTATATGATGACAAAATCACATATATTTTTATTTTTTGTCTAAACTTTTTTTATGTATCAAATCACTTTTTTTTTCTAAGATGTTATTGCTTGGTCCCATTTTTTAATTTTATTTTAACAGAATACAGGTTAATGAAAAAGACTATAAGATGTTTCAACCCCATATCTTTAAGACTTTTAGTAATACAGTTAATTAATGTTCAACTGCCAGTTGTTTCGGTCACAGATTTGTTTTCGCTTTACAAAGGCTAAAGAAGGCTAATTTTTGGACACTAAAAATTTAATAACTCCCCTCATAATTAACTCAGCAATATAAAATTGATATCATTGGAAAGCATTTCTCAGGCTCTATCTAACTAAATAGTTTCCATTGCATTGTGATCATTTTGAAATTTTTATTGAAGTAACTAATCATAGGAAAATGGACAAGCAGATCAAGCATATCAAAATAAAGATGTAATGTCAGAATGACCACAAAACAGCGAGTGTTTGAATTCATATATCTTAATGTCCAGATTAAATTTAAACTACTCTAGACTAGATCTAATGAATAAATATGTTTTAAAGCCACAAAGCTAACCATAGTCCATCCCAACAAATCTAGATCTCGAGACTCTAACTCTAACATTAACTAATACTAATAATATTAGACATTGTAACATTGTATGATTATTAGTTTTATTATTAGCAACATTAGAATAATTACTAAATTAGATCTAGAATTTCTAGATAGTAGTAAAGTAATAGTAATTATTAGATAAATATTTAATATTTAATTTGATCTATATATATTCTATTAGACAGTACAGTTACCAGCAGATCTAATTATCTTATCTTATCTTATATAATACAGACGTTACTTCAAAAAAGAAGATGATTACGTCCTACGTGTCATGCATTTAGTCATGCATATTAACCAATGACTTAAATTCTGCCAAGTCACTGGTTTTTCTGGCTAGCTCAGGCAACCCATTCCATTGGCCTAACCAAGGTTAAATAACATTTTAGTTTTATGTTCTTATTTGATTTATAGAAATTTCTTTTAATAAACCCTAATGCTTTGTTGGATTTTTTTATAGTTTCATCAATATGTGGATTCCATGACAGTTTTTCATTTATTATAACACCTAGGTATTTTGTGTTTTTAGTCTGTGTTACTGGTTCGCCATGACTAAGATAAGAAGAATTAATTTGTTTTAGTTTTTTTGTTACTCTTAACAACTGACATTTTTTCGGGGTGGAAAGACATGCTCCAATTTGATTCCCATTTCTGTAATTCATCTAATTCTTTAATCCACTGATGCAGTGGATCATTAATGCCGAAATATTTTAATTTTTTAAGCAAACTATGTCAAAAGCCTTGGAAAAATCTAGTAAGATAGCATCTATTTTTTCACTATTATCTAAACCTTTTGAAAAGTCATCAATTAGTCCTATTATTTGTGTTTCACATGATCTATATTTCCTAAAGCCATGTTGGTATGGGGTGAGGACATTATGTTTGTCTAAGTGGTTTATCAGTTTATGATGTTGCTACATATTATGTGTTCTAGGATTTTAATTAAATTCTAGGTCTAGACTCTAGTGACTTCTTATCTTCTTATCTTATATAATACAGACGTTACTTCAAAAAAGAAGATGATTACGTCCTACGCGTCATGCATTTAGTCATGCATATTAACCAATGACTTAAATTCTGCCAAGTCACTGGTTTTTCTGGCTAGCTCAGGCAACCCATTCCATGCTCTAATAGCACTAGGGAAGAAGGAGTATTTGTACAAATTTGTCCTAGCATATGGGACGAGGAATGTGCCTTTATTTTTGTGTCTTTCAGAGTATTTTATTAAATTTTGTTTTTGTATTTGAAGATTATGGTTCAGTGTTTTATGTATAATTGCTACTTTACTTTTGAGTCTTCTGTCCTGAAGGCTTTCTAAATTTAGTGATTTTAATAATGGTGTTACCCTAGTCAAATGTGAATATTCGTTTGTTATGAATCTCACTGCTCTATTTTGTGTTTGTTCCAGTTTCTTAATGTTTTCTTGAGTTGAGGGGTCCCACACGGTGGATGCATATTCTATTATTGGCCTAACCAAGGTTAAATAACATTTTAGTTTTATGTTCTTATTTGATTTATAGAAATTTCTTTTAATAAACCCTAATGCTTTGTTGGATTTTTTTATAGTTTCATCAATATGTGGATTCCATGACAGTTTTTCATTTATTATAACACCTAGGTATTTTGAGTTTTTAGTCTGTGTTACTGGTTTGCCATGAATAAGATAAGTGGAATTAATTTGTTTAATTTTTTTTGTTACTCTTAACAACTGACATTTTTCTGGGTGGAAAGACATGCTCCAATTTGATTCCCATTTCTGTAATTCATCTAATTCTCTTTGTAAAATATATGTGTCTTGTTTTGTTTTTATTGTTCTATATATTATGCAATCGTCTGCAAATAATCTGACTTTTGTTCCTGAACTAATGCAATTTGGTAAATCATTTATGTAAATTAAAAATAGTAGTGGACCCAAGACTGTTCCTTGAGGTACACCTGAGTTTACTGTTATTGGTGTTGATTTAGAGCCATTTATTATTACAGTTTGTTCTCTCCCTATCAGAAAATCTTTAATCCACTGATGCAGTGGACCGTTAGTGGACTAGTAGTAGTACTAGTATAGTTACTAGTAGCAGTGCCTAGTGGCAGGCTAGAATTAACTTTAATTTAAACTATAAAAATCTAATACTAATAGTACTAATTAAAATAGTAGACTAATTATCAATTATCTAAATTTAAATCTAATAATTAATAAATTTAATAATGATTATAATTAATGACTAATAGACAAATATTATACTGAAATAGTTACACTTCACTTACAGTTACACTACACTATAGTTAGTAAGTTACAGTATAAACTAAAATTAAATGAGTAGAATACAGTAGATCTAAAATCTAAATGTAGCACACAGGTATAAAATTGATATAAATCTTATGGTTATGAATAATGATTACTATTGGTATGTCAGTGTTAGAGTATACTATAACTATAGTCTATAGACAGTATAGAGTACGTCTATCTACATTACTTTTGATGAAGGTCGCCATTTTTTCTATAAACTAAAAAAGTTGAAAGATTTATATCAGCTTGAATATAGAGTGTAGAAACTTTCGCTTTATAACTTTATTATTATTTTTACTTTTGTGTAACAAGCAACACGATTTAAAGTAAAAGAATCAATATCAATAGATTTTATTGGTTTGTTTGAATAAAAAAAGATAAGGCACTTTTTATAATTATGGTTGGTATATTTCTCTCTTTCTCTCTTTATACATATATTATTCCTATTATACGCGAAATACAATGATTTAACCTGTTGTTACTAGCGTGTAAATACAAATACTACTACTAATAAAGTCGCCTGTACTTTCTCTGGATTCAAGATCAGAATCTGTCTACCTAGGTCACCATAAACCAAGTTAATACAGTAACACTTGGCTTTGACACATAATTTAATCGGTAAAGATAGGCCTACTCCTCCTTATTACAAATACTCACCACAAGGTTCTCTGGTCTACTAGTGATTTTCTGGTGTACTAGCGTTGATAGGCCTATTTTGACCGAAAAATAAGAAAATTTTAATCGCCCTGATCTGCTATTCATTGATTTTTTTAAAAACGCCATTGACATCTCTGTCTCATAATCTAAGAAAAACTGAAATGGAAAAAATAAAATATTGGAACCTAGGCTTGGAGATTCAGCGTTTATGGAAGTTATCCAAAATAACATATGTCCCATTGCATGGGGGTATCCAGGATCCCCCACCCCCGCGAAAAAAATATATTTATATGTATGTATGTGTGTGTGTGTGTACATAATCTTTATTACATTCTGGCCCATCATTCTTTCGGAAGACGCTTATTGTGCCCTAGAATAGGTTCTTCCTGGAGTTCGTGGGAAAACTGTAGACCCTCAGCCATTGCTAGCAAGGGGGTTTGGTGGAGTGCTAGGAGCTCCCCCAGCGCGGGGCGAAGCCCCGCCGCCAAGCACTATTTTTTAATATTGAAAGCCAACAAAATGCATATTCTGAGGTATCTACAGTGCATTTTCCTGCTATTAAAAAGTTCTATTTCAAAAACCTAATGTGCTATTCTTACTGACTTAGACCCTCCCGCGCCCTTCGGCGCATTCCCCGTCACGCTGTTTCCACAAAAATCTATCAATGGTAATGTCTGAAGCCTCTGCCCACCTGCTCTGAGGACCTCCATGAAAGTGTGGCGCCAAATTGTACTAGGATGTCATCGCAACTCTTTTTATGCCTAATTCATTTTGTCGGAGAACATGTCCCGCAATGGGGTCGACTCCTAGTTCGGCATAGGATTTCCTTGATTTACACTCGATCTCTATAACTGACTCCTAAAATCTGTTTTAACCATCTTTGTTGAGCCACATTTAGTGTTTTTCAATTTCGGCAGATGACTATTCACTGCACTTTATTAATTGTTTTTTTTTTGTTTTACATGTTTCGGATGTTCCTTCAGAGTTGAAGATAGTTTACTTCCTAGTCCAAACCTCCCGCAGGACGACGGGGGATGGGAGCGGGCAGGGTTTGAACCCTCGACCGTCGATAAATCCGAACGACAGTCCAGCGCGCAAACCGCACGACCAGCCCCGCCACTGGTAGAAATGTGTAACCTCTCTTGATTACGCTCTTGGAATTGAGTGACTGTAGTTTGCTTTAGATTTTATATCGAAAAAAAGTTTTATCGTCAAAATCATCTGTTGGAGGTTTTAAACTAGAAAATCTCTGAAGTTATGTTGTTGTTGTTTTTTTAATTCAAAACCCCATTTAGCTACGAACATAGAATTAAGTAACTGTAGTTTGCTTTAGAATAATATTCAAGATAGAAGTTTTCCACCTCAAAACGCTCTGTAGGGGGATTTTAAACTCAAACCATCTGGAGTGGTTTTAAACTTTAAAAAAAAGCCATCTGTAGGAGAGGGATTTAAACTCAAAACCCCCAATTGTCTTGGCTACGCTCAAATAATTTTAGTGTGTAATGTTTTTTATATTGAAGAGGTATTTTTTAGCATCAAAACCATCTGAAGGGGAATTTAAACTCAAGACCCCCTTTGCCTACGCTCATAGCATTTTCAGTACGTAATTTGCTTTTTTTCTTACATTGAAGATGTATTTTTTCGCTTCAAATACTGCTTGCGGGGGGTTTAAAACTCAAAACCCCTTTGGTTACGCTCATAGATTTCTGAGTGTGTAATTTTCTTTTTTTTTTATATTGAAGAGGTGAGTTTAAACTCAAAACACTTTGAATACACTCATAACATGTTGAGTGTATAATTTGCTTTGTTTTTAATATTAAAGAAAGGTATTTTTTACCTTCAAACCCCGCTGGAGTCAAAATCCATTTAGTTACGCTCATAACATTTTGAGTGCGTAATTTGCGTTTTTTTTTTATACTGGGTATTGAAGACGTATTTTTTTTAGCTTCAAATCCTAAAGAAGAAGGGGTGGTAGTTATCGTTAATTTTGGAGGGGGGTTTAAAAATCAAAATCTTCCTTAACTATGCTGGTGAAATTTGGGGAATTGTAGTTTGCATTTCTTTGTTTTGTGTTCTAGAAGAGTGGAATTTAACTGCGAAAACCCCTGGTAGGGGGTTTATACTCAAACTCCCCCCCACTCGTAGGGTTTTTTTAAACTCGAACCCCCCTGGAAGGTTTTTTTTAAACTCGAACCCCCTGGTAGGGGGTTTTAAACTCAAAACTTCCTTTGCTGCGCTAGGGCAAGTGATAGCTTAGTCTTAAAATCTCACCTAAAATAAACAAAATCTAAGCAAAAAATTATTTACTAAATTCCGATCCCCCCCCCATGCTACGCCCATGCCCCATTGTTATATCAACCGAGGGGATAATGACAGCTGACCTCACAGATACCTTCAAGGTGCTTAACATTCTTAGGAAGCCTCTCGTTGCCTGTCAGAGGGCGGTACTTCTGCTGACCTGCCATATCACCTGAGATGAACTCCAATTGGTGACAAGGCAGGGAGACCTAGGTCTCCCGTAGTGCCCTGGTAAGGAACTCTGTTGTTTGGCGTAGTGCCTCATAACTTCCATACAAACATAGTGAACCACTGGATACGTCTTCCCAAAGCTCGCGGAGCTGAGGACACTTGCAAGACGTGCGCCACCATCTCTTCTGATTCCCCGCAGTGTCGGCAACGGACATCAAAATTTGGCCGGAACAGGGTGAAGTACGCACCTATGGGGCAGTGTCCCGTGCGCCACTGCGCTATTGTTGTTTGTTCCCACCTTTTTAGCCTCCACCACGGGTCCTCTCGATTTGGGCGACGCATGTGCTGCCAGACTCTCCTGGCAGTGTGGGAGTCATCCCAGGATTTCAACCATTTTTCATGTACCCACTCTAGTATAACTGGGTAGCCTGTTGAAACGTACTTGGTGTCTCGAAAGTGGGCACGGCCAGCGCTCCTTCTCGTGCTAGAGCATCAGCCACGGCATTGCCCCTTACGCCGCAGTGCGAGGGCACCAACTGCATAAAGATGACAATAAATAGGCGGATGTTATTTGCGTCGCCTAATGCCTCTTCGACCAATTTGGACTTTCCCCCTAAGCCAGCCATGGCTTGGAGGCAGGACTGGGAATCGGTAACCATTACAACGGTAGTCGCAACGGTTATCTTTTCGCGCAGTTTTTGGAGCAGATAATTGAGTGTATTGGTTATCGCCGTTAATTCTGCATCAAAGCTACATGCGGCGAAGCCGCAGATATAGGCCCCATACCCAGCTCTTACGGGGTCCTTCATGACCGACCCGTCTGTATAGCAGTAGATGGCATTGGCCGGGTAGGTCTTTAGTGTGTCCAATGCCATCCGGGTGTGTGTGTCGTTTTGTGGCCCCCTCCAACCCGTGTATTGTGAAATTTATGGGAGGGATGGGCTATCTCCTCCAGGGCGGGCACGTGCTTATCCGTCGGATTGGGACCCGGTCAGTGGAGAGGCCAGCTTGAGCACTCAAATTTAACGCGCAGTGTATAAATGATGTCCGTTTTATCCTGTTTCGTACATCTCCACTGAGTGACTAATGTATGGGGTCGGGAGCCCTGGTTCGCCCCTTTTGTAGCGTTCCAGGGCTGTTAGCACGGCGCGCTCTCTCCTCAGGCTGAGAGGAGCCACGTTGGACATGATTTCTGCAGCGGAAGTTGGGCTCGTTCTATAGGTGCCACAAATGAATCTGAGAGCCTGGGCCTGTACACGGTCGAGTGATTCGAGAGCCGTCTTGCTTGCGTTCACCTGCACGGGCAGGCTGTACTCGATTTGGGATCTGACAGCCCCTGTGTACAATGTGCGGAGCGTGTCAGCTCGGGCGCCCCACTTGGTACTGGCTAGCTTTCTGAGTAACACTTTCGTTCAACGTCCTGGATGTGCAAGTGCATTGAGAGCTTCCTATCTAGAGCATATCACCAGAAAATTCCTCAGTGGAAATTGAGAAAGGGGCTACAGTGAATTTTGTTTCTCTTTAATGAAACTTGACCTTGGCAGTGCCAGAGAATAAATACTCTTTTATTTCTAACATAATAATATAAAAAAAAACAGCCATTTTCACGATCAAAACGCAGAAGTTAAATTTCCAAATTGAAATGGTTTGTGTACGATCTCATCCCAATATGTTTATATACAGCCGACCATGGGCATAGCCAGGGGGGAGGGTTTGTTGTTCCATCCCACCCCCCCACCCCCGAAATGAAATTCACCCCCCCCCCCGGAATTCATTGACTGATTTTTTGCTTTCATTTTGTTTATTTTTGGTGAGATTTTAATACTAAATCATCACATACCACAGCACAGCCGAGGAGGTTTTGAGTTTAAAAACCCCTACCAGGGGGTTTTGAGTTTAAAAAACCCTATCAGGGGGTTTTGGGATAAAAAAATCCCTCTACCAGGGGGTTTTAAGTTTAAAAACCCCTAACAGGGTTTTGCAGTTTAAGCCCCCTCTTCTATAAACAAAACTAAAAAAAAAAGCAAACGACAATCCCCAAATTCCAAGAAAACAACTAAGGAAGATTTTGACTTGAAAACCCCTCCAAAAATTACGATAAACACCCTCTCACTATAAAAAAAAAGCAAATTACACATTCAAAATTTTATGAGCCAAAGGGGTTTTTAGTTTAACCCCACCCCCTCCAGTTGGGGTTTGAAGTTTAAAAGTTCCTATTCTATATAAAAAAAACAACAAATAATTACACACTAAAAAATCTATGAGCGTAGCCAGCCAAAGGGGTTTTGAGTTTAAAACCCCTTGCCAGCGAGGTTTGAAGCTGAAAATTACCTCTTCAATATTAAAAAAAATCAAATTACGCACTGAAAATGCTATGAGCGTAGGCAAAGGGGGTCTTGAGTTTAAATCCCCCTTCAGATGTCTTTGATGCTAAAAAATACCTCTTCAATATAAAAAAAAGTAAATTACACTAAAATTCTTTGAGCGTAGCAAAGAGAATGAGGGAGTTTTGAATTTAAATCCCCCTCCTCCAGATAGCTTTTTTAAAATTTAAAACCCCTTCAGGTGGTTATGAGTTTAAAATTCCCATACAGAGCGTTGGTAGTTGAAAGCCTCTCTCTTTAATATTATTTTAAAGCAAACTAAAGTCACCAAATTATATGACCGTAGCTAAATGGGGTTTTGAATAAAAAAAAATATAAAAAAAAACTCCAGAGATTTTTTAGTTTAAAACTCCTCAACAGATGATTTTGACGATAAAACTTCCCTTTTCAATATAAAATCTAAAGCGAAATACATGCATGTAATTCAAAGAGGGTATTCAAGAGAGGTTACACATTTCTACCAGTGGCGGGGCTCAATTAATAAAATGCAGTGAATATTCATATGCCGAAATTGAAAAACACTAAATGTTGCTCAACAAAGATGGCTAAGACAGATTTTAGAAGTCAGTTATAGAGATCGAGTGTAAATCAAAGAAATCATATGCCGAACTGGGAGTCGACCCCTTAGTAAGATTGTGACAGAGCGTCGCATGAGGTTTGCGGGACATGTTCTCCGACAAAATGAATTACGCATAAGAAGAAATGGGATGATATCCTAGTACAACTTGGCGCCACATATTCATGGAGGTCCTCAGAGCAGGTGGGAAGAGGCATCAGACATTACCAGTGACAGATTTTTGTGGAAACACTTGACGGAAAATGCGCCGAATGGTGTGGGAGGGTAAGTCAGTAAGAATAGCACATTAGGTTTTTGAAATAAAACTTTTTAATAGCAGTAAATGCCCTGTAGATACCTCAGAATATACATTTTGTTGGCTTTCAATATCAAAAATAGTGCTTGGCGGGCGGGGCTCTGCTAGCAAGGGCGGGGAGTCGAGAAGTTTTCCACTAATTAAGAACCTATTCTAGGGCACAATAAACGTTTTCCGAAAGGGTCAGAATGTAATAAAAATTAATTATGTACACACACACAATTTTTTTTATATTTCCGCTCGGGGGGGGGGGAGCGGGGGAAAAAATCCTGGCTACGCCCATGCAGCCGACATATTACAAAGTTATACTTTCTTCCACATTTAAGCATTATTTTTTTAAGCTCTTATGTGAGAAACTTATTACAGGCAACACTATAGCGTTACTTCTTGCTAAGTTGCTGTTTCTGGGTATTTTTATCAGTCAAAACTGGGACATGTACACTTGTCGACAGATAAAACGTTTGGACAGATTACACACAGATTACACTTGTGGAAAAATTACACTTGTGCACAGATTACACTTGTGCACAGATTACACTTGTGCAGAGATTACACTTGTGGACAGATTACATGTGTGGACAGATTACACTTGTGGACAGAATACACACAGATTACACTTGTGGACAGATTACATGTGTAGACAGATTACACACAGATTACACTTGTGGACAGATTACACCTGTGGACAGATTACACTTGCAGACAGATTACACTTGTGGACAGATTACACACAGATTACACTTGTGGACAGATTACACACAGATTACACTTGTGGACAGATTACATACAGATAACACGTGTGGACAAATTACACTTGTGAAAAGATTACACTTGTGGACAGATTAAACTTGTGGACAGATTACACTTGTGGACAGATTACATGTGTGGACAGATTACACGCGTAGACAGATTACACTTGTAGACAGATCACACTTGTGGACAGATTACACTTGTGGACAGATTACTCTTGTATACGGATTACATGTGTGGACAGATTACACTTGTGGACAGATTTTACGAGTGGACAGATTTCACGTGTGGAAAAATTACAAGTGTGGACAGATTAGACTTGTAGACAGATTAAACTTGAGGACAGATTACTCTTGTAGACAGATTACATGTGTGGACAGATTACACGTGTGGACAGATTTTACGAGTGAACAGATTACACTTGTGGACAGGTTACACGACTGAACAGATTTCACGTTTGGACAAATTACAAGTGTGGACAGATTACACACAGATTACACTTGTGGACAGATTACACTTGTGGAAAATTACACTTGTGGACAGATTACACGTTTGGACAGATTACACACAGATTACACTTGTGGACAGATTACACGCGTGGACCGATTATACGTGTGGACAGATTACACGTTTGGACAGATTACACTCGTAGACAGATTACACACAGATTACACTTGTGGACAGATTACACGCGTGGACCAATTATACGTGTGGACAGATTACACGAGTGGACCGATTATACGGGTGGACAGATTACACTTGTGGACCGATTACACGTGTGGACAGATTACACTTGTGGACAGATTACACTTGAGGACAGATAACACTTGTGGACAGATTACACTTGTGGACAGATTACACGTGTTGACAGATTGCATGAGTGGACAGATTACACGTTTGGGCAGATCACATAAGTGAAAATATTAAACTAGTGAACAGATTACATGTGTGGGCAGATTACATGAGTGGACAGATTACACTTGTGGACAGAATACACGTGTGGACATATTTTACTTGGAGACAGATTACATGAAAGGACAGATTACACTTGTGGACAGATTAAACTTGTGGACAGATTACACTTGTGGATAGATTACACGTGTGGACAGATTACATGAGTTGACAGATTACATGAGTGGACTGATTACACTTGTGAACAGATAACACGGGTGGACAGATTACATGAGTGGACAGATTACACGTTTGGGCAATTCACATGAGTGAACAGATTACACTAGTGAACAGATTACATGTAAGATCAGATTACATGAGTGGACAGATTACACTTGTGGACAGAATACACGTGTGGACAGATTTTACTTGGAGACAGATTACATGAAAGGACAGATTACACTTGTGGACAGATTACACTTGTGGACAGATTACACTTGTGGACAGATTACACGTGTGGACAGATTACATGAGTGGACAGATTACATGAGTGGACTGATTACACTTGTGGACAGATAACACGTGTGGACAGATTACATGAGCGGAAAGATTACAAGTTTGGGCAGATCACATGAGTGAACAGATTACACTAGTGGACAGATTACATGTGTGGGCAGATTACATGAGTGGACAGATTACACGTGTGGACAGATTACACTTGTGGACAGAATACACGTGTGGACAGATTATACTTGTGGACAGATTTCACGTGTGGACAAATTATACGTGTGGAAAGATTACACGTGTGGACAGATTTTACTTGGAGACAGATTACATGAGTGGACAGATTACACGCGTGGACAGATTACACGTTTGGACATATAAAACACATTTTACACTTGTGGACAGAATACACACAGATTACACTTGTGGACAGATTGCACGTGTGGACATATTACACACAGTTTACACGTGTGGACAGATTATACACAGATTACACTTGTGGACAGATTACACTTGTGGAAGATTACACTTGAGGACAGATTGCACGTTTGGACAGATTACACTTGTAGACAGATTACACACAGATTACACTTGTAGACAGATTACACACCGATTACACGTGTGGACAGATTTTACTTGGAGACAGATTACATGAGTGGACAGATTAAACGCGTGGACAGATTACACGCGTGGACAGATTACACGCGTGGACAGATTACACTTGTGGACAGATTACACTTGTAGACAGATTACACGCGTGGACCGATTATACATGTGGACAGATTACACTTGTGGACCGATTACACGTGTGGACAGATTTTACTTGGAGACACATTACATGAGTGGACAGATTATACGCGTGGACAGATTACACATTTGGACATATAAAACACATTTTACACTTGTGGACAGAATACACACAGATTACACTTGTGGACAGATTACACGTGTGGACATATTACACACAGTTTACACGTGTGGACAGATTATACACAGATTACACTTGTGGACAGATTACACTTGTGGAAGATTACACTTGAGGACAGATTACACGTTTGGACAGATTACACTTGTAGACAGATTACACACAGATTACACTTGTGGACAGATTACACGCGTGGACCGATTATACGTATGGACAGACTACACTTGTGGACCGATTACACGTGTGGACAGCTTTTACTTGGAGACAGATTACATGAGTGGACAGATTACACGCGTGGACCGATTCTACATGTGGACAGATTACACTTGTGGACCGATTACACGTGTGGACAGATTTTACTTGGAGACAGATTACATGAGTGGACAGATTACACGCGTGGACAGATTACACTTGTGGACAGATTGCACTTGTAGATAGATTACACTTGTAGACAGATTACACGTATGGACAGATTACATGAGTGGACTGATTACAATTGTGGACAGATAACACGTGTGGACAGATTACATGAGTGGACAGATTACAGGTTTGGCAGATCACATGAGTGGACAGATTACACTAGTGGACAGATTACATGTGTGGGCAGATTACATGAGTGGACAGATTACACGTGTGGACAGATTACACTTGTGGACAGATTACACGCGTGGACCGATTATACGTGTGGACAGATTACACGCATGGACAGATTACACTTGTGGACAGATTACACTTGTAGACAGATTGCACGTATGGACAGATTACATAAGTTGACAGATTACATGAGTAGACTGATTACCATTGTGGACAGATAACACGTGTGGACAGATTACATAAGTGGTCAGATTACAGGTTTGGGCAGATCACATTAGTGGACAGTTTACACTAGTGGACAGATTACATGTGTGGGCAGATTACATGAGTGGACAGATTACACGTGTGGACAGATTGCACTTGTGGACAGAATACACGTGTGGACAGATTATACTTGTTGACAGAGTTCATGTGTGGACAAATTATACGTGTGGACAGATTACACTTGTGGACAGATTACACTTGTGGACAGATTACACTTGTGGACAGATTACACAAGTGTAGACAGATTACACGTGTGACAGATAACATGATCGGACAGATTACACTTGTGGACAGATTACACTTGTAGACAGATTACACTTGTGGACAGTTTACGCGTGTGGACAGATTACAATTGTGGACAGATTACATGTGTGGACAGATTACACACAGATTACACTTGTGGACAGATTACACTTGAGGACAGATTAAATTTGTGGATAGATTACACTTGTGGACAGATTACACACAGATTTCACTTTTGGACAGATTACACACAGATTACACATGTGGACAGATTACTCGTGTAGACAGATTACACTAGTGGAAAGATTATACTTGTGGACAGATTACACTTGTGGACAGATTACACGTGTAGACAGATTACACGCGTGGACAGATACACTTGTAGACGGATTACACTTGTGGACAGATTACACGTGTTTACAGATTACACACAGATTACATGCGCGGACAGATGATGGTACCGGAATTACACAGATTACACTTGTGGACAGATTACACGAGTGGACAGATTACACTGTGGACAGATTACACACAGATTACACTCAGATTACACTTGTGGACAGATTACATGTGTGGACAGATTACAAACATTTTACACGTGTGGACAGATTACACACAGATTACACTTGTGGAAAGATTACACTTGTGGACAGGTTACACGTGTCGACAGATTACACTTGTGGACAGATTACACACAGATTACACTTGTGGACAGATTACACTTATGGACAGATTACACTTGTTGACAGATTACACGCGTGGACAGGTTATACGTGTGGACAGATTACACTTGTGGACAGATTATACACAGATTACACTTGTGGACAGATTACACTTGTGGACAGATTACACACAGATAACACTTGTGGACAGATTAGACACAGATTACACTTGTGGACAGATTACACGTGTGTACAGATTACACGCGTGGACAGATTACACTTGTGCACAGATTACACGTGTGGACAGATTACACGTGTTGACAGATTACACGCGTGGACAGATTACACTTGTAGACAGATTACACTTGTGGACAGATTACACTTGTAGACAGATTACACTTGTGGACAGATTACACGCGTGGACAGATTACACATGTCGACAGTTTACACTTGTGGACAGATTTAACGAATGTACAGATTACACTTGTGGACAGATTACACGAGTGGACGGATTACACTTGTGGACAGATTACACATAGATGAACGAGATGAACCACTTTTCATCACTAAAAAGGGAAGTTGATAACCGTCGGGTTAAGGCCAGTAGTGCTTTTGGACGCTTATAAGTGAGAGTGTGGCGGAATTAAATTTCTCTTCCTATCTACAAAAATCTGTGTCTACAAGCAGTGGTTCTCTCAATCCTCCGGTGAAATTCGGATATATTGTTATCTCTTTTGTAGAGGCCCTTTTCTTGTATATTCCCGGGGCTCTAGCCCACCTGTCTTCCTTTAAATCCGGCCCTGGAAGCTTCAATATATTTTTTTTTCTGGATCAGAAGCCGTTGACCATTAAATCAGTACAGTTTGTAAGATTTGTGTCCCTTTATTCCTGCTGATCGTATTTAAGTTGTCTAAATAGCGGTTGCACTAATGTTAACTTTGAGCCTCAGTGGCAATAAAACTTAAGAGGGACTATTTATTGTTCTGCTTGCTGTCTATGCAAGATGCAACCACAACCTTTTTATGTTTACCACTCGACCCACTCATTCAAAACATAAAAACCAAACAATAAATCAAGAAATTGTAAATGTGAAGGGAAAAAAATAATAAAATTTAATACGGACAGGTTATAATGGGGAAACAAAACTAAGTCACTGAAAGGTTATAACATCTAGTAGTAACTATTGGATCACCACAATATATTCATTCGTTATAAAGACATGTGTTGTCAAATGCCATGTCCATTATGTTGATGAAAGCTTAGCTAAGTAAAAAAGTCCATGGGCCTTTGTATTATAAGTTAGAATCAGATAAACTATGTTGCATATCATGAACAATTTTAGGATATCTTAGTTGAGAACAGCTTGTCTTTAGTCTGACGTTTGCTTAATTGCAACTTGCTTTGTTTGTAATCCGTTATGTTAAGTTGATTATTTTTTAAAAGTTTGTTTTACTTTATTCATCTAGCGACTATAAGAGCATTTTTTGTCTTAGCTTTTAAGAATTTTTAGGAATTTAGGAATATCTTCAAAAAAATTGTTGACTAGCACCTAGTTAATAGTCAAGCCATCAAAAGATTTGAAACTTGTTAATGATTAGGGTCACGCCATTTTTGAGCTGACATTCTTCAACCATTTCAGGACCTGGAAAAATGAAATCCTTGAAGTTATAATACAGGGATTGTTCATATGGTAGTCTACTTATTGTATTTACTATGTGTCGACCACCTCGGTAGCAAGACTGTCATGTTTTTTTTATATTTTAGATGACACAATACAAAGTCAGCCTGTCTTTCCACTAAACAGAACTGAATGAACAATGTAAGTGTTTCTAGATTGTGTTTCTGTTACCTCCCCATCACATCGCCATTCCATGTTTCTAGAACACTTTCTTCTTGACTTGGAGTTACTTTTCCCTTCTTCTGTTTCCTAATACTAATTTCGTATTTATACATTTCTTTATAGGCTAAGATTTCTTAATCAGTGTGTGAGCAGGTCAGGGTGGCGCTACTGAGTGAGGCCTTTTTTTTTTTTGGTTATCTGCTGCTCAACATTTATTCATTTATAACAGTAGGCAGGTGGTAGCGCTACTGGGTGGGTCCAATCTGTGCACCTCGGTCTACGACCAAGGGGCTAGAGTCACCTAAGCAACCAGACAGCACAATTAAACTAAGCTAAACTAAACTAGCTAACTAAAAAAAAATTAACCAACTACAATTATAAAGCAAACTCATATACACTTTATTTACAACCAACTTACAAAGCAAATAAAAATATAGGTGAATACGACAATGAAAATCAACTTAGAAATAAATAAAAACTATATATATACGCACTACTAAATAATTAATCAACTCTACTTAACTGAACTTAACAACTCCCCTAACCAAAACCCTCTGCCGCCTCTGGATCTATGTTGCTAAATCTACAACTATTACTAACTAAACCAACCATCAAATAACCCTAAATTACCCCAACACTAAACAGTAAGCTACTAGCAGCAGTAAAGCAGAAATACCGCAGACAGTTAGGCAGCCGAAATAATGGCAGTTAGGCAGTAATAACTGCGGCTGACAGTTAGGCCGTAAGGCAGGAATTATAGCCTGCAATTACAAATATAAACAAACATAAAAAATATATAAAATAATCCTTCTAATATTAATGGAACTACTTTTAGAAACTAAAGGTAATAAAACATTGTATAGAAAAGCAACAAGGAGATCATTAGGGATGGCTCCTGGGGGGTGGGGGGTGATGCTATCCAGATTAATGGACCTTCCAGTTCCATCATAGACAATGGCTGAGTAATTAAGCCGTTGATGCACGGCACTAATCCGTTTACATCAAATCAATCTTACAACAATCAATCCTAATTAAAATATATCAAGTAAAAAAATAAAACATTTTCTCAACTTACAGGCAGTCCACACAGAGCACGTCCACACAGGAACAACACTAAAAATAACTTTCTAACTCACTGCTTGGTCACACAGACCAGCTAATCAAGCACTGACCAGCGGTCAACACCGGAAAAGGGACAAGACACGGCAGCGTCCGTTCTATTTATAGAGCAGGTCATGACTCGTCTACACTAACTTTAAAGTTAAAGAGCTGGCGGGAGACAGGCATACACTCAGCACTAGCCTAGATTGTTTACAAAAATTAAAATACAGATATAAATAGATAAAAAATTAGATCTAGGAGCGCCAGCTCACAAGTGGATTACCAGGCGAACGAGGGACGCTTTTTTGTTTTCTGGAAACAAACATTCATATTATATTTGTATTGTTTTTATAGAAAATTGATGAGCTATAAAAAGACATTATGTTGGTTTAAAATCTAGGCTCACAGTCAGCAATAAGCAAACAACTACCATTAGTGTCATGGCGGAAACAATACTTTATTATCTTGAACGAGTGCACCTTTGCACACCATAGCAACACATTACCCTAATTGACTTGTGGCCCGTGTTTCTCTGAGAACCAAAAACTCTATTTCATATGTTGTTTTTGTCCAACTATTTGTATGTTGTGTTGTTAACCTCCTTCAGTCGTACAACGACACTATGATCGGACTATGGTTAATCTCACAAGTTACTAAATCAATGACTTTCTATCTTTGCTTATCTCTTAATGAATATGTTCCCATTCATATTGTTCCCCATGTGAAGTAGCCCTCTGTTACATACAGGTGTGACATATGCCAGTTTTGTCATCCTATTAGGATCACGTGATTTGGTTGACGTGCTAACACAGACATTTCAGTGGACACATGACGCTATTACACGTGACATGGGCAGACGGCCAGACAAGCCAGTGGTTCTCATTAGGCCTATAGATCTATATGTAAAGAAGATCAAGTCCCACTATGTGTTTTTTCCCACCTAATATCGTGTGTTTATGTTGAGCTTTGTTTTAAAAAGATCTTTTTTTTTCTATGTTCTATCTCAGCGGGAAAAAAACAACAACAACCCATTAAAACAATAACTAAATTTGAAAGTTTCAAATGGTGCCTTCCTTGACATTGTTAAGTTTATTGTGACACTCTCAATACGTATAAGCTTTTACTTCCCAAGTGCCAATAGAACATACAACGACTTGCCTGAATAAACCACACAAAAACAAGGAACTAGTTTAAACGAAATCTCTAATCAACATTAAAGACTAGGTTTACATATATATATATATAAATATATATATATATATATATATATATCGGTCTGTGTGATAGCCACGGTTTGTTTTTTAAAAAACCTCTGCACTTTATAAAAAAAATATTAAAAAAGTACTTTATTTAAAAAAAAAAACTTTTTGGGGAAGAACCGCAATATCACTGTCATAACTCTTAATACTGCAAAGTTTAACTCCCTTTTCTATATTAAAGAAAATTAATTGATTAACTAAGTGAATGATTTTTTAAAATTGATTCATGCAAAATTTCAGCTTTCTACTTTTTACTTCGTTTGAATGTAAGGTTTTTTTTTTTGTTTTTTTTTTGTCAATTTGTTGGGTGAATTTCTGATTACTCCTTAGTAACTTGCCACAAATAAATGTTTTCCCAGGCTAGAGACACCATTCATCTGTAATTTTTCAATAGCCTACGTACTTAATTTTCTAAAAAATAAATGTAGGCCATCCTTTGTATTTTCTAACCAAAGTCTACCCAATACAGTTATTAGAGCATTAATGCATTGAAACCTCCTCATCAAATTTCGATCTTCTGAATGTATTGGAATATCAGAACAGCAAAACGTCATCTCGCACCACATACATATTTTTACAGTCTGAGTGTAAACCATGCTTACAGTCTGAGTGTGAACCATGCTTACAGTTTAAACGTAAACCATGCTTACAGTCTTGGTGTTATCTATGCTTACAGTTTGAGTGTTAATTATGCTTACAGGTTGAGTGTAAACCATGCTATTTTGTTGAGTGTGAACCATGCTTACAGTTTAAGTGTAAACCATGCTTACAGTCTCAGTGTGAACCATGCTTACAATCTGAGTGTGAACCATGCTTACAGGTTGAGTGTAAACCATGCTCGCAGTTGAAGTGTGAACCATTCTTACAGTCTGAGTGTAAACCATGCTTACAGTCTAGGTGTGAACCATGATCACAGTTTAAACGTGAACCATGCTTACAATCTTGGTGTTATCTATGCTTACAGTTTGAGTGTGAACCATGCTTACAGTCTAAGTATAAACCATGCTTACAGTCTAAGTGTGAACCATGCTTAGTGGTTGAGTGTAAACCATGCTTACAGTTTGAGTGTGAACCATGCTTAAAGGTTGAGTGTAAACCATGCTTACAGTTTAAACGTAAACCATGCTTACAGTCTGAGTGATATCTATGCTAACAGTTTGAGTGTGAACCATGCTTACAGTTTGAGTGTGAATTATGGTTACAATCTGAATATGAACTATGCTTACAGTTTGAGTGTAAACCATGCTTACAGTTTGAGTAAGAACCATGCTAACAGTCTGATTGTAAACCATGCTTAAAGTCTGAATGTAAACGATGCATACAATCTGAATGTGAAACATGCTTACAGGTTGACTGTAAACCATGCTTACAGTCTGAGTGTGAACCATGCTTATAGTCGGAGTGTGAACCATACATACAGTTTAAGAGTGAACCATGCTTACAGTCTATGTGGGAAACATGCTTACAGGTTTTTATATAAACCATGCTTACAGTCTGTGTGTAAACCATTAATAAAGTTTGAGATTGAACCATTCTTACAAACTGAGTGTAAACCATGCTTACAGTCTGAGTGTGAACCATGCTTACAGGTTGAGTGTAAACCATGCTTACAAGTTGAGTATAAATCATACTTAATATCTGAGTGTGAACCATGCTTACATTCTGATTGTGAACAATACTTACACGTTGAGTATGAACCGTGCTTACAGTTTAAACGTGAACGATGCTTACAGTCTGAGTGTTATGTATGCTTACAGTTTGAGTGTGAACCATGCTAACAGACTGAGTGTGAATTATGCTTACAGTTAAAACGTAAAACATGCTTACAGTCTGAGTGTTATGTATGCTTACAGTTTGAGTGTGAACCATGCTAACAGTCTGAGTGTGAATTATGCTTACAATCTGAACATAAACTATGCTTACAGTTTAAGTGTAATCCATGCTTATAGGTTGAGTGTAAGCCATGCTTACAGTCTAAGTGTAAACCATTCTTAAAGTTTGAGACTAAAACATGCTTAAAGTCTTAGTGTGAACCATGCTTACAGACTGAGTATGAACCATGCTAACAGGTTGAGTGTGAACCATGCTTATATTTTGAGTTTGAACACTGCTTACAGTCTGAGTGTGAACATGCTTACAGTCTGAGTGTGAACTATGCTTACAGTTTGAGTGTGAACCATGCTTACAGGTTAAGTGTAGATAATGCTTACAGTCTAAGTGTGAACCATGCTTACAGGTTGAGAGTGAAACATGCTTAAAGTCGGAGTGTGAACCATGCTTACAGTCTGAGTGTAAACCATGCTAATATGTTAAGTGATAACCATGCTTACAGTTTAAGTGTAAATCATGCTTACAGTCTCAGTGTAAACCATGCTTACAATCGGAGTTTGAACTATGCTTACAGGTTGAGTGTAAACCATGCTTACAGTCTAAGTTTTAACCATGCTTACAAGTTAAGTGTCAACCATGCTTACTGTCTGAGTGTTAACCATGCCTACAGTTTGAGTGTGAGCCATGCTTACAATCTGAGTGTGAACCATGCTTACAGGTTGAGTGTAAACCATGCTCGCAGTTTAAGTGTGAACCATTCTTACAGTCTGAGTGTGAACCATGCTTACAGTTTGAGTGTGAACCATGCTTACAGTTTGAGTGAAACGCATGCTTACAGTCTGAGTGTGAACCATTCTTACAGTCTGAGTGTGAACCATGCTTACAGTTTGAGTGAAACGCATGCTTACAGTCTGAGTGTGAAACATGCTTACAGTCTGAGTGTGAACCATGCTTACAGGTTAAGTGTAAACTATGCTTACAGTTTGAATGTGAACCATGCTTACAATCTGAGTGTGAATCATGCTTACAGGTTGAGTGTGAACCATGCTTACAGTCTGAGTGTAAACCATGCTTACTGTCTGAATGAGAACCATACTTACAGGTTGAGTGTAAACCATGTTCACAGTCTAAGTAAGAACGATGCTTACATGTTGAGTGTAAAAAATGCTTACAGGTTGAGTGTGAACCATGCTTACAGTCTGAATGTGAAACATGCTTACAGTTTAAACGTGAACCATGCTTACAGTCTGAGTGATATCTATGCTTACAGTTTGAGTGTGAACTATGCTTACAGTCTAAGTGTGAACCATGCTTACAGTCTGAGTGTGAACCATGCATAGTGGTTGAGTGTAAATCATGCTTACAGTCTGAGTGTAAACTATGCTTACAGGTTGAGAGTAAACCATACTTACAGTCTAAATGTGAACTATGCTTACATTCTAAGGGTGAACCATACTTACACGTTGAGCATGAACCATGCTTACAGTTTAAACGTGAACCATGCTTACAGTCTGAGTGTTATGTATGCTTACAGTTTGAGTGTGAACCATGCTAACAGACTGAGTGTGAATTAAGCTTACAGTTAAAACGTAAAACATGCTTACAGTCTGAGTGTTATGTATGCTTACAGTTTGAGTATGAACCATGCTAACAGTCTGAGTGTGAGTTATGCTTACAATCTAAATATAAACTATGCTTACAGTTTAAAAGTGAACAATGCTTAAAGGTTGAGTGTAAACCATGCTTACAGGTTGAGTGTAAACCATGCTTACAGTCTGAGTTTAAACCATTCTTAAAGTTTGAAATTAAAACATGCTTACAGTCTTAATGTGAACCATGCTTACAGACTGAGTGGGAACCATGCTTACAGGTTGAGTGTGAACCATGCTTATAGTTTGAGTTTGAAAATTGCTTACAGTCTGAGTGTGAACATGCTTACAGTCTGAGTGTAAACTATGCTTACAATTTGAGTGTGAACCATGCTTACAGGTTAAGTGTAGATCATGCTTACAGTCTGAGTGTGAACCATGCTTACAGTATGAGTGTGAACCATGCTTACAGGTTGAGAGTGAGCCATGCTTACAGTCTGAGAGTGAACCAAGCTTAGAGTCTGAGTGTAAACCATGCTAATATGTTGAGTGTTAACCATGCTTACAGGTTGAGTGTAAACCATGCTTACAGGTTGATAGTAAACCATGCTATTTTGTTGAGTGTTAACCATGCTTATAGTTTAAGTGTAAATCATTCTTACAGTCTCAGTGTAAACCATGCTTACAGTCTACGTTTGAACCATGCTTACAAGTTGAGTGTCAACCATGCTTACTGTCTAAGTGTTAACCATGCTTACAGTTTGAGTGTGAGCCATGCTTACAGCCTGAGTGTGAAACATGCTTACAGGTTGAGTGTGAACCATGCATACAGTCTGAGTGTGAACCATACTTACAGTCTGAATGTAAACCATACTTACAGGTTGAGCATGAACCATTCTTACAGTTTAAACGAGAACCATGCTTACAGTCTGAGTGTGATCTATGCTTACAGTCTGAGTAAAAACCATACTTACAGTCAGAGTGTGAACCATGCTTACAGTCTAAATGTGAAAAATGCTTACTGCTTAAGTGTAAACCATGCCTACAGTTTGAGTGTGAACCACGCTTACAGTTTGAGTGTGAACCATGCATACAGTCTAAGTGTGAACCATGTATACAGTCTGAGTGTGAACCATACTTACAGATTGAGCGTAAACCATGCTTACATTTTAAACGAGAACCATGCTTACCGTCTTAGTGTGATCTATGCTAACAGTCTGAGTGTGAACCATGCTTACAGTTTAAGTGTGAACCGTGTTTACAGTCTTAGTGTAAACCATTCTTAAAGGTTGAGTGTAAAAAATGCCTACAGGTTGAGTGTGAACCATGCTTACAATCTAAATGTGAATCATGCTTACAGTTTAAACGCGAACCATGCTTACAGTATGAGTGTTATCTATGCATACAGTTTGAGTGTGAACCATGCATAGTGATTGAGTGTAAACCATGCTTACAGTCTGAGTGTGAACCATGCTTACAGGTTGAGTGTAAACCATGCTTACAGTCTAAGTGTGCACCATGCTTACATTCTGAGTGTGAAACATCTTTACAGGTTGAGCGTGAACCATGCTTACAGTTTAAACGTGAATTATGCTTACAGTTTGAGTTTGAACCATGCATAGTAGTTGAGTGTAAACCATGCTTACAGTCTGAGTGTTAACCATGCTTACAGTTAAGTGTAAACCATGCTTACAGTCTGAGTTTTAACCATGCTTACATTCTGAGTGTGAACCATACTTACAGGTTGAGCGTGAACCATACTTACAGGTTGAGCGTGAAACATGCTTACAGTTTAAACATGAACTATGCTTACAGGTTGAGTGTTATGTATGCTTACAGTTTGAGTGAGAACCATGCTAACAGTCTGAGTGTGAACCACACTTACAGTCTGAGTGTAAACCATGCTAATATGTTAAGTGTTAATTATGCTCTTAGGTTGAGTGTAAACCTTGCTTACCGGTTGAGAGTGAACCATGCTTACAGTCTGAGTGTTATTCATTCTTACAGTCTGAGTGTTAACCATGCTTACAGTCTCAGTGTAGACCATAATTTACAGTCTGAATGTAAACCACACTTACAGGTTGAGCTTGAACACTTTAAACGAGAACCATGCTTACAGTCTGAGTGTGATCTATGCTTACAGTCTGAGTGTGAACCATGCTTACAGTTTAATTGTTAACCATACTTACAGTTTGAGTGAAAACCATACTTACAGTCTGAGTGTGAACCATGCTTACAGTCTGAATGTGAACCATGCTTACTGCTTAAGCGTTCACCTAGCCTACAGTTTGAGTGTGAACCATGCTTACAGTTTGAGAGTGAACCATGCTTACAGTATAAGTGTGAACCAAGCTTACAGTCTGAGTGTGAACCATCCATACAGTCTGAGTGTAAACCATACTTACAGGTTGAGTGTAAACCATGCTTATGGGTTGAGTGTAAACGATGCTTACAGTTTGAGTGTGAACCATGCTTACAGATTAAGTGTAAACTGTGCTTACAGTCTGAGTGTGAACCATGCTTACAGTCTTAGTGTTATCTATGCTTACAGCCTGAGTGTTATGTATGCTTACAGTTTGAGTGTGAACCATGCTAACAGACTGAGTGTGAATTATGCTTACAGTTAAAACGTAAAACATGCTTACAGTCTGAGTGTTATGTATGCTTACAGTTTGAGTATGAACCATGCTAACAGTCTGAGTGTGAGTTATGCTTACAATCTAAATATAAACTATGCTTACAGTTTAAAAGTGAACAATGCTTAAAGGTTGAGTGTAAACCATGCTTACAGGTTGAGTGTAAACCATGCTTACAGTCTGAGTTTAAACCATTCTTAAAGTTTGAAATTAAAACATGCTTACAGTCTTAATGTGAACCATGCTTACAGACTGAGTGGGAACCATGCTTACAGGTTGAGTGTGAACCATGCTTATAGTTTGAGTTTGAAAATTGCTTACAGTCTGAGTGTGAACATGCTTACAGTCTGAGTGTGAACTATGCTTACAGTTTGAGTGTGAACCATGCTTACAGGTTAAGTGTAGATCATGCTTACAGTCTGAGTGTGAACCATGCTTACAGTATGAGTGTGAACCATGCTTACAGGTTGAGAGTGAGCCATGCTTACAGTCTGAGAGTGAACCAAGCTTAGAGTCTGAGTGTAAACCATGCTAATATGTTGAGTGTTAACCATGCTTACAGGTTGAGTGTAAACCATGCTTACAGGTTGATAGTAAACCATGCTATTTTGTTGAGTGTTAACCATGCTTATAGTTTAAGTGTAAATCATTCTTACAGTCTCAGTGTAAACCATGCTTACAGTCTACGTTTGAACATTGCTTACAAGTTGAGTGTCAACCATGCTTACTGTCTGAGTGTTAACCATGCTTACAGTTTGAGTGTGAGCCATGCTTACAGTCTGAGTGTGAAACATGCTTACAGGTTGAGTGTGAACCATGCATACAGTCTGAGTGTGAACCATACTTACAGTCTGAATGTAAACCATACTTACAGGTTGAGCATGAACCATTCTTACAGTTTAAACGAGAACCATGCTTACAGTCTGAGTGTGATCTATGCTTACAGTCTGAGTAAAAACCATACTTACAGTCAGAGTGTGAACCATGCTTACAGTCTGAATGTGAAAAATGCTTACTGCTTAAGTGTAAACCATGCCTACAGTTTGAGTGTGAACCACGCTTACAGTTTGAGTGTGAACCATGCATACAGTCTAAGTGTGAACCATGTATACAGTCTGAGTGTGAACCATACTTACAGGTTGAGCGTAAACCATGCTTACATTTTAAACGAGAACCATGCTTACCGTCTTAGTGTGATCTATGCTAACAGTCTGAGTGTGAACCATGCTTACAGTTTAAGTGTGAACCGTGTTTACAGTCTTAGTGTAAACCATTCTTAAAGGTTGAGTGTAAAAAATGCCTACAGGTTGAGTGTGAACCATGCTTACAATCTAAATGTGAATCATGCTTACAGTTTAAACGCAAACCATGCTTACAGTATGAGTGTTATCTATGCATACAGTTTGAGTGTGAACCATGCATAGTGATTGAGTGTAAACCATGCTTACAGTCTGAGTGTGAACCATGCTTACAGGTTGAGTGTAAACCATGCTTACAGTCTAAGTGTGCACCATGCTTACATTCTGAGTGTGAAACATCTTTACAGGTTGAGCGTGAACCATGCTTACAGTTTAAACGTGAATTATGCTTACAGTTTGAGTTTGAACCATGCATAGTAGTTGAGTGTAAACCATGCTTACAGTCTGAGTGTTAACCATGCTTACAGTTAAGTGTAAACCATGCTTACAGTCTGAGTTTTAACCATGCTTACATTCTGAGTGTGAACCATACTTACAGGTTGAGCGTGAACCATACTTACAGGTTGAGCGTGAAACATGCTTACAGTTTAAACATGAACTATGCTTACAGGTTGAGTGTTATGTATGCTTACAGTTTGAATGAGAACCATGCTAACAGTCTGAGTGTGAACCACACTTACAGTCTGAGTGTAAACCATGCTAATATGTTAAGTGTTAATTATGCTCTTAGGTTGAGTGTAAACCTTGCTTACCGGTTGAGAGTAAACCATGCTTACAGTCTGAGTGTTATTCATTCTTACAGTCTGAGTGTTAACCATGCTTACAGTCTCAGTGTAGACCATACTTACAGTCTGAATGTAAACCACACTTACAGGTTGAGCTTGAACACTTTAAACGAGAACCATGCTTACAGTCTGAGTGTGATCTATGCTTACAGTCTGAGTGTGAACCATGCTTACAGTTTAATTGTTAACCATACTTACAGTCTGAGTGTGAACCATGCTTACAGTCTGAATGTGAACCATGCTTACTGCTTAAGCGTTAACCTAGCCTACAGTTTCAGTGTGAACCATGCTTACAGTTTGAGAGTGAACCATGCTTACAGTATAAGTGTGAACCAAGCTTACAGTCTGAGTGTGAACCATCCATACAGTCTGAGTGTAAACCATACTTACAGGTTGAGTGTAAACCATGCTTATGGGTTGAGTGTAAACGATGCTTACAGTTTGAGTGTGAACCATGCTTACAGATTAAGTGTAAACCGTGCTTACAGTCTGAGTGTGAACCATGCTTACAGTCTTAGTGTTATCTATGCTTACAGCCTGAGTGTTATGTATGCTTACAGTTTGAGTGTGAACCATGCTAACAGACTGAGTGTGAATTATGCTTACAGTTAAAACGTAAAACATGCTTACAGTCTGAGTGTTATGTATGCTTACAGTTTGAGTATGAACCATGCTAACAGTCTGAGTGTGAGTTATGCTTACAATCTAAATATAAACTATGCTTACAGTTTAAAAGTGAACAATGCTTAAAGGTTGAGTGTAAACCATGCTTTACAGGTTGAGTGTAAACCATGCTTACAGTCTGAGTTTGAACCATTCTTAAAGTTTGAAATTAAAACATGCTTACAGTCTTAATGTGAACCATGCTTACAGACTGAGTGGGAACCATGCTTACAGGTTGAGTGTGAACCATGCTTATAGTTTGAGTTTGAAAATTGCTTACAGTCTGAGTGTGAACATGCTTACAGTCTGAGTGTGAACTATGCTTACAGTTTGAGTGTGAACCATGCTTACAGGTTAAGTGTAGATCATGCTTACAGTCTGAGTGTGAACCATGCTTACAGTATGAGTGTGAACCATGCTTACAGGTTAAGAGTGAGCCATGCTTACAGTCTGAGAGTGAACCAAGCTTAGAGTCTGAGTGTAAACCATGCTAATATGTTGAGTGTTAACCATGCTTACAGGTTGAGTGTAAACCATGCTTACAGGTTGATAGTAAACCATGCTATTTTGTTGAGTGTTAACCATGCTTATAGTTTAAGTGTAAATCATTCTTACAGTCTCAGTGTAAACCATGCTTACAGTCTACGTTTGAACCATGCTTACAAGTTGAGTGTCAACCATGCTTACTGTCTGAGTGTTAACCATGCTTACAGTTTGAGTGTGAGCCATGCTTACAGTCTGAGTGTGAAACATGCTTACAGGTTGAGTGTGAACCATGCATACAGTCTGAGTGTGAACCATACTTACAGTCTGAATGTAAACCATACTTACAGGTTGAGCATGAACCATTCTTACAGTTTAAACGAGAACCATGCTTACAGTCTGAGTGTGATCTATGCTTACAGTCTGAGTAAAAACCATACTTACAGTCAGAGTGTGAACCATGCTTACAGTCTGAATGTGAAAAATGCTTACTGCTTAAGTGTAAACCATGCCTACAGTTTGAGTGTGAACCACGCTTACAGTTTGAGTGTGAACCATGCATACAGTCTAAGTGTGAACCATGTATACAGTCTGAGTGTGAACCATACTTACAGGTTGAGCGTAAACCATGCTTACATTTTAAACGAGAACCATGCTTACCGTCTTAGTGTGATCTATGCTAACAGTCTGAGTGTGAACCATGCTTACAGTTTAAGTGTGAACCGTGTTTACAGTCTTAGTGTAAACCATTCTTAAAGGTTGAGTGTAAAAAATGCCTACAGGTTGAGTGTGAACCATGCTTACAATCTAAATGTGAATCATGCTTACAGTTTAAACGCAAACCATGCTTACAGTATGAGTGTTATCTATGCATACAGTTTGAGTGTGAACCATGCATAGTGATTGAGTGTAAACCATGCTTACAGTCTGAGTGTGAACCATGCTTACAGGGTTGAGTGTAAACCATGCTTACAGTCTAAGTGTGCACCCATGCTTACATTCTGAGTGTGAAACATCTTTACAGGTTGAGCGTGAACCATGCTTACAGTTTAAACGTGAATTATGCTTACAGTTTGAGTTTGAACCATGCATAGTAGTTGAGTGTAAACCATGCTTACAGTCTGAGTGTTAACCATGCTTACAGTTAAGTGTAAACCATGCTTACAGTCTGAGTTTTAACCATGCTTACATTCTGAGTGTGAACCATACTTACAGGTTGAGCGTGAACCATACTTACAGGTTGAGCGTGAAACATGCTTACAGTTTAAACATGAACTATGCTTACAGGTTGAGTGTTATGTATGCTTACAGTTTGAATGAGAACCATGCTAACAGTCTGAGTGTGAACCACACTTACAGTCTGAGTGTAAACCATGCTAATATGTTAAGTGTTAATTATGCTCTTAGGTTGAGTGTAAACCTTGCTTACCGGTTGAGAGTAAACCATGCTTACAGTCTGAGTGTTATTCATTCTTACAGTCTGAGTGTTAACCATGCTTACAGTCTCAGTGTAGACCATACTTACAGTCTGAATGTAAACCACACTTACAGGTTGAGCTTGAACACTTTAAACGAGAACCATGCTTACAGTCTGAGTGTGATCTATGCTTACAGTCTGAGTGTGAACCATGCTTACAGTTTAATTGTTAACCATACTTACAGTTTGAGTGAAAACCATACTTACAGTCTGAGTGTGAACCATGCTTACTGCTTAAGCGTTAACCTAGCCTACAGTTTCAGTGTGAACCATGCTTACAGTTTGAGAGTGAACCATGCTTACAGTATAAGTGTGAACCAAGCTTACAGTCTGAGTGTGAACCATCCATACAGTCTGAGTGTAAACCATACTTACAGGTTGAGTGTAAACCATGCTTATGGGTTGAGTGTAAACGATGCTTACAGTTTGAGTGTGAACCATGCTTACAGATTAAGTGTAAACCGTGCTTACAGTCTGAGTGTGAACCATGCTGACAGTCTTAGTATTATCTATGCTTACAGCCTGAGTGTTATGTATGCTTACAGTTTGAGTGTGAACCATGCTAACAGACTGAGTGTGAATTATGCTTACAGTTAAAACGTAAAACATGCTTACAGTCTGAGTGTTATGTATGCTTACAGTTTGAGTATGAACCATGCTAACAGTCTGAGTGTGAGTTATGCTTACAATCTAAATATAAACTATGCTTACAGTTTAAAAGTGAACAATGCTTAAAGGTTGAGTGTAAAACCATGCTTACAGGTTGAGTGTAAACCATGCTTACAGTCTGAGTTTGAACCATTCTTAAAGTTTAGAATTAAAACATGCTTACAGTCTTAATGTGAACCATGCTTACAGACTGAGTGGGAACCATGCTTACAGGTTGAGTGTGAACCATGCTTATAGTTTGAGTTTGAAAATTGCTTACAGTCTGAGTGTGAACATGCTTACAGTCTGAGTGTGAACTATGCTTACAGTTTGAGTGTGAACCATGCTTACAGGTTAAGTGTAGATCATGCTTACAGTCTGAGTGTGAACCATGCTTACAGTATGAGTGTGAACCATGCTTACAGGTTAAGAGTGAGCCATGCTTACAGTCTGAGAGTGAACCAAGCTTAGAGTCTGAGTGTAAACCATGCTAATATGTTGAGTGTTAACCATGCTTACAGGTTGAGTGTAAACCATGCTTACAGGTTGATAGTAAACCATGCTATTTTGTTGAGTGTTAACCATGCTTATAGTTTAAGTGTAAATCATTCTTACAGTCTCAGTGTAAACCATGCTTACAGTCTACGTTTGAACCATGCTTACAAGTTGAGTGTCAACCATGCTTACTGTCTGAGTGTTAACCATGCTTACAGTTTGAGTGTGAGCCATGCTTACAGTCTGAGTGTGAAACATGCTTACAGGTTGAGTGTGAACCATGCATACAGTCTGAGTGTGAACCATACTTACAGTCTGAATGTAAACCATACTTACAGGTTGAGCGTGAACCCATTCTTACAGTTTAAACGAGAACCATGTTTACAGTCTGAGTGTGATCTATGCTTACAGTCTGAGTAAAAACCATACTTACAGTCAGAGTGTGAACCATGCTTACAGTCTGAATGTGAAAAATGCTTACTGCTTATGTGTAAACCATGCCTACAGTTTTGAGTGTGAACCACGCTTACAGTTTGAGTGTGAACCATGCATACAGTCTAAGTGTGAACCATGTATACAGTCTGAGTGTGAACCATACTTACAGGTTGAGCGTAAACCATGCTTACATTTTAAACGAGAACCATGCTTACCGTCTTAGTGTGATCTATGCTAACAGTCTGAGTGTGAACCATGCTTACAGTTTAAGTGTGAACCGTGTTTACAGTCTTAGTGTAAACCATTCTTAAAGGTTGAGTGTAAAAAATGCCTACAGGTTGAGTGTGAACCATGCTTACAATCTAAATGTGAATCATGCTTAACAGTTTAAACGCAAACCATGCTTACAGTATGAGTGTTATCTATGCATACAGTTTGAGTGTGAACCATGCATAGTGATTGAGTGTAAACCATGCTTACAGTCTGAGTGTGAACCATGCTTACAGGTTGAGTGTAAACCATGCTTACAGTCTAAGTGTGCACCATGCTTACATTCTGAGTGTGAAACATCTTTACAGGTTGAGCGTGAACCATGCTTACAGTTTAAACGTGAATTATGCTTACAGTTTGAGTTTGAACCATGCATAGTAGTTGAGTGTAAACCATGCTTACAGTCTGAGTGTTAACCATGCTTACAGTTAAGTGTAAACCATGCTTACAGTCTGAGTTTTAACCATGCTTACATTCTGAGTGTGAACCATACTTACAGGTTGAGCGTGAACCATACTTACAGGTTGAGCGTGAAACATGCTTACAGTTTAAACATGAACTATGCTTACAGGTTGAGTGTTATGTATGCTTACAGTTTGAATGAGAACCATGCTAACAGTCTGAGTGTGAACCACACTTACAGTCTGAGTGTAAACCATGCTAATATGTTAAGTGTTAATTATGCTCTTAGGTTGAGTGTAAACCTTGCTTACCGGTTGAGAGTAAACCATGCTTACAGTCTGAGTGTTATTCATTCTTACAGTCTGAGTGTTAACCATGCTTACAGTCTCAGTGTAGACCATACTTACAGTCTGAATGTAAACCACACTTACAGGTTGAGCTTGAACACTTTAAACGAGAACCATGCTTACAGTCTGAGTGTGATCTATGCTTACAGTCTGAGTGTGAACCATGCTTACAGTTTAATTGTTAACCATACTTACAGTTTGAGTGAAAACCATACTTACAGTCTGAGTGTGAACCATGCTTACTGCTTAAGCGTTAACCTAGCCTACAGTTTCAGTGTGAACCATGCTTACAGTTTGAGAGTGAACCATGCTTACAGTATAAGTGTGAACCAAGCTTACAGTCTGAGTGTGAACCATCCATACAGTCTGAGTGTAAACCATACTTACAGGTTGAGTGTAAACCATGCTTATGGGTTGAGTGTAAACGATGCTTACAGTTTGAGTGTGAACCATGCTTACAGATTAAGTGTAAACCGTGCTTACAGTCTGAGTGTGAACCATGCTGACAGTCTTAGTATTATCTATGCTTACAGCCTGAGTGTTATGTATGCTTACAGTTTGAGTGTGAACCATGCTAACAGACTGAGTGTGAATTATGCTTACAGTTAAAACGTAAAACATGCTTACAGTCTGAGTGTTATGTATGCTTACAGTTTGAGTATGAACCATGCTAACAGTCTGAGTGTGAGTTATGCTTACAATCTAAATATAAACTATGCTTACAGTTTAAAAGTGAACAATGCTTAAAGGTTGAGTGTAAACCATGCTTACAGGTTGAGTGTAAACCATGCTTACAGTCTGAGTTTGAACCATTCTTAAAGTTTAGAATTAAAACATGCTTACAGTCTTAATGTGAACCATGCTTACAGACTGAGTGGGAACCATGCTTACAGGTTGAGTGTGAACCATGCTTATAGTTTGAGTTTGAAAATTGCTTACAGTCTGAGTGTGAACATGCTTACAGTCTGAGTGTGAACTATGCTTACAGTTTGAGTGTGAACCATGCTTACAGGTTAAGTGTAGATCATGCTTACAGTCTGAGTGTGAACCATGCTTACAGTATGAGTGTGAACCATGCTTACAGGTTAAGAGTGAGCCATGCTTACAGTCTGAGAGTGAACCAAGCTTAGAGTCTGAGTGTAAACCATGCTAATATGTTGAGTGTTAACCATGCTTACAGGTTGAGTGTAAACCATGCTTACAGGTTGATAGTAAACCATGCTATTTTGTTGAGTGTTAACCATGCTTATAGTTTAAGTGTAAATCATTCTTACAGTCTCAGTGTAAACCATGCTTACAGTCTACGTTTGAACCATGCTTACAAGTTGAGTGTCAACCATGCTTACTGTCTGAGTGTTAACCATGCTTACAGTTTGAGTGTGAGCCCATGCTTACAGTCTGAGTGTGAAACATGCTTACAGGTTGAGTGTGAACCATGCATACAGTCTGAGTGTGAACCATACTTACAGTCTGAATGTAAACCATACTTACAGGTTGAGCGTGAACCATTCTTACAGTTTAAACGAGAACCATGTTTACAGTCTGAGTGTGATCTATGCTTACAGTCTGAGTAAAAACCATACTTACAGTCAGAGTGTGAACCATGCTTACAGTCTGAATGTGAAAAATGCTTACTGCTTATGTGTAAACCATGCCTACAGTTTGAGTGTGAACCACGCTTACAGTTTGAGTGTGAACCATGCATACAGTCTAAGTGTGAACCATGTATACAGTCTGAGTGTGAACCATACTTACAGGTTGAGCGTAAACCATGCTTACATTTTAAACGAGAACCATGCTTACCGTCTTAGTGTGATCTATGCTAACAGTCTGAGTGTGAACCATGCTTACAGTTTAAGTGTGAACCGTGTTTACAGTCTTAGTGTAAACCATTCTTAAAGGTTGAGTGTAAAAAATGCCTACAGGTTGAGTGTGAACCATGCTTACAATCTAAATGTGAATCATGCTTACAGTTTAAACGCGAACCATGCTTACAGTATGAGTGTTATCTATGCATACAGTTTGAGTGTGAACCATGCATAGTGATTGAGTGTAAACCATGCTTACAGTCTGAGTGTGAACCATGCTTACAGGTTGAGTGTAAACCATGCTTACAGTCTAAGTGTGCACCATGCTTACATTCTGAGTGTGAAACATCTTTACAGGTTGAGCGTGAACCATGCTTACAGTTTAAACGTGAATTATGCTTACAGTTTGAGTTTGAACCATGCATAGTAGTTGAGTGTAAACCATGCTTACAGTCTGAGTGTTAACCATGCTTACAGTTAAGTGTAAACCATGCTTACAGTCTGAGTTTTAACCATGCTTACATTCTCAGTGTGAACCATACTTACAGGTTGAGCGTGAACCATACTTACAGGTTGAGCGTGAAACATGCTTACAGTTTAAACATGAACTATGCTTACAGGTTGAGTGTTATGTATGCTTACAGTTTGAGTGAGAACCATGCTAACAGTCTGAGTGTGAACCACACTTACAGTCTGAGTGTAAACCATGCTAATATGTTAAGTGTTAATTATGCTCTTAGGTTGAGTGTAAACCTTGCTTACCGGTTGAGAGTGAACCATGCTTACAGTCTGAGTGTTATTCATTCTTACAGTCTGAGTGTTAACCATGCTTACAGTCTCAGTGTAGACCATACTTACAGTCTGAATGTAAACCACACTTACAGGTTGAGCTTGAACACTTTAAACGAGAACCATGCTTACAGTCTGAGTGTGATCTATGCTTACAGTCTGAGTGTGAACCATGCTTACAGTTTAATTGTTAACCATACTTACAGTTTGAGTGAAAACCATACTTACAGTCTGAGTGTGAACCATGCTTACAGTCTGAATGTAAACCATGCTTACTGCTTAAGCGTTAACCTAGCCTACAGTTTGAGTGTGAACCATGCTTACAGTTTGAGTGTGAACCATGCTTACAGTCTAAGTGTGAACCATGCTTACAGTCTGAGTGTGAACCATGCTTACAGTTTGAGTGTCAACCATGCTTACATTCTGAGTAAGAACCATGCTTACCTTTTGAGTGTGAACAATGCTTACAGTTTGAGAGTGAACCATGCTTACAGTATAAGTGTGATCCAAGCTTACAGTCTGAGTGTGAACCATCCATACAGTCTGAGTGTAAACCATACTTACAGGTTGAGTGTAAACCATGCTTATGGGTTGAGTGTAAACGATGCTTACAGTTTGAGTGTGAACCATGCTTACAGATTAAGTGTAAACCGTGCTTACAGTCTGAGTGTGAACCATGCTTACAGTCTTAGTGTTATCTATGCTTACAGCCTGAGTGTTATGTATGCTTACAGTTTGAGTGTGAACCATGCTAACAGACTGAGTGTGAATTATGCTTACAGTTAAAACGTAAAACATGCTTACAGTCTGAGTGTTATGTATGCTTACAGTTTGAGTATGAACCATGCTAACAGTCTGAGTGTGAGTTATGCTTACAATCTAAATATAAACTATGCTTACAGTTTAAAAGTGAACAATGCTTAAAGGTTGAGTGTAAACCATGCTTACAGGTTGAGTGTAAACCATGCTTACAGTCTGAGTTTAAACCATTCTTAAAGTTTGAAATTAAAACATGCTTACAGTCTTAATGTGAACCATGCTTACAGACTGAGTGGGAACCATGCTTACAGGTTGAGTGTAAACCATGCTTATAGTTTGAGTTTGAAAATTGCTTACAGTCTGAGTGTGAACATGATTACAGTCTGAGTGTGAACTATGCTTACAGTTTGAGTGTGAACCATGCTTACAGGTTAAGTGTAGATCATGCTTACAGTCTGAGTGTAAACCATGCTTACAGTATGAGTGTGAACCATGCTTACAGGTTGAGAGTGAGCCATGCTTACAGTCTGAGAGTGAACCAAGCTTAGAGTCTGAGTGTAAACCATGCTAATATGTTGAGTGTTAACAATGCTTACAGGTTGAGTGTAAACCATGCTTACAGGTTGATAGTAAACCATGCTATTTTGTTGAGTGTTAACCATGCTTATAGTTTAAGTGTAAATCATTCTTACAGTCTCAGTGTAAACCATGCTTACAGTCTACGTTTGAACCATGCTTACAAGTTGAGTGTCAACCATGCTTACTGTCTGAGTGTTAACCATGCTTACAGTTTGATTGTGAGCCATGCTTACAGTCTGAGTGTGAAACATGCTTACAGGTTGAGTGTGAACCATGCATACAGTCTGAGTGTGAACCATACTTACAGTCTGAATGTAAACCATACTTACAGGTTGAGCGTGAACCATTCTTACAGTTTAAACGAGAACCATGCTTACAGTCTGAGTGTGATCTATGCTTACAGTCTGAGTAAAAACCATACTTACAGTCAGAGTGTGAACCATGCTTACAGTCTGAATGTGAAAAATGCTTACTGCTTATGTGTAAACCATGCCTACAGTTTGAGTGTGAACCACGCTTACAGTTTGAGTGTGAACCATGCATACAGTCTAAGTGTGAACCATGTATACAGTCTGAGTGTGAACCATACTTACAGGTTGAGCGTAAACCATGCTTACATTTTAAACGAGAACCATGCTTACCGTCTTAGTGTGATCTATGCTAACAGTCTGAGTGTGAACTATGCTTACAGTTTAAGTGTGAACCGTGTTTACAGTCTTAGTGTAAACCATTCTTAAAGGTTGAGTGTAAAAAATGCCTACAGGTTGAGTGTGAACCATGCTTACAATCTAAATGTGAATCATGCTTACAGTTTAAACGCGAACCATGCTTACAGTATGAGTGTTATCTATGCATACAGTTTGAGTGTGAACCATGCATAGTGATTGAGTGTAAACCATGCTTACAGTCTGAGTGTGAACCATGCTTACAGGTTGAGTGTAAACCATGCTTACAGTCTAAGTGTGCACCATGCTTACATTCTGAGTGTGAAACATCTTTACAGGTTGAGCGTGAACCATGCTTACAGTTTAAACGTGAATTATGCTTACAGTTTGAGTTTGAACCATGCATAGTAGTTGAGTGTAAACCATGCTTACAGTCTGAGTGTTAACCATGCTTACAGTTAAGTGTAAACCATGCTTACAGTCTGAGTTTTAACCATGCTTACATTCTGAGTGTGAACCATACTTACAGGTTGAGCGTGAACCATACTTACAGGTTGAGCGTAAAACATGCTTACAGTTTAAACATGAACTATGCTTACAGGTTGAGTGTTATGTATGCTTACAGTTTGAGTGAGAACCATGCTAACAGTCTGAGTGTGAACCACACTTACAGTCTGAGTGTAAACCATGCTAATATGTTAAGTGTTAATTATGTTCTTAGGTTGAGTGTAAACCTTGCTTACCGGTTGAGAGTGAACCATGCTTACAGTCTAAGTGTTATTCATTCTTACAGTCTGAGTGTTAACCATGCTTACAGTCTCAGTGTAGACCATACTTACAGTCTGAATGTAAACCACACTTACAGGTTGAGCTTGAACACTTTAAACGAGAACCATGCTTACAGTCTGAGTGTGATCTATGCTTACAGTCTGAGTGTGAACCATGCTTACAGTTTAATTGTTAACCATACTTACAGTTTGAGTGAAAACCATACTTACAGTCTGAGTGTGAACCATGCTTACAGTCTGAATGTGAACCATGCTTACTGCTTAAGCGTTAACCTAGCCTACAGTTTGAGTGTGAACCAAGCTTACAGTTTGAGAGTGAACCATGCTTACAGTATAAGTGTGAACCAAGCTTACAGTCTGAGTGTGAACCATCCATACAGTCTGAGTGTAAACCATACTTACAGGTTGAGTGTAAACCATGCTTATGGGTTGAGTGTAAACGATGCTCACAGTTTAAGTGTGAACCATGCTTACAGATTAAGTGTAAACCGTGCTTACAGTCTGAGTGTGAACCATGCTTACAGTCTTAGTGTTATCTATGCTTACAGCCTGAGTGTTATGTATGCTTACAGTTTGAGTGTGAACCATGCTAACAGACTGAGTGTGATCTATGCTTACAGTCTGAGTGTGAACCATGCTTACAGTTTAATTGTTAACCATACTTACAGTTTGAGTGAAAACCATACTTACAGTCTGAGTGTGAACCATGCTTACAGTCTGAATGTGAACCATGCTTACTGCTTAAGCGTTAACCTAGCCTACAGTTTGAGTGTGAACCATGCTTACAGTTTGAGAGTGAACCATGCTTACAGTATAAGTGTGAACCATGCTTACAGTCTGAGTGTGAACCATGCTTACAGTTTGAGTGTCAACCATGCTTACATTCTGAGTAAGAACCATGCTTACCTTTTGAGTGTGAACAATGCTTACAGTTTGAGAGTGAACCATGCTTACAGTATAAGTGTGATCCAAGCTTACAGTCTGAGTGTGAACCATCCATACAGTCTGAGTGTAAACCATACTTACAGGTTGAGTGTAAACCATGCTTATGGGTTGAGTGTAAACGATGCTTACAGTTTAAGTGTGAACCATGCTTACAGATTAAGTGTAAACCGTGCTTACAGTCTGAGTGTGAACCATGCTTACAGTCTTAGTGTTATCTATGCTTACAGCCTGAGTGTGAACCATGCTTACAGTCTGAGTGTGAACCATGCTTACAGTTTGAGAGTGAACCATGCTTATAGTCTGAGTGTGAACCATGCTTACAGTCTGAGTTGTAACCATACATACAGGTTGAGCGTGAACCATACTTACAGGTTGAGCGTGAACCATGCTCACAGTTTGAACGTGAAGCATGCTTACAGTCTGAGTGTTAACCATGCTTACATTTTGAGTGTGAACTATGCTTACAGTCTGAGTGTGAACCATGCTTAGAGTCTAAGTGTAAACCATGCTAAAAGGTTGAGTGTAAACCATGCTTACAGTTTGAGTGTGAACTATGCTTACACTTTGAAAGTAAACCGTGCTTACAGTCTGAGTGTGAACCATGCATACAATCTGAGTGTGAATTATGCTTACAGTCTAAGTGTAAACCATGCTAATATGTTGAGTGTTAACCATGCGTACAGGTTGAGTGTAAACCATGCTTACGTGTTGAGTGTAAACCATGCTAATATGTTGAGTGTGAACCATGCTTACAGTCTAAGTGTGAACCATGCTTACAGTCTGAGTGTGAACCATGCTTACAGTCTGAATGTGAACCATGCTTACTGCTTAAGCGTTAACCTAGCCTACAGTTTGAGTGTGAACCATGCTTACAGTTTGAGAGTGAACCATGCTTACAGTATAAGTGTGAACCAAGCTTACAGTCTGAGTGTGAACCATCCATACAGTCTGAGTGTAAACCATACTTACAGGTTGAGTGTAAACCATGCTTATGGGTTGAGTGTAAACGATGCTCACAGTTTGAGTGTGAACCATGCTTACAGATTAAGTGTAAACCGTGCTTACAGTCTGAGTGTGAACCATGCTTACAGTCTTAGTGTTATCTATGCTTACAGCCTGAGTGTTATGTATGCTTACAGTTTGAGTGTGAACCATGCTAACAGACTGAGTGTGATCTATGCTTACAGTCTGAGTGTGAACCATGCTTACAGTTTAATTGTTAACCATACTTACAGTTTGAGTGAAAACCATACTTACAGTCTGAGTGTGAACCATGCTTACAGTCTGAATGTGAACCATGCTTACTGGTTAAGCGTTAACCTAGCCTACAGTTTGAGTGTGAACCATGCTTACAGTTTGAGAGTGAACCATGCTTACAGTATAAGTGTGAACCATGCTTACAGTCTGAGTGTAAACCATGCTTACAGTTTGAGTGTCAACCATGCTTACATTCTGAGTAAGAACCATGCTTACCTTTTGAGTGTGAACAATGCTTACAGTTTGAGAGTGAACCATGCTTACAGTATAAGTGTGATCCAAGCTTACAGTCTGAGTGTGAACCATCCATACAGTCTGAGTGTAAACCATACTTACAGGTTGAGTGTAAACCATGCTTATGGGTTGAGTGTAAACGATGCTTACAGTTTAAGTGTGAACCATGCTTACAGATTAAGTGTTAACCGTGCTTACAGTCTGAGTGTGAACCATGCTTACAGTCTTAGTGTTATCTATGCTTACAGCCTGAGTGTGAACCATGCTTACAGTCTGAGTGTGAACCATGCTTACAGTTTAAGAGTGAACCATGCTTATAGTCTGAGTGTGAACCATGCTTACAGTCTGAGTTGTAACCATACATACAGGTTGAGCGTGAACCATACTTACAGGTTAAGCGTGAACCATGCTCACAGTTTGAACGTGAAGCATGCTTACAGTCTGAGTGTTAACCATGCTTACATTTTGAGTGTGAACTATGCTTACAGTCTGAGTGTGAACCATGCTTAGAGTCTAAGTGTAAACCATGCTAAAAGGTTGAGTGTAAACCATGCTTACAGTTTGAGTGTGAACTATGCTTACACTTTGAAAGTAAACCGTGCTTACAGTCTGAGTGTGAACCATGCATACAATCTGAGTGTGAATTATGCTTACAGTCTAAGTGTAAACCATGCTAATATGTTGAGTGTTAACCATGCGTACAGGTTGAGTGTAAACCATGCTTACGTGTTGAGTGTAAACCATGCTAATATGTTGAGTGTGAACCATGCTTACAGTCTAAGTGTGAACCATGCTTACAGTCTGAGTGTGAACCATGCTTACAGTTTGAGTGTCAACCTTGCTTACAGTCTGAGTGTGAACCATGCTTACAGTCTGAGCGTGAACCATGCTCACAGTTTGAACGTGAACCATGCTAACAGTCTAAGTTTGAACCATGCTTACAGTCTGAGTGTGAACCATGCTTACATTCTGAGTGTGAACCATGCTTAGAGTCTAAGTGTAAACCATGCTAAAAGGTTGAGTGTAAACCATGCTTACAGTTTGAGTGTGAACTATGCTTACACTTTGAGTGTAAACCGAGCTTACAGTCTGAGTGTGAACCATGCTAATATGTTGAGTGTTAACCATGCGTACAGGTTGAGTGTAAACCATGCTTACGTGTTAAGTGTAAACCATGCTAATATGTTGAGTGTGAACCATGCTTACAGTTTAAGTGTAAACCATGCTTACAGTCTGAGTGTGAACCATGCTTACAGTCTGAGTGTGAACCATGCTCACAGTTTGAACGTAAACCATGCTTACAGTCTAAATTTGAACCATGCTTACAGTCTGAGTGTGAACCATGCTTACAGTCTGAGTGTAAACCATGTTAATATGTTGAGTGGTAACCATGTGTACAGGTTGAGTGTAAACCATGCTTACTTTTTGAGTGTAAACCATGCTAATATGTTTAGTGTGAACCATGCTTACAGTTTAAGTGTAAACTATTCTTACAGTTTGAGTGTGAACCATGCTTACAGTCTGAGTGTTAACCATGCTTACAGTTTGAGTGTGAACCATGCTTACAGTCTGAGTGTGAACCATGCTTACAGTCTGAGTGTGAACCATGCTTACAGTCTGAGTGTGAACCATGCTTACAGTCTGAGTGTGAACCATGCTTACAGTCTGAGTGTGAACCATGCTTACAGTCTGAGTGTGAACCATGCTTACAGTCCGAATGTGAACCATGCTTACAGTCTGAGTGTTATCTATGCTTACAGCCTGAGTGTGAACCATGCTTACAGTTTGAGTGTTATTTATGCTTACAATCTGAATGTGAACCATGCTTAGAGTTTGAGTGTGAACCATGCTTACAGTCTGAGTGTGAACCATGCTCACAGTTTGAACGTAAACCATGCTTACAGTCTAAGTTTGAACTATACTTACAGTCTGAGTGTGAACCATGCTTACAGTCTGAGTGTAAACCATGCTAATATGTTGAGTGGTAACCATGTGAACAGGTTGAGTGTAAACCATGCTTACGTGTTGAGTGTAAACCATGCTAATATGTTGAGTGTGAATACATGCTTACAGTTTAAGTGTAAACCATTCTTACAGTTTGAGTGTGAACCATGCTTACAGTCTGAGTGTTAACCATGCTTACAGTTTGAGTGTGAACCATGCTTACAGTCTGAGTGTGAAACATGCTTACAGGTTGAGTGTGAACCATGCATACAGTCTGAGTGTGAACCATACTTACAGTCTGAATGTAAACCATACTTACAGGTTGAGCGTGAACCATTCTTACAGTTTAAACGAGAACCATGCTTACAGTCTGAGTGTGATCTATGCTTACAGTCTGAGTAAAAACCATACTTACAGTCAGAGTGTGAACCATGCTTACAGTCTGAATGTGAAAAATGCTTACTGCTTATGTGTAAACCATGCCTACAGTTTGAGTGTGAACCACGCTTACAGTTTGAGTGTGAACCATGCATACAGTCTAAGTGTGAACCATGTATACAGTCTGAGTGTGAACCATACTTACAGGTTGAGCGTAAACCATGCTTACATTTTAAACGAGAACCATGCTTACCGTCTTAGTGTGATCTATGCTAACAGTCTGAGTGTGAACCATGCTTACAGTTTAAGTGTGAACCGTGTTTACAGTCTTAGTGTAAACCATTCTTAAAGGTTGAGTGTAAAAAATGCCTACAGGTATAGTGTGAACCATGCTTACAATCTAAATGTGAATCATGCTTACAGTTTAAACGCGAACCATGCTTACAGTATGAGTGTTATCTGTGCATACAGTTTGAGTGTGAACCATGCATAGTGATTGAGTGTAAACCATGCTTACAGTCTGAGTGTGAACCATGCTTACAGGTTGAGTGTAAACCATGCTTACAGTCTAAGTGTGCACCATGCTTACATTCTGAGTGTGAAACATCTTTACAGGTTGAGCGTGAACCATGCTTACAGTTTAAACGTGAATTATGCTTACAGTTTGAGTTTGAACCATGCATAGTAGTTGAGTGTAAACCATGCTTACAGTCTGAGTGTTAACCATGCTTACAGTTAAGTGTAAACCATGCTTACAGTCTGAGTTTTAACCATGCTTACATTCTGAGTGTGAACCATACTTACAGGTTGAGCGTGAACCATACTTACAGGTTGAGCGTGAAACATGCTTACAGTTTAAACATGAACTATGCTTACAGGTTGAGTGTTATGTATGCTTACAGTTTGAGTGAGAACCATGCTAACAGTCTGAGTGTGAACCACACTTACAGTCTGAGTGTAAACCATGCTAATATGTTAAGTGTTAATTATGTTCTTAGGTTGAGTGTAAACCTTGCTTACCGGTTGAGAGTGAACCATGCTTACAGTCTGAGTGTTATTCATTCTTACAGTCTGAGTGTTAACCATGCTTACAGTCTCAGTGTAGACCATACTTACAGTCTGAATGTAAACCACACTTACATGTTAAGCTTGAACACTTTAAACGAGAACCATGCTTACAGTCTGAGTGTGATCTATGCTTACAGTCTGAGTGTGAACCATGCTTACAGTTTAATTGTTAACCATACTTACAGTTTGAGTGAAAACCATACTTACAGTCTGAGTGTGAACCATGCTTACAGTCTGAATGTGAACCATGCTTACTGCTTAAGCGTTAACCTAGCCTACAGTTTGAGTGTGAACCATGCTTACAGTTTGAGAGTGAACCATGCTTACAGTATAAGTGTGAACCATGCTTACAGTCTGAGTGTGAACCATGCTTACAGATTGAGTGTCAACCATGCTTACATTCTGAGTGTGAACAATGCTTACAGTTTGAGAGTGAACCATGCTTACAGTATAAGTGTGATCCAAGCTTACAGTCTGAGTGTGAACCATCCATACAGTCTGAGTGTAAACCATACTTACAGGTTGAGTGTAAACCATGCTTATGGGTTGAGTGTAAACGATGCTTACAGTTTAAGTGTGAACCATGCTTACAGATTAAGTGTAAACCGTGCTTACAGTCTGAGTGTGAACCATGCTTACAGTCTTAGTGTTATCTATGCTTACAGCCTGAGTGTGAACCATGCTTACAGTCTGAGTGTGAACCATGCTTACAGTTTGAGAGTGAACCATGCTTATAGTCTGAGTGTGAACCATGCTTACAGTCTGAGTTGTAACCATACATACAGGTTGAGCGTGAACCATACTTACAGGTTGAGCGTGAACCATGCTCACAGTTTGAACGTGAAGCATGCTTACAGTCTGAGTGTTAACCATGCTTACATTTTGAGTGTGAACTATGCTTACAGTCTGAGTGTGAACCATGCTTAGAGTCTAAGTGTAAACCATGCTAAAAGGTTGAGTGTAAACCATGCTTACAGTTTGAGTGTGAACTATGCTTACACTTTGAAAGTAAACCGTGCTTACAGTCTGAGTGTGAACCATGCATACAATCTGAGTGTGAATTATGCTTACAGTCTAAGTGTAAACCATGCTAATATGTTGAGTGTTAACCATGCGTACAGGTTGAGTGTAAACCATGCTTACGTGTTGAGTGTAAACCATGCTAATATGTTGAGTGTGAACCATGCTTACAGTCTAAGTGTGAACCATGCTTACAGTCTGAGTGTGAACCATGCTTACAGTCTGAATGTGAACCATGCTTACTGCTTAAGCGTTAACCTAGCCTACAGTTTGAGTGTGAACCATGCTTACAGTTTGAGAGTGAACCATGCTTACAGTATAAGTGTGAACCAAGCTTACAGTCTGAGTGTGAACCATCCATACAGTCTGAGTGTAAACCATACTTACAGGTTGAGTGTAAACCATGCTTATGCGTTGAGTGTAAACGATGCTCACAGTTTGAGTGTGAACCATGCTTACAGATTAAGTGTAAACCGTGCTTACAGTCTGAGTGTGAACCATGCTTACAGTCTTAGTGTTATCTATGCTTACAGCCTGAGTGTTATGTATGCTTACAGTTTGAGTGTGAACCATGCTAACAGACTGAGTGTGATCTATGCTTACAGTCTGAGTGTGAACCATGCTTACAGTTTAATTGTTAACCATACTTACAGTTTGAGTGAAAACCATACTTACAGTCTGAGTGTGAACCATGCTTACAGTCTGAATGTGAACCATGCTTACTGGTTAAGCGTTAACCTAGCCTACAGTTTGAGTGTGAACCATGCTTACAGTTTGAGAGTGAACCATGCTTACAGTATAAGTGTGAACCATGCTTACAGTCTGAGTGTGAACCATGCTTACAGTTTGAGTGTCAACCATGCTTACATTCTGAGTAAGAACCATGATTACCTTTTGAGTGTGAAAAATGCTTACAGTTTGAGAGTGAACCATGCTTACAGTATAAGTGTGATCCAAGCTTACAGTCTGAGTGTGAACCATCCATACAGTCTGAGTGTAAACCATACTTACAGGTTGAGTGTAAACCATGCTTATGGGTTGAGTGTAAACGATGCTTACAGTTTAAGTGTGAACCATGCTTACAGATTAAGTGTTAACCGTGCTTACAGTCTGAGTGTGAACCATGCTTACAGTCTTAGTGTTATCTATGCTTACAGCCTGAGTGTGAACCATGCTTACAGTCTGAGTGTGAACCATGCTTACAGTTTGAGAGTGAACCATGCTTATAGTTTGAGTGTGAACCATGCTTACAGTCTGAGTTGTAACCATACATACAGGTTGAGCGTGAACCATACTTACAGGTTGAGCGTGAACCATGCTCACAGTTTGAACGTGAAGCATGCTTACAGTCTGAGTGTTAACCATGCTTACATTTTGAGTGTGAACTATGCTTACAGTCTGAGTGTGAACCATGCTTAGAGTCTAAGTGTAAACCATGCTAAAAGGTTGATTGTAAACCATGCTTACAGTTTGAGTGTGAACTATGCTTACACTTTGAAAGTAAACCGTGCTTACAGTCTGAGTGTGAACCATGCATACAATCTGAGTGTGAATTATGCTTACAGTCTAAGTGTAAACCATGCTAATATGTTGAGTGTTAACCATGCGTACAGGTTGAGTGTAAACCATGCTTACGTGTTGAGTGTAAACCATGCTAATATGTTGAGTGTGAACCATGCTTACAGTCTAAGTGTAAACCATGCTTACAGTCTGAGTGTGAACCATGCTTACAGTTTGAGTGTCAACCTTGCTTACAGTCTGAGTGTGAACCATGCTTACAGTCTGAGCGTGAACCATGCTCACAGTTTGAACGTGAACCATGCTAACAGTCTAAGTTTGAACCATGCTTACAGTCTGAGTGTGAACCATGCTTACATTCTGAGTGTGAACCATGCTTAGAGTCTAAGTGTAAACCATGCTAAAAGGTTGAGTGTAAACCATGCTTACAGTTTGAGTGTGAACTATGCTTACACTTTCAGTGTAAACCGTGCTTACAGTCTGAGTGTGAACCATGCTAATATGTTGAGTGTTAACCATGCGTACAGGTTGAGTGTAAACCATGCTTACGTGTTGAGTGTAAACCATGCTAATATGTTGAGTGTGAACCATGCTTACAGTTTAAGTGTAAACCATGCTTACAGTCTGAGTGTGAACCATGCTTACAGTCTGAGTGTGAACCATGCTCACAGTTTGAACGTAAACCATGCTTACAGTCTAAGTTTGAACCATGCTTACAGTCTGAGTGTGAACCATGCTTACAGTCTGAGTGTAAACCATGTTAATATGTTGAGTGGTAACCATGTGTACAGGTTGAGTGTAAACCATGCTTACTTTTTGAGTGTAAACCATGCTAATATGTTTAGTGTGAACCGTGCTTACAGTTTAAGTGTAAACTATTCTTACAGTTTGAGTGTGAACCCTGCTTACAGTCTGAGTGTTAACCATGCTTACAGTTTGAGTGTGAACCATGCTTACAGTCTGAGTGTGAACCATGCTTACAGTCTGAGTGTGAACCATGCTTACAGTCTGAGTGTGAACCATGCTTACAGTCTGAGTGTGAACCATGCTTACAGTCTGAGTGTGAACCATGCTTACAGTCTGAGTGTGAACCATGCTTACAGTCCGAATGTTAACCATGCTTACAGTCTGAGTGTTATCTATGCTTACAGCCTGAGTGTGAACCATGCTTACAGTTTGAGTGTTATTTATGCTTACAATCTGAATGTGAACCATGCTTAGAGTTTGAGTGTGAACCATGCTTACAGTCTGAGTGTGAACCATGCTCACAGTTTGAACGTAAACCATGCTTACAGTCTAAGTTTGAACTATACTTACAGTCTGAGTGTGAACCATGCTTACAGTCTGAGTGTAAACCATGCTAATATGTTGAGTGGTAACCATGTGAACAGGTTGAGTGTAAACCATGCTTACGTGTTGAGTGTAAACCATGCTAATATGTTGAGTGTGAACCATGCTTACAGTTTAAGTGTAAACCATTCTTACAGTTTGAGTGTGAACCATGCTTACAGTCTGAGTGTTAACCATGCTTACAGTTTGAGTGTGAACCATGCTTACATTCTGAGTTTCAACCATGCTTACAGTCTGAGTGTGAACCATGCTTACAGTTTGAGTGTGAACCATGCTTACAGTCTGAGTGTGAACCATGCTTACAGTCTGAGTGTGAACCATGCTTACAGTCTGAGTGTGAACCATGCTTACAGTCCGAGTGTGAATCATGCTTACAGTATGAGTGTTAATTATGCTTACAATCTGAATGTGAACCATGCTTACAGTTTGAGTGTGAACCATGCTTACAGGTTGAGTTTGAAATATGCTTACATTTTGAGTTTGAACCATGTTTAATTAAGCTCTGTAAATGTTGATACAAATTTTATCCTTTCCAATGTTTTAGAAAGTTTAGTGTCCATGACTCTACAAGAAAAAGCAGATGGAGAAAAGTAAAGCTGGACCACACAATGCGCAAGCAGATTCATAGTAAAAAAAAAAATAGACCAAATGTAGATCTACATTTGTAACGAAAGAACCTGAATGATGTCATACCTGTAGGCAACTGTAAATTTAATATTAACGAGTTTCATGAGACCGTCGTTGTGACAGACGGACTGTCGCAACTAATTATTTAGTTGTATAATAAAAAGGCTCTTAATCTAATAGCGCCGCTTTCATCAATAGGCGATGACGTCATTTGTGATAATTTTTTCTTGTGTACTAGTTTCTCTCCATTTGTCGCTTCGGCGTAAATTTTATTGTGAAGTCAAATTTTTATTGTCGATCGTTTGATAGACTCCCTCCATCTTCCTGAATTATACTGGTGCTTATGTTATTGGATAGCCTTAGCGTTGGCCTTGGTATATATTCTTGAAGGATTATTTGGCCCCTGTTTACGATGCGTTTTATTTCACATTGTAAAGTTATTCGGTCGCATTCGTATTTTGTAATTAGATTAGAAGATTAGAGGATTAGGGTCTCACGTTTCAGGACTGTGGTTTTCGTCTCAGGTTTTAAGTCTCGGGTTTTTGTCTGAGGTTTTAAGTTTTGGGTTTTGAGACTGTGGTTCCAGATTCTATATTTCTACATTCAGTCTTTGGTGTTACATTGTGAGTTTTGGTGCTACTCTTAACCTTAATTCTTCATCGTGCTGAACATTCATCTTGGCTAGAGGACACCTTGATCAGCTTATTGAAGTGAATTGTTCTTTTACAGAATCTTTGTCTTGGAATGAAATATTGTGAGAACAATACTATCGGATACCATATTACAAGGTGTTTATCATTGTATTTGAAATACTAAAACAGTATTTAATTGGAACTAGACTATGAATTAGTAATTTCTTATATCATTCTAAATTTATTATTTACATTAGTCATATGTCTTTTTATTGTATAAATTTCATTTTATTAAATTCATAGTTTACTTTAAATCATCATACACATCGTTTATTAGTTTATGTACAACTGGGTGTGTATGGTGTGTCTGTTGGGCTGAACTCCGGGACTGAATGATATCTTATAAAACTAATAATAATTTATAAATTAATTGTAAAAAAATACACATTGCAATTAATATTACTTTTAATGCCTAGACAAATTAATACTTAGTAATTAATTCAACTAAGTCCTGACACGGACATCCTTGAATGTTTCTCTTTCCGTTTTTCCACACAACTTTTTGTAGAGAGTATATGATAAGTAAGTTCTGTGACCTGTTGGATGGAGTGTATGACGCAATACGGTGAGAAATAGCTACTTCCGTCTGTCACAGCCAAAATAGTCAAGGAAACTTGAAATGTGTCCGATGTTTGACGACATCCTGGAAGAGTTAATAAAGAAAACTCAATCCATTACACGAAATATAACTCTTCATAGACGTTTGTGTGCCTATGTGTATGGAGGGGGGAGAATCTAAATAGCTTTTTTTTGACTAGCCTGCAGTTTGGTAAGCTAAGCAGGTTCAAGTCTCGATATTTTCAGCACAAATACATAATCTAAGACCTACAAATCTCCCTCCAGACAAAATGTACATTAAAAACAGAATCGCCTCCAATTATTATACATAAGGCAGTATGTGCTGAGTGTTTGAGACACGTATACTTATCTTATATAATACAGACGTTACTTCAAAAAAGAAGATAATAACGTCCTACGCGTCATGCATTTAGTCATGCATATTAACCAATGACTTAAATTCTGCCAAGTCACTGGTTTTTCTTGGCTGTTTCAGGCAACTCATTGCATGCTCTAATAGCACTAGGGAAGAAGGAGTATTTGTACAAATTTGTCCTAGCATATGGGACGAGGAATGTGCCTTTATTTTTGTGTCTTTCAGAGTATTTTATTAAATTTTGTTTTTGTATTTGAAGATTATGGTTCAGTGTTTTATGTATAATTGCTACTTTACTTTTGAGTCCTCTGTACTGAAGGCTTTCTAAATTTAGTGATTTTACTAATGGTGTTACCCTAGTCAAATGTGAATATTCGTTTGTTATGAATCTCACTGCTCTAATTTGTGTTTGTTCCAGTTTCTTAATGTTTTCTTGAGTTAAGGGGTCCCACACGGTGGATGCATATTCTATTATTGGCCTAACCAAGGTTAAATAACATTTTAGTTTTATGTTCTTATTTGAATAAGATAAGTGGAATTAATTTGTTTTAGTTTTTTTGTTACTCTTAACAACTGACATTTTTCTGGGTGGAAAGACATGCTCCAATTTGATTCCCATTTCTGTAATTTATCTAATTCTCTTTGTAAAATATCTGTGTCTTGTTTTGTTTTTATTGTTCTATATATTATGCAATCGTCTGCAAATAATCTGACTTTTGTTCCTGAACTAATGCAATTTGGTAAATCATTTATGTAAATTAAAAATAGTAGTGGACCCAAGACTGTTACTTGAGGTACACCTGAGTTTACTGTTATTGGTGTTGATTTAGAGCCATTTATTATTACAGTTTGTTCTCTCCCTATCAGAAAGTCTTTAATCCACTGATGCAGTGGACCGTTAATGCCGAAATATTTTAATTTTTTAAGCCAACTATGGTCAAAAGCCTTGGAAAAATCTAGTAAGATAGCATCTATTTGTCCACTATTAAACGGCCAGCGTATATAAAGAGCTATCAACATTCGATAATGTAATCTTTTTAAGCCTTCTTAGTGTTAACCAGGACAGGCTTTAGGCCACTTCAATATATGCGGCCGCACTGGGCCTGCACTTTCATTGTCCCCAGCCGGATTCTAGGGGTAAATTATTAAATTAAACCATTTTAACTTATAACGGGGTTCCCGAGGCTTCCTGATTTTCAAGGAGCTCCAGTAAATCTCCTGAAATTATTAAAATCTCCTGAAAACCAATAAAAATCTTCTCAAAAATAGACGAAATTGTCATCTTTAAGGCATATTCTACCAAATACCGCCTAAACCCCGATAGAAATTTTAGCTGATCTATCCACTAATGAAAGATACACTGCTTTTCCAAACTACTTTGTTTTGCAGAGTATTTTTTTTAACAATACCCGTAACTGTGACATCTTGTGAAAGAAGCTTCTCGCGCCTCAAACTAATCAAGACGTAGTTAGCAATGTGCGTGTGGTGCGGGCCGCGCGGGGCATCAAGTGGCGAGGGGCATCAAATTAAGGACAAACTTTCTTATTTAAATATAGCAGAACCACAAATACTTCTTAGACACAAGAAAAGGATGCCAAGCGAAAAAGGTGAAGATGTATTCTTCCTTAGAGGAATAGTTAAAAAAAACAACAGATAAGCAATATCATGCTAAAAAATCACTAATTTGGCTGATGGAAAAAATGACTTAACCATTGTGACCAAAAAGTCATGGAAAGAGAACAAGTAATCTTCTCTGTATTCACCCGTCACTGAATAGTAGGGCCGGAAGTAACCATTTCCAAACGGATTTCGCGTTGCCCAGTTTGGGTAGGGATACGGTTAATAAGTGAAAATTAAGAGTTTGTAATAGAAAATATATTTGTCGTTGCATTTTATTCATTCTTTACTACGCACAAAATTACTACGTGAGCCTTGAATGCAGCGAAGTCATACAGTATATCAATAAAATTATGTTTCCTACATAGATCTCACTCAATAGCAAGAATTACCAAATGTTTCAATCTATCTACGAGAATTGTTGACCTCAAGAAATTCTTCATTAGTTTGAGGCGCGAGAAGCTTCTTTTACTAGTTTCCACAATTAAGGGTATTGCATAATGCCGTTTTTTAGCGGCCCCCGTAAGGGGAAAAAGCCGCTTTTAGGTTTGTGCAAAATGTCCGTCTGTCTGTCTGTCCGTCTGTCCGTCTGTCACACTCAGATCTCGAAAACTAGAAATCCGGCTTGAAAAGTTTAGGTGCAACGGCTACTTTTGGTTTTCTAAAAGCAAACCGTTTAATTTATGAAAATAATAATGCAAGCGATTTTTTCATAAAAATACATCAATTCTAAAACAATTACGTAAATGTAAGGGAGGCAATGTTACAATATGCTAACAGAGATAAATAATTTTGTGTATTTTCAGTATCACTAAGTAGAACTAGAAATCCGGCTTGAAAATTTTTTGTGTATTTTCAGTATCACTAAGTCAAACTAGAAATCCGGCTTGAAAAGTTTAGGTGTAACGGCTACTTTTGGTTTTCTAAAAGCAAACCGTTTAATTTATGAAATTAATAATGCAAGCGATTTTTTCATAAAAAGACACCAATTCTAAAACAATTACGTAAATGTAAGGGAGGCAATGTTACAATATGCTAACAGAGATGAATAATTTTTGTGTATTTTCAGTATCACTAAGTCAAATATATTTATAAAATGTACAGGAAATGTTTACAACAAATATAAATAATACTTAAAGATGTTTTTTTCTGGTTAACTAGCTGCTAAAATTAAAAGAAAACATTTCTGTTTGTTTATAAAGGCTAATATTGCAATTTGTATGTAAATATCATGCACATTTTTTAGAATGGACTTTTAAAGCAGCGACTTTCGTGCAGTAGCGTAACGTCGCAACATAATTTAGACCGAAACCAATTCCTTAAACTTATTTTTGTGCGTTTTGTCTGTTGGTCGGTCTGTCCGTCACGATTAGATTAACTAATAACACTAGAGGCTATTGCAAATCTGAGTTAACCTTTAATTTTTCATTCAGAAATATTGCAATAGTTTAAAGTATCTATAATAGATATTTCCGGATATTTTGTGAAAAACAAATCAATGCCAATGAATATTTGTTTGCTCTTCTAAGTTATAGTAGATTTTATTTCCATGCTTAAACGTTGCAAGAAACACATGATCTTTAATATATTGTTTCGGTTTTTTAATGTAAATTGCATATAAATGCAAAATAAAAATATCTATACTGATTTATATTTCATTAACTATAAAGGTGTTCCGGATATTGTTTTATAAAAAACAAATGTATGTCAAATAATTATATTTTTTTCAAAAATATCGACAATAGGTTATTCAGGATTTTAAAATAAGAAAGTAATTTACTAGAAACGATTATTGAAAATCACTTTTTAGACTTATTTTAGTTAATTTTCTTGCCGAAACATAATAAAAGTTGTTTAATCGGTAAAGAATGTTCCGGATTTTGTTTCGAAAAGGAAATCGACCTACATTACCTTAATTTTCTTACAAATCGTCGCCAAAAATGATCCGAATTTTATATGAAAAATATAATAACGCTAATAAATGTTTGAAATTCCTCTTCTCATAAATAAAACAAATAATTTTCTCATTTACGAAAATTGGTTGTTCCGGATTTTTTATGAAAAATAGTTTAACTCTATTTATGTAAAATCGCACTTCTCTCTAACACTACAATTAACTTTCTAGCTAAAACGTTAAAAAATCTAATTATCGTCATTATTATGCTCTGATGTTTAAGGAAAACAACTTCCTAACACCAAAGTATGGTTTGATAAAATCCCCATAAGGGTATGGTACATTTTATTTTCATAACAGACCATCCCAGAAATTTAATTAACGGCATTTGATTAATCTGGAGTTCTTATTTTTTCTCACTATAAATATATAAACATCCGGAACAATCTATAATAGAAACTTAAAACTAATGCGATGTTTCGGAAGGGAAATTAATTTTAATCAGATTTTCAATAGCTTTTAGTCTTTTTTATTTCTCGCTATTAACATAACGGACAGACAAACTGACAGACACAACAAGAAAAAGCGTCTTTAATCTTATTATATATATATTAATATATATATTAAATCTAACTGGCCCATCAAATGAAATGCTAAAAGAACAAACTCGGTGCACCAGTGTCTATGAACCCTCGAGAAGCTGCTCGTATAGAAGACATTTTTTAGTCTAACTAGGACGTGTGACGTAATGGAATCTTTTTCTTTTGACGTCATTTGGAGTTAATTTTTTAAATGAAATGCTAAAATATCTCACTAGGTGCACCAATGTCTATGAACACTCAACAAGCTGCTCGTATAGATGATATGTTTTAGACTAACTAGGCCGTGTGACGTAGTGGATTTTTTCCTTTGACGTCATATGGAATAAATTCTTTAAATGCTAAAACAACTCGGTATAGTAATGTTTATTAAACCTCGTAATGTGACGCATTTTAAAAAGACATAATAGATTTAGATCTAATCTAGTTTTTTTACACCAGATCTAGATTTTTTTTTTACACTAGAGCTAGATTTTTTACACTAGATCTAGATTTTTTTTCTTAAACTAGAGCTAGATTTTTAAAACTAGATTTAGATTTAAGTTCTAATTAAATTCATTATAGAATCTAGATCTAGAATTTCTTGGTCTAGTTTAGAATGTTTGTTGTTTTACATGTTTCGGATGTTCCTTCAGAGTTGTAGTCCAAACCTCCCGTAGGACGACGGGGGATAGAAGCGGGCAGAGTTGAACCTGGGACCATCGATGAATCCAAACGACAATCCAGCGACTACCAGACAGCCATGATTTAGACTAGCTCAAGATCTATAATTTTAATTTCTAGGCTTAAAGTGTAGATTTTTTTTTAGTCTAGATTGTCAATAAGTCAATATTGCAATGTCATAAAATACTAAAACTAATGTACTATTTTAATATTTAGATTTGCATTTAGTCTATTAATTGAATATCCAGTGTTTTTTTAATAAATTTTATCTAAATTACATCTACATTATCCCAAATATATATTTTAGATCTAGATCTAGTAGATATAGATATTGAGAGTGCTAAATTAGTAGTTTAATTTAGGTAGATCTACATCCTCATTCTAGTTCCGTTTAGACCTATATGAAAATGCTCAATACCAAAAGATTATCTAAAATCACTCTTCTGACATATTGTACATATCCGGTAGTTGTCATTCCGTAATGTGTAGGTATATTATCAATAGTAGGCTAATAGTCTGTAACCAGTTTGTCATTAGATTAAGAGCAATGCCTGGTCGTGCGGTTAGCGCGCAGAACTGATTATCTCTACGGTCTCGGTTTCATACCC